>JBBMKD010000145.1:6477459-6886986 GCA_037834095.1 Argya squamiceps | reverse complement strand
AAACTGAGGGCCCAGAACTGGACACAGCACTCAATGTCCTTCCTAAACTGAGGGCCCAGAACTGGACACAGCACTCAATGTCCATCCTAAACTGAGGGGCCAGAACTGGACACAGCACTCAGTGTCCTTCCTAAACTGAGGAGTCAGAACTGGACACAGCACTCAGTGTCCTTCCTAAACTGAGGGGTCAGAACTGGACACAGCACTCAAGGTGTGGCCTCACCAATGCTGAGAAGTGAAGGCAATAAAAGGGAGCTGGACAAAAGCTGAAAAGCATTTCTAACACTGACACAGACAGTTCAGCCCTGACAGAACCATTCTGAAGAGCTACAAGACTTAAAAATCACATGTTGGGACAGTCACACCCCTCTCACCTCACCCCTAAGGCTCCACGCAGAGAGAGCAACCATCACCCCTGCCCTGTGGTGGGGACTGTGCCTGGGCAAAGCTGTGGAAGGCAGCTCACAAACAAATCCCACAGCAAACAGCTGAGCTGTGGAGGCCACAGTAATTGACTGCTTAGGTGATGAAACGGCAGACGAAACGCTGTGTTGACAAACGCGAATTAACATGCAGTGGAAAAACATCCCTGACTTTACCCACACAATGATAAGCTGTAATTTAGCTATTAGGACTGAGAAACAAGAGCTTGGAGTTATGTGTAAATGAGAAAAAATAACATCAGCTCAGTGCTTAGCGGAGATTAAGTAAAGCAAACAAAGAGGGAAAAAAATAATATTGCTGCATGCTGCTCCTTTGCTCATTCTTCTCTCCAAGTATTTGTTCTTTGCCACTCCTCGAGAGCAGACACAGGAATTAGTGAATGGTCTGACTCAGTGAAACCTTTCCAGTTCTGCTACAAGAACAGCACAATTTGATAAAGGGACTGTGAATTAAAATATTATTAAGTTTACAAGAATTTCCAATTAATAGTAACAGCACTAGATAAGCTATAAATGCTTTCCTGATAGTTACATATTTTATTTACAGGATGAGCCAGATGGCTCAACAAAAACAGATACAAATTTGGAAAGGTTTATTATTGTATATTGCCAGTGCAGGCCTAAAGAAAGCAAATTAGGTTTTAAGGTGCCTCAACACTATCTATAACACCGTGCTTCTAAATGGTGACCAAAATACAGAATATATTACAAGGACAGTTAGAGAGCTCTTTAGAAGAACTTTTAGCTCAATAAGGACTGAAATCAAATCCCACTGAGGTCAACAGAGTGGGGAAACACCTTTACCTGTATAAAAAACCTCCAAAAATCCAAAGTTGTTATAGAGGACAACTAACTAAAACTGCAGTAAAAGATGCAGCAGATGGGGACAGGGTTTAGCGGTGGATTGGTAGTGCTGGGTTAACGCTAGGACTCAACAATCCTGAAGGGCTTTTCTCATCTAAATGATTCTAAAACAACTCCCTCCTCAGTATGCAAGTGACAATGGTGTGCCACCACCAGGTTAATGGCTTCAGTCCTGACATCAGCTACTCAAGACAACTGCAAGGAGAATGTGCATGCTTCTTTATAAATGCTCCTGTGCTACCAGCTCTTAACAGAAGATTGTTACACATCAAATATGCTGTAAAACTAAGTTTTTTTCCGACTGAAGCCACTCTACTGTAAAACCCTTGAGTCACTTCTGTGAATTCTAGACCTCAGATACACCGAGGAGCCAAAAGAGAAACAAAGCAAAATAACACTACATGTAAGACATTAAATAAAGTCAAAACATATCCAAGAGAAATACATATAAACAATGGAGAACCCCATTTAAGTTCCTTGGTGTTCAAGAAAAGAGGATTTAAATTCCTTGGTGTTCAAGAAAAATCCAAGTCCTCTGAAAATGTTTTTGATTGTCACCTTTTGCTAGAAATAATACTGCAAGTGAATTCTAAAAAAGGAGCACTATCTTCACAAGAAAATTTAATCAAAGCTTTCTTTTCAGAAAACATCCACTCAGAATAGATAATATTATATGGACTGTGAAAAAAATATTGGAACAATTCTTTAACTTAATTGTAGTAATGACTGAATTTTACTTACATTTACCAGTCCTGCAAATATTTTCCATCAGGTTATACAAGAAAATGCATATGAATCAAAGAAAGTCCTCTTAAAAACCTTCCCAATTGATCTGATAAAAATAACCTCTTAGGAACAGAGGTTTTGATGGATCTCTAAATAAAATCAGCATTTTAAAGATTACAGGGGAAACAGATTGCAGTCATGTTGCTACAGGTGCTGTATTATTTGCTTGCTCAAGAAATTCTTTTCTGGTTTCCAATTCTATGGAACACAAATTTCAAATTATGAATCTGAGATTCAACTGATGAAAAAAAGACTCTGCAGCTTCACATGAGTGCTTTGACTGGGTGTAATTATTTTCCTTCACTGCATCAAAACTGTTGTAGAGAATGATAATTAAAGCATATCAGGACTGTCAAGACTGAATGAAATAATGAAAGGCAAGTTTAGTCCTGCAATACTGTCCAGGGGGAAAGCAAGTGAAAAACAAATCAAGGAAATCCTCTCACATCCTTTAACAGCAGAGTTGTTCTGAAAAGCTATTAGTTTAGATAATCTTCCATGAAACCACAAAACTGCAATTTTTGTAGCATATGTAGAATCAAGCAAACTTGCTAGGCAGAAGTTAGTGATTCAGAGAGTGTGACTAAGCTTGATTAGCTTTTTGCTGAAGTCATTTCAAAATGCCCACATTTTCTTTGGTAAGCAATGCTGCCAGTGGATTACTAAAACTGATGGCTGGCTTTGTTGCTATTTATAAGCTCAGGAACACCATTACAGCCTCCACTAAACATGGAGTTGGTCTAAACGCTCAAGTTAATTTCAAAGAAAAATTATACAAATCTGTGGGTTAGAACAATTTTTAAAACTTAAATCTTTTGAATTCAAAAGGAATTCCAAATTCTTTCTTAAAAATAAAAATAAAATATATATATATATATGTACTGGCTGTCCAGTGACAGGTAGATTTAGATATTTTGATTTTGAGGCAGTGACAGTCACTTGGAATGTCTTTATTCACATTTCATACACCACAAAACAGGAAGGAGCCCAGAGGGTTCCCTAGTCAGTCTGGCAGAGAGAAAATGTGAATTTGTAGACAGGGCACTTGGTGACCAGGTGGTTTTAGGTTAATGGCTGAAGTCAATAACCTTAGAGGTCTTCTCCATTCTCAATGACTCTATGATCCTGTGATGCCAGGATTTCCTTGCAGGGCTGTTGATGCTCTGACAGACATCTGGGGTGGTCCATTTTGTGTTGGAAGGGCCTCCCTTTGCAGCCTTGCCCAGAGACATCTGCAAAGCTAATTGCCCTTCCACAATGCAGAACTGAGTCAGTCAGCCAGCCAGCCAAGGCTGCAGTCATCAAAAAGGGGATTTTCTAGCAGGGTTTTCAGCTTTGCTCTAGACAAAAGAATCAGAGCTGGGGTAACATAATACACTGGCAGCTCCAACAGACACCCCGTCTCCCAGATTCGGATTTACAACTAGGCTTGACTGGAACCATCCCTTGCTGAGTGCAGGAAACAGAGTTCCTGAAATAGCTGATCTGGCAAGCCCTTCTCAATCAGGCTCATCTGGCAGAAATAGCATCTGCAAAATCATTGGGAGTTAATAACGCATTCATCGACACTGAAAACGACTGAAAATTCCCTTTCTACTTATTATCCTACCTTGGTAACACGTTTTAAAAAGTAGCTGTAATTACCACTGTGCACTGTTGTTAGGAAGGAGAAGATCAAAGCAGCCACAACGTCCCATCTCTCTTTTTGCTCTTTGCTGAGCAACAAACGTGTGCCTTGAAGCGATGGCTCCGTGGAGAAGCAGCTCCCAGGGATGGATTGCAGTGACCTTGTGATGTTTGCTGGGGGACTTATCAGAGCCACCACTTAGGAGAGTGCAAGGGATATTTGATGTAAGCAAACTCAGAGAGTTGTATCTAGAACAAACAATGCTGCACCTTCTAAAATGCCTGTGGCAGCCTGGAAAATGCAATCCCCTATGCTTCCAGATTTTATTATGTTCAGAGGGATGCTTGTTTGATGGGGTTCACATCTGATCAGAGAAGAGGTAGAATCTCCCCAAAGAGAAATGTTAATGTTAAGCTTAGTTCAAATTTTCAAATAAAATAAAACAAAATAAAAGTAATAAAAATACTCAAGTTGTCCCCCTCCAGGTTTTTGCCATGAAGACTTCAAATAAACTTTAAACAAACAAATGAAAATGAAAACACACCAACAAAAGGTTCTGCCACTGGAAGGGTTCAAGAAACCCTGAGTGTGTCATCTATTTGCAAAATAAAAAAAAAAAAACAAAGCTGTTGAGGGTAAATGGCTATAAATATAAAAAAGTAATGGGGCATAAAGAGCTCTAAACAAAACCAGAAACACTGCCTGACTGAATTAGTAACTATAGCTGAATGTGGTTTTGATTCACTGGTAATTTATGGGTCTTTTAACTTTATGAATATAATAACTAAAAGGAGTCAGAAAAAAAAGATGATAAATGCTAAATATATTCTACTATATAATAATGGTAAATTTTCAGTGTGCCAAAAATACTTTAAAAGTCTTGGAGCATTTAAAAACAACACCACCACCAATTTCTCCTTTTCTTGAAACCACATTTAACCTTCAGAGTGAATTAGGGCAAGACAAAATCACAGTTTCCTTGCTGAGAAAAGATAGGAAAAAATAAAGTTCTGGGAATTAATGCTTTATGTAATTTAGGTATTAAAAATGGAATATGGTATTATTATAAAGTTAATAGCAGGGAAAGTATCAATAAGGAAATTATATATGCAGCAATTTTTTAATTACCTCTCATGCCAGAGGATAAAGGGTCAAAATGAATCCCATTGTCACTATTTAATAATAAACTAGCACAGAATGAGCTTCACTAAGGTAAGTAACTTAGGTGCTGTCTTTTATTTTATCCTTTAGTGGCCTGTTTGGTCTGTTGCTTAAATCAAATCACCTGACGTGAAATACAGATTATTGTTACATATGATTATACCAAAGCTGGCCCAACGTGGACAATTAGAGCAGTAACTCAGAGCCCAGAAGTGGAAGGATTTGGGAGCCAGTTAGCAATTAATGGCTTCTGATCACTTATTTGGTGATCCCTAACTAGCCTTTTCCCAAAGATGATCTAGCTAAGAAAATTACTGTATATTACATTTCCTATACAACATGGCTGCATAACAACTCAACTGATTGCCTATGAGATAGAGCATTAGTCCCTTAACCTCAATTCTCTTCACCTAGGATATATTCATAAGTGTGGTTTTACCAAAAACACATGGCTTGGAAGTTGTGTTTTCCTGGAGGAATAAATTAATGCTAGCATCTCCACATCTGATTCATAATTCTCTTCCTTCTTGCTGTGGCTTACTCAGAATTACAAACAAATGAGACGCAGCGTTACCTTCCCCAAAGTATTCAGCTGTCAAAGATACCAATCTAGAACATGCAGAATTATTTAACCTTTTGAAACTTTCTAGGGCTGTCCTTCCCCAAAAGCAAGGCTTGCTTTCTCAATGTGAGCCTCCCAATAGCAGGAATGTAACCAGGCTTTGTCTTTTGAGTGGCAGCTACTCTGGAGTGGCACAGGACAACCCCAGCAAAAGGTGATGCCTTAAGTTTTAGCTTTCATGTTTTTCAGACTCTGTGTTGCCCAGGGGTGCAGTTCTGAGCCTCATATTAAGTGTTATTAAACTCTCTTCACAGAGTAGGGACACAAAACAAATCCTTTTCCTGCTGAAGACCAAGGACAACTTTCAGGCCCAAAAGCACAAACAAGGGTGGCTGAAGGGAGGAACAAGAAGGATGGGACCTCACAACTTGAAGCTGGAATTGGACAATTAAACCCCAAGATGCAAATGGACCAAAACTTATAAAAATGTAAGACTTTGTGACCAGTCATCCATTTTTTGACCATTTTGGGTCCACCTTGGGTGTAGGCCTGGTCAGGCCGTGTCCTGCCCAAGGTGGATCCTGGAGGCCTTTCAATAAATCCCTACTTTATTCTCTAGCTGTGTTCAGTCTGTTTCAGGTCAGTCTTCCCAAGGCATCAAAGGAAAAAAAACCACCCTGCAGTGAGGGCAGGAACCACCATCCACACCAGAACCCAGATGTCCATCCTGATGGCAGAGCAGGACCCCCAAAAGATGCTCCCCACATTTCCACAGCTCACCCCCACTTTGCACTTTCAAAGTTGGGGTCATTCAACAGCACCTCATAAAACCATGCTCTGTAAATGCTTCTGGTCTGCCATCTCTGTTGAAAACACAACCTCCACTATTTAGAAATGGATGGACTAAAACCCCATTTCATGCCCAAATGGTCTGCAGTTAGACAGCATTTCATCATCATTCAATACCAAAGTAAAGCTTTTTGCATCCTAAGAAACCTGAGATATGCTAAAAAAATCCACAGGTGGGCTCACCAGCCTCACCTGTGACAGCATAAAGTTCACTATTAGGTTTTGTTCCCTATGAAATGACAATTTAAAAAATGAAGACTTTATTACATTTATATATACATTTTATATACATATATATAAATATACTCACATATACATCCCCCTATATAAAGTATCTATTATAATTACTTAAAGGCTTGTGGAAGAGAAAAGTGCTTTACAAAGCATTAGTCCAAAAATAGAAAACTTTCAACAGTGTATTTAAAAGCACTAACATTCAAGTGGCAATTTCTAAGCCCTGCCCCACCCCCCTGCTATTTAGATCTTCTGTTGAAACTTTTCACTTTTTTAACACAAAACCTGCTTTTAAAAAGCAAAAAAAACATTAAAGAGCAGCAACAGAAGTCCCTAATGGTTAGTGCTTCCATTGAGAGAGAAATAAAAACCATTTCAGGGCCTAGGCATTATAAGCTTTTTTCTCTTTCCCTTATATCTCTTTTGTTATCCTCCACTAAAATCAGAATGTGAAAGGAAATATCCATCACCATCACACATGAGGAGACATCAGCTAATTTTGTGAGGAAACTCATCAGTCAGTAGTTATTGTAAGCTCTAATATTCAGATGTCAAGCAACTAAATTCTGTATTGCAACTGCACAACTGCTCTTAGAACAACTAGGTTTTTTTTAAAAAAAAAAATATTGGCAATATAAGCCTTAAAGGAAATTGTCTCATATATTCTCAAATCATCCTGCAGAAAATAGCAGCTCGACAAATTTGTAGGGATTTCAGTCTTTGCAGTGACTGGAACCAATGAAATGGATGGCATACAAAATGAAATGGTTTTGCTTGATGAAGGCTGCACGTTCTTTGAACATTGAACCAACTGGGATTAAATATTCTAATTCTCAATCTTATAAAACATTGTGATGGACAGCTTTGTCAAGCTCATTAATACTAAAGCAACTGCTGATAATTGCTCCAGGTTTCAACCTCTAATTAAAGCTAAGTGGCTCGATTTGCATACAGTAAACAATAGAAGTTTCTTGTGATCACACTCCCAGAGGCCTTATCAGCTTCACAAATACAGTATCATTAAAACTCGAATGCTAATTACAGTTAATTTCTCAATGCAAATAGGAGTAATTCAGTGGACATTTAGGTCTTTCTTGCTTAGACTTAGCACTGCAGTTTATCTAAATGCACCCCAGACACTTACCAAAAATAACACAAGGAAGAACAAAACATTCCACAACTCTCCCTGCTCTATCACGTTTAATAAAATGATGTCAAATGTTATCAAAAGCATTGCCATAAATTGAGCAAGGTAAATCAATTAGCCTTCCTCCATTTGTTCCCTTTATCTGGGTAACAATGTAGAAAAAACAAAGCACTGCTAATTAAAAGTAGCTCAGGCTAATCCATGGTGCCTACATTACAAACTTCAGTAGCACTATAAAAAGACTTTCCAAAACAATCTTTATCTTAAACACTGTCTATGTAATGAAAAAACCCCAACAATATAGAAATCTGCATCTGTTGGGAAAACATGTAAGAGGCAGTAAAGTGTCTAACAACAACACACTTCGAATGTATTTGTAATCTCTCCTCCAGCCTCCTGTGTCAACTAAAAGTGAAGAGGAAACAGGAGAATCAGAAATAGGAACTATTTTCCCCAGATGAAACAGCAGCCAGCACTCTGGCAGCCTCCAGCCCAGGTTAGGGAAGGGGATTTGGTGTGCCAGGCTGCACATCCCTGGGGCTGCAGAGGATGGGGATGTGCCCACAGCACCATAGGCAGCACCAGGAGCTGAGGAGAACCACTCTCACTCAAAGAGCCAGCCCCTCTGCTCAGCAGCACACTCAGCTCTTGGTGTTTGGGATGTGCCAGCCCTTTACCCCAGGCTTTTCTTATTAATCTGCTTCAGAACAGCCTCAGATCCTCTCCCATCTGCTGTATCTCAAAATTCCGTGGGGACTAGAGCACAGGTTTGTGTAACGGAGTGACAAGTCACCTAAGAGCAGCTCATCCATAGTTACTGTAAAAATACTGTAAAAATACTATAAAAACACCAGTGCAGTGCTGACAATGTCACTGGCTCATTACTGACTCCAGATGTACCAGGGAAAACTGTTCCCCCTGCTCCAAAGGCTGCAATAATGAGTCAGGTTATGATTCCCATTGACAGTCCCTAGTATTTTTACATCCTTCCACACTCCCTCAGTTCAGTAACAGGTGGAAGGTGAGTCCTTGGGATTCAGAGGTACCTGTTTCACAAGAGCTGCACCATGCAGAGAGAAGTAAACTTCACTCCCATATAAATATTTACAAATGTATAAGGCCTCCCTGGGGTGGCCAAGGCACTCCTGCATTGCTTTGAATGGAACCATCTTCTGCTCCAGCCTCCCCCTATATGCTTTTCCAAGGAAAAAAACCAACAAACTTCCAAGCTGTACCATGAAAATATTTACTTGGTAAATACCTCCTTGTCTTTTCCTCCTTCCCTTTCAGAGAGCCTCAATTTTAATTCTTTTTTCTCTGGCCTCTCATCCTGCCATTTTTTATAGAGGATGCAACCCTTAAGTCACCTCCCAAAACATCCAAGATTTTGGTTTATCTTGACCCAGAATTCCTTCTAAAAATAAAAATAATAGAAATCCAACACTTGCTATCTATTCTGCCTCCTTCCATTTCTGAGGCACCTGAAACTACGTTCTGCAGCCAGATAATTTTTGAAATTGTATTATTCTTCTTCACTTTTTCTGTCAGAGATCCTATAATCAGCCCCCCTCTAGATTTAATTTCCTGATCACTTAAGCATGTCTTTTTCCATGCTGGACATTACTACAGGAATGTCTCCAAGTTCGAAGAGTGCCAAGGCTTTTAACCCCCTCTCAAAAAGAACACAGTCCTTCCTGCATGAAGCTCTCACACTCAAGCTTTGCTAGGAAAAAAACATTAAAACCAAGGCAAGGAAAACAAGTAAAATATAAAATCAGCCTTGGTTCTCCATTCACAGTTTGGATTCATAAACTGGCTACAGTTTGTGAACCCAAAACCTTCCCATATGAATCAGCTCCCAGTAGGTGTCCAACTATTTGCAACTACTCCACTGCTGGGGCTTTGTCCATCACTGCTCCTTATGGCAAATGTCACCTATTTGCTTTCAAAGTATACCAGCATTTTGGTCTTTTAAACTATTACTTTCCATAAGTCTTTAACAATTTTTATTCCATTTAAGTGATTGGAAAGCAGGGACTATAATCTGTGATAAGCACATTTAAATTGCTTGCAGCAAAAGCTGAGGCACTTCTGAAGTGAAACCGCAAGAATACAATGATTAAGGTCACAATAAAATGAAAATTTATATGAAATTGTGTCAGAGCCTTTTTGCAAAAACTTAAAATTTTTGACACTGTTCTGCTCTAGAATACTACCCCACTTTGATCATTTCCATTTTCTGACATCAACATGTAATGAATGATTTACTAGAATTATGTACAGACCTTCCCTCTGCCCGTCTGAGATTTGATTATTACTTCTTGATGGCAGTTGTTATGCCAGCTGAAGACACTTTGAACGCTGAGAATTTATGAGATTTGCCTCAGATACACAACACGGGACTTTGACACCAGCAGCTTCAGCTGAATCCAAATTTTTCATCCTCAGTGGCTGGGAGAAAGCACTCATGATCATTCAATTTAAAGACAAATGTTTTCATTTCTTTTGGGGCTGGGGAAAGGGTTCTGGTTTGGTTTTGGTGGGTTGCTTGGGTTTTTTTTCTTAAAACCAAAAATTTCCCAATGTGTACACACAATCAATGTGTTCAAAAGCCCTTCAAGGATTTTATTTCTCCTGATAACTCAGTGATGTAGCTGCAAGCTTATTGTTCACCATTAAGAGAGCCTATTGCATTAAAGGTTTTGATTTATTTATTTCTCAGCCTAAAACATCACAATGTATTTTGGAGAAGTTTAATAAATACACAAAAAAAACTTAAGGGGAAAACAGGAAAGTGATCCACTGTACACATTTTTTTAGAGATTTCATGGCTCCCAAAATGTTACATAAAAACACCATTTCAATTCTAAGTGAGACATCAAATGATGATTCGACATGAACTTAGCTCACTGACTAAATCTTTCAGTGGTGCTTCCCCTGATGGCCACAGAACCCACAGGATTTACCAAAAAAAAAAAAAAATCTACTGAGCCATTTTCAAATAAAGAAAAAGAAAAAAACCCCCAAAACATAGAGTTTTTGGCACAGAAGGCTTCCTGAGACTTCTGTAAGGCAAAAGCTTCCACATGCACTCTTAACAGTTCAAGTTTTTTATTAATATGGTTCAGTTCTTCCTCCTGAATGAGAAATCTTTGGACTATTAGCAGTGCCACCGTTGCTTACCAGTTTTTAAAAGAGCACTTAACTTTGCTCAGCTGCCATTTCTCTAATGAAACCCAAGCTCTTTTGCATGCCAGAAGACACATACATGAGACATGTAATCATTTCAGGAAAAATTCTCCTGCTGACACTGGTGCTGCCACACTCTCAACACACACCAAGGCGAAAAATGGATGCACAAGCAGGAAAGCACCAAGTCTCTCTCTCTCTCTCTCTTTAGGAATAGTTTAATTAAACAACATCACTTATACATTTGTAACTTCACAAGAACTTCAAAGGTTATATGTCTGATTTTATATACATATATACATATATACTGCTCCCAGTCCTGCTGGAACTCCAATGGACTAAAGTATCTGCTTCCAAGTAGCCTCCCCACAAGTGTTCATCCAATTTGCAAGTTTGCATTGGGTAAGATTTTTCAAGCCCTGCATTAATGCCTGGGTATTCCTGCCTATTTGTTATTCTCCTGTTTAGATTGAACTGCTGAAATAGGAACTGCTCAGAAGCCAGAATTACAAGTGAATTGTTATCTTTAACTAACAAAACCTTTCATGATTCAGTCCAAACTACATAACATTTTATTTGGCTGGAAATGCTTTTATTAAGTCCAGGCTGTGATTTAGGCACCCGTGACAATTTAACTTTGCATTTTCTACTCCAAGGCATTTTCTGGAGCCTGCCATTGAACCAGAATCTCCCTGGCTCTTTTGTAGCATTCCATTTTTTTCCCCAAACTACCTCATAAAGACTTGCAAGGTGCATGCATTTGTTTTATATACCATCTCAGCTCTCCCTTCTCTGCTGGGACTAAGTACAAAGGGATTCAGGAGAAAGCCGTTTTGTGAGATGATACTTTGCATATTTATTCAGAGAAGCCCTTCACTTGGGGAAAAATGCAAGGGCTGGTTCTCTTAACAGGGAGATAATAAAGAAAAATTATTTCATTTATTCAAAGTACATTTGCACTTCAAAAGAAAGGTAGGATGATAAATTGTACTCACACATCCAAGCCACCCAGTTCAGAGACTACAGGTGGGAGTGACCATGATGGAGCTTTTCATGGTCAAGATTTGTGAGTATTTAGTCAGAATAGAATAAATTATTTCAGTCATCTCTGGTTCCTGCAGAAACTCTTCAGATGATGGTGGTGGTAACATTGGATTAGGCCTTCCAAAAAATAAGCCTGACCAAGGCCAAACACAGGACAGCAACAAAATATCTCCCTCCCCAGCTATAAATGAGGGCAACAGATGCACGGCTGAAATGATGCACAATAAATGGTGATTAACAACATCAGCAGCTCCTGCTTTTAAAAACATCCATCACCAGCAATTTTAATTAAAGTGAACGGCGGAGTAGGTGATTTGGCTCAGCATCCAGGAATTGATCAAGTGGGATGTTTCTGAGGCCTGATTACAAGCTGTAGTCACTGCTACCATCAGGCCTGAGCAGAATTAGCCGTCATTAACGTCATTAGCTCCTGGGGGTGAAATATGATGAATATACATCATCTCAGCTTATTCAGCTGAACCATTGCCACCTCACAGCTCTCCAGCAGCCTGGTTCTTGCAGCACCAAATGGTTGGTGGTCTAGTGAAATTGTATTTTTCTTTTAAGAACACCAACTCTTTTAGTTTCTCTGTTTTATTTTGAATATAGCTGGATATGGTGCTGCAGGCTTGCTTGCTCTCCTGAGAAAACAGAGAACTGAACTGGTGAATTCTGAGCATTCAGATATTAATACTGCAGCAAAAATTGAGCTTAGATGTCACATTCTGCCAAGGGATGTGTTTGGCATTTGGTTATCTCTCCCTATCTCTGCATATCTGCTGTTTTAGCTGGGCCTGGATACAACTTTACTTCTATTGAATGCTACTCAGCAGGTTTCATAGTCACAGACCCCTAAAAATTTGACAGATTATCCAAAAGGGCTGAAATAATGAAGACACACGAGAATAAAGAACAAAAGGGTGATGAGGGAAGATTAGAAAAATGGATAAATAAATATCCTGTGGAATTGGAGCACTATGAAGCACACTTGGAGGGATCAAAAAAGGGATGTACGTAAACAGTGAGTGAGGAGAAGAAAGAAACAAAGCTACAGACAACAACATAACAATTCAAGCAGTAAGGAATTCATAACAGCAGTAAGGAATAATAACATGTTTGGAACAACGTGTTTCTCTGTTAAAGAAAGAAAATATGGCACCACAATACATAAGCAGGGAAATTAGAATGCAAGGGAGACATGAATTTAGCAGAAAGAAAGTAAAAGTGACAGTTTGATGACTTGTATTTGTCTCGAGCTTGCCCTTGCCACCAAACTTAGTCTTGTATTTGGAAATGGAAGAATAGATAAGGAATCAAATAGAATATTGGCATGTGACAGAAGTGTGAGAAATGCTTTGAACCATTGTGTATTTTGCTTTAAAAAGAAAAAAAAATCTGATCTGCAATGATCCAGCTGGAAAAAACACTCACACAAGGACTTGAGCCATAAATGAGAAGGAGATGGAGATTTGAGATCAGTATCAGACCCATTTTCCATTTTAGTGACCCAGAATCATTAATGGCAGCATTTCCTCCCTCTGCAGGAGGGAGGCAGGGACAAAGTTCTCTGTATTGCACAAAGGCTCAGATGTGGAACTTCAGGGACATGACAATGGTGGGTGGAGGGGGAGCAGGCACATTTGGGTTTCAACATGCCAAAACACAAAGAAACACGTTTACAAAGGCAGGCACAGACAAATCCAGGGCATGTCAAAATAATGGACACTGAGAAGTCACACTGAAACAACTTCATCCGCTTACAAACCAGGAGGATCAATCCCAACAGTACCGTGCCAGAAAAATTCCCTGCAGAAAGCCTCTGGATCTCTCTGCCTGACTGAGGGAGGGATGAATTCCACAATAAGGAATGCCAGCAGGTAATTAATATAAAAATTTGTTTAAATAAATGCTCTCCCCACCTTTCTTGTGGGTTCTGACACGCTTTCAGTCTTCCTTTTCCACACAAGCAGGAGAAAATCTGCCCTCTGGCTATGGAAGTGTAGACTCAGATGTCAGTGGATAATTCTGCCCAAACACTAAGACTGAGCTCATCACCCAAGGTTTCTGTCCAAACTACATCAAGCAGCATGAACAAAAAACACAGTCTTGTGTGGATTACACTTCTCTGGAAGTGCATGGTTCTGTGGCTAAGATTTAATTCATAAAGGTTTAACACGGCATGTATATGTCAAAGGAAGTTCAGGAAAGTATGGAAACTCATAAAACCCAGCAATACACTGATTTATCTCCTTAGAAAAAGATTCACAATGTTTTTTAATATTATTTCTTCAATAAGAATAGAATAAATAATAGTTTTTAGTAAACTAAATGTGCTACAGCTAATTGCATTCTGCAGAAATGTGTGTTCTTGGCTCACAGCTTTCACTCATGCAGTCATCTTTTAGGAAAGGCACAACAAGAGCAAACAAAAAATTCATTTACCAATAATTGTCCCAAATAAAATTATTCTTTCCCCTAGCAGTGATGCCCTTCCAGGACAAACCACACTACAGTAACACATCTTTTATATCATGTTTTCTGATACCAAAGCAACTAACTCTATTTGTTCTATTTGTTTTCATCCCTGCTATGAACAAAACTCTAAATCCTAACTGACAGCCATCACTAGGAGTTGATAAGGGAGTCAGCTTTGAAAACTCAGGCTGCTAAACTGTTTCCTTGAATATGGACTGCATGTAGTTTTATACTTGGTGAGAACAGTTTTTCAGATGAAAGAAATTAGTATTTCATCAGAGTAAATACTGAAGTACCTGTCATATTACTTAAATTATATTACTCCAATTACAGCAGTTTTATACTTTAGAGACCTTAAAAGGTAACGTGACATCATCCCACAGGAATAATATTAAAAAACCTCTCAGATAAGGGGATAAATTTTGTAATGACTACTGAACATGGCTGTTTCTTTATATGTAACTATGATTTAATATATCATTTCTGCATAATATAAATGGCTCCAAGCAACTACCAGCAATTCAGGACAATCATATTTAATGAGTTGTCAAATAAGGCTCACAAAAGCATGCCCCTTCTGATTACTCCTCAAAATTACTTTCCAGTATATCTACTCTGATCCTAAAAAGAGAGTATGCTGTCATGATTTATTTTTTTAACCTAGGTAAGATGATGCCCATCTGACACAGAGAATAATTTATGCTTTTAATTGCTCATTTCTTTGCTTCATATTAGCTATATAAATATAAAAAATGTTCAAAGTAATCAATTTTTTAAATTTTCTATTTGAAAAATTGACTGATTTCCAATTAAAAAGAAAAAAAAACAGATAGAAACTTCATGCTATTGTTTGTTCTTTGCAAAGATAAGTTAATGTTTAAAAGATGCAAATGGGATGTAGAGAAGTGTCTCAAAATTACCAGATGAAAAAAAGCCAAGTGACAAGGATGTTGGGAGAACAGTGCAGACCTAAACTGCAGCATCACATGTTCTCTTCCTCAACATCAAATTGCAAGGGGAAAAAAAAAAATATCTGGTACTGCTAAGTCACAATCTGCCAGAAAGCATTTCATACATTTTTAGGCATCACAGAAGGTACCTCCAGGAGAAAAACCCTGTGAATAACCAAGTTCTAATTTCAGCAAAACTTGACTCCACTTCTGACGATGGAAAGAATAACAGCAGTCATTACCAAAACAAAACAAAAAAACCCACACCAAAAAAAAACCAAACAAACCAACCCCGTTGTGACTTTTATTTTGCACTGCTGCTGTTGCTGAGAATCCCACGAGTCTCAACAGGGATTGCAGGGATTGCCTTTACAGAGGAGCTCCAAACTGCCAACAAGGTGACAGGGAACAGGTCAATGAAAGGAAGCCAGACACAAGGACAACAACACCTTTGCACAGAGCCTGATGGCCACAGCTCACCAGTTCTCTGGGATTTGACAGGAATTTGTACATGCTTAACTTTTACTACGAATTTCCATTATGAGAATGTGCTGTTCAAGTGACAAGCTTCTTAAATGCTTGACTCTGCACAGCCTGAGACGTGCATGCAAATAAGAATCCCTCTAGCCTGCTTTTATTATTTTATAAATTCTCTTTCAATCCAAATGAAGCACAATTTCCTCTGCAAAGAAACATCAAGCATTCCCTTCCTCTGTGTTTTATGATGTAGACTTTCCAGCAATCCCTGGATTTTATGAGCTGTCTCATATAATGAACATTGTGGTCCACTGTCTGACAGATCTGCACTTTATCCTTCCCTAATGAGACAGTTCCCCAATTATTGAGCCAACAGGCAGTGTTTCTTTACAAAGTTTCACCCTTTTAAGCACAGAATTCCCACAGGGTGATTGGCAAATTATCACACATTAAACCCATCACATACACAAACATGCGGAATTTATTCCTGAACAAGCAATTTGCTTTCTTTCCCTCACCAGTTCAGGATGTGGGTTTTTTTTTTTCCAAAGTGTTCAGTCAGTGCTTCATTAACTGCCCTCCCCCCCCCCCAAAAATAACTCACCTTTCTCCCATTTTTCACCACAAAGATCACCACATTACACGACAGCTACAACAGTAACACCACAGAACAACAAAATGCAGAAGTGAGACTGTCTGGTACTGCAGCTTGTTAAAGCACCAGTTATTTCTTTATACCATCCAGACAGTTTGTGGTCAAAGATGACCCAGGTGGGTGAAAGAGCAGCTATATGTATCAGCTTTTGTCTTTGGTGCAGTATCTGAGCCCTGGCACCCTAAAATTCATCTGCTGGCAGAGGTTCAAGCACTCAGTTTTGGGCTCTTCTCCCTGTCCCTGTCTGTCCTCAAAACACTCCTGAACAGCTAAGGTGTTCATCCCTAAGGGGGAATGTGGATAATCCCATCCACACCCCACACATACTTTAACCAAAGGAAGAGTCACAGCATGGTCACTGCTACAACAAATAATTTCTATGTGTTATCGATAGAGATATATTTCCTTGCTGTAAAGAATATTCACAATTGATCACTGTGTGCCTCAGAGCTGCTTCTGCCACTCTTAGCCACAGTGAGCAAACACTGTAATACATTTAGAGCATCAAATCAAACAAATCCATTCCCTCCTAGGAAATATTGACTGCATCTATAACCAGATGGGGGCAGAATCAAAATTTAAATGTCAGTGATAGTCCACCTACACATCCTGCTGGAGCCACAACTTTCCTAAACAATTTTCCCTGTGTTTTACCAACCTTCCAGTTAGGAAATCACTCATAATCTCAAACCTAAATGCCCAATCCTGTAATTTCAGTCTGTTTCTTCTTGTCCTGTCCCCAGCCCAGACAACAGTTTACTTTTACTCCTTAATAGCTTTTTATGGATTAGGGCTTTTTTATCTTCCTCTCTTCTGCTCTGGGATTAAAAATCCTTTCTCTTTCAGTCTACTTTTGGTGTGTTACTAACCCCACTTCTGGCTGAGACCCTGGACACAGCAGCACAACAGGTAACTTCACAATTTCTCCTGTTTGATTGTCATTCTACAGCTGCTCCTTTCTTGGTTTTTCCCATAAAAGTGTCAGGTTGTCAACACACCTCCAGTGCATGATCCGCTACAAACCTCAGCTCATTCCCTGAGGAATCTCTGTCCAGTGCTTCAATCATTCCTCAGCCTTTCTCAATTGAAGGAGCATCTCTGTTTAGGTGCAGCAATTTACACTTGATCTCGCTGAATAAATCTCATTTAATGAAACCCTCATTGAAGAAGCAGGATTGCAATTCAATCTACCAAAATCATTTTGCAACAAATGGTTGGGAGCACATCCAAAACAAAGTAGCAGACTCACTTTTGAGTAAGAAAAGTATGGCCAACTCTGGAATATATATATAAAAAATGTTATACATATATATGCATATAACATATATATATAATATTTATTTTTATATAAATATAAAATAAAAATATATATAATATACATATATAATATATATTACATATAGAAATTATATATAATTATGTATGTATATACTTATATATTATATATAAATATACAATTATACTATAGATTATATTATATGTTATATTTATTATACTATTTATATATTATATGCAAATACATAATAAATAAAAATATATGTATTATATATAAATATATAATTTCTGGAACCATAGGGAAAGATCACAACCTTCTCATTTGACACCAACACGATGATTAAGCAAACTGAAAAACTTAAAGAAGTAGATTAATTTTTAAGAGAAATTTGGAAAATACCTAAAAGAAGAAAGCTAAAAAGGCAAAAAGGAAAATGAGGAAGGCTAAGCTGGAGAGAAAACTGAGTCTGAAAACGTAACATCAGTCATATCACAGCTTACAAGTTAAACAAGTGTTTCAAAGAAACAAATTAAGTGGATTTATGATACTGAGGAAATTTCCTTCCAAAGCAACTCTTCTGATTGATGGATATGAATCCGTATCAGAAAACAAGATGATAAAGCCAACGTTTAGGAATTTCAGACTTACAACTCATTGCTATGGCAACATTCTCAGCAAGACATAAGTTTCGTTGGAAATAATAAAAAAAATCACTTTACTTTTCCCTAAAACATAAATCTACAGCATAAGAGAACAAGACAGGTAAAGGCAAGAGTGTAAAGTTAGAGCAATACACAACAGTGCACCTTTTAAAGCATCTCCCTACAATTCAAATAAAATTCCCCTTTCATGCATTTTATAATTTACACCAGGAGGAGCTGAAAACACGCTGGGTTTGAAATAGATATTGGAAATTGCAGCCCGTGAGTTGTAACTGAAGATTCAGCCATCACACAGGCTACACGTGTCTCCACTCAAATGGAGCTCAATGAAACTGTGCAGCCTAGCAGAGGTGCAGCTTCCTTTTCAAAGTGGATAAAAGTTCCAAGAATATTGGTGCACACCTGTTTTTAAAATCCCTAATGACACGTGGAGACAAATATTTTACACAATGAAAAAAAATCTGTTTGTTTCCCAAGTGCTACAAACAGTAAGTGGCAGGTGCCTTTCCTGATGTACTTTTATATGCTGCTGTGAAAAATTAAGTTGGGTTACACTAGTTCTACTAGTGTAGTATATGAGTTATATAAGTATAGCATATACTTATAACTTCTTTTAGGTATTTTGCAGATAATACCCTTAAAAATAAGTACAGTATATACTTATATAACTATATACTTACTATATACTATACCTATATATTATACTTGGAGTGTATAAGTATAGTATATAAGGTATACTAGTATTTGTATTAACTCTCCCAATCACAGACTAAAACAATATAACTAAATGGCCTTTGTTTACAAAAAAAACACCTAAAAAAGGATAAGAGTTGAAATTCCCTGTAGATTAACTTAATTATAAATGAAAGAAATATTGATCTAACAAAGCCTCAAATAATACCCTGATTTTAAAGCCCCTGCAAATGCACAGCCAGCATTCAAAAAGCACGCCCTGATCCTATTTAACAAACTTTTGTAAAAAAAGCTCCCCCCAAAAATGCAGCCTAAGCTGTGTGCACAGGAGGGCCACGCTTCATTCAGAGCTCAAAGACACAACCTACTCCCCCAGGAATATCCCATCATTCCAGGTCACTGGCCATCCTCCCACCCAGCACCGGCTTTTCCACTCGACCTGGTGATGAGCAGCCCTTGAACAGCCCCTCTCATTGCTATTTCCAGATGCCCTTTTGCCTTTTGAGGCACTTCAGACAGCAGGAGCAGTGTGCTTGTTCTGAGAAGTCCAGCTAAGAGGTTTTTTCCCTGCAGCAGGACAACTTTCTGCATTCACAGCACAAACACCCAGCCTGAAAGAGACAGACCTTTGTGGTGTGGTGGTTTTTTTTTAATGCCACGCCAAACTAGTCTAGTAAGACTCTAGAATGATGCTGTTGTACACCACAATAGCACAAACTCTGAGTTTCAGAGGGCTGAAAATGACTCCTTTATTTTTGGGATGTGTCTCCCTTATATACTATTTTACACAGAACAATCTGATTGGTGACAAAAAGACAAATTTCTTCAATCATATTGGTCAGACCAGAGGAATATTAAGAAGAAATCCCTCCTAGGAAAAGGAATAAAAAACAAAGTTACAACTATAAAAACATGTCTCTTGTTTACAGAAAATTCCCTGGGAAAAGTATTTAAAAAACCCAAAACATCTCAAGCACGAAACCAGAGCTACACTAGAACAGCATGGACTCTTCCCTACCTGATTCTAGGGGACCAACAGGAAAAACAATCTGTATTTTGTATATAATGTATAATAATTTAATGTATAATAATATAATACAGTAGTTGGTGGCAAGCAGAGCTCCTTCTGCAACTCCAAAAGCCACATTCTCTGAGGATTTCCTCCTGCCCCCTTTGGTGCCCTGTAATTCCCCCTCAAGGTGGAGGTCAGAGGGTGCAGGCTAAAGAAATGCCTCTTGTTAGAGCTTCACAATTCAGCCCCCTGCCAACACCAAGTGTTCCTGAAGACTGCAATTCTGAACAGAGCCCTGAACAACAGCAGAGTTGTAGTCCCAAACAGAACTCCTCCATTTCCTCACCCATTGTGGAGGAATCCTGCCCTGCCTCCTGAGCCAGGGACCAGCATCAATTTCCCTTCTCTGCAAACACACTGCAGCTCTTCTGGCTTGGATCCCACCCACAGCAACACACATCATCTTTTTTTTTATTTTTATTTTCTGTGCAGTTCATAAAGTTCTCCTGTCTGACTGCAATCCTGGCTCTGACTGACAGCAATTGATTGGAAATTTTTTTTAACCACAAGCTAAGTCTGAATGAAATAGGTGGCAGCGAAGTGTTTGATGTTCAGAAAGATTCCAGGGTATCAGATGGCTTCAAAGAAGTGCATGCAAAGAAAAAGCAAGATGAGAGGTCCCATGAAAAACTTGGAGCATGCAGAGTAAATAATTTCAAAGACTGTGTAAACAGGGGACCAATTTAAAATCTGAAAACAGTGATTACAGCTCCCCCAGTCTGCCTGCTAACCTTACAATTAATTGGCCTGTAAGACTCTTTTATTACAAAACCAGTACAGAAAAGCAGGGGGGAAAAAAAGCACCTATTAGACTGGTTTTTAATTATATCTTCTTTCAGTAAAGATTTAGTGCCTATAAGGTAATTTCCAGTGTTTCAGGCAGCAGAGATTTAATTGATGCACAATAGCAATCTCTAGTACTGTGCAAAAGAGATCAACACCAAAATACATATTTTTTACTATTAAGAAATTATTCTGAACATTTAAGAAAATTAATTTGCTCAAACACCAACTATTTACTCCCTTTGAATTGCCTTAAATATTTTTTTCTCCCATTCAGCTGCACCAACTTAAGTGGAGATAAACAGAAGCCTGTCTCAAGTATCCTCTTTCACCAGACAGAGGATTATATAAATAAGACTCATCCAACACCAAAGGCTCCCCCTGACCACACAAATAGTCAGACAGCAGCACAAGTGTCCTGGAGGGAGCACAGCTACATGAACAAGTGCTGAGGAAAAAAGCAAGGTGTGGATTTGGGAATGCAAGATAACAAGGACACAGGAACACAGACTTTGGCGTCCTGCAAGGCAGATGGAGCAGATGACCTGAGAGAGGCTAACTCTGCACAAAACAGCTGATGTGGCATTTGAAACCTCAGAGTGAGTATAAAACCTTTCAGGAAACAGGCTCAGGAGACAAATGCCACGGGCTGTGTGATTTCTCTGAGCAATCCTGAGGATGATCAGATTTGTTGCTGAGGCTT
Organism: Argya squamiceps; assembly: GCA_037834095.1. Taxonomy (NCBI): domain Eukaryota; kingdom Metazoa; phylum Chordata; class Aves; order Passeriformes; family Leiothrichidae; genus Argya; species Argya squamiceps. The sequence goes on along the minus strand of JBBMKD010000145.1, from coordinate 6,865,334 downwards.
TTCTTCCTGCCTTAATGGCCATGCAGATCCTCACCCACAGCTGGGCTGCTGGTGGATTATGAACCTTGGCAATCACTCTGACAGGCATCCCATTACATTCCCTCATCTCATTTCCAGTTGTACCCATCTTTCTTTCTATTTTTTTAGATACCAAGATAACAAAATGTTCAGATGAGATACCAGTGCTCCCTTAGGAGTTAGCCAAAGTTGTTCTCATCCATGCCTGGACACCTTGGATGTGAATGCAACCTGAAAATTGCTGTCAGCTACACCACATAATTGCCCTGTTGGCACACAGACAATGATACTGTTCTCTCCTCCCCTCCATAAAGCTGCATCTCAGAATTTACACGGTATTTCAAGGCTATTGCTTCCCTTCCTGTGTGTGAAACAACTGCATACACACATGGATAAGAGAGTTTGGGTCCATTTTGAGTCCTATTCCTCTTCTCCCCAGTCCAATCTCTACAGTATCCATCATTTGTCCAGAGGCAGATCAACAATACATAACAGTGAAACAAGTAACTGCTTTAAGTACATTTAATTTGAGACTTATTATTCAAGCCCATTTCCTCATTGTGCTGGTTTTCTGACTTGCACTATTTAAAGTGAACAGGATTATTTTTCCCCACCATATGCTACTCCATCATTTCCTGTGCTGAGTTCTGCTGTAGCTGTCAGCTCCATTTCTGACCTCTCTTCCATTGCAACAAAGGCAGAAACTCCCTCCTGCTACTGGAGTGGGTGCTGATGGGGTGATATTCACAGTCTCTGATCAATTGTTATCATACATCTCTGTCCTTTTCTAGTGGTTGCAACACTGCCTATTGTAGCATCGTTTGTAAATGTAATTAATGAGGTGTTTATGTACTCTTCAAAAATCATTAAGATGTTAAATTGAACTGCATTTAGTGGTGCACCCTGAGTCACCCTGCATGCTTTGGTCCAGCTCAGTACGTTCCATTCATCATCACTCTCCATTCATAATGCCTCCAGCAATTCTAACTCCTTTGACACAACTCATGTTCAAAATACTTTCAATTGTGGTGGGGTTTTTTCCTCTTTTTGCAGTAATTTCTAGACTTGTCCTTTCTGTTTTGAAGGTAACAGATGTGTGCTGTTACAATCTAATGTCTTCCTGCTTCCTTCTCAGTTATTACAATTGCTAGTGAGTGCACTGATGCTCTTTGGTTTAATTAATTCTTTTAGCACACTGCAACTTGCTATCACCAATACCTATTTATTTGTCATTAACATATGGCTTTTACTCCTTTTCCTCATGATCTACTTTAAAGTTCATTGCTTTTCTCTCTCACATACTTATTTCATCTTCTTGTTAAAGAGGCAATCAAAACAGGCCACCCATGGGCACAGCTGACTTTTTTCTTCCTTATTTTACACAGGTAACCTTTTTGCCCCTCCAGGTTTTGTCTTTTTCATACTACAAATATTTCTGTTGCCAATCTGCACTCAAATGTTGTCTATTTGAGTAAATTTTAATCCTTTGCTCCCTCTATCTGGGTCTCTGCAAGCCTCAGAAATTTGTAGATATTTTAATTCACTTTCTTTCCCTTCCCTCTACACCCACAGTACTGGATCATGTGAAAGCCACTGACACTTGGCATTCTTTCCTTCAGACCCACAGTAATCTACTGCTCCCTAATTGAAAGAATTACACATTTCACTTTTCTCCAGGCTTGACCTGTTCATTAGGACAGACATTTGAGTAGCCTTCACCTCCCAAGGCATCACTGAAATCACTGGACTTGGGGCTTTTCAGAACGGCCCATGATCTGTCATGTGGACTTTAAAATCCATATTGCTTGCTAAGCTTCTAAATGCTGCTATGAATGAAAGGCTCTTGGCTCCTGTTCAGTTTGTGCAGCTGTGTTCTGCAAGTCTGGGTGCTGAGTATTTTTTATCTCAAACAGGTGCACAGTCAACAACTCTTAACCGGCGAGGAAATAACCTGTGGATGATTTCTCCTGTGGTTATCTTTGCTCATCGAAACATCAGGCCAGTTTCCATGAAATACCAGGCTAGTTTCCATGAGTACAATCCCTTTTTTTATTATTAAACACCATGCTACCACCTAGAATGTCCTAAAAATTACAGACTCCCTATAGATACAAGCATTACCTGCATTGACCAGTGCCCAACCAAAGTTTTTCCTTCGTTATTTCAATACTTTTTTTTTACACTCTTTCATAATTATTATCCTATTTTCTTTCTCCCAAATGATATTAAGAACTTTATTCACACTAACTTGAATGCCCCCAAAGCCTGTAATTGCCCAGAGCAGGCAGAAACAAGGATGGATGACTCCTTGAGAATCACAGGAGGACACAAGCATCCTTCAGTGTTTAAACAACACCAGAGAGGGGCTCAAAACATGCCCACCAACCCAAGGTTGTTAGGTTGTTTTCAGCTCTCATTTTTATGCCTAGAATTAAAAAAAATCTCAAACCCAGCAAAGAAAACAACCCCCACAATGGTTTGCATAATGGCAAAATGAGGGATTGCTGGGCATCATTTTGACAAGCAGAGAGAGGATGTCATGAGCACAAAAAGTGTTGAAGAGCAGAGCTCTCACCAGAAAGAAGGAAATAATGACATTCACCAGGTCTGACTCTGAAAGGCACATCTAACTTCAGTTCAAAGCCCTGCAAACTATCCTGCCCCTCTCCTCAAAAAGCTTTATTTTCCATTTGTGATTCTTCAGTGCTAATACTGAATACATCCTCACACAACACCATTGGTTCAGCTAACATTTTTTAAGATTGTATGTTTGCATTCTAAGTTGCCAAACATATGTGCTATGATATAACCAGCCAAAATGACCCCCAGAAGTGTGAAGTCAGGCTCAGAACACAAATTCTTTCTCAAACCTACAAGGAACTAACCTCTGCATATGTGAAGACTTAAGCTGCAAGTGTGTGAGCTACAGAATTAAAGCTCAGGAGCTGCAGAGGGAAAAGCTCCTTTTCTCTGTGGCTTTTGAGGTATAAAACTGCCCACGTATTTCAAGTTCAATGAACTTTATAGTTCAATGAAATATCATAAAATAGGCAATTTTATGATCGATTTTGGTGAGAGGGTGCTAAAACCAATGACAATTGACCAATATCCTTATTTTCAGGAAGAAATATTAATGGATAGAATAAGCAACAAATTAACCACTTCTCAGCTATTTAGGAGCCTATAGTGAATGCAGTTATCCTCCTGACCAGTGGCTTCTCAGGGTTTTTTTAATAAATAATACAGTTTAAGAATGAGCTATGGGATCAGCTTCCTCCCTAGTTAATGAGACAGCTGCTTGCACTCCTACTACCAGGCACGCTTTCCCCAACTCCTAAAACAAGCTCAGCCCTTTCATCTGGCAATTGTTTTGGCCAAATCATGTTTAATTTTTTGGTCTTCACAGCACAAAGAGCAAGAAATGTATCTGGAAGCTTACAATCATAATTATTCCACATCAAGGAAAGTAAGATCCAAACTAGAAAAAGCAATAATGTGTTCTTCCATAATACTCACAATTGATCTGATGTTGTTTTCTTTTGCCAGTTTCAGAGAGGATTTATAGCAACTTGCCAAGTTTTCTTTGTGAGTGTCGGTGAGATGGCCTCTTGCAATTGGCCCAACAGTGTGGATCACATCTGCAGTGAATAAAAAAAGAAAATAAAGAAACATTAAAGATGCTATACTGCATCGCACATCAATCCCATCTGGTATTGTGGCTACACACAAAGGTAGAAAAATAATGCAAGCAAATGTATTTAACTGGAAAAGACATCATAATCTACATGTGCAATGATTAAACCTAAAGGAGTAAAGGTTAAATTTTGAAGAATGTGGACTAAAGGAGGAAATGAGAAAGATACAGTGAATGTTTGTTAGATGTCTACTGCAGTGTACACACAGGAGAGATGAAATGTTTGCACAAATCCTCTAAATCTACAACTCCACAACTGTAAATGCCGTAGAACTTTGAAATTCTTGTTCTCCCTCCTCCAGGCCCACTCCCTGGGAGAGTTCACCACACAGAACCTCAGCACATTGTTGGCACAGGTCATTCGTGATGCACATGTCACAGATGATACACAGGTCATCCCTGTTTTCCCTCGGCAATCATTTAAAAAGAAGGGAAGTTAGGAATGTGTTGGTTATTCAAAAAACATGCTTTCCTCTCACGTCAGAGCAGATGGAGACACCGTGCAATAAAACAAAATATTCTGCTTGAAGGAATTTGTAATGAGCAAGAAGAGAAAGCACAGTCATCTTAGGTATGATGCCTTTGGACTCATCAAAATCAGATGCTGCAATCAATCAAAGTCTCTAAAGTGCTGTAAGAAAAATGAATTCAAGAGCCTGGAGTAGAAGAAGTGTTGAAAAGAAGTCTACAAATTAAAAGGTACCATGCTGGGTTTTTTTAAATCTCCCTCCTTCCTATCTCCCCCCAATTATTATGAAGCACATTTACTTTTTACACCTTGTTCTTCTATAGTATATGTGAGCATAATAAAATGAGTTATGGTGGCAGATGTACATTTTTATTTGCCTTTCTTTATAATTTCCTACAATGTATAACAGAAATAAGCAGTGGCACCATTTATTTTCTTTGTTTCAGTGTTGCACAAACAGATTATCCCAACACTTTCAACTGCAGTACTGCTGGTCCCCTTTTAGGTTGTGCTTCTGTCCCATGTGGGTCAGGTTTCCAAGAAACATCTGCTGTTGCTACACTCCAGAATATTTTAATTTACTCACAAATCCTACAGAATTAACACCATTATTCTTTGTCCAAGCTGGTTTTGATGATTTCCATCCAACATATGCCAAAGCATAAGAGAAAATGAATAAACTAATATTAAAATGTAGACTGTCTTTTTTTTTTTTTAAACTCAGCATCTGTCAAGTCCTGCTCTCTGCTACCTAAAATCTGGCTTTTATGCTGAGCCATATTGTTCTGAAAAATTCAAAATCTTTTCTATACATTAGCCACAAAGTATTGATAAAATACAGGAAATAAAAGCACATCTGAGCCCCAGTGCCCAGAAACACTGAGGAAACCACTGTGATGGAAACTGAAACCTACAAGAGCTAAACTTCCCAAGTGCTACAGAAACCCCCCTCCTGGGAAGTAAATAAAAGGTTGAGAACTCTTCTTTCCATTTTGATGACAGTGATTTTCTCCAGTTGTGGGAACAAGATGGGCAGATTGGGTAATTTCTGTCGAATGTCACAGAGGGTGACTCCAGAGAACCCTCCCCACAGCTGAGCCATCGGGCAGGTGCTGAGCCTTTATCCACTGACAACAGCATGACAGCAGGACACTAAAACAACCTCTGAGTGCAGAAAAGAGTTGTGCTCTTATATATGTTTTAGCTCCTATCATAAAACTGAGAACTATTAAGAAAGGACTCAAAAAAAGGAAAGAGCCTGGTTTTAAATTTGCTTCTGTGTGCAGAGATAAGGTGGTGTGAGTACTTCCATCACCAAAGACTGTAATTTCTGTTCATGACTACAGCAGTTTCCTGGAGGTTGGAGCTTTCCAAGGAACATTTCCATTTAGAAATGCTGGTAACTTCAGAAAAAGAAAAAAAACCCAACTTCTCGACTTTTCCCCCTTGTTTTTTATTTTACAATTGGTGAATTTGAATTACTGAGCCAGAGATATGATTTAACAATGGACTTGGCAGCCTGGGTTACCTGGGTTGCCATGACCTTAGTCTTTTCCCACCTAAATGACTTTATGATTCCACAGGGAAAGGAATACACTCATGAATCTCATCTCGGTCAAATTCCCCTCTACATTTACAGACACCAAGATCAGAGCTATCATGATGAATTTCAAATTCACAATACCCAGCAGCCAACAAGCAAATAAAGGGACAACTATAAAACCAACTTAAAAAGAATGTGTAAAGGATGAATAAGAAAAGAATCATAAACATTTCCCTCTTTTAGCTGAGTTTCTTGCATTTCAACATGCAGCTCCTTGAAAGCTGAAGTATAATGGCTTAAATTATTCATTACTTAAGGGCAAGAAGGGGTTTTGGGGAACAGATCAAGTACCAAATTCTTGCCAGGCTCTTTCTGCATAAAACTCCCACAGTATAGCTTTTAGATGCATTTCACTTACTAAATCTTTAGCTCCATTCTTTAGTCTTTCATTATGGAGCACTAGTTTTAAGCCTCTGTTCCATAAATGCAAAATGTTTTTGTCATCTTTTTTTTTCAGAATTCCCTATTTAGCATTTTCATAGCAACTTGTGAGCAGGCACTCCTGTATTGCTGCACTAGACACTTCATGTAAATAAGTAACCTTTAATGCAGTTGTTAGCTTTTATGTTTAAATTTCCCCAAGTCCATCATAGCTGGACACAAAAGACAGTAATGAATTGAACAGGCCCTGCCCAACCCAATCTAAATGGGAGACATCCTATGGCAGGAGCTCTGGAATTAGATGAAGTTTAAGGTCACTTCCAATCCAAAGCATTCTATGAACTGGTTTATAAAATATCACAGCTATTGTAATTGTTTACAGCATATTATTGGCAAAGAAATCCTTTTCTTAGGCACATTATTATTCTGTAACACAGAATAAAGATTTTATTAGCAGAGCAGCATTACTAATACGCCAGTGCTCTATGGTCAGCAGACAAACAGGGAAGTAATCATTTTATTGTTGTACATTGTCAATAAAATAAATGTATATGTACATTTCCTAAATTACATGTTATTCTGCTAAAGCTATTCCAAAATACCTTAAAGTTTTCAGGTGGGCAAAACCATTTGAGATTTTACAGGCATAAAGGCAACAAACCAGAAAACAAAACAGCTCTTCCCCTTCCTTCAACCTATGCAGTTACTACCTGAAAATCACTTCACAGGCTGAAGCAGCACCATTTATTTTTAATATATCAACAAAGACTGTCAAACTTCAAGCTTGTGTGCCACAATAAAGTTTTCTTTATGCTCACATATTATCCCCTGCAGAGAGATGTAGGAGTATGCCATGGGGGAGGTCTACAAACATCTGTCCACAAGAAAATTCAGGGCAGAACTGCTGTCCTGCTGTTCTGGCCACCCACTACAGCAGCCAGCCTCAATTGTAAACTTCCAGCACTGCTGGCAAGGACAATCACGGATGGGCAAGGCCTAGCTGGCACCTTCCACACCCAGCCAGAACAAGGATCCACCCTGGGGAAGAACAAGGGCCTTTTCAAGGAAAATACAGCAGTAAAGGATTGTCACAGGACAGATACACTGGAAAGAGTTTTGCCAGAGAAGGTAAACTGACTGCAGCAGCAAAGCTGGGGATGGGCATGACCATGGTCTGAAGGTACAGAAATAAAACAGAAGTAGTCTCATCACCTAAAGACTTTTAAATTGGGGGAAAATGTAGAGAAACTCCAAAAAGATTCAGTTTGGCTGGAAAAGCTGGCTCCTGTTGCACCCTTTCGGGTCCCAGCGCTTCTCAGTGAGGTCAAACAGGTGTAAGGGATGCAAACATTTCCTAAAACCAAAACACGGTGTTTTTTTGATCTTCCAAACCAAGTAAATGGGTCAAAAGGGAACAGTCATCACTCAGAGAATGCCACACTAACAATCTGTAGCATTCTCACTTTTATGTCAAAAGAAGCTGCCAGCACTGCTGTGGAGTTGCTGATTTGCCGTGGTCAGTCTTGCAGCCAGGAGCACTGATAGGAAACTTCATTAAGGAGAAAGCTGCAGTCCATGGGTACATAAATCACTTTGTGTACACAGAGCAGAGATGTTTGCTTACATTTTTAACAGTACATTGAGGTGCAGAGCCCCCAAGGAAGGCATTTCCTTATCTGGGATTCAGGCCACAACAATGGATCAAACTGCTTTTAATGCTAATGAAGCTGTTGGTTTAAAGCAGTGTTTTTAAGGAAAGGAGATATTTCAGAAATGAAACTACAACTGCTGCAAAGTACAAACTTTATGTGTAAAAAGGCCAATGAGGCTTCTTTTCTCAGGTCTTTTTCTTAAAACAGTCAATCCATACACCTTAAACTTGCTGTTTTCTCACAGAAGTTTTTAGCTGTGCTTCAAAAACCAGCCTGGAGCACTGATGGAAATTACTTACTATGTAATTTACTCTTCCCTTGTTCTTTGAAAATGTGACACTTGACGGCAAAAATATTAGCACAGTGAGCTTTTCCAAACAATTAAAAAAGTACAAATAAGTTTCTCTCATTCCTTCCTTTACAGAGTGTGGTGCATTCACACTGTTAATGAACCATGGCCAGAATCAATTACATATTTCTCTCATTCCCCCCATTTACACATTCACAGCCATAGTTGGCCCATCCAGCCAACTGCATGCTGAATATAAAATTCAAGTTATATAATTCAAATAATGAAGCTGTACCCTTGTCAATCACAGCGGGAACCAGATGAATTTCAAGGAGGAACATACTGCACTGCATGCACCACTGATTTTTTTTTTCAAAAAAGGTAAAAAATTCAGAGCATTAAGAGCTCCATTTGTAAATATTATCAGTTGATTTACACAATAAGCACCCACCACATCAGTGCTGAAAAGGAATAGTTGAGGTTCAGTTGGTGGCAAATGGAATTACTTCCAGATATTCATACCTGCTGGCTCTCCCTATTCTTCAGGAATGTGAGCAGCCTGTTACTTTGGTATACAGATTGCTCAGCTTTCTCATTTTCTATTTCTAGCTACATGCACTTGCACATAAAGAGTGCATTTTCAGTGTGCAAGAAACAACTAATTCTAATTTCAGCTGAAAGGAATCCCACAGGACCGCAGTCTTAACTGTGTGTCTCCACAAGTAGATTAGCAGAGCTGAGTATTATAAATGTAAGACATCTTTTATAAATCACTGAATGCTGTGTGTGACTACATACAACACAACTCCTAAATTGAAAAGCATTTCTCTGCTTTGTAGAGGTACATATTAGGTATATACCTCTATATACCTAATATATATATATATAAAATAGGTATATATTGTATTTATGAGCAGTTAAAGAGTCAGTCTCAGGTTTTCAGGCCTGGGGCAAGAAGCACTGCTCGAGCTGAACTTTGTACCTTTCATAACTGCCTTCAGTGATTAATTAGCTGTTTTGGGTGAACACAAAAAAAATGTTTCACTAGCTGCAAAAGCTACGATATCTAGAAGTCATTTGTGTAAAATATTTAAGCCATTTTTCACTTAAACAACATTGTCCGCCAAGGAAAGGTAAAGAATATATTTACTGTAAATTATTAACCAGCATCCCTCGTTGCGGGCTAGACGTATATCCTGACTACAAGACAGCATAGACAGTCAGAAAACAATATTCCCAGAGGGAGAGGCGAGGGATTTGCTGAGTCTGAGAGACCTTTTGGGGAGCTGCAGGAGTTTGCACTCAATGGCCTGCATTTAGCATCTGTGGGAAGCTGGGAAAAACAGAGAGCTTGTTTGCGCTGGCCCCACCGCTGCCTCGACAGCCGGCCGGAGAATTCAGTCACACAAGTCGACGCCCAAGCCTTTCTGGCACTCGTGCTCGTCATAAAACACAAGGCCCCAAGTTATGTCTGTGTAATCCCAGAGCAGTTCCCCTCCCAGCAATGAACTTCCAGCACGGCCCTGCCGAGTCGGGGCCTCGCCATTGAGGGCGGAAACAAAAGTGGGCTCTGTTCGGGCAGGAGGAGCCAGCGGTGCAATTAAGAGACACTCGGCTCTATCCCAAAGCAATGGCTTTGACAAAGCAATTTAGGGCCATGATGACAGATGTCAAGGCAGTGGCTAGACAGGCGGCTCTGTAACTTCCAGGGAAATAATTGCCTACGTGTAAAGCCAAAAGGCAACGGCTCTGCTCGGGATATTCAGAGTGTGATACGAGGGAACGTGAAATGAACATGACAAGACTGAACATGAAGTTATGACATTCACAATTCGTTATTCCTGGTTTCTTTTTTCATCTCTGCTGGAAGGATTTGCAGCAGAAATCCCCAAATGTTATCCTCGTTCCTTACCGCCCTACCCAAACAAAGACCTTAATGTTGGATTATATATTTTTTTTGACTCAGAGATGGGGCAACTGAGAGGCGTTTTAAAAATTTTTATTCCATTTTCAGTCTCATGTGAAGGGTGAGACAATATAGATGTTTAATTCACGCCATCACAAACAGAAGCCAAACTATTTCCTAATTACAATACATTAAAAGTGTTTCTTGGCCTATCAGCTTTTACCACACAATGCTGTTAATGCCTTAAAACCAATCATCTAAAATTACCACTCATGGGTCCTACTACAATACACCTTTCATAGTTCTATTCTCCAAAGTATCTGGTCTTATTTGCAAGGCCATCCTTTGAAACTTGTTTCCAGTTCCATTTCTCTCTCAACAATGTCCATCCTATTCCATGGCAGTTCTAACTCAGCATTTCTGATCTCAAGGTTTGCATACAGATGTACATTATGTGAGCCTTCTGTCAGGCTTTGAGAATTCTCTACAAATCCATTCCCCACACCTTAATATACCTAAGAAAACCAGAAGAGATGAGATTGTGCTGCTTCAAGCAGATTTTGTCCTCCACAGTCTAGAGGAAACCTCACTTGGCTGTAGCAGCAGAGGAGCTCATGAAAACACAAACCAAGTAACCCCCTTGACCCAAGCAATGCTCTCTACCTTTCACTATTATTCTTCCCAAGTGGACAGAAAAATGTGGCTACAGACAAAAGTGTCCTAATCTGTCTTTTTGTTAATGTTTGCTACACACAGGAAAGCATGAGCCACAAAGATTCTCTATTTTTACTATACTGAATAGCAAAAGATGTTAGTGAGTGAATTTGGGTTTAAATCATTTGATAAGGCTTGTCAACACTCAAAAATAAACTTGCTTGCCCTAAACAGAGATTATTTATTCTTCAGGCACTAAGACAGAGTTTCAGTCTACCATTCCACAAAAATTTTACACCAAAATCCTGGTGAAGGATGTAACATAGCCACGTAAATCCAAGGGACATTTAATCCCACTTGATTCTTGATTCAGTGGAGAGTCTTGCAAATATTACCCCCAAAAACATGCAACACTAATCAAGTCATAAAAATGCAAATGGGGATTAAGTTAACTTCAGTTCTAGTTTTGGAAATGGATTAATTACAGAGGCACAGAAATCAGAAATGAGCTAATTTATGTTCTCAGCTTCTCAAAGCATGGACCCCTTGTCACACTTCACCTGTTCTCAGTGTCCAGCCCTGTTCTTGTGAAGTGAATTTAGTTACCTCTGCTGGAGTACTGCACACTTAAAGCATAAATATACCCTTTAGGCTATGGGGAAAATAAAAACCAGCAAAAACAAAACAAAAATCCCAAAACTAAAATAAACCAAAAAACCAACCATCCACAAAAAAAAAAATCCACAAAAAAAACCTCCCTCAGCCTCACTACAAAACATAGAACCAAATTACTTTTATCCAGAAAAGATTAATATTCAGAACTACATTTCTTACACTTTTCTCTGAGTGCTGAACAGTGATACAGAGTGCTCTGATAATTTAACAACAAGCCATAGCAAAAGTTCTTTATTTCCTATTTTAAGCATTTTTTCCTCTAAAAATTCTATTTTGATAACTTCCAGCATTTCTTATTAAAATGCTTTTTTATTATTCAGTCAAGTTCATTGTAGGGATGTTGAAACAAAGGAAGACATCCCAACAAACAAAGAAAACAATCCAACATGTTATGTGTACCATAGCCATGGGACATCTTAAATACAAGCAGATCCCCAGATACTGTGCCAATACTTCAAGGCTTTCTTTCCCTTAGTCAGTTTATTCAACTTTGAACTCAAATTATACGTCCTTCATCTAGAATTTAAGAATATTAGCATAAAAGCTTACAAAATACTGACCTTCACTTGAAAGGACTGGTGATTATAGCAGAAAGTTTTCAGAAGACCAAACTAAACAACCCTTAATCACAAATTAGCAGCAGAATAACCTCAGGTGAAACGAGAGGAAACTGCCAGCATTGGTTTTATCTGCCCATTGGAGGGATACAAATTTTTTAATCAGATCACTTCAGGTTAAAAGGTTTTTAAAAATGTTTTTTCAACAATTTTGAAAGCATTGTTTCCTTAAGAGGAAGTTTTATTGGCTTCTTCAAGAGGCAAAGTATGACTTAAGAGTTTCAAAGGCAAATTTATTATAGTCACAGCTTCAGTTGTGCATCTGTTCCTTAAGGGTAGTACATTACAAAAAGTCCCCACATTTGTTTTCTTCATTTCCTATTACTATATGTTTTCTTGGGGATAAACAAACTTGTCTCACCTCAGAAATTGGAGCACATCTATTTTGTTTGACACTTCTCTAATCTACATATCCCTCAGAGCAGAAATTAGATGCTTTGCTAAGGATTTTGCACATCTTCCTTAGGAAAAACAGAAGATGAAAAATTACAGGTTCTCTGTGTATCTTCTAAATAAACCAGTGGCAGCTCAATCAGCCTCATTAAATTTCAAGTTTGAACACTGGAAACCATGGAAGGAAAGTTCAGTATTTCCCTTTCCACAAACAATACAACACAGCTCTTGCAATGCAGATAGGAGAGCCTTGTGCAGCCCCTTGGTGCCATTTATCACCTCCCAAATCCAGGTGGATGCAGATGGAGAAGGTTAGAAACAAAAAGACTGAAATCATTAAACATTTTTTAAAATGCAATAAATCCCAGTTTAAAAGGCAGAGCTGAGGATTCATTTGAACTGTGCTACAAGACTCCATTCTACACAGAGAATACTGTATTCTCCTCACAGCAATAAACACAGTGATTATAGCTCCAAACTGGCAAACTGCTGCTAAGCTTGGGAGCAATCTCACAGAAATTGGGGAGTCTACTGCTTAAAGGTGACAAGGATCCAAACACCAGCAAAGGAAATGAAAGCACACCTCCAGGATGAAGGAATGCACACTTCCCATTTCATCTTTTAAAGAGCATCACTGAAAAATCCCACTCTTACTGCCTTTTTACTTTCACAAGAAAAACACAGTCTCTAATTTACTTGACCTTAAGCATTTATCTTCTGTACTTTCACCAAGCTGCATTTTAACAGATCTTTGTCTCCAGTCAGTTCCTTAAGAGATGGTTGCCCCACTACATCTATGAGCCCATCACAAAACAACAAAAAGGGGAAAAAATCGAATTTACCATTGAAACTTCTCTCCCAAACTCAGTCAAACACAGTCAATGGAAAGAGGGACATATGATTCAGCACTCGACAGCAAGCTCAACTCATTTTTAAAATCTGACTAGATTTCCAGTTGGCAGTGCCACTTTAATTGCCTTATGTAAGTGTGATAAGTGAAATAACCGGACAGCTCTTTGAACCATAGGATGAGACTTCTTGCCTAGAAGAAGAATATCACTTTCTATCATCAACTGTATTTTAATTTTGGGTAGCTGAAACCACAGTAAAGCACCCTCCTGATATCAACATATTCCAGACACTGAGTTGTGAGGATGCTGTACATGCCAAGATAAATTCCTTTGACCCTTCTCCCCCCACCTCTTCCCAGAGATGCTCTCTAGGTTGAAAGATAGTTCAGTTTCATCAGCTGGCAATGAGACAGATATTAGCACTTGGAATCTAGTGCTCTGCCATCCATCCTAAAAGAAAACCCAGAGGATGATGGAGGCAGGGCACAAGCAAGCCTGGTCCTAGAGGGAGGAAAAATAAAAAACAGAAAAAAAAAAGGAAAATAGAAAGACACGTGTCTGCACAGACTATAGACAGATTATCTATGTTATAGATACGGAACAGAGAAAAAAAATAACATATTTAGAGAAGAATTTCAGTGCTTCGACCCTGCAACCTGCATGCTTTGTAATATACAGCTATTACTTCTTTGTATACTTCAAACCAAAAAAGAGGCTAATTTATATTGTTAAAAAATCCAACAACTGTTTCAGCAGAGCTGAGTAAATGTAAGTCTTGAATCAAGACTGAGAGCAGCCATTTTCCCTGGGATACAGGGGTACAGTGGAGGCAGAATTACCCCAACACTGCTTTGTTACACACATGTTCAGCCCACCAGATCCTTTGCCCAGTGCAAACAGGACACACTCCACAACTTGTTACAAACCTTGCTTGTTCTCAGGACTCCCCAAATTTGAGCCCAAGTTGACAATTTTCCCTTCAGTTCATGCCTCTGCTGACAGGGCAGCAGGTTGTGACCCACAGCAGGCGAGGGGACAAGGAAATGAGAGTAGCTGTGCCTGGCCATGGTGCTCTGCCCTTAATGCTTTTATCATTTTTCTTTCCACAGATACCACAAGCATCACACAGAAATCATCTGATCTCTTCAGCCTTCCAGCTCAGAAAGAAACCAAAAGGAGAGAGTAGAAGATGACAAGAAGAAGCCATTCCACCTTTACTCTCTGGATTGTGCTCGTGATAAAACACCTAACTAAGCAATACTTCTTAAGGAATAAGAAATATATAAGAAATATAGATTTTTTCAAGTCATAGATTGTGACCTGCTCAGCCAGGCCATTTGCCACCTGGGTTTACAGAGGCTGCCTGCTTACAACAAAGGTCAGCTCACCAACAGATAAGCACCACCGAGGTGGAAAGGAGCTAAAAGCTTCCAGCAAACGTGTTCAGAATTGCTGGCAGACAAAAAAAGCTGAGCACAAACATGAAAAGCATCCAACGAGGGTATTTAGCAAAAATTGTGGTATGATATTTCGCACAATATGCAATGCTCCTGTGGTTCCAAGTGAAAAACAAGCTTTGACAAACATCTTGAAAGTGTTTTGCATCAGTGTAAGTTGTAAACAGTTGAATTTTCAGCACGAGCAAACATACCAAAATAAGAAACAAGAAAACTGGGGGGTTTTTTTCCAAGATAAAAGATGTATTGCAAAGTGAACTGTTAGCAGCTTGCTGAGGCTTATTGCACTGCTAAATGTTCTCCGTGTCAATGTCACCAGGAAGAACCCTTGGAGAAACACTGGTGTCACCTCTTGTTCAGCTCAGTTGAGAAAAATGCACTTAAACAACCTTCTGGAAAGTCATGTAATGAGCTAAAAGAGCTGCTGAAGGACATTCTTGAGCTTCAGCTTTCTGTAAAGGAAACACAGATGTAAATAAAGCCAACTTATGTGCTCAGTGGTGTTGTAGCATGCCATTAGCCTGCCACAAGCATTTCACAATCATCACCAGTGGAGAATTTCTAACTCAAGTGACTCAAAAGAGATACTGGGGTTTAGAAACCGGGAACCAGAAAGATCTGGGCTAGAAATAGCAGCAATGCCTTTGAAAAAAAACACTAATGGGGAGATGGCAAAACTTGTGAGGGTGACAAGTGTCAGAAAGTTCCAAACCCAAGACCCTTGCTGAAGGGAACTGCTTCATTTCTGGGAAACCATATTGAGAAAAATATTTGTAAATAAAAATATTATTGCACTTGTTGTTGAGGCAAAAAGGTTGTTTTGCCACCTGCAGCGTCCACAAATCCAATGCATTGCTTCTCCAGGAAAAGAAGAAATGCCTGCAAAATCAGGTTACTACTTTAAAACCAGCCTGAGGAAGACTTTTCAGGAGTCCATGTGCAAAGTTGTACTTCACAGCCCTGTTTCCCCTTGCTGTGGGCTGTCAGAAAGACAAACTGGTATTTCCAGGGTGAAAGCAATTGCTCCAAGAGTAATGTCAGCTCTTATTGTTCACCAGAATCGGAGCACGTGGAGCAGCAAACCACTTGGCTGACCTCACCAGCTGAGCAACATCCAGTCAAGCAAGAAAAGAACACGTTGGGCAAGATGGCAGAGAAGAAAATCAAACACAGACGTGTACTTTCACATGCTCCTGTGATACCACTGCACTTTCTCTTTTCAAGGCAAGCCAAATGCTCGATACTAATTGTGGCAAACAACCTGACCTTACTCAAGTCAGTGTTTTCCATGTGGATCCTGGGCCTGAAAGGAAAATACTGGAAAAGGAAAATACTGGAAAATCCAACTGCTTCAGCAGTGCCTTTTACACAGTCAAGTGCCAAAACCCACCTGGGCTGCTGCAGGACTTGGAAAATCACTTTGCAGTGGCTACTGTTTGAGAAGTCTGTAAATAGTATCCCATGGAAGAGGCCAAGGATGAGGAACCTTGGGATGATGATTTCACTACATTTGAAGCTTTAATATAAGCACAAAGGCATCTTTTTATTCTTAAAAAAACTCAAAAGGGAACTTTTACCCCATGTTAGTGCTGATAGTGTTCATGGGTTATAGTTTAAATATTTGGCTTGGTAGAAACTTCATCTTTCTAGGAAGCTAGGATTTTTCTGCGTATTTGCAGTAAAACCTATTAAAAATTACTGATCCAGAACCTCATGACCTTTAGCTGAAATACAGTGTGTTCCTCTCTAGTTATATTCAGCCATCTTCAAGATTGTCTAAACTGATACCCTTGGCTTTAGGGATGAAAAAAAAAAAACAAAGGAAAAAATAAAAAGGACTCCCTACAAAACCAATCCTCCTTCCTAAATTCCCACAGAATGAAATTCCAATATAACCAAGTGCTCCTTTCCTCCTGCTTCTCAACCAACAGACGTTTTGTTGGGAACTTCACCTCATTAGAGTCCTCATCATTTAAATAACATTCAGCAATAACAAAGGACCCTGTCATAAAGCTTTTGATAGATGTTTCATAGCTAACACATTATGGTCAGGATTTATGGGAATGATTTAGAAAAGTGAAAAAAAAAAATAGGACTGACTATCATTTAGCAGAGAAATTATAAATGCAAATTCAGAGGAAGACAGTATCCTTTTCTTCATGGAGACAAATTTTGAAGCACTTTCTGGAAAAGGGGGACCACATAATAAACTTCTAATTTCACCAGCAACATTAAGAAAGGAAGGAAGATTACAATGGGCCAGGTACCATGTCATCCTTGATATACTACTACACTTCTTTATGAGCACATTACAATTCAGAGAGCTAATAATAAAAAGTGATGCTAAGATGATGAATTGATGCTATGCAATTAGACCTATTAGAATTCACAAGAGTCGACAGGCAATAATCAAACCACTTTCATGCTGCCCATTGCAATTATCTTTGCACTTAAGAATCAACAAAGCACATAATGACTTGCTCTCAATTAAGGAATTCATGAGAAATGGAATTTTAATTAGTGTGTAGAAAATTTGGGCCATTTATTACTTTACAGGACAACAGATTGTAAAAACTAGTTGAGTAGTCTTAGGGTTCAGGTCCAAGAAGAACACACTGATGCTTGGAAAAAGGAGTCCCTAACAACATCCCCTGAAATGGGATTGCTAAGGGAAATGCATATTAATTTCTGCTAAATTCTGGAGGGGGAAAACAAAAAACAAACAAACAACCCAAACAACCCCCACCCTCCCCAAAAAAAATCAGGGAAAAAACCCCCAAAAAACAAAACAAAACAAAACCCACCAAAAAAGCCTATTCCACAAACAAAACTGTTGGAACTTGTGACTAAAATGGAAACTGCTGCTGATGTTCTCAATTACCAGCTGATGAACAGGCTGGGTAGAGTTACCTTTATTTGTGGTACAAGCCACAGATACCAGAAGGTGTAAATCTACATTCTCATCATAACATGAGTAGGACAAGGCAATGAAAATGCACCATCACTTAAAAAACCCAAAGTCTGAATAGTAACTTGAATGCTGATTTAAGTTTTCTTTCAGTAGTGCTTGAATAGGAAGACTCCTTAGATTCAAATAAAATTATTCTCATAGTTTGCTGATCTTGGTACAAAACAATTTACCAATAATTTGAACAAATGCATCAGTTAAATTCTAGAAGTGGAGCTCTTTGATAATATAAAATAGAGGTTGATTGGGAAGTTGAAAGATTATGCTGAACTCCAATGTTACAAAATGCACACTTTTTTAAAAATGCAAAAGAAGCCCACACTGAATATTGGCAGTAGAGTTATGTGCTCACATAACATTAGTGAATCAGTAAGATATTAAATAACATATCAATTTGCTAAAACCATATTTCCAGCACATGGGTCAGCATAACCCCAAGCACAAGTATAGGTTGGGTGGAGAATGGAATGAGAACAACCCTGAAGAGAAGGAATTGGGTGGGAGAAACTCAGTGTGACCCAGCAACGTGCACTGGCAGCTCAGAACCACCTGTGCAGCATCCAAAGCTCTGTGGGCAGCAGGTGAGGGGGGGGATTCTGCCCCTCTGCCCCTCTCTGGTGTGACCCCACCTGCAGTGCTGCAGATCTGGAGCCCCAACATAACAAGGTGGGCATGCTGAGGTCAGGGCAGAGGAGGACCATGAAGATGCTCAGAGGGCTGGAGCACCTCCTCTTTGAAGACAGGCTGAGAGGTGTGGTTCAACCTGAGGAGGAGAAGGTTCCAGGGAGACCTTAGAGCCTCTTCTGGTGCCTTATGTTTTAGTTTTCATGTTTTTCAGACTCTGTGCTGCCCAGGGGTGCAGTTCTGAGCCTCACATTAAGTGTCACTCAGCTCTCTTCACAGAGCAGGGAGACAAAACAAATCCTTTTCCTGATGGAGACCAAGGACAACTTTCAGGCCCAAAAGCACAAACAAGGGTGGGCTGAAGGGAGAAACAAGAAGGATGGGACCTCACTACCTGAAGCTGGAATTGAACAATTAAACTCCAGTATGCAAATGAACCAAAACTTACCAAAATGTACGACTTTGTGACCATTCAGCCATTTTGTGACCATTTTGGGTCCACCTTGGGTGTAGCCCTGGCCAGGCCCTGTCCTGCCCAAGGTGGATCCTGGAGGCCTTTCAATAAATCCTGACTTTATTCTCCAGCTCTGTCCAGTCTCTGTTCCAGGTCAGCCTTCCCAAGGCATCACTTCCACTGCCTTAAGGGGGCTACAAGAGAGCACACAGGACTGACAGGACAAGGGAGAACAGCTACAAACTGAAGGGATAGGTTTAGGTTAGAAATTAGGAAAAACTTCTTCCTTTTGAGGGTGCTGAGGCACTGGCACAGGTTGCCCAGAAAAAAAGTGGATGCCCCATCCCTGGAAGTGTTTGAGGCCAGGTTAGATGGGGCTCTGAGTGACCTGGTTTAGGGGAAGGTGTCCCTGCCCATGGAAAAAGGGCTGGAAATAAACGAGCTTTAAGGTCTCTTCCAACCCAAAAGTTCTTTGAGTCTACTCAGTCTTTTTAAAAAATACTACTAAAAGTCCATAATAGTTAAAAAAAACCACCAAAACCTGTTAAATACTGGGCCATTTGGATTATGGAATAATAAAAATTTGGTTTAATATATGATTATTACCTGGAAAAGTGTACTCCAGGCTTTGAATCTTATGAATTTCATATTTTGCTACGGATAAACAGCCATATATCTAGTGCTTAAAAATCTGTCAGAATGGCACTTTATTTCCATTGTCAGGGAACTATTTCAACATTCCTCATTCTTGATTCCATGGGGGAGCCCTGTCTTTACAATGTCCCCGTTAATAAAACATTCACAACAACCTGAATGGCTTCTTCCAAGTAATAATACTTCAAAAGAAGGAGGGAAAAAAAAAAGAAAAAAAAAAAGGAAACAAACCCTTTCACAGAGGGATTCATTCTTAAATCCCCCTATGTGCTCTGCTTAGCGAGGGCTCTGGGAAGCAGCAGGGAAAGCAGCAGGCACTGCTGCCCCGGGGCCATCCCTCCCACAAAGGGAACATTTTCACACTGCTGCAGAGCCACCATCCTCGCCCCACGCCGCATTTCCAGGGAAAGGGAGCCTGTAGCTGCACCCTTCTGTCTGCAGCAGGGTGGAATTGCCCCTGGGGAGCAGGGAGAGCTGATTCCAGGTTACAGCAGCTGCTGTCACTTTGGATCAGTTGCAGACGTGGGGATACAGGAAGGCCAGGATGCCTCACACTCCACCCCTCCTGCTTTTGTGTCAAGTGCAGCACGTTTAAATTAGCACATCTCAGCCAGGGCATCAACCAGGCCACCCTCTCCTCCTCCTCCTCCCCAACACTGTCCTGAAGTCACAGGAGGAGGAGATAATGGCATAACCCATTTGCTTTGCTGCAATTGTCAAATACAAGTGGTTTCTGCAAAAATGATACCCAACCCTGGCCCAGGTACTGCAGCAAAGACACTTTTGGAAGGATTTGAGAGCAGTGGATCTCCTTGGAGGCCCAGGGTGAATAGTTCAGGCGTGCCAGACAGTTTGATCAGAAGGCAAGTGCCAGTTATGCTTTAAAACCTTAACGCAATTAATTCAGAATATGCTTACAAGGTAAAAGAACAAAGTCACTCCAGAAGGGGCTCCCAGATTAACATCAAAATCTGTTAAACAGTCATAAAACACACCATGCTGATGAGGATTGTTAGGACTGAACCTGAACTAAATGATTCTCTGTGCCACAGAATTTACAAGATCATGGCTCAGTGCCTCATTAAAATTAGGGTTCTGTTAATTAAAGCCTTCTTTCAAGTGATAGATGGCTACTGTGGATGTAAGCTGCACATACTGTTGAAACTTCATATTAAGAATGGACAGCACACATGAAACATATAGCCCTGGATAGAAATAAAGTTGCTTCCTATGGAAGCAAAGATTTTTTTGTACTGCAATACAGACAGAGAGAGACAGGTGGAAGGTTCTAAAAAATTCATGAAAGCCTTGTTGGCACCCACCTTTATTTCAAAGTGTCTGAACAGTATCCTTTTCAGTAGTTTTCAGTCTTGCTAAAGGCCTCAGAAAGCTTTTTCAAAAAGATTCAAGAACCTTAAGAGTGAACTTGCTTGCACTCCTGCCTAAATCCTTTCATCTGAGATTTTAAACCACATTTCATTAAAAGGCACAATTATCAAAACAAACAAACAATCAAAAAAAAGAAACAAGCAAACAAAAAAACAAACTATGGATAGAAGTGTGCTCAATATAGTTAGGGAGACAGAGCACAATTTATTTAATCCTGAAAACTTGTTACCCAAAACCCCCTTGACTTCCAGGAACACCTGACACTGTGTTTTAGTGCTGAAAAGGGTTTCTGAGAGAGGAGGGATACCTACATCAGAGAATGAACCCATTAGAAAGAGAAAACATTGAGATTCTTAAAGATTTATCAGGGATGACATGGAAAGTCCACTGACTGCAACAAAGTCAATGAGGCATCTCTAAGGTCATGTTTATGATGAGAAAACACTTTAAAAACATCTTTTTTTAACCAATAAGCTATAAAATTGCCAACTGTATCTTCTCATTAAAAGAAGCACCTTTTTTCCCCAATTTGGTAACTTCTCAAGAAGAGAACATTTCAGAAGAACGTTCTCTGCTATTTGGATATTCAAGTCTAGTTTTTATCCAGCTGACCCTTCCAAACGCTGTATTTGAGTCTTTAATGGCTTCATGGTTCAGTGAATTTGAATTCCTTCCTTATTTCCATGACTAAAAGGAAAATTCAAAACCAGAAGATTTGGTCCACTTAGAAATTAGGCATGTGTTAGAGTTTAGGATGTGCTGCAACAGAACAGAGAAATTACAGATGCCAAAATGCACTTTTTTCCTCTCCCATAAGAGAAAGAAAAAAGAATGATCCCTTAACTATATTTGTAGTCAATTAACAGCTCTGAATCAAGATAAACCTGTGCACCTTCCAAAGCTGAATACAGTTTCTAGAATTACCTACAACTGATGAGACAAAATCACGGATCTTACTCCAAGTTTTGACCCAGTAAATCCAAAAGGAGGAAAATGCTGCTACATCCACTGTGGGCTCAATTTCAAACATAAGTGTTCCTTTATTTTCCTGAACGGAAGCTTATCTTTAGAATTTACTTGCTTTTCACCCCTAAAAGTGTCAGCACTGGCCTGTGGAGCAAAACTAACACAGCCATCAAAATAATTAGCACAGCAAAAGTCTCACAAACAGGCTGATGAGTCGGTGTTACAGGAATCTCTGCCTGTAACAGAGGGAGCTGGACTTCCCAGATGGGATTAAGAAGTTTCTGTACTTCACCTGGTATCATCTTGATGAGGAGCTGTTCCTCCCCTGCTTTTCCCTCAAAGGAAAACATCCTTGCTCTGGGGAGCTCATTCCCTTCCCCAGCTCAGAGTCTCAGCAATTATGCACAGCTACATGAGCCTTTTCAAAGGGCTGATGCTTTCAAGACAGTAAAGAGGCAATTGGGCCATGTTGACCAGAATCCAGGACATTAAAACCCTGGAGAGTTTGCACTGATTGGCTTTTTATTTTTGTGTTTTGCTGCGAGGAAAACAAAATGAATGAAATGCAAGCAAACATGGTCTGATCACAAAATAAATTCATTTAAACACGACATTTCTACCTTGTATTTATCTGTTGTCTCCCTTTTTCACTCTGCCCCTACCCTTCTTCACTAAAATATTTATGTATGATAATGATTTCCTGAAATACAGAATGAAATCAAACCATATTGTAATAAAACTCAATGGAGCAGAAGATAAATAAATCAACATCAAGTATCATTTTTTACAGCTTTCCCAGAAATAAAACAATTAGCACATTAGCAGTGAATGCAATAACAAAATTAGCCAATTAGGATATTTAAGTGATTACCACATTGATTTGAAAGAATAACTGCCATACATATGGATAAGTTCTGCTGAGATAGGGAAGACTCTGCACTGTCCTCTTCTGTGTCAAATGGAGCCCTTATGCAACAGGGTGGATTTATTGCCATACACAAAACCTGATCTGATGCTACCCTTCCTTCTCCAGTGTCTGAAGGAGACACCTTAAATGCAAATGAGAAGATAGTTGTGCTCATGTTAATTGTTGTTAATTGTAATACTATTTGCAGCATCCTTTCACACCAAAATTGACTAGAGAGCTGTAATCAGTTCTTTAGGAATGCTACCAATTAAAAAAAAGGATATAAAGAATAAAAACTAATAGGTTTACACCTTAATAGCACTTCAGTGTTTGTCTCCCAGATGGTAACACAGCTGACTGCTGTTCCCTCTTATAACACAGCCCTGTTTATCCTGTGAATGTCTCCAATATAAAACTGTTTTAATCCTTTGTTGCTGTTGTAAAACTTGATCTACTGTCGGACAACATAAAAGCGTCAACTTTTGGATATATGGCAGAAAAAGTGGATAGGATAATCCAGCCTGTACATCAGCAACAATGCAGTTCATGGCTCAGGGATAATGGGATTGCAGATGATGAGCTGAAAGGTGCAGTATTTCACCCCTCACAGCTCTGCACTGAAGTGCAGTTCTGCTGCACGTTTTGGGCACGTTTCCTTGCTGCTCCC
This sequence comes from Argya squamiceps, assembly GCA_037834095.1. Taxonomy (NCBI): domain Eukaryota; kingdom Metazoa; phylum Chordata; class Aves; order Passeriformes; family Leiothrichidae; genus Argya; species Argya squamiceps. The sequence goes on along the minus strand of JBBMKD010000145.1, from coordinate 6,842,046 downwards.
TTTGCCATTAGCCAGCTCGAAGCTGTACACAAGTCAGGCTGTGTGACTGTGCTGTGCACACAGCTGGAAGGAAACAGCATTTTACTGCAAGTGTCTGACGATCTGTTAGCTCGTGTAGGAATTATGGAGCCGTTACGAAAGCTAATACACGGCGTGGAGAGAGATTAGCAGAGGAATGGGGTTTGATTCAGCATCTTAAGGAAGATGGATGAAGGAAGAGTGAGCAATTAAAGCAGTTGATCTTGTGTGCAGAGTAAGAACACCCACACAAATGGGGACATCCACCTATTCCTCCCTGCAAACAGGCACACAGAGTGTGCCTAAGGAGCACCTTCCTTTATTTGCTATCCCTACAATAAAGAGTGGGAAATATTCACAAACTGTCTTAGGAAATATTTGAGTATTTACTACATGTCTGTCGCTGTAGGACATGAAAGAAAGACTTCAAGTATTTCAGAAGGTAAAGAGTATAGAAAAAGAGGCTTTATTTTTTAATTCTTACTATCTTTTATAAGGTGTTCTGATACAGACTTAACATGGTTAGTGAATAGGAACGACACCTCTCTAATCCCACTGGTCAAACCAGAGAAACAGCAAAACACCACCTGGAGAAAGATTGTCTTCAGAAAGGAGAACTGTTTGCCAAGATTGTTTTGAGAAGAAATTTTCTGGAGAAATTTTTCCTTGGGGAAACGTTAGCAGCTGCTAGCTAAGGCTAAAATCCCTCAGACCCAGAAATATCAGGCCCACACATGTCTATTACTAGACTATTATAGTTGTGTATCTTTATAACTAAGTTACAATAAAGTGAGAGGAAAAAGGGGTGTGGAAGATTAAGGAAAAGTAGAAAAACTGGAAATAAATGTCAGTATAGAATAACATATGTAGTGAAGCAAGCTATTACATACTTAAGGCAAATAATTCACAAACTAGGCAGCAGGCTAGAAAGGCAAACTGCCATCAGAACAGATACCAACTATCATCATAGAATGGTTTAGGTTGGAAGGCATCTTAAAGATGATCCAGTTCCAACTCCCCTGCCATGGGCAGGGACACCTCCCACTGGACCACGTTGTTCCAAGCCCCATCCAGCCTGCCCTTCAACAGTCCCAGGGATGGGGCACCCACGGCTTCTCTGGGCAACCTGTGCCAGCGCCTCATCACCCTCACAGTGAAGAACTTTTTCCTGTTATCTAATTTAAACCTGCCCTCTGTGACTTAGAAGACATTCTCCCTTGTTCCATCACTTCATGCCCTTGTAAAAAGCTCTCTTGCAGGTACTGAAGGCTGCTGTAAAGGTCTGCATCACAGTCAGACTCTGCCATGTAAAAGTAACTTACAGGAAGGACAGAAGGGTTGGCTTCATTGGCATATAACCTCCACCTACAGCAGTTAACCTAAAATGTTTACTTTATTACACACAATATGCATCCATCCAAAGATGCTGCACTCTGTTATTTAAATACAGGCTTTATGAATATTTTTATAGCACTGCTATTCCCCCCCAAGTGTGTATTTATTTCAATTTTAGCTCGGCAGTTTTCTCAACCAAGTCTCTGTGATGTAGGTCTGTGTGAGAACACCAACTAAAGACTTTAAATCAACCTCCTTGTTAGTGGAAGCATACAACACTATTAACCAGTGACTTGATATTCCTTCCAAAGAGCAGGAGGTCAATTCCCTGGGCCAAATTAATATCTCCACAGAATAATTTCCTGGCTGGTGAGTCAAGAGAAAAATGGCCTCACTCTGTGGCTCAGCCAGGGCCACCAGGACTCAGAGTGACCATATTCAGATCTGGGTCTCGTGTCCCATCACATTTCACCTGCTCATTACCCACCTCAGCAGAAAAATTTGCTGCAGAGAAAACAAAATTATGCTGGGCTAAAAGCAGGGCAGTGTACTAAGGAACCAGGCAGGATACTCTTTTATTTGATGCTTTGAAGTCAGCAGGGTAATGCATCTTAAAGCATTGTTTCTTTGCACAGATCTGATATTCAAACAATAAAGCAAATTACTTTAAGCATTTACTGTATACCAGAACAACCAAAGAGAAAAGCATTTTACTTTTTTCTCTTGTTTATGTGTAAGAAAAACAATAAAATTAGACACAGAATAGGAGGGCAACCAGTCAGTTCCAGATTTCATCCCCATACTGAAATAGATGCTCAGCTGTAAATACTCTGTATATCCAGCAGAGCACATAACCATGTGTTTATATTTCAGTCATACCAGAATCAAACAGATGCAAGTACAAGAATCTGACAGTGACATTGTTCAGTAGTGAGCTGAGTTTTAAGTTTAATAGTGAATTTAATTTTAACATGGTTTTCACACAATTTAAAAATAAAACAAACTGTACCCCACAGCCTTCTGAAGAAGCTTTGTACCAGATTTTGAGTAGAGCAACAGTAGCAAAATAAGAGTGAGTCATTCAAACCCATCCAGTAATTTTATACCCTCCCTTGGACCACCGTGTTCTGAAATAGATAGTAAGTCTTACATCAAAAAATGTTACAGTAAACACAAATCAGAGAAGCTTGACATGATTAACAACACAGGGCCAGTTACCCTGGGAGAATATAAACTGCTGTAAGCTCAGTGATGAAGGATAATATTCCCCTTCTTGGGCACTAGTTAGCCTAAGACCATTCCCACCACTTACCAAGAATTAGACTCTCAGTTTTCACCTGAATAAACTCAAATCAATGCATTGTCCACCATCTGATTTGTTAGGCTAGATTTACTGATTTCTAAAAAACTCTTTAGCAACTTCAAAACAACATTGTGTGGTTATGCAGAATTACATTGCAAATCACTGAGAAACAACACTATACAGTTAGAAGAATGAGATTTAAAGCTAAAACATTTGGAGCACATGAAAAAAAAATGCCAGCCTAGGCATGATGACATGTTAAAGTGTTGACAGATGCTTAATCACAGGGTTCAGACACCAGGGACTGACCATGTAACACACAAGAGGTTGCCAGTACAGTAAACACATCAGAAAATGTGTTTGCAAAAAGAGACTGTTAACCTTCAGTAGAAACAAGGATTTGTGCTATGATGTCTCTGAAGATGTAATTTTTTTTTTCCCCCCATCATTTGACCATCCCTGTGAAAGAACCTGATTAGTATTTTGGGAAAAGAAAGCAGAATTCCTATTACAGAAATAATCCAAACAAGATAGTCCTTCAATGGAAGACTAGTAATTGACTGGGTTTCTATTATTTTTATTAGCTGCACCAGAAGCACCAATTTTAGCAGAATCATTCAGAAACATCCTCATGCCCCATTCATCCAAATTTATAGAGCCCAGGACTTTCCAAGCCATCACCAAGAATACCCTCACCAGCTGTCAGCAGCAGACTTGGTATTTTCGTTTCAAAACTCAAAGCAGGGAATGAAAGGCAAATTTTGAGGACCAGCTGCCTTGGTGCAAATGCAAAGCTTGTTGTTCTGTCCATGTTGGAGGAAGTTTTGTGGACATTTCCAACACAGATGGATTGCAACCAGGATGATTTATTGAGTAAGTGGAACAAAAAGCAAGTATAGCAAGCACAGCCACGAGTCAGATGCAAGGGTCCATGGATGGCTCACAAATACAGATTATTTGTGTCTTGCACTGCACCTCTGCTCAGCACAGAGCCCTGCTCAGTGCCAAAATTATTAGAGTTAGATGACAGATGTTAAGATTCCCAAAATTCTGTCAGTAAAATTAGTGGGATGATCATGATCTTTGACTATAACGCTGAAAGATGACAACACAAAGAGAAGAGGGCTAAACAGCAAAAGCCTTTTTAGAAACTTGGCCAGTCACTCTCTGGCCTGAAGCACTGAATCAACTGAAACCCCAAGAACAGTTTACAAATACAACCATACTGATGCATTCACACAAAAATGCTGGATCACTGAAGCCTGAGAGACTTGCTGCAGCCCAGACATCATGTAAAAAAGCCTTTGTAAATTCACTGCCTGATGCCATTCTGGCAGGGGTGCAGATTTAGTGAAAATTCCATAAATTCCAATGCAATTCAAACCCAAATAACACTGCTGCATTTATGTCCCAACCCCATCCCAGCCTTCTCCTACAAACACCACACGACAGCAGGCGGGAAAACATCGTGTTGTGAACGATCTGGATCCAAAATCAGCATTTAACAGCCAAAGAAAGTGCATCTAAGCAAATTTACAGCCAATGTAAATTGCTGTGCTATTATAATCTGCAATTATTTGACTTTTAGTTTTTATTTTTAAATGGAATACTGAAGTGTTGCGTGGGACCGTTGCCTGCAAATATTGTCTCTTGCTTCAGATTTAACAACTTCACCTGTATTATCAGCAAAAAGCACAATTTGCAGGCATAAAGTCAATACATTAGACAAAATCTTTTCAACTGAAAGGAATGTGAATGACAATTACAATGCTTAAAGCAAACTATATGTTTTTGAATACCTAATGACAGGTTTATTCTTGCTCTCAGCAGCTAGTATTTTCATAACAAGTTGTTTTAACTTTTTTTTAAAAGCCAATCTTTTGTATGTTGAATAAACGATTTTTATTTCAAGCATAAGGAGCCGTGTGTTCAAGACCTCTTCTGTTACATCACCAAAAGCAAGGCAGAGAATTGAAACACCAAGTTCACTTGCCACACATCTTTTAACAGACACCTTATTAGCACTTATAGTATATTAGGGTGTGCTAATTTAATAACACAAAACCAAAAAAGTTAATTGTCACACAGATTTCAAATTCTGCACACAACAACTTTTATAATTTAGAATACATATATGTATAATATATAAATATATATAATTTTTAAAAATAGTAAATTTTTAAGTGAAAAAAAGAAACCTTAAGTATTTTGCCTAAGTCCTAGTACAATAAGGCACAAAAGGTTTTGCAAGTTTGTCTTGCACAGAATGGCAGCCCTTCTTCCTCCACACAAACTGCATTCAGAGTTAAAATAGGGGTGCAAAAAAAAGAAAAAAAATCATTAGGGATCACTACAGAACACAATCCACATCAAACTTATCAACACACAATTTTCAAAAGTAATTTTTCAGTCTGGCAGACTACTGTAGAGCAATTCCTCAGAATAAAAGAATTTGCAATCTCTGTGGTGATTAAGGATTTTAGTCTTAGTGCAGAATCAGAGACTGAGCTGCAGGGCGAAGAGAAGTCACATGAAAGAGAAAAATCTGCCACTTAAAACAAAAAAATCAGGAAGGAAATAAACTGGTCATTCCTGTCTCCCTACAGATTAGGCTTTGAGGAGTCCCAACAAGGCCCTGCCAAGTGACACCTGATGAAAGCAGGAGTGGTGCAAAGCACAATATGAGGCTCCAAGTGTCCACAGCAATTCAGACGGACATTCACACAGTTGGAGGGGAAATGAGGGAGTAGAAGCAATGCTCTGCCAACCTCCTCCATGCCACCATGTTATTCCTTTAATTTGTTCTACCTGTCTGCTCAGATTACCTAATATGAATCTCAAGCTGCACACAGACTGCTGGCCGAGCCGCTGGATAAATTACTTCTGACGGAATTAGGAAAATTGTGCTGTAATTGGGTGCTCCTCAGTGATCAACAGGAGACTCTGCCCGATCACCAGGAGACTTTGCCTGATCACCATGCTGAGCTGGAAAGGAGATTTCAGGCCTACTAGATTTTCCGTGATAAGAAGAGAATTTCTACAGCTCCCGTGAGCCAGAAGGAAAATTCCTTCCTCACGCCGTTAACTAATGTACTTAAAACACTTCCTAGCACTAACTGCAAAATTGGGGATCTTTGCCAATGGCTTCAGTGGGGGAAATGAGTGAAGAGCAAAGCTTTTTCCAACTTAAAACTACATATCCATAGAGACCACAGAAGGCAAATGCATCCCCTAGCCCAGAGGTACCCAGGAGACAGAAGCAGAAAGGGTCACAAGGCCCCAAGCATTCTAAGTTATTTGCATCCTACCACTGCTTTTCCTACTGAGAATCACACAATATCCTGAGTTAGAAGGAATCCACAAGGATCATCAAGTCCAACTCCTTGTCTTGAACAGGATAACCCCAGGAATCCCACCATGTGCATGCAAAGTGCTGTCCAAATGGTTCTGGAAATCTGGTGGGCTTGGTGCCGAGTCCACTTCCCTGGGGAGGCTGTTCCCTCTGGGGGAAGAACCTTTTCCTATCATCCTTCTCCCTTCTCCTTGGCACAAATCCAGGCCATTCCCAAGTCCTACCACTGGTTGCCCCCAGGCAGAAGAGATGGGTGCCTGTCCCTCAGGAGAGCAAGCTGCTGTGAGGTGTCCTGAGGTGTCCCCTCAGCCACCCCTTGGCCAGGCTGCTGAACCAGCCCCAGTGCCCTCAGCCACTCTTCACACGCCTCCCCCTCAAGGCCCTTCACCATCTTCACAGATTTCCTCTGGATGCTGACAGCTTTACAGCCTCCTTGGCTTGTTCTCTAAACTGCCCGTGGGAACTGAGTTCATCCATGAAACTGCCACCAGTGAACATTTCTGTAGGTATTTACTACTCAAATTTCAGAGCAATGTACTGCCCCGGATAGTCTACACGGTACCCAGGCCACACTGAGCCAGGGCAGAGTTTAGGCCGTGTTTTCCTTATAGAACAGTAATATTGGAAGACAGCTAAGAAATTAGATATGCACACTTTCTGTAATGCTCTATATGACCCATCAGTCGTACTTTTTCTTTCCAATTAGTTTGGTGTTCGAGGGAGAAGTGAGGGCAAAATTCAACACAATTCCAAGTGCACAGAGCCTCCAAGAGGACTCTTGAGGTTTTCAGGTGATTTGTAGCTGATGTCCTGAAGGAACAGAAACTAATGAGTAAAACAAAGTCTCTTTAATCTGCCTTTGCCTGCAAATTCTTTCCTATAATCCCTGTCTTTGTTCCCTCGGTAGACTGTTCACCAAATTTACATTTCAGAGTCCTCCCAAATATTCCTTTCAGGCTGTGAGTGACAATATATAATCACCCTACCTGAGCCTATTATTAATAAACAAACAAAAGGATTGCCAACTTTTTTGTGTGCCTTTGAAAAATCCAATTGATTAAATATTGAAAACATTCAAATATTTAACTACTCAGTCAGCACACAGAAAACCTAGGAATTTACTTTTCCTTTGGGGAATGTCACCTTTTTAAAGTGACTAGGATGGCAAAATGCTACAGGTGGATTTTCATAGCTTAAATTACATTTACAGAATAAAGAGCAAGAAGTAGGAGGTGACAAAAACACATTAACTACCTACATTAAAAAGTAGAGGGAGTAACCAGATCTGCCCTGAGCAGACACAGTAAGTTCAGTTTAAAAAGAAAGGTGAACATAAAACTCAACTACTTATGACCTTGCATCATTTCTAAAAATCCACGTGTGTTATGTGGCAAAAATAAAAAAAAGACAATAAAACAACCCTGTGGTAGGCACTGGGGACCAAAGGAAGTGAGATGTTTTGATATTGAAGCATTGTAGCTGTCATCACTTGTGCTAAGTGTTGCTACTAATTTCTATCACCTTATCTCATAAATTGAAGAGCTGATAGATCACAACACTACAGAGAAGAGTTATGAATCAGTTAAGGGCCAGACTTAATTTTCATGGCTATAGATGCATGAAGAAAAATGAACCCATCTAGTCCAATCCCAGCTTTAAAAAAGGGGCAAAGTGTTCATTGTGCTGGGATTCTCACTGGGACAGGTCACAGAACACATCTATCCCCAAAACCCCCCAAAGGCTGTCTGAAAACACACAGATCAGCAAAAATATCCTCCAAATACTGACACTCAGCAAACAGCTTCCATCCTTTTGTCCTGCCTTTGCTTCAGCATCACCCTTTAAAAAACAGGAGATGGAAAAAAGTCATATTTCCCTGAACAGCAATAGTATTGCAGAGCTGCATTCCAAATTCTTCCTGAGGTACCTGAAAGATTGAAGGGGCTGGAAGAGGTCACCAAGATGAACCTCAGATAACCATTTCAAATGCAAGGCCAAGCAAAAGCCCTGGATGGATTTCAAAATCTGACCCTTGCTGGAAAAAAGAAACTTTCCAGTCTCTAAGACTGCATTAATTTTCTAAATTGAATATTTAGGACTTTCACCATCCTCCTGGGAGTCAGGTACCAGTAGGGGTAGAAGAAAGAATTTTCCAAACACAAACTTTACAGACACAGTAGGAATTATTTCACTTTTTGTGACTTACAACTCAACCATGCTGACACTTTTTTTCAGCATCTAACTCTGTACAAGAGCCACTGGCAGAAAGAATTACTGATTAAAACAATGTCTTTATAAAAGAGATACTTTATTAATGGGAACTGTTAATTTTAAGAAGGAAGAAAACCAGATTTTTCAAGGAACGTTTGTTATATCAAAGATGTTGTTTTGAAGGGTGTGTTTAACCTACACTAGAGGTTCACTTTTTTTTGTTGGGCAGCAGAGGAAATCCTCACTGTGGAATAAACATCAGGCCTGTTTACCAAGATGAATATTTAGATTCAGTCAGAGCACTGAGGGCTGCTGGGGTTGTGCCATAGCCCCATGTTAAACCTATTAAATCTTTATAACAACTGGCATTAGCAGAAGCTTTTCATTAACAGGCTAATGAATACACTGGTACTCTCTGGTACTCTGGTTTTAATCACTGAAAGGTAGTTCTTATCCCAGTTCCCAAATTTGGGGGATATTTGTGTGTTTGCATGCAAGTGCTGCTGATCACAGCAATATCAAACAAAGTCAGTCAGCACCATAATCTTACAGGGGGAAAACAGAATAATAATGAGGATTTACGTCAGTGTTTCTCACAACAGTTTCAATTAAAAATATGCAACAGTGATACCATCAAACTGGAAATTGGTTCTGCATGACTGAAACAAAGGCCTACTGCACTGACTGTGTTTATACTCAGTTATTGAGCAGAGGCCCTTGACTTTCCAAGGAGGCAGGCAGCCAAAAAGTTGCATTAAAACATAGCTTGAAATCCAGCCAGTTTCTAAAATTCTCCTGAAAGAGAATGAAGTCTGTGTTGTGCAGAATTAGATTAATTTAACAATGGTCTTTTCACCCACACTCAGTAAATGTAACCCTTCTTCTCTGCTGGAAAATCATTTTCTGAGTTGCCAGGTCGAGTAAGGTACTGCCTTTCATGTAATAAATAAAGAAAATGCAAAAAAAGACCCAAAAAATCAGAAATCACCCCATCCCATTTCTTGACAACATTTTGCCTCCTTCTCCCTCCTCAGACTTGTGGGATTTTTCCATCTGGCTGTCAGTTTACTTTCCATTGTGCAGGTACTCTTGGCTTTGAAAAAGCCACATGTACAGAATCCATCTTTACTGTTACACAGGTGTAATTCAGGAATTAATATCCAGGTTCCAGGCAAAGCCAGAGTCCAACAAAAATTTAAGGCAGAAAGCATAAACTCTATTTGTGATATCATCATCCTGACAATTCCTACCTACCCAAACTGGGACTTGACTTGAGACATAATTAATGTGAACTGTGTCCTAGGTTTATAGTTTAAACCTAGGCATAAAATACATAGAATTTAAACTATAAATTTGTATTTTGACAGCTAAAAACTACAAACCTATTACAAAGTTTATAGTTTTAAGCTGTCAGAATACAAATGAAATTAGCACCGACCACTAAAAATGTCTTTGACTAAGGAAATGCACACAAGTTGCATATCTGTCAAAGAAGAATAATAGCATTTATTTTTATTATTATTATTCATATTTAACACTTGCCAAGTTTGCAAAGACTAAAAAGAAATTTGGTTGCTTTTTCTAAAGCTTCCCAGAGTTCTACTATACAGAATTACACTATTCTTCTACTATATTATACTTCTACTGTACTATACTATTACAGTTTTCTAACTGCCAGAAGAATCAGTATTTCCACATAGCAAATACATCTACTGATATTTGAAGATAAAAGCCACCAAAAATCGATGTTTGCACAAAACAACAACAAAAAAACCAAACCAAACAAACAAACTCAAAAACCAAGCAACCAACCAAAAAGCTACAAAAGCACTGGAAAGCAGTGGAAATGTGGTATTTCTATTGCTTTTAGAGAAAAGATGAGCTCAAACAATACCAGAATTAAACACTTTTGTGCCAAATTCCTATTTAATTCTCATAATGAACATGGGTACTGAATGTTTACATTTCATTAAAAATTGCCAACTGAGGTTGGTGGGAGTATTGGGAAAAACTAATACATTCCTAACACCAGAAGAACCTTAAATTTATTTTTTAAACTTCTTACTTTTTTAATAAAGAAGTATATTTTGAAAACTGTCATTAAACTACTTTAGACACATAAAACCCTAACAGACACACAAGTAACCACTTAGACATCATCTGAAAACAAACTTCAGTGGCCACATTTATGGTGTTTATCATCATAAATATGATTAGAACATTAACAAAAAGAAAGTATTTAGTCCAGAACAAGGTACTATCTATACAAAATAGATCACCATGATATCAGAACATGAAAGAAATATTCATGTGCAAAAGAAATATGCTTGATTGTTTGCCTCAACACGTTTTCATTCCTCATCACTCACACAAACACAGTTATCATGAAGATACACAAACATTTTCTTCCCCAAAGCCCTGCTGCACACGACTGAGCAAACATAATGCAAGAGGCTGGCACTAAATGTTTCCCATTAAAGTTCTGCAGGAACACCAATAAAACATCAGATTCCCAAAATGTCTGAGTGACCTGAGCAGCCCAGGGTGCTGGGAGGGTTTAACCACAGTGGGTAAAACCTGGCAGAGAGATGATGGTGTTATATGGGGCTGGAGGTGGCCAAGTCTCACCTGAGCTCTGCCTTGGATGCAAGCCTGGGTTTGAGGCCATAAACTTGCAGTTTTTATGGGATAAACAGCCTAAAAAGTTTGTGATGAAAAGTACAAGGATTTTGTGGACTGGGTTGCTTAAAGTCCCATCCAGCCTGACCTTGGACACTTCCAGGAGTGATGACAATGGTGACATTACATATCATCCAGCCAGAAAAAAACTCCCAGTATTTGTTTACAGAAACAACCTGACATTCATTATTTCACTGTTTGTGAAACCCTGATGTTCTGAGCTCCTTCAAATTGTATTTAAAGCTGCAAGGATAACCCAGGGCTTTACAAGTGAGATCCAAAGGATCTCTCTGAAATGAATGTGCAAATTATTCAGACCTGAATTACGACCACACTGGCAGTTCATGGCTTTGAGTCACTCCAGTGCTGTGCTTGGCCTGGCAGCAGAGGAGAGCAGGACTGGAGCTGCTTTCTTCCCAATTAACTCGTGCAGCTCAATTTGCACTGAACAGCAGCTTGGTCTGGTGACACTGAAAGGATAAGAAATGTTTTTTTCTCTCTTTCCCAAGTCAGAGAACATTCTTGCTGAAATAAGGTCAGCAAAGCTTTCCCCAGCAGCCCCTGTAGTTCACCTGCCCACCTCACAGTTTTAGTACAGCTGGCACAAGGCACTCAGGCAAAGTCTCACCAGAGATGGGTTAAGTCTGCTCAAGCTTCTGCAGGCAGAAGCAACTCTCACCCAGTCAACTTTAAAATGGAAACACCCTCTGAAATGATGCTACTGGCAGTGCTATAATATATTTTCATATGTTTCAAAACAGATCCATTTATCCTATTACTGCTGATCCAGCTTTTTTTTTTTTCCCAGTGTATGTCAGCAAACAAATCTTTTCCTGCTAACGTGGTACAAAGGCAATAATAGAACAATTACAGCTGCATTATTGCTAATGAATACAAATCTTATTACACCTCTTTTTTTAATAGTGTATTAAGTTATTCAAAGAAATATGCAGGTATCTCAGCAGCAGACACAGCTATTCCTGTTAACCTTGCACCTTAGCTGTTCTCTGGTTTATATCCTCTTCCCCATCAGCTTTTTGTTTCTGTGAAATGAAGCAGATGACTCTGGCAAAGTGTGAAATCGTCTTAGCCAAAAACACAGGAACCAATCAAGGCCAGCCCCTTCTCCCTCCTTCCCTCCCCACCCCAGTCCCCTGATGACAATTGCTGCAGATGAAGCCCACAGATATAAAACACCAGATGCTAGCCCAAATTACTTGTGGTTACCCGACTGCAACTGAGTGCACATTCTTCTTCTTCTTCTTCTTCAACATGAAGAAGGTGCCCCCTTCCCCGTGGCACGCTTCATTTGGGCAATTTATTCTAATATTTGTTTGTGAAAGGGGGATGGAAAACCTGCAAATATCTTTGGGGACTTCCAGCCTTAGCTTTGAAGGCACTTGTTCTGATCTTGTGTTATTGCTACACCTTATTACACTTGTCACATCTTATTCAGTAAGGTCAGACTGTGTTCAACAAGGAGGCAAAGAAGTTTGCTGCTAAAAAATATGGCTGTTCTCAAAATAAAACAAAAAACTCAGATTTGGCAAAATTCAGCTCAAAGTGAGATGACAACAGAGTTTTCCTGGGATGCATGGACATTCCTCTCTGAATATCACAGGACAAATTTTGTATCAAACGTTACTGTCCAAAATCATCCATCTATTGAGGGCTATACCTTCCTTCCACATCGTTTCTCAATTGTTTTGTCAAGTTTACCAGTGATTTCAGACATGCTTAAAATATGCAGGAAAAAAAAAATCACAAACCAAAAGATTCAAAAGGTTCAAATCTAAACATTTCACTTCTGAACTGCCTGTGCAAAATCAAAACTCATGTAATACCTCAGAGACAAATTAAGGAACCAAAAATATTGTAACTGCACATTTTAACCAGGCGTGTCAGCTAAAACTATTCTCTGCCTTGCCCTGTCATGTAAATTACCATGTAACATCCTTTGGACCACCAATAGGCTGTAATTTCATCAAGCAAGCATACAAATCAAATAGCCTCCAGACCTTCTCAGTATTAATGAAAAAAGCATTTGTTTCCAGGCATATAAAGTATTAACTTCTTAGTATTAACAGTGAAACATGCAAGTTGACAGTGGATTCTAGGGAAAGCTTACATCTCTAAAACCTCTTGACTTTCTTTAGAAGCTTTAGAGCAAACCCCTGTGCTCTGTGGCAACATTGATAAGGAAAAGCTTTTCCTGGGGAGCTAAGCCCTCCATGGGCAGCAAACAGCAGAGACTGACTGGAAATGCTGAGGAGCCCAGACTGACTCTTCTTTTTCTTTTCAACCTGGCCTGGAATTGAGTTTTTATGTGTCTGATGAATTACTAGAGCTTGGTGGGCAATGCTGACCCACCAAGCAGATCTGATTGAAGTGCCAGTGGTGTGAGCCAAGATTTCAGTTTCAGATATAGGGATAACACAGTGATTCACCATCAGAAAAAGGGAGTTATCTGTAGGGTGACCGCTGTCATCACAGGAGAGCTAATTCATGCTGCAAGCAGAAACCATCCTTCCTGCTGTGGGACCAGAGAGTTCAGACCCCAGATGTTTCCTCAGCATCAGGAAAGCAATTCAAAACCCATCAAATAAACCAAAACCAAAATCTAGGCAACCACCTCCTACAAATACTCTACAGAACACAAAAGCCTAAGCACTTAGGTGGAGTCCAACAATCACAGATCATTAATTTGTTGTAGAACATCCCATACATGGCAGAAAGAAGATTCAATCTCAGCCTGCCTTCCTGTTCTTGACCTCAGGCTGTTTCCTGCATGGACACGAGTGCTGCACACACAGATCTGATCCCATCTGTGGCACAGCCTGATCAGCCACGTCCAGTGATCCCAGCTGGATCAGGCAGCAAGGGCAACACTTGCCCTTTCTCCTTTACTGCCTTTCTCCTGTAACCCTCAGCATCTTTATTCACAGAGCACACTGCAGCTGAAAGACCTTTCCCTGCCTGCCCCAGCTGGCCTCTGTCTTCTGAATCCACAACAAAACATCTCCCCCTGTCCCTCAAGAAGATTGTCATGGTGAATTCTCCACTTTCAGAGTGGCATTACTTCTTCAGTGCAACAGCAAAACTTCTTCCAGCCTGAACCATGATGGCATTGTTTCATTTCCCGTTTGCTCAAAGCCAATTTTCACAAGTCCTGATTATATGGCCTCATAGAAAATTTTAATAAAAATATCACATTTAATTGGAGCTGAAGTATTTCACAGAGATGCACTTTTTCAAACCAGCTTTCAGGGATAAACATGAAGTGTTTGAGTCAACAGGTGAGTCACTAAGAAGATGGGGCAGACTGGACTCAATCCTATACATTGTCAATTCTGCAACTTTGGATGAAAAAGCTTGCCCTGCTTGACACAGATCAGGGACTTAACTTTTTATCCCCAGCTCAGTAATGCAACTGTCAGTCCACAGGGCTTATGCATCCTCTGCATACAAAGAGGCTTTTGTGGCTCACCAGGGAATGAAAACCAATTGTGAAAGGTGCTGTAAGGAATCCTCCCCTCACACTGGGGTCTGTGAAGCATCCTGGACTGCAGGTGGGTTACTCTACAGACAGAAAGGTTCTGTTACCATCTCAGATGACCTCCTGTGTGACACAGGTCACAGTGCTCCTCCCTGCCAAGCCACTCTGTCTAGCCCAACTACTTGTGATGGCAGCAGAGTGTAAGATGCCATTGAAATGCCTGCAGTGATAGACAGCTTCACCACGTCCACCAGCAAGTTGTTGCAAGGACTAATTACCCTCTCTTAAAAACACACCTTGCATTTCCCATTTGATCTTTGCTGACTTCCACTCCCAGCTGCTGGATCCTGTGGCTTTGCCTGCTTGCTAAAGAGTCTCCTGCTCCAGACATCTTATCCCTCAGTGGGTACTTACAGACCATGATTAAATAGCCACTTAACCTTCTCTTCAGTAAGGTGAGTCCTGTGAGAGCAGATGGTGCTGAGCACCTCTAAAAACCAGCACTGCAGCTATTCCTGTTGGTAAATTGCCAGATGATTGTTTTGCTAAGGCCAGTTACAGAGAGCTGCTGGCACCACTGACAGACACAGGAGGGGCTCACAGTTTGTTTTTCCATGTCCCACTTCCTAAAGGCCAAGGACGTCGTCTCCAGCCCTAATGCAGCAAGAACCAACCTGTGCCACAGGAGATGCACATTAAAGAGGACTCAGTGTCTCAGGACTGAGGCAGCTTTACCTCTTTGATCTCTGCAGTGCTGGTACTGATGCCTTAAGCTTTAGCTTTCTTATTTTCAGATTCTGTGCTGCCCAGGGATGCAGTTCTGAGCCTCATATTAAATGTAAGTAAGCTCTCTGCACAGAGAAGGGAGACAAAACAAATCCTTTTCCTGCTGAGGACCAGGGACAACTTTCAGGTCAAAAGCACAAACAAGGGTGGCTGAAGGGAGGAACAAGAAGGATGGGACCTCACAACCTGAAGCTGGAATTGGACAATTAAATCCCAACATCCAAACAGACCAAAACTTATAAAAATGTAAGATCTCGTGACCAGTCATCCGTTTTGTGACCATTTTGGGTCCACCTTGGGTGTAGCCCTGGTCAGGTCCTGTCCTGCCCAAGGTGGATCCTGGAGGCCTTTCAATAAATCCCTACTTTATTCTCTAGCTCTGCCCAGTGTCTGTTTCAGGTCAGCCTTCCCAAGGCATCAGTACTAAATAAATACCAAACCCAACTATGCTGCTCATTTTTGGCACACTAAGGAAACAGGTAAGATCTCATATCACTAAAGAGGGGAACTGAAGCTGCTCTGCATTGAGAGAAAAAACAGCTCCTTGAGTGACTGGCTGGATGAAAGCACAGCAAGAGCACCAGCCCTTCCCTCTCCTTGCCAGAAACATCCCCAGCAGCAGCTGCCATGGGAAGGTGTCACTGTCAGGAATTGCTCTGCAGCTTTCAAAGAGTTTGGCTCATTTGGGTCTCTCCTGCCCAAGCAGCTGTCCTTTGGAGAGCAGCCTGGAGAGGCTCCCTCACCTGAAGAGGCCATTTGTCACAGGGTCATTCCCACTGCCCCTTGGATTCCCAGAAAGGACTGCTGTACCACAGCAAGGACATCATTTTCTTGCTACACCAAACAGTGAGAGAATTACCTGCATCTTCTGCCCAGGCACTTCAGAAGCAAGATTTGACTGTTGTAATTTCTCCATAAATAGGCTGGCAGTACTGGTCTTAAATATAAAAAGTATTATTTTTAATTATTCCTCCAATTCCTTTGCTACTGGTGCTGGCCCAAACACATCTTGCAGCTGCAAGACCCCAAAACATCCAATAGAGGAATATTTAGATGGCTCTGGAAAATATAAAACCTTTTCATTCACACAATGGTACAGAGATGTCCATCTTGCTAGGTAATGGCAGGAATTCCTGGGCACACAGGGATAGGACATGGGAAGATTGTTGAGGTATCACAGCCTCTAGCTTTGGATCAGATGGAACATTCAGCTTCCCAGTCATGACAAACTCCAGCTGTGAAATACTTTAATCAATGAATAAACCCAAACTCATCACACTGAGCCCCCAGTCGTGCTATTTTTAGCTCCTTGTGGGAAATAAGCCCAGTGCCAGCAATTTTCTGAGCAGTGCCTTAAAAACACTTGGGCATGTGAGAGGAGAGGACCCCAACATCTCCATCCCCCTGACCCTGACACAGGTAACCAAAGGCACAGCAAGTACATGAAATGTAAGAATAGGGCCCATATGGTTTTCATAATTAATAATGAATTCCAGTGAACTGAATTCAGTTCTAATTGGAATGAAAAAAATCTTTTTACATCCAATGAAAGGAGAAAGAGTGTTGCAACTTTTTAAACCCACCCCTCCCAAGTGAATACACACACAAGTGTGCACAGATGAAAGGGACAAACAGGACCAGAGGACAGAGAAGAGACAGAAAATGTAAATAAGGAGGAGGCAGGCTACAGACCTCTGAAATACTTTCCAGATTTCCTGCCAGTAAACATCAATTGAATACGAAGCTACTGAAGCATAATTACCTCCTTGTCAATCCTTACATTAACATTTTCCTAACTCTTCAATGACAATCACCTCTTTCAACACTCCTTAATAACAATTCATTTACTTATCCTTTCAGGGATGTGTAGGACTGTCAATAACTTCTCATCCTTAAAGCAAAACTGGGAAGCTGTGGATCAGAGGCAGCTACTGAAACTGAGATTTCTGAACAGCCAGAGTTTTTCACAATGGATTTCCCACTTCTTTCAAAAAACTGGAAAATTATTTTTTACAAGGTTACTTCATTCATTCTTTTCTCTTTCATTAATGAAAACTTGAAAAATTAGTATTCAAAAGTCAAATATCATTATGGATAAAGAAGCCTGTAAGACCCCTCCTCCCTGCATTTCCTTTCAAGCAGCTCACAAAGTACTTCTCACAAATACATGCAATAAAGAACACGAGACAATCCAGTTATTGTTCAAGCCCTTAGCACAGACAGGCTGCATGTCTTGGGCAAGTCACTTAGCAGACACCTGCTGACTTTCTCCAGTAAATGGAACACTAGAATGGTATTCACCTTCTTCAAAACACCAGGAAGAGTAAGGAAAGAAAAAAGAGCATCAACTCCTACTTACAAGGTCACAGCAGAACTAGGATATCACACTTGTTCATGTTTTCTTTCTGAGTAACAGCAAACATGATTAAAGCAAACTCTTTTGAATATGAAATACTAGCATCGCATTATTTGGCACAGCACAGTCCTGGGACCTGCCTTTTCCCCCTCCCACTTATTTTTTGTTAAAATCAAGTTCTAGTCCTTCTGACAAGCCATCTCCAAAACACAAACTAAGTGAAGAGACTGCATGGGAAAAGGGTGCTGACTTATCTAGTTTTTCTCCAGAGTTATTCTTAAAAACTGCAGAAGCTCCTGAGCCAAGCTCCACAAAAGGGTATTTAATCACAGAAGATGTTTGCTCACTGAGAAGCTGCCCCAACAGACAGAATGAACTAAGTAACCAAATGATACAAAAGTGAAGAAAGACACAGAGAAGATTGTGTATTCAGACCTTTTGTTGTGATAACCACAAACTCAGAAAGGAGATCTCTATGCAGCAAAATAAAGACAGACCATGAAAGCATGAATTTCATCTAAAAAACCCCATACAGTGTGATATGAACTGTGATACAGTGTGATTTGAACTGTGCACCTCAGTCAGTGAAGTAGTCATGCACAGCCCCAGCCTCTCACCAACAGGGCGAGGACCCTGGTTTCATTGTGGTCTCATTATAACCACCCTGCTCTCAGTTCTAGCAGATCCCAGGTGGTGTATTTAAACCCTTCAGCTGTGCCAGTATAGCTAGAGAAATATTAATAGACCTCATCAGCTCTCAGCTCCTCTCTCAATTGATCAGATCTCTGCCAAGGGTTCATCAGGGAAAAATAATATTTTTGTTCTTGCTCCTGAACAGGTGCCTGTAGGGTCATGTAGGAGAATTCCCACATTAACTGGTAAAGATGTTTCCCCAGGATGATAGGGACAAATCTCTGGAAGTCAGACTGTCCTCATAAAGCAAAAAAATCTTTAAAACCCTCTGCAGAAAACGATTTCTGGTCTTGATGCACATCTCCAGTGTCTTTCCTCTGATTGATCTGGATGCTTAACTTGTTTGCCGGCGTGATGGACCTGATTATCACAAGTACTAAATGACCATCAGTGCTCATCATCTTTAAAACCACAATTAATACAAGTTAGGAGAAGAAGTTTTCACTAAATCTTACAATTTCTATTATCCTTCATATGTTACACCTAAAATAAAAATGCCAATTAATAAAATCTTTACAAGAGGAGCTGAGTAACGTTGTGCAGCAGCATAAAACTTCACTGTTAGTCTTGCAATGAACTCCTCCAGGGAAGAGCTTTCTTTTCTGTGTAGATGTCAGACAGAGAAAGCTAAATAGTTAAATATTACCCCAAAGAACTAAAACTTGATCCGTGTTTTCAAATCCTAAAGACTTGAAAGCAGCTCTCACCTCAGACTTGTGCTCTTGTTGAAGTCAACAGCAAAACTGCCCCGACTTCAGCAAGAACAAGGTCATGGTCCTTCTGTGCACAGCCATAGGTCCTGAATTTAAAGGAGAGAGAAATCAATACACAGCCTACAGCTGTCTGCTCACATCTCCCCAGACACCTACAGCCTCACGCTGGGGACTTCCATTAGTTCTCACTTTCTGGACAAAGGTTCCTGTGACAGTGTGTGACACGTGAGGCTTTATCTGGCTTCTCAGAGGGGTTGTAGTCAAGAGACCATTGAGATAAACACCATTGCCAGTGTCTGGGTGTCCTGCTGAGGAGGCTGCTCCTTGTGCATTACACACAACCCACTGGGAGCACTCAGACAAATATAAAGCTCTCTTTTATGGAGCAGCTCGTGTCAACAGTGGTGCCTGCACCACATGACTGCAGACATCAGGGGAATCCAGTCCAAACACTTCCTGCATTGCACAGAAGAGGCATAAAAATTTCAGACTACAACCATTTGTATATCTGCTTCTGTTCGTGTAAAACTAAGCACAAAGCTTGCCCTCTGCATGCTCAAATACAAAAGTAACTTGTATTTTGCGGAAAAAAAAAATAAAATAAGAATGAAATAAATGCTCATATGTATGAGCATTTGTAGAAATAAATGTAGGTCCTCTCTTGATAAAGATACATTCACACATATACAAACATGCATTTATGTAAGGGGATCTTCATCTTCTGCTTTGCAGAAAGCTGATTTTAATTTACAGGAATTTCTATTTAATTTAATAGGAATTTCTGCTGCTTTCAAACACTCTCAAAAATGCCTCATTACATGTAGTGTTTCCTTTGCTTGGAATCAGAGTATTATAAAACCAATAAAATCAACTGCAATCCAGAGATACAAATGAATCTTCTATACTGCCAGCATCAACTATCCTTTGCTTGAAAAAAAGAAACTGCTTAACAAACGAGCGCTTAAATAAGCTTTTACTAAACTTTAGCATAAACTTTAAGGGTGTATTTAGTAAACTTTGCACTGGGATTTTAATTAAAGCCACCAGTCATTTAAATTGCATTGTTTCTGCTTCTTTTTTCCCCCTCCCTGCATCAGCTTTCTCTCCCCCCAGCCTTGAGTGAAGAGAGGCAGATTTGTGTGAAGCTCTGGCCAAAGGCAGAACTCCAAGGCAGCCCCATTTCCTGGGCTGACAGCAAGGAAACACACCCATGTGCTTTAGGGACGACCTTGGGAGCATCATCAGCTCCTTGGCTCCACTTGTGGCAGCTGAGAGCTGGGTCATCCAAAGCCCTCCTGAACATGGGAACACAGGCAGTGCTGGCAGAGACACAGCCAATGCACTCAGCAAAGGCAGGTTCAGGGGAGGAACAAATAGAAAAGCTCATGCTTACAGTCAAAAGCAGCCAATTCTCTCTCATTCAGCCCTGGAAATTGGCAAAAAATACAGTATTTCCCTGCTTGTCTTTTTTTTTTTTTTTCCTGGTGAAACTTTCCCCACCAATCCTGCAGGTTTTTTGAAGGCAGTTTCACTGAAATATATTGGCTTATTGTGAGGATTTTTGCCAAAAAATGTGTCTCTTTTTGATCTAATCATAACAATGACATTCTTATTGTGTTCAAATATGACACTGCTACACCAATGCTTACAAAACATTATTCACCAGATTATTCAGGGCAGAAAAATGGAGAGGAAAAACTTCAGTGAACTTTGAATATACTGACTGCAAAAACTGTCCACATTAAGGCAACGTCCAGAATTTTAAATAAGCAGCTACAGAGGTGACTTGGGGAAAATCTATCACGTTGGGATGCACCAAATACACAACTCTTTAACTAATTAAAACCAAGACATTCGATTTTTTTGCAAATGTTAATCATCTCTTTTTGAAATGTTAATCACCCAAGCAGCAAACTGTTTACGTTTGTGTCAAAAACTGAAATATATTGCCCCAAACTTTAAAAATCCCATATTGGCTCTACCCATCAAAAGACCTGAACTTTCCATCAAACACTGTCTGCAGAGGAGCAATGAGGTAAATTAGGCAACGATAATTTAACGATCAATCCTTGTCATTTCAGAGTGACAGGACTATTTGGAAAAAAAAAAGTGACAGGAAAATAGATTAAAGTGCTCAAATAAAGACGCTTTGTTCATCTGAATAAAACATTTGTAACTCTGGTCTGAGGGGTTATTTTCATTTGCAGCCAGTTTGATTTGCCACTCATCTTCCTTTGGGAATCATTCTGTTTCAAGTGCAGTAAGAGATTATTTATTTGCATAAGCCAACAGAGGGTTATTCTTTCCTCAAAAAACCAGAGAATGACATTGCTGTACAAATGAAAGAAAACGTTAACAACTCCTGAAAGTTCTCATAGGTGATTAAAGGCATCATGCCACACAGCACTAAGTGATTAGCACTGATGTGGCATATATTACATTTTAAGCATAGCTGAGTTTTTGCACTGTTTCTCCAGCTAGTAATAAACTTCTTTTTTGAGAGACATGAGAAATATTTGATCTTCAGAAGAATGTTTCAGACTAAGTGCAGAAATTACTACCCTGCATTGAAATAACTTCTATAAACGATCAGGAAATAAGTAGCATCCCTACCCATTTATTTAGAAATTGATCTTGAAGGAGCAGAAAGTGGAATTGAAGCTGGTCTTTGATATTATCATGTTGTTCTGCAGAAATAGGGAGAGCAGAATCACAGCACTGAGGGAGCTGTCACAATCTACTGCTGCCAGCCCTTCTGTCTGTGGATGTCCCTGCTGCACTTTGTAATTACAAACATTAAGGGTTTCTCCTTCAGAGGAGGTTACTCCCACAGTCTCCCTGAGGTCTCCAGAGAAATCTGGTTTACTGGAGCAGACCTGGACACTCACACCTGCAGCAGCAGCAGTGTGAGCCCACAATGGAAACATCAGGTACTCACTCCACACCAAACAGGCTTTGAAAGCCAAGCCAACAAAAAATGTCAACCCAGAGCCTTCTGCTCTTCTTCTGACCTCCCTGCAACTTTCTTTATTATAAACCTTTTCATGAGCTTCAACTCCATGTATTTCATCCTTTCAGCTTACAATCATATTGGTAACTGCATAGCTGGAGCAAAATTTGACCATTAGCTTTATCATTCTGCCATCTGTGCCCTTGCTCCTATCCCACACACCTCAAAAAATCTCACCTGATCAAATGAACCCTCCAGAGCCTCAGAGGAAGACAGCTTTGCAAGCACATCCAGAAAGACCACACAGGGAATCAGCTCCAAAGCCACAAGTCTTGGCAGAGCCCTGCATTACAGAACCAAACCCAAAACAGACCCCAAAGCTCCTCCAGCTGACGTGCTTCTGCTAAAGAGCAACTTCTAAAGGTGATAATTTTCTGACAGATTCCAAAAAATTGCAGCACTTATTCCAAGCTGAGATCAGGTCCTGGACTTCCACTGGGAAGTCTGTGCAGGAAACACAGCACTGCAGGACAGCATTACTGAGGGTAATATTCCACAGATAACTAAACCTCTTTCATTTCCAAAGGTTCTGGCAAGTCTTTTTCATTTTCTTTTTTTTTTCCATATCATGTAGACTATCATTCCTCCCCTGGTAAATCCTAGGAATTGAGCTCCTCCTTTCAAGTAAGGACTTTTTTTTCGTATAGTAAATTTCTGAGTAATACTTCTCTACTTTTAGGTCCCTGGCTGAAGATGTATCATGCTGCTCTTTGGGCTCCACAATAAAAAAGTATGTCTTTCACTCACTAATTTCTCTAGGTCTGTTTTCCATACAGAAAATAAAACTTAGATTTTATATTGTTTCCTCTCAATAACCAGGTCACATTAAAATCTATGAAAACTGGAAGACAGTAGGGTACAAGTATGAGCCTAGATTAGAAAAAAATTAAAAGTTCATTTTCTCTGCAACTAGTAAGAAAAAAAAAAAGGGATAGAAAAAGAGGCAGGGGGGTGAGAATATTAAAAGTCATGGTTGCCACCTCCTAACTCACCCAGGGCAAAAGCCAAAACAATTCTGGAGAGACATATGTCGATGGCAATAAAACAATTACTTCCATTCTGTGCCAATTTTAAATATTAAGTGTTAGCAGCATGTTACTTAGAAAATTAAAAGCCTCCAAATTTTAGTTTCAGGATGTATGAATAAAGCACTGCAGATGGAGGAAAGTCAAACCCAAACATTTCTTTGTTTGCGTATTGAATACCTATAATATCATATAATCAAAAACGTCCAGTTTAGAATGGGTCTAATACTGTAACTGATGAGTAAAATTTGGCTTTGAGGGTGACCATTTACATGCTAAGTCTGATTGTACACTAAAATAAGCAGATGCCTAACAGCTTATCTTTTAAAGTATCATATACTACACACATAAATACAAGTGCTGGATCTAATTTAACAAGATTTGTGGCTATGAACACATGGACACCACAAATCCAGCCTGAATGGTAAGTCACAGTCCAATGCAGTTCCAGCTGGCTAAGATATAAACATTGCTTTCCCAAACTGCAGTTGCTAGTAAAATCAGTACAGAAAATTACATTATACCTACAGCAAATGCTTGTTTGGCATTTTACTCTTTCCTACAGCAATGCAGCTCTCCCCCAGAAACACGGAACAAGATAATAATACTCAGGACCAGCTTCACTTCCTCCTCTTTCAAGATGGATGAAAAGTACATGGCCATGCTATTTGTTTCCTAATTTTTTATTAAAGAAGGTTTAAATGAGGGATAGAAGCTTCTGCTCTTAGTCTGGAATGTGCCTCTGAAGCTCAGATATTTCTGTTGTGTCTTCACAAAAACACTGGGCTGACCTAGAAGATGTCTAGGATAACTTTTATTCTTTAGCACAGCAAAGATCTATGCAAAACAGGGGGAGAAGTGGTAACTCAGGTGAGGGAAGGAGGTGTTACTGCAGTGGTCAAAGCTCATTCAGGCTTTCAGTAAGGAAAGCAGCACCAACTACTCCTGTATTTAACAGGCATAACATTGTCTTGACTGCCTTCATGTAATTAATAATAATTCATTTGCACATTTGGATCCATGTTGAAGCTAAATCCAAAGCATTACAAAAGAGATGATGCCCAGCAAAATTGATGTCATGATAATTTTCTGTTGAGCATCTTTTTAGGAAAAAAACTCCCCAGTTTACAGTGAACATTTCTTACTTTGTTGTTGCACTACACCTGTGAACTGTAGCATATTGAACATTAATTTAATGACACAGGCCAAGTGACAATGACTGATCTTTGGTATTAGCTTCTGGCTATTCCAATGTGTATTTAAAAAAACCTCCACCACTTTATTTTAGAAGGATTATGGTGTTACTGCAAACCATCCATATTGGCAAAGCCACCAATAACTCAAGGGTTTGGTACCTATAAAACAAATCAATTTGTGTTTCATGCTTACAGAAGAGAGCCTTGTGAAATATTGCCTAACCCAAATTTAAGAAAGGAAAGTTAAATATTTATAAACAAGGCTCACTGGAAGGCCAGGAAATCCTTATGGAAGACATACTCCAACGTGATTGACTATTCATACACAGAGCATGACATACGATGGAAATGAATAAAAAAATAAACAACACATTCCATTACTCCCAACATCTGCAAAGCCTATTTTAAACTTCCTGAATGACACAGATGTAACAGCACAGAGCTCTTAAGCCTCGAGTGCATATTGATGAGGTGGCTTTTGTGTTTCTGGGATCCTGAAGTGAACAATTAAAGAGCAAACATTTCTGTATTGCAACTGGACGAACTCAGAATTTCAGTGTTTCTGACGTGTGTATCTGTGAGACAAATTAGCAGCTCACCAGCAGAATATCTTTACTACCTCTATTTTTTAAAAAAATCCATTAATTTTAAACAAAATGAAGCAGATTGTGGCCAAGAGGTTACAAAAAAAATTATTAAAATTAATGAATTCTTTAAAATACGCATGAATATGGGGGTAAGAGAAATTCGGATCAGCAACAAGGAATAGCAAAATCACAACAAATTAACTTCAGAGGTGACTTATTCACATCTGGAAAAGAAACCAAAACAAAACAGGTTTTACCATCTCATTTTAACCCCCAGGATTCTCTCTCACCAGAGCACATTCTGTACCACCCTGCCCACAGTGCTCCAAGACCAAGTGTGACATTTCTGCCCAAACATGGGAGAGGAATGGATGAGCTCTGTGAACTCTAAAAGGATCATCCTTGCACATGTAAAAAAGTGAACCTGCAGCTAAAACCAAGGCAGACCTTTATGAAGAGTCATCAATCCAGCAAGAGCTTACTGCAACATACTGGCCCCTATATGCATCTCCCAGTTGAGGTCATTAAAATCCGAGGACTCCAGAAAAATGCTGTTATCACAACGACACCACTGCAGAGAACTAATGATTTTATTACTTTTTTAAAAAAGCATTTGGCCCCCAAAATGTACAAATAAGAAGTTTTCTCCATTCCCTCCTCCTCTTTTGCAATTCCTCTGATGTGAAACCAAAAAAAGGAAAAGAAGGTACTGAGAGGGTGAAATGAATGCATATCAAAACAAAAAAGAAAGAAACACTGCCAACTTAAGTGTTCCATCAGAACAGAGTCCAGAGGCAAGAACTGCACACTTTATCCTGCCAGGAATAGAGGTGATGGAAGGCACCACATGGAAGGAGGAGAGAAAATTCCCTGTGGAAACAAGTTTTTGGAAAGCCCAGGGCTCAAGACCACGCAGGAGGATCACTGAAGTTACTTAGATGTGCCTGGATGAAACAAAATCTGACAGGAAAGACAAAAAATCCCCACCTGTCTAATTCCACCAAGTGGGTACATGGATGCTATCACAAATGAGTGGTACCATGCACTACAGAAAAAACAGTGCAACAGTTTTGTGATAGCTTTAGAACTTTTTAGAACTGAGCTCCAATGATGCCTTTGCTTGGCAACACAACTAACTGAATCTTCAGTTTTTAAATCTAAATAATCCCTTTGCCATTCCAGTCATTGATCCAGCTCAGTGTTGCTCCACAGACAGGTCATAACAACAAGATGGCACTTTTGCTTATTAAGTGCTTACCTCCTTAAGTCTTTTCACTCACAAGGAAAGGAAACAACTCCTCCCCACCCAAGACAATCCTCTTTTTCTGTAAACATCAGTCTAAAACTAAACGTCTACATTCTGTTAGGAAATCCAGTATTTCCTTCATCTTAAAGAAGCAAGACTGGAAATTAAACTTATTTATCAAAAATCACTAAAATTCTTTATTACAAAGTACATTGGGAGACTGAAACTAGATGACCATTAAGGTCCCTTCCAACCCAAGCCATTCCATGATTCTATGATAATTTAGCCCTACAGAGGATTTAGAGCCCACAGAACACTACAGGACTCTGCAATCAAAGTCCAGCTCAGTAAAAACATCAAACCTTTTAAACCCTTTTAAAGCAAAGAAAATTTCCGTGCAGCATCTTTGTTCCATGTGCTGTTTGTCTCCAAAATGCAATGTTACTGTGATGTCATTGTAAGCTTCAGAGCTCTAAGAGCCTGACAGAAATACTGGTTTCAATTTCACCCTGGATTATTATTTGGAAAACATTTAGGAAAATATAATGAGCCCAACAGGAGGCTCAGAATCTAAGAGATCCTGTTGTCTGCCTTTTTGAGAAACCACAAAATCTTTAGCTCGAAGCTACTTGCATTACACTTTCCACTCTTTTTTTTTTTGGAATGGTTTCTCATTTTCCATACCCCATTTCTATTGATAAATTTTTCCATCCAGTAAACAAGGAAGCTGCTGCTTATTTAGAAAGTGACCTTCAAGGCTAACAAGAAAATCTACAGCTAATAGACACAACAAACCAACACAATCCAAGAACAAGTGTACAGGCAGGATTTTTTTTCCTAAGAGACACTCGAATATCATAATTTTTCCTGAGAGACATCCCAATACCAGCCACAGTTGTGACAAGGCTTAAACAGAAACCAACCTGTAGGCTGACAAACCCTCCAAGAAAATCCAGCACTGTATTCCTGTGTTCCTGCTCTAGAAATCTTATGTCCCTGGGGAGGACTACAGAAGAGACAACTCTCTGGGAAGAGGCACATCTGCATCTTCATCAGGTTCATGTTTTACCCTTAAAGCAGTTTAGTTCAAGGCCAGGTTGGATGGGATTTGGAGCAGCCTGGAATTCTTGACTAAGAGTAGGGGGTAAAACAAGAAGATCTTTAGGGTTCTTTCTAAGCCAAACCATTTTATGGTTCCATGAATTAGAGGGAAGGTGACTGTGCTGAAAGCAGGTGAAGGTCAGGAACCAAGGACAACATGAAAAGAAAGCATCTCTGAAGCATTCCTAAGTGAGAAACATCATCAAGGAATGCAACAGCTCTTTGGTTTTTTGTTCTCACCACTATTTCACACAAATTTCTCTCAGCATTTTCTGGGTGACTTGATACCAAGTCGTTTTAACGCAGGTGTGAAGGCAGCACGATCTTCCTGCTCCACCAGCTCACCGTGTTCCTGAACAGCAATGTCTGCTCTGACATATCTGTGTGTTCTCACAAATATGACAACAGGTCTGGCCATATTTCCAAGGTCTGTATTAAGCTGATGAACAGCAAGTTCACTTGTGAGAAATGGGAAATGAAAATACAATGATTCAATGCACAGAAGTAACAGTGCTCAGAAAGTGTTGTTAGTCCTGTAACTCTACTGTTGTAAGAAATTGCAAAATGAAAAGACACAAGTGGACTTACTAATTTAAAAGGACTCAAAATTCCTGGCTGGAGTGCAGGGAGAGGCAACATTTTATTTGTCTTCTTTCTATTTATTTTACAAATTTGGTTAAGTGAGTGGGAGCCTGTAATTGAAATTGCTTCTGTGGGCAAATTAAACAATAACATTTTCTTCTATAAATCAAGCATCACACATTAATGTGGAAATTATTTTATATTTTAAAACCATCTGTACTACCAAAAATGTATCACCTTGCAAGAAATTCT
This sequence comes from Argya squamiceps, assembly GCA_037834095.1. Lineage (NCBI taxonomy): Eukaryota > Metazoa > Chordata > Aves > Passeriformes > Leiothrichidae > Argya > Argya squamiceps. Next base: position 6,814,105 of record JBBMKD010000145.1, on the reverse strand, counting down.
GGGGCCACACAGCCAGTGCTGCTGTAAGGTCTGTTAGTCTTCAGCAATTAATTATATCTGTATATATTGCTTTAAAAATCCCAAACCTAAAACTTTAAACAGGGAATGTCCACTCAAAGTATCTGTCAGGAACAGCAAAAGAATTAGTTTAAAAGGCATAGTTGAGGCTGGGAGTTAGAATACCTTAAAATACAAATGTGGATGAGAATGTCCTGAGGTGCCAGAATTTTGGGTTTTTTTTAAAACAGAAGGGAATGTATTATTCTGGATTCCCAGAGGGACACACATAAGACCAGACATCTAAGTAGACTTTCAGGGACGTAATCACAGGATTTTCACACCTAACAAGACAAGCAGTACCCATTCCAAAAACCAGCTTTGACACACTGTAGCCAGCTTTGTAAAAAGGCAAACAAAAACCCCACAGACACGTTTCTATTCCCTTGTAAACACCGAGTTACTGGAGCTAAAAACCAAATGAAGACGTCTCCAAAACGTCAGTCTTGGTCTGCCAAGTGCCACCACCGTGGTTGGTTTTTGGGGAGCTGCACCAAGGCCTTTCACAATGCATCTGTCATGAAACCAAACCCAAAATGCAAGCAGCAGCAACTTTATTAGCCCTTCCTGATCCCAGGGGTGATAAATACGTTTGTTTACTCCTGCACGAGCAAGGCTGGTGGTGAAAGGGAAACCGATCAGACTGTTAAGTGGCTGAAACTCACATTAAAAGTCAAATGATAACATAATCCCAGGAAATTGCCAGGATATTGAGATGGAAAGTGCTGCAGTAGCCAGGGCCACGCTGGCACCTTGCCAACAGCCTGAGGGTCAAAGCTGTTATTCTGCATCTATATCTACATAAATTTACATCTATTTTACATAACAAGTAAGCACAGTATTAAATACACTTTACTGAGGCACCGTCCTGGACTCCTTTACCCACTAAGAGCACAAGGCTAGTGATTGCCTTTAACTCCCTGTCTAATAACTGATTTGGTTTTACAATGCAATCTTCAGGGAAGACTCGGGATAACACCACAGGAAAGTCACTTCTCAGCTTACAGGGATGTGTGCAAGAGGATCAGTGCAACCAGCTGGGATAGACTGCTTGTTTATTTTACCTGGAGTGCAGATCTCTTTCTCCTATGGGTGGCATTGCCAAAATCCTAAACTGCTTTTCTGCTTTACTCCTATGGCTCATCCCAACTTCAAGTTTGGATTCAGATTTTCCATCTTTTTGTACAGAGAATCTTTGTATCAATGCTCAGAAAAAAAAAAAATAGCAAAACTTTTTTATCTATCCTCCTATAGACAGAAATATAATCATAACTGTGGTTTACATGGTTATATACAGTCATGCAATCACATATAGATGTGCTGGAGAGCCAGAAAACATTCCCACAGTTAGAGATGAAAAAAGTAATCACACAGATTTTAGAATAAAAATGTGGATGCACCCTCACACTATGCCACATTAGCACCACCAATTCTTCTGCAGCTACAATCTGAGTGATTGCTTTCAACTGGTTTTGTGGGATGTTTTACTTTTCGAAACTATCAGAGTCCAAAAATGTCAAACTGCAAAGTATGCAAAAATGTGAGCTCCCTTATGTTTGCAGAATGCTGTACAATTTCAGAAAGCAACTAAACCTGAGATATGCATAATATTTTCTTTTAAAAAACATTACCCTGTCCCACATTTCTCGACTTCCCTCTCAATTCATCTCTTATACTCATCAGCCAGAAGCTCAGGATTGGATGTTTCGTAAAGCTGTCCAACTCACTCAGAAATTTCCAATATATGAAAACAATCTAATGCTTTCTGATATTATTGCAAAATAGGAACTCATTATCTGGAATGAAAGAGTGAAGACTTGCACAAACAGCAGAAAACAGCAGGGGAGCTATAGTCAAGGTGCTTCAGACTACACACATGAAAAATCTGAATTTAAACTATTATCCTTTCCTAATTTACATGTTTGAGAAACACCTCCAAATTCCAGGACATCAAACTTCTATTCAAGATTAAAAAATGCAATCCTGAAGGAGGATCAGACTGTCTTTACAGTCCAGGTCTGCCCTGCCTGAACCCATTCTGCTTTCTATCCTGCAAAAACAGACACCAAATGCCAAACATGCATTACACCCTTCAGAACACTAAGCCTAAACTATCATTTTCGCATTCTTTCTTCTTGCTATGCTCGAAGTCTATCTGATTTTGTTTAGAGACTCTTTTGAAGAGCTCGTGTTTTCACACTGCCTTTTGCTTTGCAAAACAGCCAAGTGACAAAGTCAAATCTCTTCAGAAATCCTATAATAATAAACTGTGGATACAGAACAGGGGTTGGGAAACTTTGTAGAGTAACAGATGTCACATTTAAGCTTCCAGGGAATTAGACAAAGGCAATCAGAACTTTTTTTTTCTTAATTATTAAAGACAGTTTCAGATGCTGTGTGTAATAAGGTAATTGAAACACTTTACTTCTCTAAACACATTGCTGTTGGGAAAGGAAACTGATGCAGCTCTGTACAAAACCACAGGCTTTGCCACACTGCCATACATTCCCTTCATCCCTCCAGTCATTTTCTTCTCATCTGTCTGGCTACACGTCTCATCACCATCCACTGCCAATGTGTACCATCACAAACTGGAGCTGCATTACCTCAGAAAAGTCTATAAAGTCCATATGCTTCTTTATGCTCTCTGCAAAGAATTAAACTGACATTTGTCTGGACAACCATCACATCTACCATTTAGCTCATCTTTTCACTTCCAGTCCTGTATTTTAAACCAGAGGAGATGCCTTAGTGCAACTGCAGAAGCTCACAGCAGCAGAAAGGGTTTATTTTCCTTTATGTCAACCTATGTAAATAATACATAATCTGGGTACTTAGTTATCTTCTGATTGCTGCCACTGAATGCAATGCAAGGAAGGGAGATAAACCCTTGGAGGCTGAAGGTTGGTAATTTCTTCTGCTACTCGTACGTACATGGCAAGAGACACAAAAGGCAGCTCGCTGGAATTTAATCTTACTATGATCCATTTCCACCCAAACTTCATCCCTCTGGATGTAGAACTGACACTTATCCCAGCCCTGTCAGCCCCCTGCAGCCCAGCTGCACTTGCAGCATTTACAGATATTGCAAATTGGGCAGCAGGAATCAGCAGGGGAGACAGCACTGCCTGGCCACACCAACACAACGGGGACTCCTCATCCTCCCCTAACCCCGGCTGCTCAAGTGCCCAAAACCTCCTGGAATACTTCTATCACTGTCTGGGGGAGCTCTCAGAGAATTAGAAGCTGTATTTGGGAATGGAACATGGCACAGTCTGATTGGCATAAAAGCCCAACAGACCGTCAGGGGCATAGTTTGTTCTTCTGATGTTGACACTGTAGCGCTTGTTTTTGGCAACTCAACACCAGCACCAACTATCATCTTCTTTAAAATGTCTTGAAAGGTTTAATAACTCTCTTTATTTGGAATATCTTTTAGAATGAAAAGAAAATCAGTACATTATTTGTAAAGCAGCATCTATCTGATGACTTTGATCTGTGCTGAGGCAATACCCTTCCCAGATAAAAGCAGAGCTGTTAAAGAGGAGTCATCAGATGAATATACACTATCTAGCAGCTTTTTGAAAACATATTTCTACTCAATTAGCACCTACAGTGATAGCTAATTTTAGATAGTAAAGCACTGAACTTTCTGTTGTCATGCTTTCATGCTATGAAATCCTCTTCAATTAAAGCAGAACCTATCCAAAATGTTTCCCTAACACATTTTATGTATTTTTTCTGTTTAAAGCTGTCAGAGAAAATAGCCTACATTAATACACAAGGCAGAGGCTGAAACACAGGTTATTTATTCAGAAAAATGAAATTACAGAATGGCATGGGTTAATGTATATTGTGGAGCTATAACACAATAGGGGACATACTGCTGTTGATTAGGTTGTCTTGCTCCAGGAACTGCTTGTGTGATTCAGTCCTGGGCATAAGAAAAGCTGTTTCACGATTCCTGACAATATTTTATCTGATGTCAACTTGGAATTGCTCACTATACAAACATATTTATACTATTTTAAATGGGGATGTATGGGGTTCATTTTGGAGAGAGGTGGTTTTGGAGGGGTTCTAAGTGCTGTAAAACCACATGATAAATAACACATGATAAATAACATGATAATACTCCTGGCAGAGGACACAAGCCAGCCACACGTGTGCTTAGCACACAAGTCTGCACAGATGCTGACCCTTCATCTGGGTTACGCCTTGTCTTTCATTTTGATCATTGCTGACTGTTTATATGAAAGCTGAAAAGTGTATTTAAAAATAAACCCTGACACATTTCTCCACTATCTGTGGCTGTGCAGTGCAGACGAAGCTCATTATGAATTCATCCAAGATCAAGAAGTGCTTATGGAAAACATCAGCAGATCAGCCCTTAAAAAGAAACAGCCTGGGGTGCCAGGGGCTTTTGTGATCCTCGGAAGATTGGTAAACTGAAACACTTCAGAACAATTATTTCGTTCCTAACTGCAACAAAGTTTGTCCCTTGAAATCAGAACTTCAGTCATAAACCAACTTAAAACCTGTGTAATAGTCTAAATCCAAATCCCAAATACCACAGGCTTTCCTGACAATGCTGGCTGGATGTGACCTGCAAACAAGATGCAGACTCTAAACAATTCACAGAAGAATTGATTTATATCACATCCCTGTTCCATGCAGTGTGCATTTATGGAATTTTATGAGTCTGTGCAACATTAGCCTTTTGGCAACTGTGTACAGATACACCAGTGTATTTTATTTTGGGTAAAGTGGTTTTTTTGTTGTTGATAACTCTGGGTATCATCTTCCCTATCTCTTTTTATCTCCCTATTTGTTACCTGCAATATTGAAGTCAGAAAATTCAGTAGCTTTATGGGAGACCAGCTATGCTGCATGATCGATTTGAGAGAAAATGAATACATCACTTTTTGAATTTTTATACTGACAATAACAACATAGAAAATAAAACTCCTCTGACTCTTTCCTTGTAACTTGGCCACTTTATTCTAAAAGACTCTGTTGATGTGTCCTGTGTGGCACCTCTTACAGGATGGACATTTTCCCTGATTGACTTCAATCTCTGATCCTAGAATCATCCTCTGATTGCTCCTGATTGTTTAGTACATTTGTAGGGAAGCAACCCCATCCTTTTCATAAATGGTGAGACTCTAAACTCACAAGTACATCTCTGAGAAAGAATGGGATTCACTCACCAGCAGACTGGCCTGAAACTGTGAGATGCTATGTCATTTTCCTACATCTCACGCCAGGAAAGTCAGTTCTATTTTTGAAGGGCATCCTTCCCACAGCTGAATTCTTTACATCATGTAAGCCACATGTTCACGGGTGCATAACAAGGAACAGAAATCTGCATCCTCCCTACAGCTGCCCGTCAGCTATTTCCAAAATGTCTTTGGAGTTGACATTGTTTTACTGCACCCAGTGATAAACTATAATGGACTTTGATTGCATTTCCCTTTCAATACACGTTATGATCAAGTAGCATGTTCACAATATTCTCTTAAAAATGCTGTGGAAGCTTTGGACATCCAGGCATTGCAAACTCAAGAGCAGGGCTTGCAGAGAAATGTTAGGTATTCCACTCCTGCCTCCACAGACATCACAGAATATTTCAGTTTATTTGACTAACCACTAACACTTCTTCTGTATGAAACCCTGTCTTATGTATACTCGAGAAGTGACAATACTGGCAGTATTTTTTTCCCCCTTCATTTTGGTTTCTTCTGCACTGTTTGCATTAGCATTTCTTTCACATGAATGTTCACAGCCAGCCAGTTCGTTTGAATTAGTTGTGCAGCTTGTCTTTTTGTGCTCTGCTACTTTTTCCATCAGCTTTTCCACTGAACTTTCATTTCAAGATCAATAGACTTAGTTTACTGCAATGCAAGATTTCTCCTGCTACTGCCACTGTCATTTTATTCACCTTTAGTGGCTTACAAATTCAGCCTCATTTGGTGAAACTCAAATGGCTTAAAAGGTGAGATATGAATGCAAAGTGTTATTTTCTTTTTAATAATATATTATGAATGCAAGCCTTAAAAGGGGCAGAGTGACTGTAGTAGCTGTGCCCTACAGTAGAAAAATGGATTTATCTGATACATTCCATTATGCTTCACAGCCCCAACAGAGTAGCCTTGAGTTTATTTGACTAAACCCAATCAGGACTGATGCTACTACCAGAAAAGCAGTAAAATTCAAATATAAAATTTGAAACCATTCTTCCTCTTTTATGCTTCATACAGGTGCTCTCCTGCATCACTGTAATGATACAGCAGGAATTTCCATGAAGCCAATCTGATAATGGAATAAACTTCCCCAGAAACCCAAACCTAACAATGAAAAGCAATGGCACTGGGAAAAGCCAAGGCGTTAGAAAAGATGTGTGTAACAAAGGTATAATGGGAAAAGGTCATATTCATTTTGACCAGAGGAAGATTTTTTTGCCTTTTTCTACACCCATCCTTTGTGTAGAACACAGCAACAAACCATGCTTGGTAAATAACTGACAGTTAAAGTCAAATATCACCTCTCTCCCCACAGCAGAGCACCTAACATGCTCAAATGCCCAGTAAAAATTGATTGCCCAAAAACTATCAGGGATCCATTCAGTTACTGGAATGGTTTTGCATTGATTTCTTCCTTTATCATCTTTTGTATGGTAGCGTGTTAGCAAAACTGAAGACAGCACTGCATATCCAAAATTGTTGTTTCTTTTGTTATCTAGAAAACCTGCTGACTTTTTTTTTAATTGAAACCAGACTGAACCCCAAGCTCAGCGATGGAGAAGTTTGGGGGTTGTGTTCATTTCTTTAAGACTATATTAATGATGTCTTAAGTTTGAGCTTTCATGTTTTCAGACTCTGTGCTGCCCAGGGGTGCAGTTCTGAGCATCATATTAAGTGTTATTAAACTCTCTTCACAGAGTAGGGAGACAAAACAAATCCTTTCCCTGATGAGGACCAAGGACAACTTTCAGCCCCAAAAGCACCATCAAGGGTGGCTGAAGGGAGGAACAAGAAGGATGGGACCTCACAACCTGAAGCTGGAATTGGACAATTAAATCCCAATATCCAAATAGACCAAAACTTATAAAAATGTAAGACTTTGTGACCATTCAGCCATTTTGTGACCACTTTGGGTCCACCTTGGCTGTAGCCCTGGTCAGGCCCTGTCCTGCCCAAGGTGGATCCTGGAGGCCTTTCAATAAATCCCTGCTTTATTCTCTAGCTCTGACCAGTCTCTGTTCCAGGTCAGCCCTCCCAAGACTGACTTTCACATCATTTATGTGAAAACCCAACCCACACACATCAAAGGCAGCCCTGCCTCCTTTCACAGGAGTTTCCATTAAAGCTGATGTTTGCTGGCCCAAACCCCAGGTCCTTGTGACTGCAGGGCAGTGAGATTGAATCTGCTGCCCGTGGCACTCAGGACTGACTGATCAGCCCAAGCCTGACCCAGCACAGAGAGGGGCTCACCCTGCCCTTGGTCAGTGGCCAACACTCCCCTCTCCCCCCTCACCACAGCAGCAGAAACTGTACAGGTATGTTTGAGCAATTTAACTCTCTGCAATGGCAGAACTTCAACCTTTTTGTGACATGCACCAGATTTGGTCTGCGTTGCACAGACATGACATTTTGTTCCTTCCCCAGAAACTCTTTCAATAAGGATCAAGCAATAGAACAGAGTAAGGAACTAGGGAAAAAAACCCCAAAAAACAACAACCACAGAACAGTTTGGTGCTAAGGCTCCCCTTTAACTCACAAGCATAAGACAAGGTGAGATATTTAACCAAAAAGGAAAAAAAAATATTCCAAACCATGAAATAAATAAATTGTTCAATGAACCACATTTAAATGAACTTTCCTATTTCAGAAAATTGCAGGAAAAAGCTGGCTCAACAGAGCTGGCCTATCCACCTTAAATTTCAAAAGGAAATAGGAACATGAAAAAGGAAGGAAGGAAGAAAGAGAAGCTATCAGCTTCAAACTATTATAACCTTAGGATGCAAAATTACTTTATTCCTGTCGCCTTAAAAAGGGACTCTTGGCTGAAAAATATGAACCATGGAACCATGACTGAACAAGACACGTTGAGCACTTAAGCAATCACAAATCACACTGAATTTTGATTTTAGTGGGATGCCATGAAATAGAAATTAAACATCTACAGCTCTGGAGGGCTTACAGCGAGATTTCATTTCAAATAATGTGTGCAGCTAAAGAAAGCAATAATGACAAATGTCATTTCACAGGAAAACGTATCTCAAAGTTTATAAGTTTTAAGCAACTTTGTATCTTTCAACATATTTTCTAAATCTTCTATGTTGGTTACAAATAATAAAAAAAAAAACCAAACAAAACCCTTTACACCAAAAAAGGCACTGGATTTTCTGTCCACATAGTATTTGAGTTAGAAAAAATTACATGTCATGTTCTTGATCGCAGGTAATTGTGAAATTAATTGTGTATCTTAATTTGGAATTAAAACAGGAGAACTATTTGGAGTAGGGCTTGGGAGAATAAGGATGAAGGGAAGCTGAACCTGAAACCCTCCCTGTGGGGAAGCTGTGTATGGGCGGTGTGACCCCAGTGCCCTCTGGCAGCCAGCTGTGACCAGCTGCTATTCCAGATTTAGGCACTGCCCAGGCCTGGCTCTACCTCCAGAGACTGGGATCACTGACAGCCAGAAACCACCCAGAGTTTCTGCCCAAGCAGCAGCCAGAAGTTTGCTAAAAAGCCTCTGCAAACTGAAAACTACCCACTTAAAAAACAGACTCATACAAAACCCCATCCAATTTCGGAGCAACCCAAGCCACTGCATTTGAGGAGTTGCAATTGTTTGAATTTAATGCAAGCTCGTAGGAGGAATGGAAAGTCATCTGGCATCTGTTGGCTTCAGTCTCCAAACCATTCCATGGTTGTCACTTCCCACCACCCCACCCAACGTCCCAGCTCACACTGTGTGGCTTCCCCTGGTGTTAGAAATCCTCAGAAATCTGTCACCTGAACAACACACAAAACTTTCCTAAGCTTAGACGTGCCAGGGCAGTGAACTATATGAAAAACACTAACAAGTCAAATCTCAGCTCAGCCTTAATCCACCAGCCACAAAATCCCAGTGCCCAGCTGTTGGAATTCTGGAAGATAAAAACCTCACACCCAGCCTCACTCCATACAACCATCTCTCCCTGCAAGCATGCTCTGTTCTGACCACCTCTGCTCTGTGACACTTGAAAACTTTTGCATCCTTTCTACAGAATGTAGCTTAATCTAAGTAATAATTAATTTTAGACTTCAGTACAAATAGTACCACTTGAAATCCTATTGGGATTAGGGGAGATAAAAGTTGCAGAGCTGTGAAGTTGTGTATTTGTGTAAAAAAGTTGTAGAGCTGCAAAGTTGTGTTTAGGGATCATGCCCACCCACTGTGGGAATAATCCCTGAACTATGGATAAAGAGCTGGTGGCTCCAAAACCCCTTTCCCATTCTCCCTTGGTTCTGGAGCAGATCTATTGCTGGAGGTGGTAACTCAGGCATGGAGAGTGACAAGAAAACAGCAGCTTCCATGTCCAGAATGTCCCTTCTGGATTCAGAGAGCAGCTGCAAAAACACAGATTGGCCAAGCCCACTGCATGTCCTGCATCTGGCAAACAATCAGAAAGGAAAGAGGGGGAGTAGGGAATAGCCAAGGGAGATGAAACAAAATGAGGAGGAAAAAATATCACCAAAAGAGAAAGGAACAATGGAAAAGGAAGAGAAAGGAAATTGAAAAGGTTAATGGGGAAGATGAGAAGGTCACTGCAAGGCAAAGAAAAAAACCTGCAAGAGTGTGGGAAAGTGGTGAGATAAGTGAAGCACATGAAGAAACAGGCTGTGAGAGGAAGATCTCCCACCATCAGCACATTACACAAGCCTCCTGCTGGAAGAAATGACCAGCAAAAACAAAAACCCAAAACAATTCTGCAAGATACAAAGAGAACTTAATCACACATTAGTAACCAGAAAGGCTTTCCAGCCCACAGATACTTGTCTGATGATGAGTGAGAAAGCAACACACAGAAAGGTTTGGATATTGTCACTGGCTGAGTAAGTAGGTTAGGCTTGAAAAGAGGTCACACACCCTGAATGCAAAATGGGTAACATTAAACATTTATCGACAACACAAACAGAGTCAGGCTGAGCTTCCAAAAATACTGAGCACTACTAAATACAAGTCAAGCCCTGAGAAGGAGAGAGCACCAATTGAGCCTCCTACAGCTTTTAGCTCCAATGGCTCACAAGCTTTTCCTCCAGGTCTTTCATTGAGCAAAATGAATGTTTCAGTTCCTGCTGCCCGCTTGAACTGCTCACTGTGGTGACTCTAAATCTGCCCCAGCTGGGCTGCCAGCTGCACAAAGGATGGATGTGTGCCTTGGGGAGGGCCCCAAAACAGACACACCACGTCTCCTCAGGGCTGGGGAGGGGGGAAACACTGTGCTGTTTCCCAATCACACAGGACAGCATTTACATCCACGTGTTTCTTTTCAGAAGAGGCAAATAAATGAAAGCTTTGCTCTCTTTCACTGAGAGACACCTATCTATCTTCTTCAAGCTAAACAGGGCAAATAAAGAAATGAGGAGAAGGCAGAGGAGTGAGGCACTGCCTTTGCCTGCTGGAGAGGGAAATGCAGTGGTTTATATAGCGAGGTAAAAAAAAAAAGGTAAGAAAAGACTCTTTTCTAAGTTGCATTCACTCGTTGTTCATGCTACACATCCTTCCACACTTACAGTAACCTGGAGTCACAAAGCGTCACCTCAAACTGGAGATTTCCTGGGCCCTAGGAAAGGGATCAGCTGTTCCTCATCCCCACAGTGCAGCACTATTCCTGCTCCCAAGACACACAGCACAACCAGGCACACAAATCCCATTCTGCATGGGAGGTAGAACTGCATTTTTAATTGCTGATGATTGTTTGGTTTGGCCTAGAAGATACCTTGTTGCTGGATTATTATTTTTTTTATGTTTTCCACCCCCAAAACCAGTTTTGATATGGTTGCATTACACCAGCACAGATTATACCATCTCCTGACAGCACTTACTCTCCCAGCACAGGAAAATCCATTCTGTACAAGTCTGGAATGGTGACATAGTGGTCACCTTTTAGTTTTTTGGTAACATATACAAGGCTTCATCTCTAAAGGAAAAAAAAACCCAAATTTATTATTACTTTAATTTGTGAGAAAGGATTTTCTCCTACACAATTTTTTAAACCGTGTGATTTAAGCTTCCTTACAGTTAATCCATTTTTCTAATTACATTGTTTCTCTCACTATAGATCAACAGTTGATTAATCAGAGTCCTCAGTGAAGCAGCGAGGTGTCTGACCTTCTTACTTGCTGTATTTGTAATGAACCTCATCTCATTTTTTTCAATGAAATTAAAAAAAAAGAAAACCCACAAGATATTTCAAGCTATCTGACTACAGGGAGCCCATCAGGAGCTCACCTGTGGGCAATCAACTTTATTTTCTTGTCAGCTTCCTGACAAGTCTTGCATCATACTACACACTCTTGGTGGTGTTAAGGAAGAAATATTTCAAAAGCCAGTTTTCCACAACTTATATCTGCATTTTCATGGGCTAATTTTGTAGCTCCCCTGCTACAAAATTCCCTGCAGTACAGGGGCTTCCTACAAAGCTGCAAAAGACCTCCTTTAGTTGTGGAAAAAAGGCTGTCAACACTTACAAGATATGTAAGCACTTGCATTTCTTCTCTGTTAAATGGTTGGACTGAATGATCTTAGAAGTCTTTTCCAAGATCGATTCTATGATTCTAACCAGTGAAATGACTAAATACATAAAACCCCATCAAGTCTAAACCTAGTAATTCTCTCCCACTCCCAGGCATCTGCCAGTGCAGCAACCCCTTTCTCACAAAATAGGGACACAGTTCCCTGTTGGAGAGCAGGGTTGTCAGGCACTTTGGGAAGTTATTTCCCACATTTAAAATAAAATCAACTAAATAAAGTGGTTTTTTAACTATTCTAAAAGGTTTTCAAAACTGAGATGTCCATCACCTTCCTATGTTGTTTTATTCCATTCCTATTTTAATAAACAAGCAGCTTTTCCTAGGCTTTAACTATCTTTTATGTTGTGTCTGCTCCTCCTATATTTCACAAAGATTATTCCATTTTTTAAAATTTAAAACTACATATTAAAAACACCCCTTTTATCTCCTTTATTCTTTTCCTCAATCTAAATCTCTCCTCCTCATATTCCTACCACATGGAGTCACATTTTCTATATCTCCAATCATTCTCCACTGGACTTTCTTTTAATTGTTATTCTTTTTCCAAATGGGCACACACTCCATCCCATCACCCAGGACGTTGAGGAAAATACTCCTCAGGTTTATGCCTGGTGATATCCCTGACACGTCATTAAATCCAGTTAAAATAATTTTAAAAAATCCAATTTAAATCATTAAAGCCAGTTGATTAAATCCAACCATATTACAGATTTCAGGAATAGAAGTTGGGGTGTCAGAACCAACACCTTTTCATGTTTACACTAACCCCTGTAAAACTACAAGGAAATAGGATATTGGTTCAGTATCTACCCAAAAGATGTACATGGAAACATGTGGAATTCAACCCCCTTCTCCTCAATCGTGAAAACATTTGAGAATTGGTAAATATCAATGTCCCCCATAGTAGGGACAAGTTAATGTAGAATTCCCCAGTTTGAGCTGATAGCTGAGTCTATGAGTAAGTCAAAACCACAACAGATGGAGAGAAATCTATTTTTAGGAAAAAAGCTATATCAAAATAGCTCTTTTGTTTTGGCAGACTTATTTCCAAACCCACTAAAGGAGCATTAATCACATTAATGCTATTTACCACAGAAGAATATTGAGGTTTGGAGAGGGCAGGGAGGGCTCTCCCCCAAAAGAAGATAGTGTCTGTGTAAGGAACAAGCACGCTGAAAAAGAAACAGGCTGGGTTAGCCCTAACCTGCAGCTTCATTTGTAAAAGCTGCTGTGCTTCAAAGCTCTGCTCTTCCCAGGGCTCTGCACTGACATTTGGCTAAGTGACTCACTCAATGTTCCCTTTAAACTTACACCGTGTCAATTAATAGATTATTGAAGCCATTGATTTACCTTTAAAGCATTTTATGATCTCCAGTCCTCTGAGAAGTGAGTGGGTACCTCTGAAGTGACAGCTCACATCTCCATCAGCCCACAGCAAAGGCTTCCTTTGCAGTCACTGAGCCGAGAGTAAGTAGGACACGGAAAATACAACATGAGCTGCAAATACCTGGGCTTGAGCAAGGAGTTTGGCTCCCCTAAAAAACACCTGGCCACAGTTTATGTGCTCAGAAAGGCCACAGACAGTATTGCTGAGGAATGTGGAATAAAAGGAATTGTCTTTTTTTTAATTATTAAAAATCATGGAAGTTCAAGGACGTAGCATGATCTGCAAATAAACTAAAACATCAGCAAATGAAAGAATTAGGGACCTACTCCTACACTGGGCCCAGGTTCAAACCAAAGGCTCTCCCAGACATCCACTCTACTGAAAATACTCCAGTATGATCCCACTGCTTCCCAGTCACTGCCTGACTGTGGGATGACCAGATGTCCTCAGTCTGGGTCTGCACCATCCCACAGACACCCATGTGACCTCCAAAACTAACAGCAGACACTCTGCTACTTCATAAAGAACAAAATCTTGGTGCCCTTTGCCAGAGTAGTTACCAGGACAAAGTAATGGCTGAAAATCAGAAATGGCCATTTGGAGGTGGGAGCAATTTGAATGCTAAAATGTAAAATAATTAGGTGGGTATTCTAAAGGATGGTCTTTATTGCTCTTCTTCTCTTACTAAAGCACCTGTGCAATCTGCATATTGGCCTTCATCCAACCTTAAATCTTCAGCTTCTTGAGCCAGGCTTGGCAATGGCAAACTGAAAGCACAAGTTTGCACCAAATCCAACCCAGACACAAAGCAATGCATCTCAATATTTAGTCACTAATTATGCTGCTTAAATAATTGCTCCAGTCCACGTGTCACAGCTTCTTCCATAACACTGAGCACTCCCTAATTGGAGACTCCTGATAAACATGAAAAATACCATGTTTATTAACAGGAAGATTAATATTTTCAAAAGCTTTGTTCTTAAACTGCGAGTTAGAAAACCCAATAAAGCACCTAAAGAGATGCTATAGAAGGGAAAGCACCACTACCCCATTAGCACACCAGCTGAATGCACCTACTAGCCTGAGTGTTATTTAAACCACTAAATTATTTCTAAAATTCTTGAAAGATACAGAAAGGGTGATTATCCTTTCCTTCAAAATCCCATCTGCTTTGAATTCTTACAGCTTCAAAACACGCTTACAGTTCTAATTAATTTTAATGATCCACGCTGAATTACTTACCAACTAAACAAAACTATTTAATTTCTTAGTGGGTTCGAATTTTGTTGTTTCATCATTACTAATTTATAAATGTTTTTCCTAAACAGAAGCTACAGCTCACCTTGGAGGAGGCACTTTCAAGTGTGATATATGGCTGCACAGACCTGCTGTGTTCAGGTCTCCTGAGAGGGCTATGCTGGATCCAAATTAATACAAGGAATTTAAACCCACATCACTTGGTGCTCTCTTTTGGAGGATGTTCCCAACTGAATGCAGATCTCAAAGTCAGAGCACAGTTAAAGGAACCAATCCACACTTAAGTGAATTGAGGGTGAGGAAGGAGAAAATCACTATTTAGAAAACTGGTATATATGTCTCAGTTAATTTATTCATATATCATTAAGGAAAGCTTGCCAGTAACATGTAATATAAGGGGTTTGTTTTAAGATAGACTGTATTCAACAGACCAGTTTTCTATGGCTGTAGAGGGATATAAGAAAAACAAAAAAAACTCAATTCTGACTTCAGATACTATATTAATTTTTCCATTTAACTCAATGGGACCAAGGGTTACTCCCTGGAGTATGTCTGGGAAAACAAAGAAGCAGCCCAGGAACCCTTGAGAGTTCCAGTTATATCTCCAACCTTAAATCACATATATATACTGCTAAACTCAATAGTTTCTCTCTGCCCAAGCTAATATTCTGAATAATTTAAGTAGAATATCAGCAGCATTATCAGTAACAAATCACTGTCTCATCAGCCTGACAAACATTAAATTCTTACCTAAACTTCCCCCCAGGACAGTTCTTGAGACCTGTCAAGCCTGTGTTGAGAAAAGGTATATAAGGAGTTCACAAATCAACATTTTATTTTTGCCTGCCTTGTATCACTCCCCTGCTTCTTCTCAATACCCTCTTTTGCATCTGCACTAAAAACAGATCACAGAGTGTAACTCAATTCCATGAGTTGAAATCTATGTCAAAATACTATCAAACAATGCTTTTTCCCACCCCTACTCCCTTTCAACTCAAGGTTCACTCAAACATCTGTCATATTCTGCTTTGTGTTTCATATTAAAATCTTGTTTCTCTTGCAGTCTTGCAAGTTTGCAGCAACGACAACTGGCATTTAATAATTAGCTTCCCAATTTCCACCAAAGCATTCTGATTTCACAAAATATGACCTGTGGGCAGTTTGCACACAGAGCCTTTACCCTCACTGATGTTTTCTGGAGAAGAAATTGCTCATTTAATTAAGCTATTTTAAACAACTGCATAAATTATTTAAAGAAAAAAATCCCAAACAAACCCCAAAATATTCTTCTCATGAGTCTCCATGTTTTACTGCACTGGATATACTACAATGAGGCCCTATGTATTACAAGTCCATTGTGGTTTTTTCTTGCCCTAAAATCCAAATGGTTGCAAGCATTGCTGGAAGTTCATCTCCTCCTGTCTTCCCCCAAGTGAAATCATTTAGCTTTCACAAATATTTCTTCTCCCAAAATCTCCTTCACTGTTTGGTCCATCCATACAAGGAAATGGAGACATTCCTTCACTGAGAGCACACCAGCAACCCTAAAACAGTTACATAACTTATTTCTCATTCCACCACGTTTACTTGTATGTAATCATCTACATACTATATTAAGACCATCAGGATACTGAGGGATTCCTCTGCTTTCAAAATATTCCGTATTAATAATACATTATTCTCTTAGTAATATATTAATGACCCTCCTCAGTCCCTCTCACGAAAGCTTCAGTCACTGAAGACAAAAGCAGGAATGTGGCAGGAGTCAGTTTTCCATAATTTCAGAGAGGAAGTGTAAATGTGGGTGATGACTTATTCATAAGAGTTACTCTTCAGCACGTTACAGGGGGAAAAGAGATTTGTTACAATTTGTTTGTTATCTGAACAACATCCTCTCAGCCACACAGATGGGATTTCTCCTACCCCAAATCAGCTAAAACACTCAGCATTTGTAGACAGCTGATTTAAGCTGTTAGTAGAAGAAAAATAGATTATTTCTCTGCAACTCATTTGATAAGAACATCATTATTCATCTTCTCCTTTGCAGGTGCAAAGCTACATGGACTTGATGAGAAGGATTCTGTACTTGACACTCAAGAATTAGAGATTACAGAATAAGTCCATGAAGGGCCTTCATTTTCTGTTTTCCAGAGAACTATGAGGTAGTTCTAAAAACAAGATTCCAGACCAACAAATAAAAATGTGAGAACTTCATGCTGTGTTCAATGAACTCAAATCACAAAGTGTGTGCCCATTACAGAACTGAATGGTTTGTGTGTCGCTGGCCCAGTTCCTTCCTTACATTGCCTTTTTTTTGGTACAGGGTTTTACCTTATTTTTTCCCTCCTGTTTTACTTTTAAAAAGGCTTCTCAAGCTGGAACCTTGATCAATTGACTACTATTCCTCTGGTGACTCGTGCTGCTCAATTATGACATTTCATTTCAACCTTCCTCTCCCAACACCTTGCATTAATCCACCCAAATAACTACTGGCGACGTTTCTGAGATGATTGATTTTTCACATCTGAAAGACATTTGTTCTGGTATGCTAACAGTCATAAATGAGAGAGGGGCCTTCAAGAGTACAGAATGAAACTGAATGCCAAGATAAATGTTACATTTCAAAGTATAATGACCGAAAGAAACTTCAGATAAACATCTTCTGGAGTGCTTTTTTGGAAAAGACTTCTTATTTTCTTCCCCAATGTATGTATGTATCTGTTTGTTTGTCATTAAGGATTTGAATATGACATTATCTGCATAATTAGAAGCACTAATTGATTTATTTGTCATATCAATAGCAGCTCTAGCTGGAGGACCAAATATCCAAATTTGCCCCTGCTCATCAGAGAAACCTCAAGAAAGCAAACTAATATTTCAAGGACCTCACAGGGAATACATGACAAATTAACTCTCCAAAATAATTACAACATCCCACAGGGAAAATGTGCTCCTCCTGCAAATTACCCCTGAACTTTTACATACATTTTAAAACACCTTTTAAAAGAGTGATACTATTATAATTTATAAAAGATCATGTTTCCAGGATCTAAGGGTTTGTGTTTTGAAGACCTGAAATAAATCCCCAGCCCAGGACATAGTTGAAAGTAAGATCAGGACTTTTTACCTCAAAGGTCTTTCACCTTCCCAGGAAGAACATGCATAATTGGTTCTTCTACAGGTTGTTTTTTTAAAGTCATAGTCCTGATATTTATAGTTCTTTATACTGCTAATTTTTAATACTGAGAACAAAGTTTGGGGTTCAGAAAGACACATCTCTGGGGACCATGAACAATTCCCACAGCTGGGTACACAGACTAATTGTGCAGAGTGGAAAAATGGCTGGTGGTCAGGAATGGAAGATAAAAGTATAAAAAATACTGAAAGAATAGGTAAAATTCCTGGGAATTACTACTTCAGAATGATGCTAACTCTGTCTTCCCAGCCCTCCAGTGAACTGTGGCATGTGTCTGATGCTTAATATTCACCTGTGGGAATTGCATAGGTTTTTCAAAAAAAGAACCATTAATTTCTCTGTGAGACAAGGAAAGCACCCTTTTCATTTCTTTAAAATAAATCCAGAACAGAGAAACCCCAAATAAAACATTTTGTGATGTTTTTAAAACAATCCAATAGGTTTAATATCTATACATACACATGGAACTCTACAAACTGTTTTCTCTTGTTCAAGCCACAAAATCTGTTGTCTGAACCCAAATCAGAAATACAAAATACGAACAAATTTTCATTCAATCACTTCCCTAGCTTTATACTACTTTTTACTTCAATATAGAAAAGGAAAAAAAAAAAATCTTCTGGCAATGCCAGAGGCACCTTTGAATCCAAAAATAGTTTGATTTGAAAACATCTTTTTCTACAAACCAAGAAAGAAAACCTAAAGCAAATCCTCTGTAAATCCCACTGGCAAAATACTAAAAGCAAGGAGCAGTCTAAAGTCCATTAGCTGGCAGCAGAAATGCACTAAAAGACAAAAGGTTGCAGGAGCTCTTGCATGTTCTTCTATTAAGAGACTTTAGCCATGTGCTGTGGTGCCAGCCTAGAAAGTGCAGCCAGACTGAATTTTTGGAAGCCATAGAAACAAAGTAGGTAAAGCAAGGCAAATATCATCACATCTGTCAGGCTTTTTAATACAAAGGGGTCCAATGACTGCCAGGGGGGAAAAAAAAAAGCAGTATAAGTAACTAAAAAAGCCATTCCAATTTTTCCATATACTCTGTGACTGTTATGTTCATCTCTCTCCCCGTTCCCTTTAATGACTTTGTGTTTTCAAAGAAAACATTTTTCACAGGAGGATCAAATATGAGCACAATACTGACCCAAAACAGCAGTTTTATGAATAGATTGTTTAGGTATCTTGACTATATAGATGTAATTTATGAAGGCCTGAGAAGCCTCTGCATAGCTTGAGTACAATTACAAAAAATCTTTAAGGAAATCAGAATTGATACCAACATATCCCAGGATGCACATTCAGCACCACAGTATTTAATTCAGATTTTGTCTTGTTTTCAGAAAGGGCAACTCACAGAATGTCCACACAGCTCAGACCACAGCACTGCCAGCAAAGCAAAGAAAAACCCTTCCAAGCCCAAGCAGCTTAAGGAGGAATTTAGGAAAGCCTCCCATTGAACCACAGGTCATTTTCCCAAAAGGGAGGAGGTAGGCATTACAACCTGAATGAGAATAAATTTCAGAATGCAGTTTAGTATTTTTAAATTAAAAAACCCACAGACACAAACAAAAAACCAACAAACACAAAAACCCCTAAAATTCACAGTAAATATTCACATTTTCTGACATCTACTTCCATCCTGCCCTTTAAAATTCTGAAACTAAACTGCAGCAGACTTCCAATGCTCTCAGCACAGAAGTATTTCCTAACTGCTCTTGAGCTACAGCTACCCATTCTTACAGCTTAGATCGTCTTAAAAACCCTACAGACCTGTTAAATTTACATTAGAAAGTCATCCAAGTGAATATTGTGTGCAAGGCTGAAAAAGTCAAGTGTGTCAACTGTTCCATCTGCTATTCATAGCTCAAAGGAAGGTTCTTGGATTTCTTTTATAAGGGCCCAATTTCATTCACTCAAGCACATTTGGAATAACAGCATCCCATAGCATTCATGCAAGAAAAGGCTGGTCTCATATTTAAATTTCCTTTTTTCTTTTTTTCTTCCAAGTTAAAGGCTGCTTCTACACACAGGCATCACTTCATTTAAACAGATTTAAGTGTTTGAGAATGGCAGGGCTGAATCTGATTTGGCACAGCAGAAATTTTATGTAAGATTTTTATTGTTTTGGTCCTTAAACACACAGACCATCAGCAGCCTGATGGAGACAGCAGAGAAGCACTGAGAGCTGTGCTTGTATTTTCCATTTTTACTTCACTTTGGCTCTATTAACAAATGACACCAGAAAGAATATTTAGACACTTCCCAACCCTTCTTCAAGACTGGATTTCCTCATTTTTTTCAAGATGCCACACGTTCAGGGTGATAAAATTGAGATAAAAGAGGCAGAACTTGTACCAGTGCAAGCTGCTGCACTGCTTCTGAGCTTATAAACTTCCTAATACTACTACAAATACTGCTTTGTTTGTCATGATGTGTATTCCTACCACACAGTGCAGTCAGCCTGGAGGGGGGGAAAAAAAAAGTATCAGCAGTGAGCATCATCTATTCTGTTTGTGAAAGAGTTTTTCTGCAGTTTCTGAGGGCAAATACGTGCCTTAATTCCCATCAGCATTAGTGTAGCTTAATGCAGAATTTACAGAGAAAAATGAAGGGTTTGAATCAGCCCCCAGTAAATGGGTTGCTCTGTCTTTTGGTGCCTCTTAATGAAAAATAGCACCTCCTTCTAAGCCTGCTTTGTAGTTAAGACAAGGCTTTGTTGCTGCAGAGAAATGTAAATTTATGGGAATAACAAAACAAATTGATTAGTGACATGGAAACCACTTAATTCTTGCTTCCCAGATGGGAGACTGTTAAGCAACCGTTTAACCTATTTGTATTTTAGAAGGAAAATAAATGCAAGTCTTCAGCTGAGGGGCTGAAAACTCAAAATTATCATCTTTAACTTTTACCTGCCTGCAAAACTCCAGCCTTCTTCCGGCCCCAGGTGGGGTGAGCTCTGCTCTTAGAGCACAAGTGGGCTGTGCTAAGAAGGAAGGAGGGCCAACATCCTAATTTCAAACAGCTACTAATTGCTGTTTTACATTATCCAGCCTACTAAAGGCAGAAAAAAATTCTTTTTTTTTTGGAGTACAGTCTATGCAAATCTAAATACCAAGGAGTCCAAAAAACAGACCATGTTCAATGTATGAAACCAAATTCCCCTTACCTGTGCAATTACAGAGCTGTGCACAGTAACATGCACAGTTACCTGGTCTGTGTTTTTACACACTGGCCCTAAATGCCACATCCACACAACTCTGAGCAGTCCTAGAAAAACCTCCACTGATGGAAAAGGTTTAATTCACATTTAACACTTCTGCCAGCACATCCCAAAGTGATAAACATGCATCACCCACTTTGCTTCCCCAATTTTGCAGTCTCATGTAAGCAAAGAGACCAGACTGAATCCAGCAGAATGTAGAATTACAATTTACAGATAATTTTACAAAATGCCAATATAAAATCCATCCCTTCCTGACCAAACTGCCAGGCATTTATCATTTTTATCATTACCCTACAAAAAGCTCAGTATTTTAAAACAGAAATACAATAGCAAAATATTGAATTGACACTTATGATAAAAGGCATTTGATTAAGACTTAATAAAATAGTCTGTATAATACCAGTGAATAATGCATCATAAGATAAAGGTGGACATAAAGCAAATAAGGGTGTCAAATCTAATTCTAATGTGCATTTTTCAGCCATATTACTTATTTTATTACTGGATTTTGAAATGCACGCTGAAATTCAATAAGCTTTTTTTTTTCTTAAGCAAATAACAATAAATTCCTTGATGAAATTTACCTGACTTAGTCGTGTTGCTAAGTTAAAATCAATGTAAGAATTTCCAGACAACTTGTTACGATCCTTGTGTGAATTCATACTCAGAACAGCATGGCTTAGAAACAGAACATTTCAAGAAAACTTTCAGAAATAAAGGCAGAGTGTTTTTGAGTTTTTTTCTGTCCTGTGCATTGGGAAAAACTGAAATATGAGAATGAACATCAAAATATGCAACTGATTATTAGTTTTTTTAGCTAGAATAAAGTTTATCAACATTTTCTTCTTAATATTCAACGTGAGCTTTCCCAATACAACAAGCCATAAATTATTTGTCTTGATAAATGATAATTCACAGATGCTAACACGTAATCTGTAACTTTCTTTTTGCATATTGGTAGCAGCCTGGCCTTAACTCAACCACAGCAGTAAAGCCAAAAAACACCTTTCCCTTAATTAGAGTTTAAAGATATTTGCAAAAGCAAATATTTGTATTCAAAGTCCATCACGTGTTGCTTGGAAAATATATTTGATATTAAAGTTGGAAGTTTCAGAGGGGAGGTGCCCAGAGCATCTCAAATTTCACCATCCTCCTAAACAATTCCCAACTAAAATCCCGACTACAACTTTAACATAAAGTTTACAATAGCATGTAGAGGAAAAAAAAAAAAATTAAATTAGAAGATTCAGTGACACTGCAGACTTCTCCTACAAGGCAGGTGGGCTCAGAAAGGGCAGACAGCAGCTCTGCAGCTCACAAGAGCTGAAAATGGACCTGGTTGGCCCCAAACACTGCCCTAGTGCTTTCATGGGATTCCAAACTGTGCAGGAATAAATCCCACACAGGGAAGGATCTCCACGGCATGGAGCAGTCACATTTCACCCTTAGGGCCTCACGGTCTGGGCTGAGATAAACATGCCAAGGAGGGAACTTGTCCTTGGATCAGGTATCAGAGAAAACCAAGACAAAGCCCTGACACTCTCAAGCATCAACACGGGTAACAAGGCTCCAATTGCTTCCCAATGTTTTAACTCTGGAGAGGTTTCCCTCAGTTTTCCAGCACAGCAGGCTCCCTCAGTCTTGCCTTCCATCACTGAAACCCCATCCCAGCCTTTCATCTTCCTTTTCATGTGGAAAGTTAAATTTTTACTCTTCCCCTCCCACACATACAGAAAAACACAGACAGTAACTGTGAAGGACCACTCTGGGGGTGTATTAAAGTTCTTTTTTTCCCGTGTTTATCTTCCTTACTCCAGAGAAACTGGCACCACACACATTTTTACCCTCCTGAAGCCACATTCAACAGACATAAGACACAAACAGCACTTTAGATTTCAAAAATGTCACAAAGTTCCAGGATAACCCACCAGGCCTATCTGCACTGCTGGTGAACTCAGGGACTCTTTTTTCACTCATTTTAAAACTTTAATAATTGCATTTGATAGCACTTTCGAAGATCTGAAGCACAGCAGCATTTTAGAAACCTTGCTCATAATAATGAAGAGCTTCGGAAGAGCAGCATTTAAAATGTTGAAGTTTTATTCAGGTTACGTTGCCTCAAGAAAGGTTAACTTCCTTTTTTCTGTGATTAAATCCCACAATATCAAAGGAAGATAACTGGGAAAAAAATATATCCCTGCCTCTACTGCCTGCTTACTTTTTATTTCAAGCATTCTCCAACACACTGTGTAGAAATGGAGCCTTTTAGTGATGAACAATGAACATTCATTTTAGTAGTAAAAAATTTTTATTGCCTCTCTTTAATCTATAAACAGAGGGTTAAGAAGAGCCCAAAAGTATTGTTTATATAATTTTAGTCCTGTAAAACTCCAAAGCAGCAAGGAAAGCATCATCATTAGGAATTATTGGGCCTGAAACAAGTATAGGGAAAGTTTGGTTATGGCTGTGGAAGGAGTGGAGCACCACACACAACTCCAGCCATGAGTCACTGAGACACATCCTGGCAAGTCCTGCTGAAGTGGGCATTGCCTGATTTCATTGCAAATTTAAATTTATTGGCTGAAAAACAGACCAAAAAAACCAACCTGTTTTTCAGCAAACCCTTATAGAAGTGAGACTTACTGCAAGAAAAGAATAGAGTATCAAAGCACTGCCTGAGAAGCTGCTTATGTAAACTAAACTTAATTAATTACAGAATGGTTTGGGTTGGCAAGGACCTTAAAAGGCCATTTAGCTCCAACTGCTCTGCCACAAGCAGGGACACCTTCCACTAGGATCATGAATCCTCCTTGCACTGTTTTCCTCAAGTGCATGAACACGTGTTAAAACACAGTAATGTGTTTTTGATCACTCAGCCCAGCCTTTAAACACAGTCTGCATAAGCAGCTTTCTCCCCATCACCTCAGGAGAGCACACACCAGCCCAGGAGAGCAGCAGGGTGTAGCCTGAGGCTTCTCTTCCATTTCTGTGCACTGCTTCAATCTCCAAGGCAAAAAAAAAAAAAAATTACAGCAGACTCACAGATTGCAGATTGTAGTGCCTGCAGCTTGAAAGGAATTTCAGTGCATTTTCTCAAGGACCTACCACGAGAAGTAACTACTAATGCACATTTCAAGTAGCTCTCTTGGCAAAAGCAAGGAGGAAAAAAAAATCACCAGAGGGTCAGAGAAATTTGGAGGTGGAAGATATTATGTAGTCTCAAGCTTTCTATGGAAATGCATTTCCATTATAACTTCTACAGAAATATATTTGCATATCTACAAGGCTGCTTTAGATCAGCAGATAAGCATATATAAATTCTCTTCTATAAAGGAAATCCCATTAAAAATTATTTTAAGTCTGTGACTTAAAGGATTTTGGACATCCAAGGAGGAGCATCTTTGCTTCAAATGGAACCAATTGCTTCTTGAGTTCTTCCCACAAGACACAGAAAATTAACGACTGCTATATTTTTAAACTGAAACGTTTTAATATGGAAGGCCTACACTCTCTCCTTTTCTTTTTTCCTTCTTTTTATGGAGATGGTTGCTACACTTTCTCCTCTTAATTCATTATTCCCACACCTCCTACAAAGTCTCTATGCTTCTCTGGGACAGCCAGTTTAGCTGTGAGTGAGCAGCCTCAGCACAGAACTGTGGCTCCACACCCAAACTCAGGTGTGCATTTCCCCAGCTCCATTCTCACTTGGGCACTTTTTCCATCTCCATCATACTGAGCACACTGTGCTCAGCAAAACCTCAAAAATATTGTTGGTTTTAGAAGCCTTTACACACTCTCTCCCTGATGATGGGCAGCCCACAGCAGCTTTCATGCCACAGCAACCAGCTGAGAGTTCACTGGACATTTCTACACTTTCCTATCCTTGTTGTTTTTGTCCTCACAGCACAGCCCAATCAAAATTACTTCTTAATAAATTTTACTTTGTATTTACAACAAACTCACAAGGAGATCACTTTCTTCCCAAGCCACATTATTTGGACTCTCAAAGGCTGCACTTTTGATGTTCTCTGAGTTTTATGTTAGGTGTAGCTCTTTATAAAAAACGGTCTGAACACAGCATATCACTTGCTGCACAAGATGTGTGCTAACCCTCTGGTAATTCCTTCAATCTAAGAATTTTATTCCCAAAAACTTGGCCTTACCATTCAAGATGGCAAATACCCATCAGTAACTCACTCACCTCAGAAAGCCAATGAAAAGTTATCATAGTAAAAAAAAAAAAAGGCATTTTAACTCTAGAAAGAGTCTGAACTCATTGGTTCACTTATAACTAAAGTACTTTCCAATAGTCTAACTAATTAATTTGCTCAGCAAGACCAGACAATTATACAGTATTATCTCTCCAAACTTACACATAAATATGAAAAAAATAATGCTGGCGCTTCTAGCCAAATCCACTTTGATTTAATAAAGGAGTAAATTTTTAGATTAAGTTCATTAACCTCTTTAAGCAAAAAATTCAGTATTATTCCAGGAGTTTGTGCTGCAGAGCTGCATCAACTCCCAGTAGTTTAAAAGGAGCAGGACCTGGCAGGGTGTGTGGACACCCTCAGGTTCCTCCTCTCCTTGCAGGGCAATATATCTGGCCATTGATTCAAAACCTTGCAGCACAATTTACAGTTAATATTTCAAACCTCCACTAAGACCATCAGATAAACAGAATATTTAATTAATCCCCTTCCTAACACAATTTCTTCTGAGTTGCCAGGAACAACCAGCAAATGACAAGTTCTACATCATTAGCCTTTCTTGTGATTGTTTTCAAAACAACTAAATTGTGATCACCGGAGGCCTAAAATACTGCTGGTCTTATTGATTATTGCTGTGCAAAGACATTTTTCTTTCCTGTGCTCTCTTTGCAGCTCTGCACACAAAGATAATTAAGCAGCAAGGCAAAGCAGTGCTGATGATGCACATCCCCAGCTGGGCAGCCAGGGTGAAGCCGAGCACCTTTGGTACCTACAAGAGTGAACTCTCACACAGCTCATCCTCAACCAAAACAACAAAAAACCCATGCCACAATGAAAAAAAACCTAAACAGATTAAATTACTTTACTAGAAACAGCGTTTTACACCCCCAAAGTGTTTTATGAGCATTAATCTGTCAGGTTCTCAATTAGGTTTTTAAATTTTTTTTATTTTTCTATCCAAACAAACCTTGTTTAAATGGCAATTATTGAACTGAGCATGGATATTCTGAGAACTTGTAGTTTTGTTTCATGAAATGCAACTTCTAGCTAGTCACAGCCATTTCTTACTCCTTTGACTGGTAGTTAAAAGAAATGTTGATTAACTTGACAGAAATGTCATTGAGATGTTCCTTATGCACCACAAATAAAAGACTCACAGTGCAATAAACCAAGAAGTCCCAAGATGAAAGAATGGCTTTTTTGTATGAAACATTTCAGTGGTTTGTTTGGGTTCTTTTCTAATGACCTGGGGCTACGTTCATCCAACTTATCTTTTGTTTTCCACTGCAAATTCATGTGGGAAGTGCTTCATGCTGCTACAGCCCACAGAGTGGAAAGGGAGATCCCACCCCAGCAGAATTCCCACATGTGGGAGTGGCACCAGGCTCAGCCACAGGGCTCCTTCTGAAGGGCAAACTGCTGCTGTACTCCAAAATCAGGAAGATAATAAGAAGGAACCCCAGCAAGATGAGCAAGAAGGGTTCTGGTTTCCAATATGGCATTAGACAAAACGAGAATAGGTTTTGTGCATTGTGTGAACTGCACCAAAAAACCCACAAAAAAAACCACCAAACCAACCCCCCAAAAAACACCATTAAAAAAAAAAATCTTTAAACAATTCCCCTCATCTTTGGAAGCACAGACCCAAAACAGATGGGAAGTCTCTTCAATCCACCCTGGAAGAGGGAATCTTAACAGTTCCTGGATCTGCTATGGGAGGGTGTTTCTATTATATACATGAAAAAACTGCCCGACCTCTGCATCTAGACATTTTAACTAGCAGTTAATCTAAAATGTATTTCTGTTGGCAGTACTAATTCTCTCTAGAATCTGTGTGCATAAGTTATTAAAAGTTTAGATAATTTACAAAAAAAAATTCTCCTGTGCATTTAACAAGCAAATAATGTGGTTGAACAGGGAATAAATGTGATTAAATGTAAAACTGGAAAAAAAACCCTAGCTACTTAGCAGACCTGATCTGTAATTTTCTAACCTCCTCAACTAAACAGATTTCAATACAACTTTAACTCAGTTTTATTTAAATTTCATACTAGCTTTAATAAGTTATGAGCATAATTGTATGCACAAATGTTCTTCAGTATGGCACCATCAGAAAAAACTCTGCCTCTTTCAGATTGTTGTAAACATCATTAAATTGCAGCTTCCTATAATGTTTTATAAAGCAATATGCAAATTTCATGGTACTCCAAGTTTCATTTGATGTATAAAACAGTAAAAGGATATGTCTTTACCTATTAAGGATAGCAACTTGTTAGTATGCCACCATACAGCATTAAAGATTAAATAAATGTATATTTTGCAAGACTTACTCATCTATATAATAAATTCATATACTAAAAACATACGGAAAATCTGAGTGTTTCAGAACAAGTCCTTCAACAGAAATATTATTTACAATATTATTTATAAAATTCTATTTCAACTCATGACAAAGACATGGACACTTCCCACCTAATGCTTTTCTCTAAATATGATCAGCAATTGCAGAACATACAAGGAAACTGACAAATCCAAGAGAAACTCAGAGCAAAGCATTAAGCAACCACTGCAAATTAAATGTGTACTAACTACATCTCTTACACTGTATTCTTCCCCGTGTTTTTGTCTTGTTGGGCAAAGGATGACCACGAGAATTCCCATTTTTGGATGCATATTCTGCAACAGGACAAGTGCAGGAGCCTCCTCCATTTAAATCAGAGGCAACAGTGAAAAATCTCAGCTCAGTGATAGATGTGAAGGGAATACATGCAAGACATCAAATACTTGTTAGATAAATCTCTGCTCAAATGGCCAGGAATGTCTGCAGCAAGATAATACCCTCTTTAGGAGATGATACAAAGGATTTGAGCACATTCTCTGCCTCCTTTTTAGCTATTTATTTTCTTCCTTGGCTCAAGACCATCTCCATATGAAAGGGCTGGAAAACACACAGCTAAGGCAATATATATGAAATCCTACAGAGAAACAGTGTTCAATAATGTGCTGCACAGCATATCTCCCCTTTTAGCACAGACCCTGACATTCCTGGTGTTGTTTTTATCGTGTAGAAATAACTACATGGACACTGCTCATCTTTTTCTAAACATGTATGAACATGTGTGCTTAAAGGTCTCACAGTGCTGTTCTTAAAAAAAACCCCTGACAGCAGCAAAGTAAAAGGATGAAGAAATGGGAAACAATGCCTTGATGTAAAAAAGAAAACAAGATCATCCAAATAAGATCATCCATTAAAAGGCACACCTCCATATGAAGGCACAAAAAATAAATGCTGAGAAGGAAAAGTGGAAAACAAGTCAGTGAAGAAGGAAACAGAATTCTCTAGGGTAACAGAACATCCACAGCACCAGCTAAAGGACTACTTTGTACAACATTGATGTTGTCCTCTGAAATAGGTACATTGGGACTAGTTAAGAAAAACCCAAAAAACCAACAAACTTAGAGGAAAGCCAAGAAAAACCCTCAAAAGAGAATTCCACCTTGAGCTACGTCTCTGAGTGAGAAACAACTCACAAAGATGGATAACATCAGTGACAAAAATTACACAGCAATTTTTGTACTCTTCCATTAAAAACATTTACAGTATTTTTCAGAGCCTTAAATAAAGTTGGGGTATTTTATTTCTGGAACAGGAGCCTGTAAGGCACCAAAGTGTAATCTACCTTTCCTCAGTGGTTTTCAAATCTTTCCTGAAAGGAGCTGTAAAAGAACTGACTCCAACCTCACAAAGTCAAGAGCCATGTGCAGGCTGGATCACATTGTTACTGACTGGCAGCGTGGCAATCATGTGCTGCACACCTCAATTATTCTGCCTGCCCAGAAAAGCACAACTAAGGGGAAAAAAGAAGGAAGAAGCAGTGAAGAGAAGAAAAGGGATAAAATTCATTTGTTTTCTGTCAATAAGCCTGGAAACCCAGCAGCCTTGTTAGCAGCTCTTTAAAAGTGCAGCAGAGCTGATATCACCTGTTTTTAATTTTCATTCTTTATGCAAGCAAGTGAAACAAGTTCTTTTTAAGCAAAGAATATAAGAGACGTTGTTACAAATAAAAGTTATTAACTCCATTTAATTTTCCTATGATAAAAAGCACAAAGATATGACAAACAAAACACTTGAGACATGAAAAAAATAACAACCAGCAACTTGAAGCTCCTTACTTCAAGGTTAATGTGAATGAAATTTACTCAAGTTGAACATCACACCAATTACAAAAGCTAAAAAAAAACCCCACTAAGCTCCGATTTCTAACAATAGAGGTAGACACACTGTTTCCAGAATGCTCATTATATACAGATTTAGGTTGCTCCAGGGACTGATTAAGACCAGAGATACTCTATCAATACCATTAAGCTCACTAAGATGCAGTTCTCCCCTCCCCAATGCATTTATACCATCCAAAATGAGGACACAACCACAAATGTTGGAAAGTATCACATAATGTCATGACTGCTCTTTGGTCTTAAAACTGTAAGGCAAACCATTTTAGGCATCAGCTACAACAGAGACAAAATGATCTCAGGTAGATAAAAACCAGCAACACACAGAAGGAAGTTCTCTGCAAGTCCCTGATGTAGCTGGTCCATTATTTTAAGAGTTTGGACAGAAACCAAAAAAAGTGTATAAAATTGTGCAGTATCTAAAAATGGCATCTTCAACAAGGCTGTGCTCTTTGAGAATGTTACTCAGCCAAAGCTGGTTTTTAAATGATTATTTCCTTCTACACTGATAAGGTGACTTTTATACCCAGATTGACTATGATGAGATTAGCCTATGAAGAGGCACTTCAGATTAAAAAGAAAACCTTTACAAGTATGACCTTATGCAACCCAAGATTAATTCATCTTCTTATGCAATGTTTTTATCACTCCTTTGCAATGAAAAATTGTTCTACAAGTTTTCCTTTCTGAGAGATAACTATAATCCAGTTGAAGACCATGATCATTTTGCTGGTGGCAAAAAAGAATTTACCTTTAGAAATACAAATCTATGACACAAAATTTTGACTCCACAGTGACATCTACAAGTCAAGGCATCATCCCAGCAACATTCCCAGCCAGATGTTGTAGTGAAAAACTGGGTTAAACCTCTTTGCCAGAAACTGTTGTATTCATTCAAGAGTGATTTTTTAAAAAAAAAATAGAGAAAGTAACTTATATGCACCTGTGAACAAAATTTTCTTGGTTAAAGAAATACTCGTCTCTTCCCATTGGTAACTCTTCAAAAGAGCCTACAGACCTTTAGATAGATATAGGATATAGGAAAGATTCAGAAGTCACCAGTTCAAGTTACTTTCTGTATTTAACAGATCATATTATTAGAATTGCCCAGTTTGGACCTACTTCTTAGCATTTCAGTGAAAAGATAAGGCTACCAGTCTAGGAATATTTGTGTTCATCACCTCTGGGACATGACCTCTCCAGAGCATTTGCCTCATTCATCTCCACATACCAGCACAGGCAATAGCAACAAATTGCATGTTTATTTGTTCCCCGACCACCAATTATCATCCCCCAAGATAAAGTAGCTGGATAGTAGGTAAAGTAGCCATCCTAAATTGATACAGCAAGCACCAAATGAGGATTTTTAATCTGCACAGCTGGAAACATCTGTTGCTCTGAGCTGATGCATGCACTGCCAGAAGCCAACAGTTTCCAATGATGGGTCAAACCAACTAGAAACACCCAAAGGAAACCAGACCACGGAGGGAAATCTCTGTAATTTTTAGTGGGATGACACATCTCTCCCTTAAACTGGACTGTTTAATTAGTGGTGACCTGCTGCCTTGCATGGGGATGGAAGAGATGAGCTCTTGAAGGTGACACAAAAGGAGGGAGATCCTTCCTGCTGGAAAATTCACTCTCATCAGTCTCGTAGAGCAGGATCATCCCAGAGCAGATGATCCAAGAGCCATGATCCTGCTCAAGCAATACACAGACTTTTCTGCTCATAGCTGTGTCATAAGCAGAAATCAAGCCAAAGCAAACGTCACTCCCCATAAAAGTTGAAGCTCTCTGAACACCAAACCCATGACCTGCCCACAATCACAAACCACCCCACACAGTAGGAGTCCAAATGCCTCACTGTATAATAATGGCATAAGGACTCCACAAAATTATTTTCCACAGGTCTGAAAACTACATTCAGTGTTCATGCTCATTCAGACTCAGGAAAGCACTGCTGGTATTTTTATTAGGGATATTTACCCTTACTGGGTACAGGCAATTGGGCTTTTTTATTTAGAGTATATATTTTTTATTTAAAGTATCATTTCCCTGTTATTCTTCCAAGCAACAAGGCCATTAAAATATTTCAGGCCTGGAGAATGGTGCAGTTAAAGTCTTCCAGTTTAAGCAAATTGTGGCAATTCACAGAGAAAACAGGAGCTATCTCTGATGAGCTGTTTCCCATTAGCCTTGAGAAAAGTAAAATAGGATCACCCTTTAGCTCCCACTATTACCACTATCTTCTTGGGAATGTTTAGCTTCTTTAGTGAAATCAGATGTCTCCTCAGATCCCAAATCACTTTAAAGACATACAGATGGTCTAAATGCTTGCTTTTCTTTTCATCTTTCTGTCAGCTAAGAAATGCCAGCCCTGTGATGGCCAGACCATTATTAATAGTATCAAGCCCTTAATTCCCCTGCATTTAGAGGATCTTTCCTGGCTACCAGTTTTTCTTACCTTTTTGCAGAGCCACAGGATTTAGATGATCATTTGTTAAATGATCTGTTCACAAATCATGGACAGGTGGGCAGTGGGGAGAAAGAGCAGTACTGTAACATCAAATAGGTTTGGACAGCATTTGTGGCTACCTCTAGCAAAAAAAAAAAAAAAGGTAATCCAAAATCTTCTGTCACCAGCTCCCTGCCTTACTTCAGATTGCTAGGTTTCCATAATTTAAGGTGGAGTAGCTGGCAAATGGAAAATATGAATGTATTTAAATAAAAATGATATGAATTTTAATGTGGATACAGTAAATGAACTCATTTTCCTCGAGTTATGCACTTTATAAATTAGCAGATGACCTTCTAGCACATCAGGAGGGGCCATTGCCATTAAGAATAAAATAAGCTGGTCCATTAACTACTCATGTAAACAACCAACACAGAATTCCTAAAAAGCATGGAAAATAAGCATAAAGGAATATGTGCATTCTGAGCAGTACTCAGTGCCACAGACATTACAAACACATGGGCCAGAAGGTTTTTTACTCCCACACAGAATTTCACCCACCAAAAGAGGAGAGATTATTCTTCTGCAAAGAGATTCTCATTAACTCATATGAAAACTACTGCAAAACACTGATGCAGTCAAAGAAAATTATACAATAATTATTTTCTTATTAAGAAACAAATACATTCCTTTTGGCCTCTTACCAAAACCACTAATTAATGTGGATGCTACATTACATTCTGAAAACTGGAGAGGCAGCTCAGTCTTGCAGGGGTTTTAAGAGCTGCTCAGGTGGGGTGAACAGAGGAATTAACTGTTTCTGGGTGTTTTCTATTCTTCACCTCTGCTGACTAACACGAAGCAATCCATTAGTCATCCACCTGCCAGACCACACAACATGTTAAATGAACACACACAAGGCATTTACATGAAGATTTAACAAATCAGTGGATATACTCCTGCATTTTTAAACAGCGGGAACGTCTCTTTTACATTCTCAATGAGCCAGAATCCCTCATCTCTCATGACTTACATACCATCGAGGCAACTATTCTTTCAGAGCACTGAAACTGCAGAAGAGCAGCCAATGATGTACACTTAAAAATGCACAACCTACAGTATTTCATGCTGCATTTGTTTAAAATCCAAGTGTAAAACCAGGTGCACACAGGCACCCACTGAAATTCTTCTCCATTTCCATGGCCTTGAGGGAAGGGAAAAATATCCTTATGATTTCATCTCCAAAAGGCATCCCATTTACCATATAATAATTGCAGTCTGACTGAAGTCAGATGCAGCTGATGAAGATTTTCTCAAGCCAGTATGTTAAATCTAATACATATTACGTAGAATTCAGAATTTTATTACCATATAAAAGTGAAACATACACTAAAAAAGTATTAATAAATCTGTTTTCACATTCTAATAGTAATTCATTCCATTAGTCACACACAGATTTTGCTTTAAACTGAGAGAGAGAGAGTGCCCCTGAGGAGGGACCCCAGCCCAAAGGAACCTCTGGGCTTTTGTTCCCTCACAGTCTATTCCCAATCAAACATCACTCTTCCTCCTGAGTCTCCATGCCCCATCTTCCCGTGACAGAGCAGGTATGACTGACACAATGAAAGTTCCAAGCATCAGCTAGTGAGTAACTTAGTGCACTGCCCTTTTCTCTGCACCTTCCCATGGGCAGCTCCACACAGCACAGACTCCTTCTCTGGATCCTTTCCCAAATCTTTCCTCTGCAGGATCAGCTGACTCCTTCCTGTCCTTTACATGACCAACCCTGTTTGTCCCTTGTTTAACACCTTACCTTTTCAGTCCCTTGCATGACAACATGACCCTTCCTCCTCACAGCACAGCCAGCAGACCCCAACTAATCCTCAAGCACCCAACCTACTCTTTTATAATATCCATTCTCCATGGATCGAGCCTGTGACCTCATTAAGGGCAAGGCTGTTCCCACTCTTTGGCAATCAGTACAGCTGCAATTCATCTGGGGAGATTGCCTTCAGTACCGTCCCAATTCCCTTACAATCTAGGGCAGTTTGCCTTCAGTACCGTCCCTATTCCTTTACAATCCCGGGGAGGTTGCCTTCAGTACTGTCCCTATTCCCTTAAATCCCCGAGGAGATTGCCTTCAATACTGTCCCTATCCCCTTACAATCCTTCATCCCACGTTTCTGCCCTTTGTTATGCAAAGGATCAGAAGTTCACGGCCTCTTGTGTCAGGCTCCCACCCAGAACTCGACCTGCACCAGGCGTATTCCTCTACACTCCCTCCAGGGACTGCAATAAGGTCAGCCCAAAGCCGTCTCCTTTCCAGGCTGAATAAACCCATTTCTCTCGTGACCTAGAGCAGTTTGGAACATTTTCTGGCTTTGTTTCACTGTGGAGAAGCCCCTCAAGGAGGAGCAGACTCATGGAACCCTCTGGGTGGGTGACATCCCAGGCTCAGGGCAGTGCCAGGGACACACAGCCGTGCTGAAGTGCCACATACCAGTGTCACCAGGCACAGCCAACACTTAACCTCGAGCTGACCTGCCTGTAATAACCATTCAATTAAAAACCATCAGTCAAGGAGTATTTTAAACACTTCCTCTTCCCTCTCCCCACGGGAAGCTCAGAAAATGAAGTCTGGCAAAAACCTCACGGCAGGGCAGAGATGTCACTCTGCAATCCACAGAGCAGGGGTGGCACTGGCACAGCTCTGCCTGCCAAGCCACAGCCAAAGGAACCAATCTGACATTTTTATTAGTGCAAAAATGTCTTTTTTCTTTTTTTCAGAACAGAAGACTTTTTTTTTTTTTTTTTCTTTAACAATGTGAGTTAACCTGATTCTTCCCAGCTGTTACCACAAGAAAAAGGCTACTTTTTTCATGGGAGCCCCCCTCTCCACTGCAGGAGCAAAGCTGAAGTATTTTGGTTTAGATCCTAACAGATCATGAGAGGAGTATTTTCTTAACTCTCTCTCCTCTATTTATCCTCCATCTCTTCCCATATACAAAAGAAGATCCTTGTGATCCCAACTGACTAAATCACCCACCCTGATACTCCCCTTATCCTGAGACATTTGCTACACACACTAAATGGAGATGGTGAGAATTAAAAGAGGTAGAAATGAAAAGATCTGGAAAAAGAAAAGACCCAGAAGGTCAATAAGCCACCTTTCCTCCACCTTCTCAGGCAAGCGAAGTAATTCAAAAAGAAAGTCATTGACAAGAGAAATGGGTTTGAGAGGCTGAGAGAATCAGATCTTCCCTGTCAGTACTGAGCTGTGATAGACTTGGCCTAAAGTGGCCAACAAGGTAACAGCATTGGAAATAAGCCTAACATCTTTAAACTTCAAAAATAAAATAAAAGCATTTTCTTCTGATTTTCAAATATCAGTAAAACCCCAGGTATTACTCAGGATCCATTCCACTAGCCATAACTAGTGAGCAGTAATTGACTGTCAGAAACTGATACCTCTATCCAGGTATATTAAATTAAATATATTTTTGATAGTTCTAATAGACAGTGATTTAGCTTCTAAGTGACATTTCTAGTATATTTATTGTTATTACCATCACTGTGCAGGGTAATACAAAAGTGGGTGGGGAGAAATGGAAGATTTAAAATGCACTGTGAAAGGTAAATATCAGTTTTTCTATGTAGAAATCCACCCAAAAACTCAGTAAAGTACCTCCCACAGTCTGACAAGGCCTCTGCATTTTTAATCAATTATTAGAGGAAATATAAGGAACTTGAATATGCTGTAAGCCAGCAGTCTTATGTTTTAATGAAACAATGTTTATTCAGCAGCTTACACAGGTAAACTTACTTCA
This sequence comes from Argya squamiceps, assembly GCA_037834095.1. Lineage (NCBI taxonomy): Eukaryota > Metazoa > Chordata > Aves > Passeriformes > Leiothrichidae > Argya > Argya squamiceps. The sequence continues at coordinate 6,778,458 of JBBMKD010000145.1, read as the reverse complement.
AAGAATTCTCATGTACTGTGATTTCAAAAGCGAGAGGAAAATAATAAAAAGCCAAATTCATTTGTGACTTGAACCCAGTAAGCTCCAAAACCATAAATAAGGAAGGATACCCTGACCCAAAGCAGAAGTTGTTTGACACTCCTAATGCAGACCTGCTGGAAAAAAACAGATGCTGCTTCCTCACAGAGTAGGCAACACTTCATCTGCCTCATCATCCTTGCAAAAAGTCATTTCTGTGTGGATCTGTTCTCTTTAAAGAACTACAAAATTAGCCATTTATAGCTTCCAGCCACCATACAGAGCATCCATCTACTCATGTGACATGATATTACACAGTAATGCAATTATTGGAAATTAATTATATGAAATGGCTCCCATGAGAATTACGCCACACATAAAACAATTATGAATATTTTTGTAGTGCCACTAAATATGGAAGATACTCTGTGTATGCTGATGTATTTTATATAATAATCCCCTGCCACAACCCATTTATTTCTAAAAATCTCTTTATAAAAGACAGCTCTGCACTTAGAGTGTTTCAGTTCACTTCCATCACACCACATAATGATTGCCAAATAATACAAATGATTGCATGCAGAAAGTCAAATACAGAATTAAGAGCATAACAACACACTTAACTCTGCTGGAGTGGTTGTTGGGTTTTGGGTTTTCTTTTTTAAATCAAGACTTGTTATGTTTCATGATTTGATGAGAACTTTTGGTACAGTATGAGAAGCAAATTAATCCAAATAACTGCATTGAACTAAATTACAGATAATTTACTTCTACCACTCTATCCAAAAACAATAATCAGTACCCTAACAAAACAAACAAATGACCATTTGTTATTTTCACTATATATTCTTCAACTTATAATTTGCTCTCTAAATTCAAGCCATCCCACTACAGCATGCAAAGCAATTCAAGCTCAAGTTTCCTCAGCAAAAGTAACAGCAGAAAAAACACACCTGAAGAACACATTAATGAAATTCTTTGCAGTATATAAAAGGCTTCTTACCTGAATTCCCTGAAAACCACTTTTCCCTTAGCAGGGGACCTGCCAGTAGTAAGCACTAATATCCAGTTAGCACATGGGAACATAAAGAGTGGCCACTCTTTATGACATAAATCCCTCCATAACCATTCTAAATTCCATCTCCACCCTCTCCCCATCACCCCAAGCCAGCACCAGAACCTACATTTTGGAGGCCCCAAAGAGGGCCAGCTCATGCTACCACTAATGAGTATTTCTCTCCCATCTCCAAACCTGACATCCACCCATCCTGTTCTGAGGGACACCTCTGTCTCCTCCAACCACCCAAGAATTCTTCAGCTATCCCAGAGAGATCCCTCTTGAGGATCAGGATCATACAGGATTTTATCCTCCCTCACACTGTGCTGGGGCTCTTGGGTGTACTGCACCCCAGGAAAATCCACCTTAGCACTGGTGCCATCAGTGGAATTTTAGATTTTTTGATCATTTTTTCTACAGCATCAGGCCTACTCAAGTCAGACTGGAGTACTGCAGTGGATTTGTCTTGTGTAACTCATGGCACTCCCAAGCTCCTGCACACACCTTCCAAAATATCCAGGCAGCTGGAAAGGAGTTATAAGAAGTAACAGAATAAAATATTTTATCCCTGATTTTTTTTATATATATATTGACAAAAAAAGCTATGATAAAAGCCCTAAGTATTCTCTGATTTCTACAAGATCCTCTATACCACTTTTTAAATCATTGCACATGAGGGGAAAAACCTATTTCTGATTTTTTAAGGTCTATTTCTAAGGAAACACTGAAAATGAGCCCATTCAATGACCTTTACTATTGAAGTCTTAAAATTCTTCACAACTGTTCTTCCCTTCTAAGAATGGCAGAGACTGCACTAACACTCATGGAATGAAGAAACTAAACTTTCTTTACATGCTAGTAGTTAAACCATTTTCCCTTAATTAGTCAAAGTGAAAAATGCACTAACTCAAAAAGGAAGGACTTTTATCATCATAAATGTAATGTGATAAACTATGGTGATTTTACAGTTTCAGAACAATGCCCCAGCTGGACTTGTGGGACAAACCAAAACCAGCCCTCAAAATAACAGAGCCAAGGCTACAAATGAAACAAAATGTGATCTGGGCCATCACTCAAAAAGGTATTGGTTTGGAAATGGACCTGTGAAGCTCAGAAAGGAGGAAATTTGGCAACAGTAATGCCAAAAACCAGTTCACAGATCTGTTCTAAAAAATAATTCTCCATCCTACCTCCTTCTTCTGGATCAGTCAGCTCCTAGAGGGGATGGGAGCCCCACAGTCAAAATATCCCTACTCAAAAAACATCTGAGCATGGAGTTAAGCAGAGAAATGCTTACATGGCATTGCTGACTGCAAGCCACTGCTCAATTGAGCAAATTAAGGACGTGATTATTCAGAACTGAACTTGTATCCAAACCATCTGAACCTGCCTTATGCTTATTGTTAAGTAGATCCTTAAGAAGTTACGTGAAAGAAGTCATATAAAAGGGTTGTTTTTTGGGGTTTTTTAAAATTATTTACAAGGAAATGTGTAGGGCTAGCTGTCAAAACAAAGGAAACAAAGACGTCACACGTAAGTAAATCTAAAGAGTCACAGTTTTTGCACTCAGAACAAAACAAAAATCAAATAATGAGCCAGGATGATGAATTTTCACATGAATACTGAGATCATATTTTGACAAAACTGTCATCCACATAGGATTTTATTTTCAATCTACTGAGGATTTTGCTGCAGCCTGAGTAGTTTGTGCAATATGCAATACCACCAGGTGTGGGGCAATTTGCTTGGATTGTCTTCAGGTGAACATAATCACTGCTCAAACTGAAAACTCCTTGCACCAGGAACAAATCAGCTGCTCACTGCTAGAAACAGTAACTAATAAAAATCTGTATTTCTATTTTAGATAACATTTTCCATACAAGAGCTTCTATTGCTACTGGCCACCTTTTGTAGCAATTTCTCACTAATACACCAAAACAGGTGCAAAAGATGTCCAAAGTCTTCTACATATGGAGAGTTTGATAGATGGGGAACCCTGTTTGAATCTAACAGAAAATGGATTTTGATACTAAACAATCATTCCAGTTGGAAGCCTCTTTTTTGAAGACAGAGGGAGGCAGGACATGGAGACCACTGTGGAAAATCTATTTACAGCTGTATCCCAAAGTGCCTCCTTCTACTAAACAGAAATGATAAGAACTGGAAAACACTTGTGGAAGATGAAGTGTTGCTTCTTGAGTGGAATTTAAAAGCAGCATTGGTGGGGAACATGGACACAGGAAGAGTTTGAAGAAGTCACTCAGCAGCCCAAGGAAGTTGGGCTGGGTGTGAGCATGAAGACCCACCATGAAGGGAAGATGCAGCAAAATTCTCCATGTTCTGTAAGCTGGAGAGTTTAAAGAGTCTTTTTATTTATTATTGTATTATTTCCTTCATATTTATTTGTAGAAAACATTCTGTCACTTTCTTATCACAGACTTCAAGCCTGTGTTGTTGGTCACCAGGTAATGCTACAGTTTTAATGGCTCGAGAGAGCTGGAACCTTTTAGTAACACAAAATTAAAATACAGCAACAACAGGCTCCTTGTTTTACTGTAACATTCCATCTCATAGGCACAGAAAACCTGTTCACTACATCAAGCAATAGAACACACAGGATTTATGCTGCATGCCTCCTGAAATTAAAGACATCTCTACAGTGATGTAGAGGGTTTTTTTCAATCTTTTTAAAACTGACCTCTACAGGTTGTTTTGAAAAGACTGAAAAAGAGAAGTTCAATCCATTTCTTTGCTTCCCTCCAAAAGCCTTTGTGGAAATTTGGTCAGGAGAGTTACACAGAGGACCATCAAGTGGGATAAGCCGACTTCAGTTCAAGACCTGGTCATATTAATTGGGAGAAAGCATTTAAAGTTAAAAAGCCAAAGTCACTGAAATTCTAAAAGTGCCAGTAACTGTTAGGTGTCAAATAGGGTCAAACACAATAGAGAGGACTCCACCATCACTATGTAATGGAGGTCTCTTCAAAAGCTGCTTTTAAATTCGTTTTTATTCAGCACTTTGTACTGCTAGAACAGACTAGAACCAGGGACTGCAGAAAAAAAGGCCACTCTGCAAACAACCCATCACTCCCTGTGAAGGAACACCCTGAAACACTCCCAGCATTTGCACTGAGCAAGGCACTGTGGGTCTTGGAACAGAAAATAAACACAGAAAATAAACTTGGAGGAATCCCTAATGAGCAGGGAGGGGGATACCATGGCCTGCTGTGGTTTTGGGATGGCTGCTGTAGATCTCTCACTGAAGTACTCAAAGCACCTTTCATAACCTATGTTATTCTCTGTAAGCCCAAAACCACCTTTTCTCACTTTGATTTTACAAAGGGCTTTTCCTTCTCCAGCAAGGGAAGCCCAACTCTGAAGCCTGCCTGATGTCAGGGAAGTTCCTGCATCTTCTAAACCCTCAAACACGCCCATCGGGGGTCAGGCAGCTCAGAACAATTCATGGAGCAATTGCAGGTATTTCTGGAATTGCTATTTTCTGGAACACATAATCACAGAATGATTCCATGCAGGGGCTTTTATTGAAGAGCTCTGGGAATCAGGGGTACAGGATACGGACCCAAATCTGACTCCCACATGGATTTGAGATGGACATGTTTTATACCCTTTTGTAATATAACTATATATATTAATTATTTAACTCATATTGTTCTATTGTATGCATTGATCTTATCCAAGCATGGATTCTTGAAGTTTCCATCAGGCCCCCCAAATATCGTTTCTCATGATTCTTGTTTAAGAAAATAATCATATTCAATTATCAAATAATCATTACAATTAACAATCACATAATTTATCATATGATGATTATGCAGGTGCAGTTTCACATGATTTAGTAAAGACAAAACCTAACCCTTGTTTCCAGGGCCTACATAAAATTGGTTCCCTTTTCAGGCCTATCCAGGCTCAACATTTCTTTCCACCTCCCCTGAACCTATTGTATACAATTCCCATGATTTTTAGAAATATTTTAAAACTATGCTATCATTTCCACTCTGTTATTTACACTCTGCTCCAGGCAAATCATGGCAATAAAGCACAATTTTCAAAGGCACCGTGTTTACAGCCAGAAACCTTCAAGGAAAGAACATAAGAAATTATCACTTAAAAATCCTGTGTCATGAGCAGTCTCTCCCTTTATCTGTGCTTCTCCATCCAGAATACAAAAATACTGACAGTTGTTTAGCTATTTTTAATGTTGTTTTAACAATTAATGTATTATAGTGCTATTTAATTGTTACCAGAGGTAAGAACAGTCCATGATTTTGTGAATATGTGGAGACCAGACTAATTCCTTTGAAAAAGAACCGTTTAGACTATGTAGTTTAAAGCTGGAAGAGCAGAATCACCAGAGAAGGCTGAGCAAATAAACAACAAAAATATTTGGACAAGAAACAAAAGACAACAGACAGAAGAACAGCAGCGAGACAGAAGCATTTGCTTTTCAAAGCAGCAAAAATATGGAGAATAAGAAAAACAGGGGAAAAATTAAAAAGTAAAATAGGCAGGAAAAAAACAAACATAAAGTAATGGATAAACTGTATTAAAGAATAGGGGAAAAATAAAGGAGAGAAAAATAAAGCTAAGCTAATGTTTGCTGCAGACAGAATTCAGGGTACATGTGCTTCCATTTGCTGAACTTCCCAGGAACAGAAATCCAGGGATTTTTACCTGGAATATGGCTTTGGGTAATACAGGATGCAGTGGAATTCTCCAGCCTGAATGATCCTGTCTGCGTATATGGGGACAGAAGCTTTTGCTGCATCTGACTTAGACTAGGAATTGCCTTTACATCCAAACAGAAGTTAAAAGCAGGAAAAAATCAGATCTTCCAATTTTGACATTTTTCCAACCTCTTTTTGAGGCAGAAACCCAGGTCAGTTAACAGGCTGTTAATGCCTCAGTAGAATCTCTTTCTTAAAATCTTAAAAATTTAGAACCTTAAATCAGAAGATCTTAAATCTTAAAATTCAGAAGAATTCGGGTTAGAATTTTTAGAATCTGAAAAATTTGGAGCAAAATTCTAAGTCATCAAAAGATGAGAAGTTGGTAGTGGGACAGGAAATGCCCAGGATGTCCTGTCCTCCTGTGCCCTTCTCTTCCAAGAAAATCTTAGCACAGATTTTTGCTGTAGGTTCTTTGACAAACAACAGTGATCCATTCCAAAATTATCTCCAAGCAGCTTATATATGCAAGGAGAAAATCTGTATTGGCTTCTGATGTCCTTCATATTATTTCATTTGATTCATCTTTATTAGATTGAAATTTTGAAGGAGACTGATGGCAATTGGGACTACAGAGCACAATCTGTGTTACATGAGTCAGGAAACCATGCAGGGAATTTTTTACAGAAGCAGTGTAGACCTGAATTTTGGCACCTTTGGCTGGCAGGCTTGAAGGGAACAGTGGCACACTTTAACCTCTGAATTCTGGCTTGCACTGGATGCTTACACAGCTCACCTGTGTAGCCAACATTCAATTTTGCATATTTCAGCTGATAACACACCGTGGGGTGTATAAAGCATTGGAGATTTCCAGCTATCTGCCACAAGACATGTAGGTCACAGAAACTCAGTGTCAGATAAAAGGAGCTAAAGCTGATCTCTCTTTTGTCTCACAGATTACAAGCTATCCCAGAGTCTGAAAGAAGATGTGCAAATCCTGATTATTCAGGGCTGCCAGGAGTATCTGTTTCTTGCACAAAGAAACACCTGGCACAAAATAAACCTGAATAAACACGATGTGAATATTTTTTTAGAGGACTTCCTGAGCAATGTCTTCTCCATCTGTTCTTCCAGGATGATGGGAAGCTTTGAATCATACTTAAATTATTATTTAATTAATATGATAGACCAAAAATAATTGCCTACAGAAGGCTTCTCTCCAAATTGCACATGGCTTAAAATCTGATCCTTTACTCACAGACAAGGTCCTGTTGGTGGTGATTCAGACATGCACCATAGGGATTCTCCTGCCATATAGAGGCACACCTAGAATTAACACAGAGGTACAAGCCTGTGCAAAATGTGGCTGCTCAGAAACACTCAGGAGCCTTTCTGCAGCTAGAAAGGAATGATTTGTTTCACATTCTCTCGTGGATATTACTTTATGCTCCTGGTAGATCCCAACCCACATTTATTCAGTCTGAAAATCTCAATCCTAATCTCCAACAGAACAAGTCCCACCTTTATCCATCAAGGGCTGCATTCCCTGGGGACTCTGCAGCCTGTAAAGCCCTTTGGTGGCTGCAGGTCCCATTCCTGTTGGGAAGGATTCCTCAAAGGTATTTATTGAGTCTGAACTCCTCCACAGCTTCCCCAGCCAAAAGCACACTTCCACAACACATGGCACATACAAAATTACTGTGCTCCAACCTTGGATTCCCTTACCTAGGGGACAGACTAAACTCAAATGCTAATAGCAACTGAGAGAATGTGATTTCCTTAAGTAATATTTAAATAGCGTTTTGCAAGAATAAAATAAAATTGCAGTATTCCAGGTTAGATGAAAATAATCAACCTATTTACGTATTTAGTTCACAGAAAAAGTTTTTCACTTGTGTTGGTCTATTTCATGTGTCTGAAATCTAAATGACCTTGACATAAAAAGAGAATTTTTGACAAAACACAATAACATAACATAACAGCTTCTAAATTCAAAGGGAACATCAACCACACAATTGGCTTAAATACACTGTGCAATTTCCCTTCCTGAATTTTGGCTTGAATACCATTTGACATACTTCCAGCAAAAGGCAACAAAATTAATTCTCTGCTTGTGCCCTGCACGAGCCATGTGATTTACTCAGAGGGGATAGAAGTTTTCTCCAAGTGCTGGATAATGGACCATTTCCATCAATCACCGTGGCATTCTCCTCCAGTGACTTCCTGGGAAGTCTCTGAATGATCCTGCTTCCTCCCTCCATCCAAAAGGCAACGTGAGTTTTGTTTAACCTCCCCAGCCATCAAACACAGCTCTTCTGTTCATCTGTCATCCACTAATCAAGGCTCCATCCGGAAGGGCCCTGAATATCCATCAGCAGCTGGAATGCTGCACTGAAATCCTGGTTCCCAGCAGCAAAATAACAGGGTTTGGAACTATTGCTGGTCTAGGGTGATTCTTCTTCCACACATGCAGGTGCTTGTGTGAGGAATTTTTAACAGTTGTAGTGTAAAATACAGCATATATCCCAGAAGTGCTAATGGAGAACCATCTCATCCATTGCTCCAATAGTAAAAAAATTCTAAAACCCAATCTCTAATAAAGCCAAGAGTTTTTAAGGAGTATAAAGGGTATTTATCAATCTGTCTCTGACACAGCAATTGAAAATATGGTACATTCTAGTTATGGACACGATGAAAATACTGCTTTGAAAATGAAAACCAGCTTGTTTTGTGCTGGTTACTGATGAAATGTTGGAGGAAGCACACTGCTGTGCCTATATAAAATGACAGATAAACCTTAGGATGACAAATTACAGTTCAGCAGGTAAACAAGATTTATCCATATTGTCTAGATGAAAGTGGTGCTTCTTAGGGTGGTTCAGCAACTACTACTATTTTTCAAAATCTCCATGTATTTCAGAGGTTTCTGAAAGATGGCATGGACTAATATATCTTATATAACCTTTATTACCAGCATCTTATTCATAAGGTACTAATTTCGCTCTATCCTGACATGCAACATGCAAATCAGGGACCAGTTTTCCTCAATTCATATTTTTCCTGATTTTTTTCAGTTGTCAAGTGAATTCAGAATTTCTCTGCTCTCAGTATTTTAAGGAGAGAAAATTAAATTTTGCATAGACCTCAATCTCAAATATGCTGTGCTTTCTACATGTATTAAACACATTTTTTTGACAGCATTCTTTCTCAAACCTGTTTCACAGAGTTATCCTAACAGTTTGTGCAACTTCACACTGGAGAGGCAGTTGGGAACAGTTCCTTTACTACCTTATATAAATGACCATTAAATTATATCATATACTATAATGATATGATTATATTAAATGTTCTTTCACTTCAAAAATGTAAAAAAACCCCACCCAAAAATGTAAAAAAATCCTTTCCCTCCCCTCTTTCTCCCAAATGCTTTCAATTTCATCAGCAGGTAGCAGGCTGAAGTACTGAACATACAACAAAGTGCATGTAGCAAACTCCATTTCAGGAATTTTACCAACACAGAGAGATTTATGGCTGTCACTTTATGCTGAAATTCTCCAACATCAAAGAGTGGTGTTAAAGCACGAGTGACAGCCAAGGCAACAGCTGTAAGGATAAAATATGGTGTTTTAACACCTTCCCTCTTGATGTAAAGAAGGTCAAGGGATGTTGCTTTCATCCCCCTGTGGTGCTCTGGGTGAGTGTAAGTTCATCAGTAAAGCTTTGGAAGGGGAGTTTCTGAATAGTCCCTGCTAACTGTGCACAAAGGGGTGATGGGGAGAAATAAAAAATAAAATCTGAGCTTCCCTTCATTGACACTGTGAAGATTAAAGATTGGGAAAAGCTGCTCTCAGAGGTTCCTGCTCATTGGGATTCCACATGTCAAAACCAGGAGCTTTCTGGAACTCTGGAAACTCACTCCCAAACTCACAGACAAGCACACAGTGTCAAAGATGAAAGACTGCTGACTGCTGTGCAGTTAAACCCTCTAATTTACTTAGCATATTCTCTTTCTGACATCTCCTTGCAGCTGTTCATTGCAAATGATCCAAGGCAACATTCCCGTGCTTTGAGACAAGCATGGCAAATTTGAACTAAGGAAACACTTTTAGGGAGAGGTGAAAAGCATCTGAACTCAAGAGAAAAAAGATTAACACCTCCCAGTTCTGAGCCATTCAAAATGTATGCACTGATTTTGTAGTTCCTACAAAAGATAAAAGCCTGTGCATGAAACTTGAAATTAGTGAGATTAAAGAGTAAAGAATTTATGCATTTCTTTTAGGAACAAGGGCAAATGTCAGCCAGTGAATTTATACATGTGATTTTGTCCTTGCTGTGTTTGCACTACACCATTACACCGAGTTCAAATTTACTTTGGGGAATAATATTAAATATAGGTGAGTGCCATTATGAAGTGGGTGAACAAATACTGAATGCAGCCTAGAGAAAGTGGATTAACAGCATCTTTATAAAAAGGCCAAATTAAAGGAATATGAGAATGGAGGGAATGGGGAAGTCATCTGGGAGCATACTCTTTTTATTTTTTGGCAGTTCCTAGTGAAAGGCTTGGAGATATCCCGACCTCCAAAGCCCACCTGGGACCAGGGATGCAGAGAAATGGGACTGAGAGGATGCCAAGTCACCAGGGCAAGACTTGGTCAGCTACAGCTGGCATCTGCAGACTGCCCTGACCTGCAGTGGGTTGAAGGATGCTGTGCCCTGGCACTTCCTGACCTCTGCACCTTCTGTTTGGATTGATAAAGCTCTGCTTCATTTTGCTTTTGTGAGCTACAATTCAGAGACTCAAGAAGCAAAGTAACTAATAACTAAGATTTTAAAGCTGGAATTCTCTTTGAGTTTTGGTCATGTCACCCTGTAAAATTTCCCTTTCCTCAAAACCTGTTTGTGCCTTCTTGCTTTCAAGTAATCCCATCTGTTAACAGAACAAAACATGAAATGAAATACAGTGTGTTGAATATCAATCTGAAAATCTTCAAGTAGCAATTGACACCAATCATTTTATTTAAATATAATTCCTGGAAATTTTAAGAAGGAAGAGCTGTTATATCCAATGGCACCTCACAAGATGTGTATGCCCCCATATGTGTGTGTGTGCTCTGGAGCCTTTGTGCATGTCTCTGGTGAAGACTCACTGACACAAAGGCACCAATGCAATCAGCCATGCAGCTCTTGGTGCAATATTTCTTTCTGCTCTTTCCCAGGCTCCCACTGTCATTCCAGCCTGCCAAGCTGTCAGGGAAACAGTGTCAGTAGCAGCTCTTATGTTGGTGTGTATCCAGGTGCTCTCAAGTTTCCTTCGGTGTAACTTGGTTCCAGCTCAGTCTTCTGGCAAGTGTTACTGGGGTAATCCCCACCTTCCCCAGTCCTTCCCAACAGCTCTCACAAAAACTTAACAACTTGATAGCTTCAATCTACTCGTTTCCCTTAGCTCCTTCCCTCTGGGGACCCTGGGTTACACTGTGTCACTGTTGCAGTGACCAGGGCTGGATGACACATGTGCCATATGGCTTTGTAAAGAGGTCCTATGAATCTCTGCTTTGGACATACCAAAAGATAGAAAGTTATATTAAAAAAACCCATTAAATTAACATCCCTCCATCCCAAAGACTCTCTTTCTTCACTCCTGAATGGCTTTGGAACCTCTGAATGGCTCTGAACACTCCTGAACAGCTATGAACCTCTATGTTGGACATACCAAGAGATAGAAGGGTGTAAAAAAAAAACCAAAATTAAATTAATACCCCTCCATCCCAAAGCCTCCCTTTCTTAACTTCTGAATGGCTTTGGAATTTAGCAGAATGTTCCAGTGATGTCCTTTGGCACAGTGTTTTCTGTCTAGGCAGCAATGTCCCTCTGTCCTCCAACCACATCTCTTCAGCTCCCCAAACACTTCAGAATTATTTTGATTCTACCACAAATCATGGTTTCTTTGCTTTTCTCCAGTTTTTATTAAATTCCCCTTCTTCTCAAGAGTCCCACCTCTGCAGGGGAAGAGGACACAGGAATCTCAGCCCATGGGTTATTTTGTTCTAAGTGAATTATTACCATCAATTGAGAAGACACCTGTGAGCAGTAAACAGCTCAGAGGCTGACAGCTCAGACCTGCTCTCTGAACCAGCAGCTACCACAAAACTCAATTTAAAAGCAGTCACTCAGCCCAAATTAATTATACACAAGGCCAGGAGCAAAGAGCAGAATGATCTACTGGGATCTCCTGAAGGCAACCTGGCTGAACTGAAAAGCAACACTGGTAAATTTTCCCCTGCCCTCGCCCTTTCCTTCTGACCACGCCGTAATTGCCAATGAGGCAGAGCAATTTAACACCCGGCACCTGATCAGAGCCATTGCAAAGGGCTAAGGGAGAGGGAAAACACAGCCTTGTAACGTTTGCCCACAAGCCTTACCCTCTCTGTCTAAAGTAATCCTAAAAAAAACAAAATTCCAACCTTTTCAACACCCTTTTCAAAAAACATCTATGAAGAACAAACGTGTCCTTGGAAACGCCAATGAAAAAAGTATAATTGATTCCCTCAGAGCTTTATGATACTCTGCCATTGGTCCTAAACAAGATATTTTTCAAATGTGCACAAACTCTGTAGGGCAGTTCCCCACTCAGCAGATGTCCTAAGGTACACGAGAGTTATTTTCATGTTGTTTTTCAGACTGAACATTTAAAAATAATTTTCTCAAATCTCACCAATCCCATAGAGATATCAGGCCCTTACACAGTGAGTCAGCTGCCTCTCGCAAACCTGACTCACAATGTGGAGTAAACCCCTGCTCTCTTATAAAATTCACAAAAGGGAAGAAAAGTAGGTAGAGCTCCCACCAGTATAACTCACAACCTGTTTGCTCTGTGCCTGTCAGGTAGGCTGGGAAGTTATTGGGAAAAATTCTGTGTTCACTCCTTGCACAGCCCTGTGCAAACTGTAGGCACACATCTAAAATTCTATCTCATCATTGGCACTAATTTATTGACAGCAGAGAGTTCACTGCAGGTGTCAAATCTCAATCCATCACTTGCCCTGGGGGAAAATACTCAGAGAGAGATTTTCCTATCACTCTCCAACCTGTAAAAAAGCAGCTGCAACAGCTGCCAAGGAGAGAGAGGTACTTCTGGTGATCCGTAAGTGTCTTGTTTTGTTATGTTTTCCTGTGCTAACTGCTCCTTTGCTTGGCAGATCATCTTTACTTCCCCCTCATTCAGTTCAGTTTCATGGTGTGTTGGTGTCTCCCTTTCCAGTATCACATTTCCTTACAACTATCTTGCATCTTCATAATCAATAATTTTTTCTTCTCCCTTTCCTCTTCTTTCTCCTGTAGTCTAACTGGAATTAGTCTGATATTTGCTGACATCAATGCTGTGGATTTTAACTTAAACTCCCACCAATACCAGTCACCCCTGGCTACTGCAAGAGAACATAAACCCATCTCCATATGTTTTTGCACTGGTAATAATAGCTGTTTTCTAGGCAAAATAAAAAGTATTAGCAACAATTCACAGAATCACTAAGTTGGAAGAGACCTTCAAGATCATCGAGTCTTAGGTCTGCTTGATTCAAATCCTCCAATGTATGGTTTCACCATAAAGTTGTTTAAATGACACTTGCAAAAGAGCATGTAAAATTTCATTACTTTTACTGATTTAAAACTTCACACTTGTTTAAATGCCATTGAGGGAAAATGCCTTCGAGGAAAAAAAAAATCCCACAAACACATTGTGAGGCTAAATATTGTAGTTACAAGTAAGCCAGGCTTTAAATAAAAAGTTGGCCTTTTAAAGGCCTGCAAATAGGATCAGATCTACCAAGACTGTACAAACATTAATAAGTGGAGCTCCATTCAGAGCTAATGTATCAGTGAGTCACGTGAGGACCAGCATGAACTCCTTTTCATTTGCAACCAGAAGGGCTGGAGGTTGGAAGAGGTAAAACAACCCAGCAGAAAGGTTCACTGGGACACAGATTAGGATCTCACACTTCCAAACGTCTGTTTCTGTTGGCTGCAGCTCTGTCTGAGCTGAGCTGGAGTGCTCGCCCACTTTACATCTTTAGCACTCTAAAGATATTAAAAAAAACCAGAATTCTTTGTTCAAGCTGGTTCTCAGCCTGGCACATCCTAAGCAGCAGGTTTCTGGGTTGGACATTCCTCCCTCCCAGGCCCCTGTGGTGCTGAAGAATGACACGATGGCAGTGAATTAAACAATAACCTTGCCCAACTGTTGCTGTGATTCAGAACTAGAGACATTTCTTTCTACTGTTTAGTCCTGGCCAATGTTTTCTACAATTCCCCACTGACAGTCTTTGGAATGTTGTTATCCTGCTGGATCCTACTTGGATGAGGAGCCCTGGCTTGTCTGTGTGAGCCACTGGCACCTCAGGTCACTGGGGGTGGGAAGAAAGCAATTCCTGGTGGAGAGCTTTGTCTTCCCTGCCTTGCTGGAGGACATTGCAGAGCTGAAGCATTTCAGATACATCTCTTGCCTCTCAGCACAACAAAAACAGACAGATAAAACTCAAGAACAAAAAAAAAGAAGTTTCTTTTGTGTCTTGGGTTTGTTTGTCTGGGACTTTGGCTTTGCTCATGACAACCAATGAGAAAAGCTGCAGTGAAGATCAAAATCCCATTTGTGGTTTCAGGAAGGATTCATCCTTAGAGAAAAAAAGCAAAAGTTTAGGACTTAAAAATTTAGTAGAAGTTTAGAAAAGGAAAGGCTAAGTGCAGCCTGAAATGTGATGTGAAAAATGAGAAAAATGACAAAGGGATGGTAGCAATACAGCATCAAATCCATTGCCAAAGTAAATGAAAAAGTCACCCAGGCAGATAACATCTGGATATGTGCAACCTCAATTTAGTCCAAATCCTAATGTAAACAAGTCCACTGATAGCAGAAGGGTAGTTAAACATTCCACTGCCTTTGGATAATCGAAACCATCTTCCCTTCCTAAAAAAATAACAAACCTTTCAATTATCAAACTCTAAGGAAGAAACTGACAGCTACTGGAAGGATTCCATTAAAATTTCTCCTTTTTTTTGCTTTGTAAACATGTCTGCGAATAGTTCTTTGTTTGTACAGAAACTACAAGAGCTCTCAAATGACTTAATACTTGTAAATAATGGTAATATATGGTACACTGATTATATATAATATAAACACTGTATTTTGATCTGGTTTATTAGACTGATGCAAGGCTACACATTCTGCTAACTTTATAATGATATTATTAGTTTCCGTGACATCAATATTGAAATAAAAATTGAAAGAAAATGTATTTTCAACTCTGTAACATGGAGTTTCTTTAACATAAATGCATACCCTCTTCAAGAATCATAGAAAAAATTGGTACCAGTCACTCTGGCAATGGTAACAGAGCAGGAAGAGAATTCAGTCTCTAACAGATTTTATATAAAAAGGTTGTAGAGGATCAGGGCATACATATCTTATTACACCAACCTAATTATATATTGCAATAGTCACACAGTCAACCCCTCTGTCAACTTATTGCATTAATATATTATCACTGATAATGAAGTTTTGACAGTAATCTGAGACATCTGCAACAAGTACCATCAAAGCCATTGAATACAGAATAGCATTAACTAAATACTTTTTTTTTTCCAGGGATAACAACTTAAAATAGTTCTGGGGTAAATGTCACATCAGAAATAGTTGTAATCACATACGAATCACCTTTCATGCCTTTTGTTGGAATGCATATGAAATGGAATAATCTATATATTTCAGCAGAATCCAAGTGATTTTTATGTAGCAAAGCTGAAGCCGATCCAGCAGGCCAAAATCAAAGGCTGAAGAACATTAACAAGGTTAGGAAGCACCAAGGAGTTACAAGGAAGGAAAGAATTCCACAAAGTTCCATTGCAAACAATGACAATTCAAAGGAAAATATCATTCACGCGTGCACCAGCAAATCCTAATGGCAACTAATTAAATAATAAATTCTAAAGATTCTAAAATTCCGTTCTCCTGTAGCTAACAAAGCTAAAAAGCTCATTTTTAAAAATAGGTCAAGTCTCTCATCTCCATGCAACAGTGACAGAAGTATTAAACTGGCTGATTTAGAAAGAAAGGGATTATCAGAACCCTTATTTGCACATGGTTATGCAGAAAAAAATCACCTCACATGAAATTCAACAGAACTATATTATGCTGAAAACACAGGTAAACCTGATAAACAGCACAGGTAATGTGAAAATAGGCTACGAGGTTTCTAAAACAAAAATAAATCAGTGGGGAAACTGGATATTTAAAAAATTGAAACACACAAAAGTGAAAAGCTTGCTCACCAGCAACTGTCTGGTTTATATGAAAATAAAAATGCTGTATGGGGCATGTGATGTTCATTGATAACTTCATTTTAGGATGTACATCATTCTGACTGAGAGATCAACAGAGCTCAGCTCTCATGTACTGCAGAAGGCAAAACAAATATGAATGAGCTTCCAGATTAGGGCTGGAGATGGGATTTCAAAATATGGAACCCCTGAAACAATTTGCAGTCAAGATCACATTCCAGCACCATTTAATAATGAAGGAATCTGGAGGAGATTATCTGACTTTCCTTGAACATACCATGCCCAAATATATGGACAACGTTTTCATAAGTGCAAAGGCAAAGGGATTTAACTTTCGAGATAGTTACCAAGGCAGCCTCAAAATTAATCATTTTAAAGGTGTTATTCTGTTGCTTTGCAGTTAGTTTACACCCAGCCAGGACATTCTGTGTAGCTGTATCACTTACACATGAGGATGTTAACAGGGCTGCATTACACACCAAGGATAGCATGCCATCAATCAAAATCTTTGTGCTTAGATCCCATTTTATTCCCTTATTCTCCAGTGTTGGGATGCTTCAATATTCTCATCCTACCAAAAAAAAAAGAAGAACTCAAAATCAAAGTATGTTTCAATCCTTCATACTCCTGCTACATTTTGACAAGGAATGACTCATCACCTGCCACATATTGTGACTTCCCTTCTATTGAAGAAAAGAAAATTCATTCTGAAGTTATTTGATTGTTCATGATGATACTGACCATTAAAAAAGGAACTGCTTATTTCTGCTGGGATGTAAGTTTTCAAGTAGAAACCTGAAGCAGAAACCAGCAGCTCAAAAGCAGCTCATTAGCACACCTGTTCATCTCCTTGAGCCAGGTTTTGAGAAAGACAACATGCAGAATCCATATTTTTTTCAAATATCACAATTCAGACTTTTAAATTACACTGATGTGTGTATTCACTCTTAGTTTGGTGTTAATATAAAGACATGCTGATGTTAAACTGTGCATCCTGCCCTAATTCAGGCCAACAGGGACTTCCATTCAAGTGGCACTCACAAAGTGACACTGCACTGTGCCCCTCCAGGGGCTCCAGCTTTTGAGAATGCTCTGTGTCCTCTTTTGAGTGCACATTGTGAAAAAAAATACTTCCTAACTTCATCCAAACTAAATGTTTCCAACTTAGAGATTGAACACTCCAGAAGGGGAACTTCAGTTGTCACCAGTGGACACTTATCTCCTCCCTCCCCAAAATTTTTCAGGAAAAAAAGCCCCAACAAAATTTGAGCTCATTAACATCTTTATGATAGTCCCCACTAGTTGCAGTATTCCATTTCAGAAATAATATATCTGCAAAGTATTTATACTGAGTTAAACTTAAACCCCTTGAGCCATGCTGAAGGTAATCACAGGTACATCTGTTTCTGTCATATTTAAATTCATAGCCCAATTCAATTGCAAATAATTAGCTATTTATCACCATGAAGTTCACATCACAAAATCAGAAAGGGTCAATATGATTCTAACCATTTAACAAAAGGCAGAGGCCTTAAAAGGAGGAAAGGGGAGAAAAGCCAAATAAACCCTAGTAATGAATCCCACCGTAAATCAAATACAATCAGTTCTGCTTGCCCATCATACCCCTGGACACCCCAATTCCTTTGTTTTTCTTTACAGACTTACAGAATTTATTGGCATTACATATCATTTAAGTCCATCTTTCACTTTTATAGCCTGAAGAGGAGAATGATTTAGTCAAAATAACGTGAGTACACAGCTCTTGTAATACTGCTGTGACCTCGGTTTCCAACACTTACACTAGAGCATTACTATAAGTCACAAAGTTTTTTCACTTGCAAGGACATCTTAATTATCCCACCCATGACATGAATGTTTTTGGAAGATAAAGTCTGTAATTAACTTGTTGCCAAACAATATGTTTACTGTCCCTGAAGGTCAGTTCTAGTATAAAGACATAAGGACACTTAACACTGGGAGAGGTGCATTGAAACTGCCATCAAACATTAACCGAGTGGTCATCCATTATCTACAGTAGCAGCAATGCAGAGCAGGAAAATATTCTAAGCACCATGAAATGACTGGGTTAAAATAAATCTTTACTGGAACTCACAGGGCTTGCAACACATAAGTACAATCAGAGATATTTACCCATTGCAACCAGAGTTGTTAGAAATTCCACTTAATCCCAGTAGCAGGAGAATTTGCTCAAGAGAGTCAAACAGGATTGCTCCTGTGCTATGGAAATCTGTCTTTGCTGATTGTCCTTGCTGGGAGAATTTAGGTATTGAAACTGTTTTTAAAGATTATACCAGAACAACTGTCAGAAATCCTTGCCCTGTTCAGTTCTGAATCTAATCTAGAAATTTGCATACCCCAGTTTGAGTAAGGAATCTGTGACCTGAAAAGGGCAGGCTGAGGATGGATGAGTGTAGGTGTAACAAGGGGTTTCATTAGCCCTGCACAAAGCCATGAAGGGCAGCTCAGCACTCCTGGAACAATTCCTACACCAAAGGAGTCCCCTATTCCAGGGAAATGAGAAAATAACCATCTTTGATTACAGCTCTCCTATAATACCTCAATTAGTTGTGTACATGAGCTAGGAGAGGTACAAACAGGGGGGAAAAAAAGGACAAAAAACAGAATAAAATTCAGTAAAATTAAAATAAGGAAACATACGTAAAGCACTTCTATGCTGTTGTGCCCAGTCTCTGACTCACATACATCATCATCATTATTCTGTATTTCAACAGGAAACCTAACAGACACTTGGCCCTTCCTTTGCTTTACTCTCTGCTTACAGTCAGAGACAGATGGAAGGAACGGAAGGCAAAGAAAAGCAGCGAGGAAAATCAGGGAGGAATAAAATCATCTTTGCCCAAGCAGACCCACTCTTCCATCCCACGCTCACAGCATGCTCTCCTTCGTGGAGAGGAATAGGTAACAACTGAGAACTTGTGTTTTCCTCAAAGTATTGGACAATATGGGAACAACTTGTGAAGGAATGGCATATGGAAGAACCTAAACATGGCAAACAGGCAAGAGTGGAAAAAAGTAAACAGGAAAAAAAAGAAATTTGGATGAGAAAAGAGGAAAGATGAAAATGTTGTCTATTCAGATGAAGGAAGGAAGGATTCAGCTACAGAAGGGAAAATATTATGAATTTAGATAGGTAAAGGAACAAGAAATATGGCATGCCAGAATCAATGAATGTAAGACCTGGAGGAGGAAGGGGAGTCTGGAGACATTCACAACCACACAGTGTTAATGTGACCATTAACACTGCACTGAACTAGTAAACAAAGAAGTTCTTTAGGCATATAGCAAACCATTAAAGAAGATACTTTGAATTTGTACCTTTGATGCAAAACCAGTCGATTCAAGTCAGTGTTGTTTGAAAAACTCCCATATGTCAGCACTTAGACACTGGAATAGCCTGTCTGTGTTGAAACATGGACTATTTGCTGGTTTTCCATTAGGAATAGATTGGATTTCAAATTCCCCCACTTAAGTTACCAGAAGCCTTTCCATCAGCTGGAAACACTTTTCAATCCATCTTGCCAACTTTTGACCTATGCTGGTTACTTTTGGAAGGTGAAACCCGTCGGGATCAGGCATGGATAAGCAATTCTCCACTGAGAGCATGTCAAACAGAGACTGAGCCTCCCCTGAGCCAGAACACAGCAAATGTGCATTTCGCTAAAAGGGACACTTAGAGCTTTTCATATGCAACAAAATAACAAGAGCTTATGTCAGTCTGCACTTCTCCTGTAGCTCAGTGTGGGCATCACACATGCTATTCATTTTCTGAGACAATATTGGAGAGTGCTGTGTGTGTGTGCTGCCTATAGACCATCTAATTAAAGAGCAGAGCATATAAAAGCAACTAAAAAAAAAAGTCATTTGTTTCTGCAGCACAAAATGAAGAGTCTGACTGCTAGGCACAATAGCTGAAAATACTGTTACATATTTGCTTGAACATGATGGTAGAACAAGCTATTATATGGTAAGAAAAGCTAATTTCAGCCCAGGAACTCTCCAGCATCTTCCTTCACTATTGCCAGTGGTACCCCTGAAGTGTCAGGCAGCTGCAAGTTGAGTTTTGACTGAAATGGAAGATCTGACTCTGTAGATGGCTGGAAGGTCATGGCACAGTATTCTACAATACTGCAGATGGAAATACACCCAAGTCCTTCCTCACCTTCTTCCCATCATTACCCTTCAACATCCATCCATAATTTTTTTATTTTTTTAAACAAGTCACCACAAGCCCAGCTCTGATGTCTCTTTGATTTCCCAGATGATTTCCTGACTAACTTGTTGCTTGCAGGAAGGAAAGCTTTCCTGCAGGCTGGTTGCACCCAGCAGAGAATACAGATGCCTTGTTGCAGCAGGAGGGAGAAAATCAGAGCCCGAGTCATTATCCTCTTCACCACCACCCCTCTCCATCCTCTGTGTAAACTCTCTGACAGCATCCCCCTCTTACCTTCTTCAACAGTGTCAAGCAAAATGAAAAGGTTAGACTTGAAGGCTTTTATGTGGCCTTTAAAAAAAACAACAAACCCTACACGCTGCAAAATATTTTTAAAATCAGAAACACAAAGGTTCAAGGACTAAATTTGCTGCCTTAGCTGAATTACATGTGCCTTAATACTCCTCCATGAAGAAATACTTAATATCACACATCCCAAAGTGACTATGGAAGCCAACCACAGGACCAAAATTTGGCTACAGTTTCCAGCAACGTGTTGCAGATGCAAATCCCCACACTTGGGAACACCATGCTCCTTTAGGTTGTTTTTCATACAGAAAGAGATATTAAAAATGAAACATAAAAGTTCTCAGCTTCAATCTGGTCAGGGCTTTCCCTTTATTTTCTGTATTTAGCATCTCAGTGTTCTATTGTCTTTCCCTCTTTCACAAATCCACATTTCCTCTCCTTGGAGGCTGTTTGGACAATGACACAGTCACAAGTGCAGGCAGTGCTGTGGAACCCTCTAAAAAAGCTTAATGTGGATCAGACTCAAGGAGAGCACAGGCTCAACTTCACTCACAGCAAGAGCCATAGATGAATTTTCCCATGGAAAATTTTTTAAAAAAATGTTACTAAATATTCAGGCTCCAGTCTTTCAATGTTTTAAAGACAATTCAGAGGTTTGCAGTAAAAATATATGGTGCCTTAGTTTTGCATCAACACCACACATGATCAAAACAACTCGTTACCTAAGATTCATCTGTTTGTCTGGAAAATAAATGTCAGAACTGTCAGGAAAGGGAGAAGTTTATGATTAAACTCCAGCTGTATCATCTCTCATAATACTGTTTGAAGACAGCAAAGATTCAGCACTTGATTTTTCATCCACCTCTTTGAAATAGCACTGCAGAGAAGCCATACAAAAGAACATTTATGTAGAAACATCTTTACAGTCAATGTTGTCATGTAAAAACCATTTTGCAATTAGTTTAGTTTCAGGGTAGAAAAGCAATTCAACAGAATGTGACACAGGATGGTTGGACTAAGCACAGAAAGGAATTTTGTTTAAACACATCTAGACATCAAGCCAATGATCTTTAACAGCTCAATGGAAAGGCAATGTGCACTTTTCTGTAGTCCTAATGGATTGCTTTAAACATGAAAAAAATTCATGCTTTTCTTCTGCATGAAATCTCCCCTCGAAGGGGAGCAAGGAAACCACTCAGTTCTCCAGCATCTGCAGAGTAATTAAGCAACTCAAATCATGACTCCCCTGACAAACTCCCCCCTCACCAGTCCCACCCATCAGCGAGGATCACTGAGGGCAGCCCAACCTGAGAGTCACTGTGGGATGCCTGACCTACATTATATTCACATTCAGTTGTTCAAGCCAGATAAAATAATAAACCTGTTAGGGCACAGCACAGAGACCACATTCCTGTCTCATGAGTGGAGCTCTCAAATGAGGAAAGAGCTGTTACACCATTGCAATCTAAGTTAAGAATACCAGTAATAAAATACTACACCTTTGAGTATTTTGAACACAGAATTAAGTTATTTATTCAAAGTATCACATAGCAGCACTAAAAGCAAAAGGCTTAGGCACTTTAATTTTTTTCATGTACAAATGAGTTTTGCATGGAGATAGCTGGTGTCTTGCCATGTCATGACTGCAGAACGACAGCAGATACTTATCCACTCAGCCTTAATTAATTTACTCCCAAATGAATACTGCATTTAGAAGGAAATGTAATTTTATCCTGGAAAACCACTTCACACAAATGGGACAAACTGTTACCTCATCTGATTTGTATCTATTTTCTAATCACACAGAGACTTACTATAAAAGAAGTCAAAATTATTCTAAAAATATGCAGCTGCCATTGCACATAAATATTCCATTTTCCTCTCTGGATAAAATCTTTCTGAGGAAAATATCAGACTTGCTTAAGGCTTGTTTTTCTTACATCTCACATGGACATGCCTAAAACACTCGTATCACTTTTCCATCAATCTTTACATCACCTGTGTGGAAATATCTACAAGTTCAACAATGTTCTGCTGCTTGTGTTCTGCTATTTTGGTGTTTTAATTATGTTGCCTCATATGGCAGAATGAAGTTTGACATTAGCGTTAAATCTCATAAATCATCACTTGAAGAAAATGCATTCCCTTGAGGAGAGGTAACACAGGTCATATGGGAGTCCCTGTTTTAGCTTCAAACTTTGTTAAACCATCTGAACTGCTTTCAGAAAGTCAGTGCTAGGACTGTGCCTTCTGAGGCACATAAGAAGCATGTAACTTTATGTTCGTCCTTTTTGTAAGTTTTTTTTTCTATTTGTGGTGGAAGTTTTTAAAAGATAGTATTAGGAGTCAAAAATAACATATGAAATTAAATGTGAATTCAACATTAATTCAGCAGTGCTGGCTCTGGAAGAAAGGCATGATAACACAGTGTACAGTCAACATAGTGCTAGAGATGTAGAGTCCCTAACATTTCCTTCTCCTTTTTCATTTTTCTTCATCCCTTCAAAACATTTTACTAAGGAAATGGCTGATGATATAATACAAAAACACTTAAATATGAAAAAAACACCCCGTTTTACAATGATATTCTGTGATTCAAGATGTCAGAAGCTTACACAGGTTTTACAAATAACAAAGTTAATCACGATGCAATCAATTTCACTAGAACCATTTTCTTAGAATGCTAATTGTTGCTTTTGTAATGCTGAAATTGTGATCCCATAGTATCACTCTCTAAAGGGAACCAGCCAATCTGGTCTAACTGTTCATTTACTGATGGAAGTCAAGTTTTTAGCAGAAATTTTGCACTTGCATGGCCCAGCTTCCACAGGAATGTGAGGTTATGCTTTGACCTCGATAGGGATGCACACTGACAGGAACTAATATCAAATATTAATCAGATCAAATATCAAATACTGTGACAGCAGCAGACATGCTGGGGTCATTTGCAAAGGCTCAGATATTTCTCAGTTTCTTCTTGAGAGAGCTGCAAACCAGGAGGTGGAAGTGTACAATTCTTTCAAAGGAGGAGGTAGCAGTGCACAATTCTTTAAGGAAACCTGTCCTTAAATTTCTGTTGTTGTTGCCAATTCTTTCATTTTGTGCATTTATGATGTGCTAAGGAGCTCCTCTCCCAGTCAGCTGAGGAGTGGCAACAGCAGGGGATGCTCAGTTTCATAAATGAATTATTAGCACTCTGCACTCCCTTTTCCATGTTTTCAGTTTATTGCCAACCACTCTACTTTTGCCCCAACACACTGTGAAAAGGATTTCTGCATGCTAAAAAATCTGCACACAAAATACAGATCTCTGGAAGGCACAACACATTAGTACCCCTGGCCTCACTCACATCACCTGGGTTTAAGGCACACAACCACTCAGAACAGGGTGGGGAAAAAAGGCAAATTGATGCCACTGCTTTTTGGCTGAAAATGAGAAATCTGGGATCCTCTTGCTGTAGGCAAGTGGCACATGAATCCTCCTCTGCTCTGTTGTAGGAGATGCTCTCTGAAAGGACCAGCATGTACGTGCTGACCTGGGGGTAATGAAGCCACCTCTCGAATGCTGGCCTGTGTCACAGGTTAAAGCAGCCTGTGGGGTCCTGAGCTGGCCTCACCTCACCTGGGTGCATATAACACACACTAAATTAATTTTCTCAGAGAGAGGGAAAGAGAATCAATATTTACTCCAGGATCAAAATGCTGTTGGTTTAAAGAACTCAGCAGTCTAGGAAAGCGAGGAGCAATCATTCTGTTGGCATGACAAACAAAAGCTTCCTCGCCAGTAGACACTGGATATTGACAATAACCTGGGAGCATCCTACCATGCATAGTAATCAGGTGGCATTTTGCTGCATGCAGTGGATTTCTATCTTGTACACTTCTGGGTTTGGAGCTAAGCAGAAATATTCAAGAATCAAAATACAGTGTTTTCCATTAAAAAGTAACATTAAAATAATTACAATCCACAAACACTTCTACATCCCCCGTATAAGCTTGACTTAACGTGTTCTAATTGAAATACTGAGGGTATAAATAATGACTAGTAAATCACTCAGTGATTCAAAATGAAAGGAACATGAGGTTTAGGGGTTTTTTTTGAAACTATTATTTTATTTTACTGCAAATAAGTTGGTAGTGCACCAAGCTACCACCAAAAATGTCACACCAAATTAACTTCCTTTTTATTAACCATGGCAGGTCAAATAATTTAAAAAAAGTGAAGGTGTCTTGGTAATGAGACTTAACTCAAGGACACTAATTTACAATGACATGGGTTCCTCCATTCTGTATTACCTCACGTACTTAATAAGGGGTCAAACTCTTATGTCATCTAAAAATTATTTTGATCACTCTCTAGCTGAACTGCATTAATTTTATTTCTAATAGAACACCCAGTTTTCACCCTGTCACATCAACAGCCACCCACCAACTGCAGCATGTAGGAGCAGTTCTGGACTTTCCATTTACAAAATGGACTGAGTTGGTATTTAATCAGTCAGAAACACCCAAGTGAACACTAGCTCTGCAGAGTTTTTTGGCCTTTTTATATATTTTGAACACTCGTCTTTAAAAAATAGTGTTTCCTCAAAGTATCAATCGCATCTATTTCTTTCCAGTGCTCCTTAATCTAACCAAATCACATCCTGAATGTTGCATTTCACCATCATGCAGAGTGTTTCCCATCTGCTGGACTCTGCAGTTATTTCTGATTGCTGTTTATCTTGTTTTTCAGAAAAACAGTGCCTTTAAGAGTGGTCAGTGAAAATAAAGAGGACCAGTGATGCCAGAACTGGCTCTTCAACAAGGACGAGACCAAGTGTAGGCTCACTACCCAGTAAGTACAAGGTAACATCCAGTCCTCAGGATGATAATCTGATTTTATAGCACTGAGCATTACAAAATATATGTTAATACAGAGTGAGAAGGCAGTGAAAACAAGATTAAAATAATATCAGAAATATTCTATTTTATCTTATCTTATTTTATTTTATCTGGGGCTTTATGGAGGCTTGGGAACTCCCTGAGCTGAAAATTGGTGGGAATTAAGAGAACACTGTGGAGAGGCATAATCTATGTTTGCTCTGCTCCTGCTCTTCCCTTTGCACTCTTCTATGGTCATTAAGGGACTTGTTGCCTTTTTTTTTTTGCTATTTTTTCTTTTCACACCATTCTAGAAACCCAGCAGTCGAAGGCTTCGCGCACGGAGAGGACGGCGTAAGCTCCTCACACATTTCCCAGTCCCCAAACTCATTTAATATAAAACCCTCCAGTTGAGGACATAACAGATATTAAACTGATAAAAACATATGCTGCACTTGATCTTTGCCAAGAAGGTCAAGAGGCAAACACGACTCAGCAGCCTCGATGGTTTCTTGCTCTGACTCAGTGCTCACGCTGAGACTGAATCATCCCCAGATTTTAACACCACGGTAACAACAGTTATGCAGCTTCACCACTCAGATTTATTTCCAAAAGCTGCAGACAGATTACAGACCCCAAATAACTCACTCCAGGATCTCAGTGAGCTCATGATTTTGCACACACAGGAAGTGTTTCAGGACGGGAACTTGGGGAAGTTAATGATGCCGTGTCTAGGCTCCCAAAATATTTCAGTCTTGATCTGATTATTTTTTCTATGGTAAGCTAAATAAAAAGAGAAAACACCTAGCTCTTCCCTCTGACCTCCAAGCTCCTGCTTCAATGCCCCCAGCTCCAAATATTTAAGGAATCTTCTGTTTTCTGAATCATAAAGGTTTTAAAAAAAAAAACAAACCCACATCTTTCCTACAGAAACTATTTCACAAAATTCTCAAAAGTTAAGGGAGTTTTTAATAAATAACTTATTAAAACCAAAACTACTGCTGTGCATTTTCTTAATCCTTGCATTACAGCATGTTGCACACTAATTCAAAGACTAAATATCTGTCTTGCTGAAGCACAATTACTCGGTATCAGACTCCACCATAAATTAGCAGAGAAATTGCCCACACATGAAGAGCACTAAGTCAATACTGCTAAAGCATCAAAAAAATCATCCCTGTGCATTGAAACGAAAAATATCTTTTGAAGTAAATGAGAAATAACAAAAGATATTTTAGTGTCTTGGAAAAAGACAACTATTTCTTCAAAATTATTTTTGTTTTCAAGAACACTTTGTAAACAAACTGGGAAACCTTTTTATTACCAGTGATATTTTCAATCACTCATCATAATCACTGATTATTTGTAAGAATAACAGCAGGTCACAAGTAAAAGGAAAGGTATTTTCACAGCAATATCCAGCTAATATCCTGATGTTGGTGCTCCAAGCTGCACAAGACAGTCAGACAGTTATAATGTAATTGTTTAACTTCCAATACAGAGTTTTTAATGAACTGGGATCAGCAAATCCACTGGATTTTAATGAGTTAAAATATTTTAAGAGCATAGCTTTGTTATTTTGTTTAATCACCTTTCCCTAAGGCTCTGAACAACATTTAAGCATGTGCTTAATTTGCTATTGAAGTCAAAGGAATGAACAGTGAATACTGAAGTTAAGCATGTGCTTAATGAGATTTACTGAGTCAGAATGCATAAAACCCAATGTGAGCACAATCAAAGCCCCGAGGTATTAGCCAAGTCCACCCCGAGTTTCCCTAAAGACACGGGGCCTCCAAAAGGTGAATGAAAATTTTATGTTATTATGACATGTCTACTGCACACCCCAATGTCTGAAATATTTTTGTAGCAAAACACATACCAGACTTTGTAGGTCTTTGAAGTAACAAAAGGAAAAACTTTGGATTTACCCAAAAATACTAACTGCAAGATTTTGTGGAATTTCTTTGGTGTCAGTAGCTCAGCAATACCCTTTGACATGAAACAACTGCTGATTTTTGTCATGTTTCCTCCAAAAACAGAAGTGTAGTATTATTTAGGTGTTTTGATTTGGGGCAGGAGGGAATGGAGGAATGGAGCTAACATATACATTTTAGTTATCTGTTCCTCTGTGAAAAAGAAGGAACTTAATCCAATATTACTATCTCACTTCCTCAGTCAGTCAGACAAACTCTGTAATCCTCTCACACCTGCACACGAAATCTGCATTGTACCAGTTGCTACTTTTTCTCAGACTGAATTAAATTAAATCAAATCACCTGCATGCCTTTCAGCCCCCTTCTTTACCACCAAAGACTGCCCCATCTTCCTAGAGCAGGTGAGTTCAGCTTAACAAACAGCAACTCAATGAGCTTTGAATGCAGCATGTAAAATATAAAACTGTACTTTTCTATTTTCTGTGACATTTACATGGCCTAAGCAAACATTTAATTTAATTGCAGCTTATAAATATTTTCTTGACAGTAAATATTAAAAAAAGGGGGTTGATTCTAGGAGAAAAATTCTTGAGATTCCATACTTACTATAAATGTCCAAATCTGACTTAACAATATTTTACTTCTTTCTCTTTCAGCTTACATAGAGGATTTGGTTTTGGCATCAAATGTCACTGAGGCTGTTTGGGGCTCTTTTGCCCTGCCCAGAAAAAATAACAGTGATTTGGAGAAATATTTAGCAATTTCTCTTAAAAACATACAGTCCTTTCTCTAATATGCTGTCAAAATCAGCAACTCTGTTAAAGAAAAAAAAATTAAGATTTAAATGTTGAACATAATTGTAACTTCAAAATGGCAGTCATCAGCATGGAAGGAGTTAAATCTTCCCCACTCTTTTTCTAAGAGCAAAAAAGGCAAGGAACAGCTGTCACTCAGGTGATGAATACAAGCTGCCAGCCTTTTAAACAGCAGGTACAGCATTTGAGCTCTGAATTAATTAGCATTCAGAAAGCCTAAACACGGCTTGATAACTCCGCAAGATGATTTTTGTCCCTTCCTGCAAATTAATACTGCTATTAAGATGAGCAAGGGCACAATGCAGATCGTAATTGTACCCATTAAACAAAGTTTCACAAGTAATGAATTGGAGGCTCTTGCCAAGAATGCATCAAGTCAAATAAAGCCCCGCTGCAAATAACAGACGCTCAGGAATCCATCCTCCCTTTTCCATGGCATTCAACAGAACCACGTGCAGCGTGGATTCCTGTGAAAATGCATGAAATGTTTTCTGCACACAAGCACAGGCTGCTCAAAAGTTCATGTTTTTAAAGGTTTAAATAGTGGCTTTGTCTCAGAAGCATTTCAGGCTGCTTCCATCCAAGAGCTGCTCATAACATACACGTATGCACTGAAAGGGAGTTAACAAGGCCTCAGAGATTATACTTAAAATTTTGTCTTAAAAAACAAGGCCTCCCTCCATCCATTACTGCTGCAGCACTGCATCAAACTCTGCACAATCCACGTGGAAAATCTTCCTCCTATATTTATCATTTCCTTTAAACGACGAGCATATTTTATAAAGCACAAAAAAATGATTGATACCAGAATTTAATGATGTTTAATAAGTGGCCATCTGTCAACAGTCAAGGAGTAAAAAAGAAGCACATTATTATTTCCCAAAAGACTGGAAATATTGGTGCTAATTAAAAGGCACATTATCATTATCTCAAAGCAATGTCTAAACACTGATCAGACTTCACGTCCAGGGCAGGAGAACGAGGGAGAACTACAGATATGAGTGCTCCCCAAATGGGTTGAGAGTCTCCAAACTGGATTTATGACAGCACAGGGATTGGAACTTGGCAAGTAGCTGGTTATATCCTGACTGGGTGGGCAAGCAATCAAACCCCGATCTGGTGTAGGAAAGATTACTCATTTTAAACTCAACTCTTTAGAAGAAACCTTTGGTAAATTTTAACAGAGAACTGTGCTAAACATGGCACTTCACTATTTGTTATTGCCAACCTTCCATCCACTTTGTTTCACAACAAAATAAAACTTGTGGTGCCCAAACATGTGATTAATTGCACCATACCCAGACTGCAACATACTCAGAACTTTTAGCTGAGAAATGGCTCAATGTCACATGCACACAAGGGATTTACATGGTCAGACGGACAGAAGCCTACACAAAAATAAACAAAAACTCATGAACCTGGTATCTGAGGCACTTTTGACTCTTTGGGCCTCTAGGAAGAAGGTTCAGGATGTTTCAGCTTCTCCTGCTGAGTGCTATGGAGGAGGAAGGTACATAAATGTAGGTGGTTCACTCTGCTGCTCATGTTTGCCTGGAGCTCTGCCTTAAACATTAATAGTCAGTTTATTACCTTTTAAAAGTAGGATTTATTACCATTTTCATCATTCATCTTGATCAGGACCTCTTTTAAGCAAGCAAACCTCTCCTAACCTCAAAATCCATGCTTCACGTTCTAGCTGAGGCCACCAGCAGCCTATAACATACTTTTTTGCCTCAGTATTTTAAAAGCTGACAAGACTCTTGGCATTTATTGCTTGCAGAGAGGCACAGTTACAGGCCCCTGGCAAATGTTTTCCTGCCCTTGAGATATGAGAGATGTGTGAGCAAGATATGACCGATCCCACCTCCCACATGGTGGAAATTCTTATGTACAGTCCCAGTTTCAGCAATATTGACTCTGAGCCAGGCACAGCAGCTCACCAACTTTATGAGGTTTTGTGTTGTCAGAAGAACAATACAGGTGAGTGATGCAGAATATTCCTGTGCTGGAGGAAAGCAAAGCATAGACAGACATGAATTAAAAGGCATGGTGGCAAGGTGGGATGAAAATAGGGATGGGAGAATCCCACTGGAAGCATGGAAAAATGGCAAACTGAAAGGATGCCAGGAGAAAAGCACAGCTACCCTGGCAGTCGAGGCCCAGGGCCATGAGTACCATACCTAATTGAGAGCAGGCATTTTCCCTATGGTACTTTTGCTGGCCAACTTTTTCACCTATAATTGCCACTATCAAATTACCATCTCCACAGTGCAAAGCCACCTCCACTCTTCCTCCTCAGGTCAAGGAGCTCATTCATCACTGTCAAGTGAAGCATATTTCTATTTTCACTTGTCATTTCCAAACCACCACTTCACACAGGTGTGACCTTTGATCCTGACTTTCCTTCCAACACTCCCCTCGCTATACTCTGATAGTCCTCCATTATCTCCTCCCTGAGAAATATTAAAAAATGTAAAGGAGATGTCCCTGGTTTTGATTACCCTATTCCAATATAACTCCTTGATCTTCAGCATAAACACTTCAATCATTCTGGCATTTTCATTGACTCAAATTAAATGCAGAGCCAGTAATTATTTCACAATCCCCTTGCCCTTTCATACACAAGTCTTCTGCCTTATGCAATGACAAATTATTACCTCCCAGCCTCTTAAATGGTTCAGATACTTCAGATACATTTTGGATATGAATCTGGCATGAGGGGACTCTTAAGTGAGGCTTACCCAGTACTAATTGTTAGCAATTACAGTGCTTTCCTCATGTTGAGCTCCAATGCTCAAACATGACTGAGCCCTATAACCATACAATAGTTCCACTGATTAACAGGTTCCTCGGGGTGATCATGAGAATGAAGTTCAAGATCCCCTGCACTTTGCAGCCTCTAAATGTAAACCCAGCAAAGCTGAAGCAAAAAGGGAAATCCATAGTACTGTTTACATGAATTGGAGACTGGACATTTAGACAGACACACAGAAATGAAAAAACACCATCAGCATCCACTTTTACTCATGTTATTTACTTCCATACTCACTACGTTTGTTTTAAACTGGCACCAAATTCTTTATTCTTGGTGCCTCCCAGATTTGCCTTCTGACTCTGTGCAATCGTTGTACATTGTGTAGCTGTCAGAGCAGAAGTGGAATGTAGGAAAAGCTGGATAATTGCAAGTTGGGGCATATGGTACTACAGAGAATGTAGGGGGTTAGTAGGAAGAAGGGGGGGTTTGTTTTGATTTTTTTCAAGAGTCTGGATAGGACTGAAGCTTTTTCCGGTGGGCAAAGAAAATATCCCTTGTTTACCCCTTTCTCCATAATTTGAAAAGTTCCTTACTATTTTTTCCCCCCCTTTTTCTTTGGGGGGGGGAGGGGGGTGCGAAGTGGAGAGAGAAGAAGGGCGGAAGTTACGTTTAAAATTAATCCTTATTTACGTGACATACTTGTCATGTAAATAAGAATTAATTCCTTCTGGTTCGTTTCTTGTGTCCTAAGAAGGTATTTTCTCAAACACCATGCACAACATTGAGATTTTCCCCAAAAAAAAGGACCAAAATGAGCCAGCTGCTGTGTAAACAGGTCAGGCTTCATAGCTCACATGCATTGAAATGACCAGCACAGTTCGCTCTCCTCAAAGGTATTGCTTCAAGCTGACTGCTGACTCAAGACAAGAACACAACCCTGGTCACAGTGAGTTTCTGAGTATTTTCTCTGCAGCTGCAGGGTATAGAGGGTTTTCTGTTTGTTTTGCCTTTTCCCCCCCCCTCTTTCATATGAAACCTCAGATTCTGGAGTACAGTTTGGCAGCACCAGGCTGAAATCGCTGCCAGTTTCCTCGGGTACAGAATCTCCAACAACACAAAGCCCTGACTATCTACTTGCCTAATAAATAATCAAAATTTTGTACCACGATTGTCCTTTAAAATATATGACTTCTTGTTTTTCTCTCTGGGCTGCAGCTAATCCTTTCTGCCAACAGGGTTTCATCTGTAACAAGCCAGCCTGTGACATGTTAGGTCCCGGCACATCTCTCAACAAATCCCCCGTGCACGGCACGGCTCACAAAGCGCACAGGTTGCAAAAAGGACCACAGAGACAGAGCCTCTCTCCTCTAATGGTATCACAAAGGCTTTCCCATGGAAGATGCTCATCAAAGGCAAGGCCAGGAGAGATGGCTGTGCTGTCAGGGAAGCCTTGGCTCACACGTGTTTCTGGTGCACAAGCAGAACAGAGCGTTTGTGATATTTGTATTCCTGGATGGCTCCTCTGTCAGGTTGAATTATTGGTCACGTTTTTATCACTGTCATGCTGGAAAGCTGATCCAGGTGATGTTTGCTTCATACTCAGCAGTTTTGAACAGGTTTTTCTAGCTTTAAGGGCTGGCATTGTATGACTTGCTCTTCCTTTTTTCCCTCCCTTCTTCTGCCATTGCTTCAATTTTACGCACCTTCACTTTGCCCAACAGATCCAAAAGATCAAAGGAAAATAAACTGGATGTATCATTTTTACCAGCAGTGAATTATCAGAGGCTTCCCTTGGTTTTGCAGGAAGGATAATGGGAATAAACTCCTTAAGAGCTATTTGTTCTCCCCACTTACCCAATGCCTGGCCCTCTACCCACAGCCTAATGTGCAGCTGTGGAGGGGAGGAAGGTGACAGGCACCAGCCTGCTCTCCTGCCTCCTGTGGGAGAGGACATTACCTCTCCTGCAAAATGCTGTTACATGTGGCTGCTTTCTCCCACTTTCTGAGGGAAAGAGTTCCATTTTCATCTCATTCACAAGGAAATGAAAAACACCCTCAAATTCACTGTACAGACACTTGACACCTTGGGGGTTGTTTTTCCATTTTATCTGGGATTTTAAACCAGTCCCCATAGTTCAATGTGCTTTCTCTGAAATCTTCTGCCGAGCCAAGAGCTTCAATTCAAAATTCAATTCAAAAATTCCCTTAATGGCCCCAAGTGCTGCTAAAGCTGGTCCTGATGAGTGTCAAACTGCTAATAACTGAGAGATACCACAGCAGCCATTAAATCCAAATTTGCCGAGGCTCTAGTTTTGTCTTCTGAGATATCTGACAAACACTGTGCCTCATGTCTGCATATACACGTTCTCAAGCAGACAGAAAACATTTAACTGAGGGTACTTTGAAAAGGATATAGTCTGCTAAAAATTCAAAATTTATTCTGCTCTTGGAATGATCACATGGGGCAGCAGAATGACAGAGCTCACCCAGTGACATGTCAGCTGACACACTACACAATTCTGTACTCTTTCAGGTTCACCATCTCAGATCACCTCAAAAATACTAATTACAACAACGATTTACCCTTAGTAATTTCTCAAACAATCCCATTATTTACTTTTTACAGTACTATTTATGATGTCTGATGCAGTTAGTTAATGTTTCAACCAGTATAAAATTTCACCTCAGGCACTCTGCTGAAGTGCTGGCATTGCCAAATCTCTATGGGATGTCTCCACTTAAGTAAATACTGTTGCAGGCACTTTACACAAATTTTCACACACCAGTCTATTAATGTTGTTTCCTACATACAAAACTCCCAAATGAACCAGAGGCATTCATTAATAATGTGCATTAATGGGCAGAAATTTCTTCTCATGGACTCTATAAATCTTCAAATACTTTCAAAATAAATAGTTTGTTTTGTGTAGCAAGAAAAGACAAAATTTTGTGTTTGATTGAACACTTGGACCTAATTTTTTTTTAGGAGTATATCAGCACTCATACCAAGCACAGATGGGAATAAGTATGAATTTATTTTATGCTCCCTTTGCTATGTTCATAGGAATATAAATTTGCTTTTATTGTATTATTGTAACTAAATTTGAGAACCATTCATCTGGGGGAAAAATGCAAGGAAGACCCACATTTCTGAATGGATGTTAATTATCTAGGTAAAAACAATTAGGCCACAGCCACCCTACCTACCTTATAATGAGGTGAGATCTAAGAAAAAGAAAAATAACAGGAAAAAGGAAAAAGGTAAGAAAAGAAAAATTAGGGCCATCTGAACAGACTTTCCCACCTGCTTTCAGCATGGCTGGTCAATCAGCAGTCAGCTAGAAAACTCAGAAATTAAACAGGAAAAAGTTAACTCAGATTATTTACTAATTGTTTAAAAAGTGCACAACAGTAGTGAAAGCACACAGTTCTTCCTCTCATCCAAGCAGAGAAGGCAGCATATGCTATTATTTCAGGGGTACCCTTTTCTCCCTGAAAAATAAACCTGACTCACTCATAATTGGGTTTCTGTGTTTATAGACAGTAACTGCAGCTGAATTCAGGCACAAGTTTAACTTTTTCCAGCTAAATATAAAAGTAAAAAGACCTGCTTAAAGCCACCTTGTAAGTGGTTCAGATCTGCTGGAGGAAAACAATAGTACAAAGAACAAATAGAAAAAACACACAAATTCCTTGTGACAGCCCAAAACTTTGGCTTTTCAAGGCATGTGGCCATCTAAGCAAGCCCCACTGGGACCACATGGCACGTCAACAAATTAACATTTTGTTTAAACGTCAATCAACAAGACCTTTCCATTCACACCCCGGTCAGCTGCACTGGCAGCTGTTAGAGTGGTGACACTGCTTACACAGATGCCTGGGAGTTGGGGGAAACACCATTCTACTTTTAAAAAATGTCCTCCTAGGAGCTTACAGTTTAAGCTTTTCAAAATCTGTACCAAAAAAATATCACAGTAAAATTTCTGGGGACAACCTCAGTGGTTTCCTCCATCCTCTTCTCATTCATTGGAGGTTAAAACTCCAAACAGCAACCAGTGCATCATTCATTACTCTGTACTACTCATCATTCCTGTAAAGTACTTCAGGCACAATTTTACAGGTAGTGACATGGAAACTCTCCAAGAAAAAAGGGAAAACACTGGCTAACAATGCTGATCACCAGATCAGGGGAAGCTCACAAAGAATTCTGTTGGATTATTCTCTTAAGTTATTGGGATTTGCAGAAAGGCACCACCTCATCACTGGGGCAGGATGCAGGCAGAGAACACCGTGTGATTCCAACAAAACAGCAAGGGCCATGGGAATGAACCACCAAAAAAACCTTTATTGAAGGTGGCACATGCAAATACAGGCTGAAACAAGACACGAGGGCATTCCTGGGAGGCACATGGAGAAAACTGGTCAGGTGGAATTAGAAAGAAAAGAAAGGCCAGGTAAATACTTTTTCTTAGTCTTAACTTTAAATGTTTGTCAAATTTTTTGGTAGTTTCAGTTTTTTTCAGTATGGATAAACAACATTGAACTTTGCCAAAAACAGTCTCAGTTTGTTATGAACTGCAGAGAGCTCACACATAAAGACATTCCTATTCTTCCTCTCTGCCACAATCAAGTTGCAGGTGATAAGCAGAAAGGAATAACAAAATCTGGTCTACTTCACTGTGAGTGAACAAGTTATGCACATAATCCCCTTCTTAGATATTCTTCAGCACAATGTACAAGAATTTAAAAATGTGTTACCCATGATGGTTCTCCTAATACCTTTAATTAAAACACTACCAGATGTTATAATGAAAAAGGATTGCTTCTTTTTTTAAGACGCTAAACCATCAAGCTCCTGTTATTTTACATTCTGATAAAAAGGAAATTAATAATGAAGCCACATTTTGGGATTTAACATAATTGTAAGATTCCCAGTTAAAGGGAAGGAAAGAGGTTTCATTTTAAAATTTCCTTTTAACAGACACAAGCTTTATGTTCCTTTATTATTACAAATATGCTAATTTAAAATGTCACCCTTTTAAACTCTTGTTAACAAGCTGCATCTTTCCTCTGCCCCACTACAAATGACAAACACGGGGTCTCTCTGAATGAAAAGAAACTAGTTAATAATTGGCCTTATTGTGATTTCTGGCTGCCTTGTACCACCCTTCTGCATTTCGCTCTGAATGCAAAATGCTTAATATCAACAAGCTTTCCTGGTGATCAGCATTCTAACTTACAACAAAGCTATTTACTGTTTGCAAACTCTCCCACTCCCTTCTGACAAAAGCATTTTATCATTCCCTGGATAAAAGCTGGGATCCGGGGGGCACGGCAAGACAAAGGTCAATTGACTCCAGGATTCCTGCAGGCCCTGTGGAAAGCCCGCAGGTCCACCCACCACAGGCATTCAGCATTTCATGGGGCTCACAGCATCTCCCTGATGATTTCAGAGGCAGCTGGAGGAATTGTGGTTGCCCAGGCCTCCAGCTCTTTGCTTTGGGAAGGGGAATGGGAATATCAGCTGGTGCTGTCTGCTGAGGTGATTGTGCCAGGCCCTCCACTGAGGAGAGGACAGTGGCCACGCAACGAAACGATAACATCTCTCTCCTCTTCTCTTTCACACAACTCCCACCTCATGATTTCAGCAAATATACCAGACACTGAGCTCCTTCACGCCACAAACCTGATTTCTAGAGCCATATCCTCTTCTGCAATCAAAAAAATCTTTCGAGCTCTATGATAATATTATCAAAAACTAAATTATGATGATCATATACAAAGGCAAGACTTAGGCAAAATTGCAAGTATTTGTAACTCTCTGAGCTTCTTGTAGTGCATAGCCTCTGTAGGTAATTTCTGGGATTTGGAAACTGCAAAAATTTGGAATTGGTTTTGCTTGGATTATTATTTTTTGATTTTTTTGTTTCTGTCAAGTAAAAAGCCAAACTGATATCCCACGATGAAACAGCACATTGATGCCGACGTCCATATCGTCCATATCAAGATCACTTATCAAAAATCTGGTACCTAAACAATTGAAGTAAAAGACAGAGCTAGCAGATTATCTTCTGTGATATCATACATATCTGCTACTTGTTTCATAAAGTACTTGCTAACAGCAGGGAAAAATTCTGAGTTCAGTTCCAGACTCTTGATAAAGGTGCACTTATTACAGGTCTCTCCCATCCAGTTCCATTCCTCCTGCAGAGCACAGCTCACCTCTGCTGAGCACAAGAACACAGGGGTTTCCAGAGCCTCTGTGTAACTTTGATCAACTTAGGCAGATGTCTGACAAGAAAAAAAAGCAGAACAATAGCCCCTTAAGAATTTTTAGACCCTTGCTCAAAGCATGAGGTCTATATCCTAATAAAAACAGCAACAACATCAACAAGAAGCCACCAGGAAATCTGGGATAACAAAGTCACTGTTCTAAAAGGATTTAATGAATGTAGGCCTTAAAAATCATACCTTGATAATACTGCAGTGCAACTCCAAAGAGAGTGTAACTGTGGTACATGAGCCGTGGCACCCAGGCCTTACTTGGAGAAACAAAACCTGATTTAAGATTTAGCCGATCAGAAGAAATTTGGGATCTAACTACAGTTAGGATGTAAGACAGAATAGGAATTCATTGTCACTGCCAGGTCATATTGACCTGGAAAAAAGATTTTGCATACGTTTGTGCATATCTCAGTGCATTACACAGGCACCTCCTGGAGAAGGAACAGCTTTGCAGGATTGATGGCTACGGACAGTATTTCTAATGGCCTTTTTAATTGGCACTATGATGATTAATTGAGGCCTTCACAGAACCCTGGGAGTGCTCATTACCACACAGCATGGTGTCCCAGCACACTGTGTGGGTGACCATTATTACTAAACAGTC
Source organism: Argya squamiceps (assembly GCA_037834095.1). Taxonomy (NCBI): domain Eukaryota; kingdom Metazoa; phylum Chordata; class Aves; order Passeriformes; family Leiothrichidae; genus Argya; species Argya squamiceps. The sequence goes on along the minus strand of JBBMKD010000145.1, from coordinate 6,740,610 downwards.
ATCAAAACACGAGACACTGATAAGATAAATTTTACACAAATCTACGAACCCCAGAAATGGAAGCCTACTACCGAGGCAGCTGGAAAATTCTGCTTCCTCTTTAATATATTATTTTAGCAGTGCCCATATGCTCCCAGAGAGCAGAAAAGGACTTGAGAAAGGTATTGAAAAGAAGCTACGTGTGTAATAAGGATTAAATACTTCATGCAGTATTTCTTGCCTTTGCAGAAGTTTACATTCGCTCATGGCTACACTGGGACACTGCAATTACCCCCTGAGAAAAGAGGGGTCACTGCACACCTGAAATTGCTGGGAGAGAAGCAGCTGTGCTCAGGAATGGCCATCAAACACCTCAGCTACACTGGACCTGCACAACACCCTGCTGTGCTGCTGCCTTTGCCCTGGGGAAATGCTGATGGGTGCTCAGTGTCCAGCACCCAGGGCAGGGTTGGCTGAGTTGTTTCCTGACAGCCACAAAACCACTGCAGCAGCTCTGTGGGGCTGGGGGAAAGCAGCAACAGAGGACATTGAGAGTTTCTGCTTTGCCCCTTTGGGTTTATACAGTCCTCACCTGGCCAGGGCAAGGGACCTGGGAGTCCTGGCTGACAGCAAGTTGAATATCAATCAACAGCGTGCTCTGTGCCAGCCACGTTCCAGGCACAGCATCACCAGCTGCTCAAAGAAAAGTGATTGTTCCTCTCTGTTGTGCACTGCTGCAGTCTCACCTTGAGGGCTGTGCCTGTGCAGGATTTTAAAGTTTTAAGGATTGCAATATAAAAAAGACATCAAGGTATTGGGAAACATCCAAAGGAGGGCCACAAGGATGGTGAAAGGCCTGGAAGGAAAGTTGTATGGAGGAGTGGCTGAGGGCACTTGGTCTGTACAGCTGGAGGAGACTGAGGGGAGGCTTTACTGCAGTCTACAACTTCCTCTCCTGAGGGGAAGAGGAGGGTCAGACTCTGAGCTCTGTGGTCACCAGTGACAGGGCCCCAAGGAATTGGCATTCTCAGCACCAAGCCTGACAGAGTCCAAGAAATGTTTGGACAATGCTCTCACACACACAGTAAGATGCTTGGGGCTGTCCTGTGCAGGGCTGAGAGTTGGACTCACTGATCCTTGTGGGTCTTTTCCAACTCAGAATATTCTGTGATTTCCTCACCTCTGCCCTTCCCAGCACAGTGTGCAGGCTCCATTCCCATTCCCACACAGCCCTCCCCAGCTCCTGCTGGATTACCAACAGTCATTACCCACTCCCTTCCTACTTAGAGGGCCGTTTGCTGCCTCAGGGCTTCCAGGGCCCATGGATGTCTCCAATACACAACAGAGAACCCTTCAGCCGTTTATAAATATTCTGTAAATAATCTTGGATAACACTAACACCATCTTTCATTCCCTGAATGAGTCAGGATTTTGTTGCATGCCGACAAAGAACTCATTCTCATTAGAATTCTGCAAAATCTTCTTACACAAATCTCCTGTCAGCTTCAATCCATTAAAAATAATAAAGGTATGCTCAAAAAGTGGGGACCAAAGCAAATTTTGTTTAGACTTAACAGATCCCATTTACTGTGATGTTAATCAGACAGCAATAGCTCATGTCTTCCTTTGCCTTGACAATGGGATCTAAGAGGACATTTGGCTGCATTTCCATCACACCATCTGCAAAAACCACTGGTCACAACACAGGGCAGGTTCAGCCCTGCCTGCAGGTCACAAGGAAGGGCTGGTGGAGTTCCCAGGCAAGAGGGACTCCCAAAGTAATTCTCCTGTGTTCATACCTCTGCAATATCCTCCTCAAATCCAGAACCTGAAATAGTGATTGCCCACCAGCCAGTGCAGGAGAAAAGCTTAGATCATCTTCTGCCTGATTAACTGGCTGTTCATTGTCTTCCTTTTTTATTCCCACCCCTAAGAAACAGGCTTTGTTGAAGCTGAAACAGCTTTCTTCCTAACTGGAAAAAGCCAGATAATAGATATGATGTCCAGCCAAATATAAGTCGCATGACAAGATGGGAGTAGCAGACAAGAGTACATTCCTTAAAAAAAAAAAAAAATTAAAAAAATTAAATTTACTCTCCTGATGAGTTCAGGGCTGTTTCCCCAGCTGGGCCCATACACCTAAAGCCAGTTAGAGACCATTTTGGGATCAGGCACTATTGCACATCCCAAGTAGGTGTGTGGAACACAGGTACACACAGGCAAGTTTGGAGATTTGCTCTTAGTTGCAAGCTTTCTGTTAAAAACCCACACCTATCCTCTGAGGAATCTACCTTCCCAATTCCAGCTGATTTGCAACAAAGGATACACAGCAAGAATTTATTTTTACATTGCATTTTGTGAGTGAAGAATAGGCAATATCAAGGGAAAAAAATAAAAACCAAGCCCACCAAACAGCTGCCAAGAAGCTGGGCTTTTTCAGCCATGACAGTGATACTGGAGTAAACATTTTTGAGCTTTGTAGTTTTGAGTTAGGATTTTATGAACCAGTTTTAAATGCTTTTGGATCATTAAGAATTAGTTTAAGTTGTAGTTCCCTAGAAAAGAAACTGGTGTAAATCAATCTTATTTTAAATACACATGAACAGCTTAAAATTGCATCGTATGCCATTGCTAACATGCAATAGCTTCCAACTCCAAAGTAGATTTAAGTGTTGCTGCAGAGCTGAAGATATCATTTGGAAACAGATGTTAAAGTGTCATGAAAAGCAATTATCTTGCTGAATAAATGAACTTCTTTGTAGCACTTTAAAAAAATTAGACAGGCTAAATAATAGATGCCCTATTCAACATTTTTAGATGGTGTAAATAGCCACCTTTATGAATCACAAATCATAACAAATTGCCATGTTTCTGGAAATGGATATTAATCTCCTTGAAACTTTGCACTCATGACGCACAGCAAGCTCGCCCAGTAAAAACTCATGGAAAGAAAAGGGAAAAAAAAATCAGAAAAGCTGACACACATGTCACGTTTGTAAGAACAAATGAACTGGTGAATCACCAATCCCAGCCTTTCTTCCAAGAGCACTGCTTCTACAGAAGAAAAAATTTAAAAAGGAAAAAAAAATCAAAATATATCTGAGTTTTGAAGCACTTTTCTAGATTTTAGATCTTTTAGATTTTTAGATTTTTCTACACTCTTTTGAAACCTGAAAATTCATCTGTTCTGCTATTCTAAAGAAATAAGGTTAATAACACTCTAACTGTGGTTAAACCAATCTTTAATTCAAGTCTGATTTAATGAGGAATTTGTAAAAATACCGTGACACAAATAAACTCAACATGACCTCTTCCTTGGCCTCCGGTAGACAGAAAATGGTATTTTTCAAAATCCATTGACGTGACTCAAAATTGTTTTGCCTCTAGAATTTTTATGGTTTCAGACGTATCTGACAGATCATTTTTGCTACCCTCTTGTTAACTCTCTCCAATCATTAGCAGAATTTCAGTGGTATGGAGGAGAACACTGAATTAAAGAGTCGATTTCAGTTTTCAAGCCCCGGGGCAGAAAAAGGCTGAGCACATCACAGAGAAAATGTATTTTATTTCCAACTTGGACTGCCTGTGCTCTCATTACACCACCTCAGCACCCCTTCAGCTGCTGTGTGAAGCAGATGTCTATTAAGCTCTGAAGGGAGCTCATTCTTCTGTCCTATAAGCTAAAGAAAGACATTTCTGGAGTGATGAGAACTGCTTGAGCTGGATGGAGAAGACACTTGAAAATACCTTGTGGGGCTCCAGCCATACAAGCCAAAGCATAAAAGCACTGAACTGGGGGTGTGGCACAGCAGATATTTATAACTGCTGCTGGACAAAGCTTTTATTGCCTTTAGGAACACTGAGATGAAAGGGGAAAACAACTCTACATTGAGGGGGGGAAGGGTGAATGCACACAATGGGGTTTTTATATATTACCCAGATGAGTTTCTGCTGCTGTGGGACTTTTGTCAGTCATGGAGCTGAGAGGATAATTCTGCAGATCAGGTGAAGGACAGAAGTGCAGCAAGCAGCCCTCTTGGTTCATGCACACCTTGACAAATGGCTGATTGCAGCTGTGGGCTGTTTGGAAATTCTGAGTGTTCATGTGTCAGCTGCAGGAATCACCAGTGAAATCTGGCAGAGCAGGAGGAAGGAGAAGCACGGCAGGGCAACAGAGGGAGAGGGCGGGCTCATTACACACAGTGAAACAACAAGAGGATTTGCAGGAAGAGCACCAGTGTGCAACTGGTGCCACTCACTAGAGGTGTTGAGGAGCATTTGGCATAGAAAGCAAAAATCAACAGGAAAATTAAAGTGAATATATATATATATAATTTCTTTTCCCATTGTTTCTAAAGCTACAGATTTTGCTCCAAGAAAAAAAAACAAAAACAAAAACAAGCAAACTCAACTAGAACAAACCCCATGTACCAAACCAACCAACTTCCTTCCCACTCCCATCTCTTTTTCCCTTTTCCAAAAGCAGCCACTCTAGAATGAAGGTAAAAAACCCATCAGTTCATTACATGAAGACGCTTTTAACATTAAATTAAACAACAACAACAATAATAACAATAACAACCCTCATCATCATCATCAACTCATTCTTCAATGGCTGAAGATGCATGACATAATTTCTTTGGGGATTGAAACAAGAGGAGCAGTGAAAGAAAGCTGCCCAAAATATTTCAAAATTCCTTTCAAAAGATCCACTCGATACACCCTGCTTTTCAATATCCTGGCTTTTCATGAAGCATTTTCCAGTCTAACTCCTCTGAAGAAATAAATTCAATTTAAGAGGGAAGAAAGCTACAATTTTCTCTAACTGGAAAAGGCAAATCAATACTTCATAAGTATGGTATGCGTTAAGATAATTAATTTTCCACAATATGCTCAAATCTCAGCAGTGAAAACAGTATAAAACCAAATTAATGACTAAATATTCTACATACTTGGAGCACGAAAACACTCTTTCATTCTTGTTAAATAGATTAAATGGAAACAGTTTCTATGGCTGTCAAAATGCAGCAAGTCTGAGCACCTTGAATTCTGAACCCTATGGATAGTACCATAATTGTCTCTTCTTAACCATTTGTTAGAAGCTTCATATTGTATCAAAAACCTTTGTGAAGGGAAAGGCAACCTTTAAAGGTCTCATTCATTTGGGCTGTGCTTCATTTCCATTATTCCCAAAGCTCATGTAGATTTTTATTCGTCTCATTCTTTGCAAGGTCATATTTTTCTCTGTCATTTCACTCGTTACATCCCAAGCTTCAAGATCAGCAAACACAGCCTTAAATGCACTCCACCCTCACTCTAAAAAAAAAGGAAAAGAAAAAATCCTTTAGAAAAGGCGATTTTGACATTGGCTGCCTGCAGTTTGACTCCCTACAGCTTCGCAGTGAGATCAAGAATAATACTTCACTTTATAATGCTCACCTCGAGATTGCATCAGTAATGAAACACTCCAAGCAGGGATCAGTTAGAGCAGCAAATGGCTTTAACATTTCCAGGGAGCAAAGGAATTGAAACATACCACACTTCACATTTGCAGAACAAAGAGGGGCCTAAAAAAACCCACAGAAATAAAATCAACAGCAACAATAACAACAAAATCCTTCGTGGTGGAATGTCTTGAAAGAGTGAATGTGTATGGCTGGAGGAGCTGCTGTGCTGTGTAAGGCACTAAGGTTTTGTTAACCACAGCTTAAAACCTACACTAAGTGCAAAATAAATTCTCTCATATTTTCTCTTGAGTATTTCGGCCAATTTCCACGTGGTCATAAAAGCAAAGACCAAAAAGCCTTCCTGAAGGAAAGTGTTGCACTGAAATGATTTCTGCAAGATTGTTTGCAAATTTATTCTTAAATTTCTAACACAGTACACTGGCATATACAGGGAGCTCAAAAATATACATGGAGCAAGCAGAAACAATAAAGTAAAACCCAGCCATAAAATCTGCCCCCCTCTGAGTGGGATTTCACAGGATCTCAACTGGAGGAAAGAAGGCAATAAAAGCAGATCTGTGGGTGTTCACACTGTACACAGGAATGTATGCAGGCACTGTTTGATATACAGGTTATTTCACTGGGAATCTCACATCTTCTGACATGTCACCCCTCACAGACTAAGGACCTATTCTAATTTTGATCACTTCTGATAAGGTATTTTTAGACAGCAATGCAAGGACAGAATCCAGTATCAGCCTTGCAGAGCAGGGAGAAATTGTTGCCTGCACCTTTTCTGAGGCCAGGTTCTCCCTAACATACACAGGATTTCTGCCCTTGTTTGAAATCAAGTGAATCCTTGTTTAAGGATCAAAATTTGATCCTCAGTTTTTCAAATTTTCTAAGTGCAGTTTTATCCTGAAGGGTGACAAGTTGAAGATAACTCCTCCTATTTCCTATTTTCCTCCTATTTCTTGAGATCTCCTGCACGTGCCTCCAGAATTTAGTCTGAGGCCAGAGAAGGAAATGATATTTAGCTGGTTAAAAAGGACAAAGCCTGCCTCTGTCACTCTTGGAAGAACAGCCAGCTACAGACAAGTATTTTTATTTGTGCACATGACATTGAACCTGAGTCACTGAGACAAATGAAATGCAAAAACTTCACTTCTACGATTACATCCTCTCTGTTCACTTTTCAGAGCATGGGGGTGTCTCTGAAAGAAGAAAGGCTGAGGACTGTGCTTTCCCAGGCAGGGAATTGTTTCCAGGTTAAAGCAGGGCTGCAGGGATGATGGTCTGGGTGTATGGAACCAGCACTCACTGGGATGAGGCTTAAGGAGACCATAAAAGGTGATGCCAGCTGCTGAAGTCGCTCCTCCAGCTCAGAGCCTTTGGCACTGCCAGTCTTGCACTCAATCCTTTGTGGGCCTGAGATTTCTGAGTCTGAAAGATTTTTAGCCTGCTAGCAGCTGCTAACTTTTCCCCAAGGAAAAATTTCTCAAGAAAGTTTTTTCTCAAAACAATCTTGGCAAACAACTCTCCTTTCTCAAAACAATCTTTCTCCAGGTGGTGTTTTGCTGTTTCTCTGGTTTAACCAGTGGGATTAGAGAGGTGTTGTTCCTATTCACCAACCATGTTAAGTCTGTATCAGAACACCTTATAAAAAGTAGTCAAAATTAGAAAATAAAGCTTCTTTTTCTATGCTCTTTGCCTTCTGAAATATTCGGAGTCTTTCTTTCGTGTCCTACAGTGACAGTCCTTGCTGAATACCTCTCTTTAGTTGTTAAAGCTCCCATGTGTGTTTTAAGCCTACTTAAGGAGAAAACTATAGTAACTCAGGGTTTGGGGGAGGTTATGTAACAGTAGCCCTGAGAAATAAAACCAACAGCACATCTCAGAAATCATGAGGCTGAAGTGATTAAAGGAAATCACTAGACCCTGAAAAAACCTCACACCTTATTCTTGATTTTGGTGTTTGTAGCAAACTTAAGCTAATTGCAAGCCAGACACTCTGATTTGTTAGTATTCTTAAAAGGCATATAAATACTTTAGATTAAAGCATAATGATTTAATACAGAGAAATTTTCTGTCTTTCCTATCTCTCTGTTTTTGTAGTTACAGCAGATATTTTGCCATATGCTAATTTTCAGACGAGACTGAATGTATACTAGCAGGAGGGAAAGTTTTCCATTAAAGAACATAACTGTGAAACCTAGTAAAAATACTTTTACAAAATCCAAAACAATTTTAGTTCAAGGCTTTCTTATTATACTAATAAATGTATCCATGTCCATTCAGTGTATGAAGCAACATTATTTATTGCTTACATTCTTCCAGAGGAGCACTTGAGTATTTGCAGAGAAGTACAATACATCATAAATTTTCTTGCAAATAAGGTTGAAAATAAAAACAACTGCTTTGTATTAAAGAATTACCCACTGCCAACCAATGAATTTGAGAGAAAAACATCAAAATCACTTGAACTGGATCTTCACTGGTACACTTCAGCTGAATTTTGTCCCAGGGTTAATGTCCACCGTCTCTAGATTATTTAGAAGTGATGAAAAGCTACATTTCCATTCCCATCATTGTACACAACTACCAAAAATTTCTCAGTCTATTGAATGTAGTATGCCAGGCTCCCAGATGACTGGTTTGGGGCAGGTGAAAACAAAATTCTGTTCAAGGAATTTAAGTTTCTTCATGGGCATCTTGGGAGTTTGGTTTCCAGATTGAAAGTGAACTTCAGCATAACAAAATCTATCAGTTCACATCCTGGGACATGCCTGAATCACACCAGCATCATTTCAGAGTTAAAACTCAGCTTCCTCCAACTCAGATATGGTATGACTTCAGAAGGAATAAGTGGAGAAAGCTCAGGATTGTACAAAAGAATGATTACAAGTAATGAAAGTAACAGAAACGCCTTAAAATGACAGAACTGTGTATTACAGTTCTGTAATTCAGTTCTGTACAGTATTTAGATCAAAAACTAAAGCATCACATGTCACCTGACAGGAGTGAGGGAGCACCTTCACACAGAGCCCCCAGGGTGTGAAATGATTTGTACTGCTGTGCACACCAGAAAACAGGGCAGGATAAACAGCAGCCCTGGAGAGCAGAGCTGAGATGGCAGGGACTGCAGTGGGAGACATTACTCTTTCCAAAAACTTCTGGGTGGTAGAGGAGTACCCCCATCACAGCAGAAAGTCTCCTGAGGAGGTTTGGAAGGGACAAAGCTGCTGTGTGAGGAGATGGATTTTGGGAAATCAAAGGAAATTTTGGGAAAGCAGTCTGAGCTGACTGACTCAGCCTGGAAGTGTAAAGGGGCTGGCAAGGGGGACAACTTGAGCAACAGGAGCCTCAACTGAGACTTGCCAGTGCACAAATGAAAATCAGGAACTGCAGCAAGTGGCTCTCAAGAAAGCAGATTAGGAAAAGCCACAGCCCTCAGCCAAGATCTGTGGGCAGAGCCCAATAAATCGTCTCATGATCCATGGGGAGTTGTGAAAGTTGTGTTGGGAAAAGTGTAACTAATTTCCTCAAAGGGCTCTGTCTGGTCCCTGGGGTTACCCTGGCTAGCCAAAGGGATTATTTTACCACTCAAAACAGTCCTCATTCATAGAATTAATTCCTGATTTTGAAGAGGGTCAGGTACTTGAAGAGGGAAGGTTATCTCCAGGGTGGGAAGTAACAAGCTGGGATCACTTAAGCAGGCTTCAGAGACTCCTACACAGCAGAGGTACCAGCACACAACATCACTGTCAAATGCATGCTGAGGGATAATACTCACTTACAACTGGAAATATTTACTGATAAGGACTGGGGAGTCTTGATTTTTCAGATTCTAAAATGAAGATTTTTGGACAGTTGGTGTTTTTGTTCAATATACCACCTTTTACTTTGATTTTCAGGAAGACAAATTATAAACAAAGTTTCTGAAGAACTCTCAGAATTCAATGGGTCACTGGAAGGAATCTTTTTAAGAATAATTAAAAAAAAAAAAAAGGCATGAAACTTGAACTGAGAATTTGGGCTGCAATTATCCCCCTTGCAACTCAATTCCACTGGCATCCCACCTCACAGACAAGCAGATCACAACAGGATCCTGTGATTGAAACCCGTCTGCCGTCAATCCACAAAACTGCCTCATTCTTCACTCAGACCTGCTCATCTTGTCAAGCAAAGGAAAATCTCATAATCACTTTTAGCACCCCAGAGCCCTTCCAATTCTCAAAGTAATATTCCAAACAGCTCAAGTAGAGCACAGAACTCGGCAGCCAACCCACTGCAATGCTATGGAAGAGCAGAATTTTGGATGATAGAGGCCATAAATTTATAAAATCCTTTTGAGGCCATCCATACCACAGTATGAAACTCAAATGTCTACTTCTCGCACCTGTTTCTTACAGGTTTGGTTTGGTTGTTTTATTTTCAGGAAGAGCTGGGAAGAAACAAAAGGACAAGCAGTTACCTCACACTTTAAATCTGTATGTTAAAAGAATATATTGTGTACTCCTTTAGTCCACACAACATCCTACAGTATGGGCTGGAACCAAATACAACCGGCTCTCAAATCCTGCTTCACCTGTGTGCAAACATGTACAGGAGTACAAAGGTGTGGAGATACAAATGACTTCCTACTAACCAATCCCAAAGACAGCAGCAGCAGAAGGAAACCACAGCCTATAATTATGCTGTGCAAGCCATATATTTCCATTGTTTAAAGGAAAATCTTCTGGGTAATAAATGCTAACTGATTGGAATCTGATACACCTGTTATTAAATACACGTATTTCTAATACCTCATAATAATTAATAATTACTCATATAATTTTAATACAGTCTGCAAATTAAACTGGCATCAGGGACATGCAAAGAACAGCTTGTCCACAGGTTTGGGAGAACCTGCACCCAAGAAAACTGCAAAGTACCTGCTTTCAATGCTTCTGAGACTTATTAAATCAGCCTATACTACATTTTTTAAATTGATGTTCAAAAGCATTATTATGGCAAAAGTCCTGAAGGCACCTGATAGTTGAAGTGTAGGGGCAGAGCAAAAGGTTGAGTTCAAATTGTGAGAGAACTGTTCATCTTGAGTATAAATACAATCAAATAAAATTAGTGTGCTGGGACAGGGCACTGCTCGCTCCTGATGATGTTCAGGAACCCATAAATCACACCTTAGATGAGGAGATGGAGTACAGAAGAGCAAGAACTGAAACTCTGCAGGATGGAAAGGAAGCAGCACTGTTTAAACATGTTATCTTCCACATCTGGAATCCAGCAGTTGGGAGCCTCAGGAACAGATTAGGAATTCATGATTCCAGATCAGTATTTCAGCCTGACAACAAGCTACATCATCTGGTTAAAGAATGCCTCAGTTAGGAAAGGCTTAAACATCTGCTGCCAGCAATGATTTCTGCACATATCTGGTAAAGCCCCTCCAAACTTTCATCTAAAAGGAAGTTTAGCACCAAATACTTTAGATATTTTTCTAGAAAATAAGCTAGCAGCTCTCAAGCAGAGGGAGATAAAGGCTTGGGAGTTGGGGTTTTGTGAAGGGTTTTTCTTTTTCTTTAAAAATAAAGCCACAAAGCAGTGTCAAACTGTGCCCAGATAATGAATACTCTGGCCTTCATGTCTTACTTGGGTTGCTCTGAAGCTCAGCCCTTCCAGCTCCACATGGCTGCAGGAAGAAATGGATTTTCCAGGCCCATTTCTCTGGACAGTGACTTATGTGACCTTGGCACACGAAGGGAACTCGTTGGAGTGGTAAACTGGTGTCCTTCCCCAGGCCTTTGCCACATGCAAAGCCAAGTCTGCTGTTCACTGGAATCTGGTAATGTGGGGTTGCACACTGGAGTGTAAATCAAGTGCAGAATGGGGTGGAAATAGTGCTAAAGGAGATTCACTGCTCAACATTTTACACTAATAAAATGTGTGCAATCAAGGAAGCGAATTCAAAGACAACAGAAAAGGGGGCAAAGGGCAAAATGGAGACCATGAATCACAAGAAGTGAGAGAAAGGAGGAAAAAAAGTTGCAAAATTCCATTTCTCGACAACATGCAATTAATAAGATCTAAAAAAATTTCAAAATATTAAGCTGCCCATTTGCAAGCATCCTAGAAATCTGCATTTCGTTCTTATTAAGACACAGCAAATCTGGCTCAGAGATTTACACAAAGTCTGGAAAAGGAGGTGAAGGAGACACAGTGGGGAAATGAAAGCTGACCAAACCTCTGGTCCTCATAGGGTGTCTCAGCATTTTCCCATCAAGTAATACTGAAAGCATGGGTTATCTTTATCCAAATAATTCAGCATGTGCTTAGTCCTTAACACAGGTGCCATTTCAATACCATTTGGTAAATAATTACACTTCACCATTATTAGCAGTGCCAAACTCTAGATTACACCCTGAATCGAGGCTCCTGCAAGCAAATGAATTTGAATCCCATCCTCTAAACCAATTCCCACCACTAACTTTTCTCTTAGCAAAATCAACGATGAGGACTCAGTTCAAGTACCTGGAAGGCAATTTTTCAACTCACTTTTATAGCTCAAATTAAAAGCATGCATCGTGGTTTTATGACAAGATGCTAAATTTACGTCTGTCCACAATTAAACAAGAATGACACTAATAATACAGAGAATTACTGTTTACATATCAAATTAGCTGACTGAACTTTTGAAAAGAAAAGTCCTTTGGCATTATTTCACAGCTGAGCTACGAAATGAACCATACCAAACCTTGCAGGTACTCATTTAGCACTAACATAATTCTATTTTTAAACGTGTGTGCAAAAGGCTCCCTAGTCCACTTTCTACTGAAGCTTTACCTCCATAATCACATCAACCAGTAATGCAAACGTGTCCTGACTGGAGACAAGCCCTCATTAGATTATGCTGCATTATAACAAATTCCTCACAGGCCCTAATGAAACACTTGCCATCTAGCAGAGTAAGGCAATTAAGTAAACAGTGCTGTAGCATGACACCATGTGGTAAAATGCCATGGGGAAGGCTTTAATTGCAGGAGCTTGCACTAAATACTGAGCTGACCAGAATCCAAAGTGATAGGAAGAGAAATGGAGCACTCTGAAGTATTTCTGGGCTGTACATCTAATTCCTTGTGGAGGAAAGTCCAAAATAAAGGAGGAAACCTGACGGTGTGCCTGTGTACGTGTGCTTGTAATTTTTTAACCCCTGTAAAATTCACATCCCAAGTTTGCATACAGTGTGTATAAGGTAGGTCATAAGCATGTATTTTCACAGCTGTTACCCTTCAGATCTCCTGTTTGCATATGCAAATGCTGCAAGGGCTGATGTGATGAAAATCTGCACCCAAATAAACAAACAAACTCTGGCTGAGCCCTGATTGTCAGGCGCCGTGTTGGGATGTGGAAGTTCTCACCACGGCAGGGCACGCTCTTGGTCTCCTGGCAGAGACCAGGCAAATGGTGCCTTCCCATCCTGCATTCCTTCCCATCCTTCATTCCTTCCCATCCTGCATTCCTTCCCATCCTGCATTCCTTCCCATCCTGCTCTTCAGGCACAGGAGGTTTGTGCTGGCACACTGAAGCTTCCATGTGGAATTTTCCTGGCAGCCTAACTTGGTCCCACCTCCCAAAGCGATACTGATGCCATGGGGACCTCCAATCCTATGAGCTCCAATCACTTTGTACTCTGAAATATCTGAACTCCAATCCTATGAGCTCCAGTCACTTCACACTTAGAAATATTTGAACACTTTCTGTCAGAAAAGAAGAACCTTCTCATTTTCAAGTCATCAGATGACTTGAGAACTTGAGAGTTTATTGATTTTGCCAACAAAGTTCCTCCTAGCTCAGCAAAACATCAGGGCATCTGCAATTTGATGAAACCTTACAGAATATGTGTTCCCAAATGATGGCTCAGCTACTGTAGGTGCTGCATACCAGCAGCCAGGCTCTGAGTTTATTTTCCCTCAAATGTAGAGCCAGACTTCCAGACAGACTTGGCCCTTGATACATGCAAATACCAGACAGCAGCAAAGGGAACTGCTCTTTGTGAAATGCAGTAAGACAGCTTGAGAGGGATGTTTTAAAGGTAAATAAAAGACTGAAGGCCTGAAGAGGCATTGTGGTTTTGGAGGCTGTTATCCTCTTAACTCTGGATAATGACAAGTTGGAAAACCTGCCTCACCTGCCTGTCCTGCTGACAGTCCCCCACAGCATCTCCAGCTGGGGTGAGCCGAGGGGTTTTCAAGCACTGGCTGCAGTAAAACATCTGAATGGGATCTGTGGAAGTGTCCCCAAAAGATGTGTGGGCAGACCCCCCCAGGCATGCCCTGCTGAGCTAAATTTGCAATGTCTGGGCTCCTCCAACTGCTCTTCCAATTGCCCCAGGCATGGCTGAGTTACCACCAAGGAGCAAAGTTTAGGTTGAGCTCTGCTTATTTCTAAGCATACCCTGAGAAAATAAAACATGCTGTAAACTAAACAATGAGCCTTCCAAGAAAAATGGTCCAGGACAGATATGACAGTGCAGCTTCTGATCTGCCCGTGAAGTGGGGCTGCAGCTGCAAGTCACTCCAGTGAAGTGAAAATAGATTAACTGCATACATAAACTGCCTGATCCTCCTGTAAAACTGAGCAGGGGATTTGTGGGATCTGTAATCCTGGTATTCAGGCCTTCCCTTGTGCTCAGCAGAGATGTCTGAAGGTGTTTCAGGCATGTCACACAGCTATTTTCAGCTGACTCCTCCAATACTGGAGATTTTTAAAAATGCAACAATATTCAGTGACTCTAGACATTAACAACTAACAAGAGTTTTAGGGACATGCCTACAGACATCCCATTCCCCTGGGAGGGGAATATTTACAATGCAGTATATACAGAATTACATCCAATGTGGAAATTGTACTACTGTGACATTACTATTTTCTGAAAGTGTCCACAAATTAAAACCATCAATACTACAGAAAAAAAAATACATATTTTAGGGCCATCACTGTTTTGATGTTAAAAATATAGATAACTCTATATAGGATGTAATGTCAATAATATATGTGATGTTTGTGTGTGTGTAGACAGATAAACCCAAATATAGAAGTATATTTTTTAAAAAGCCACCGAAATATTGCTCTTGTCCTAGAAACTAGAATAGAATTTTGCAAATATTTCACTAACACTAACCAACAAGTCTTCACACAAATAAAAGAGAATCAAAAGCCAACATCACAAAACTTCCGAGGGTAAAGGTGCTTCAGGAACCTATGGCTGGCAGCTCAAACTCTGGAATCCAAAGAGGATTTTCTGCAAGAAAAGCAGCAAACACTGAAAGAGGCTCCACATAATATCACGTCCTTCAAATTGGATGAAATTCTAAAATCCACATTCTTACAGCCATAGATATTGTTCCTGAAGCAGAGAATAGCATTAAAATAAATAGCATTCTTGAAGAGAACTACCTCATCAGAATGGCCACCTAAGTCTTGCTACCATCAAGTTCTGTTACACAAAATTAACCTGAAATCATAAAAAGAATCCAATTAAAACCCACAACATTTAAGTCATGTTAAACATATCTGTACTTTTTATTGAAACTGTAAAACTTCTATTGAAACTCTACTTTAATCATCCAAATTCTCTCCAGGGTCTTCATAAGAAAGTAAAACTGTCCATAGAATAAAAATAGTTTTATAATAAAGACCTATTTTTTTGAAGCACAATTTTATGAAGCACACTATTAACTCTTGGAAAATTATAACCTAGCCTGTTGCTATTGCATTAAAATGTGATTCATTAATATGTAGGAAATGGAGTTTATGTTGCTAAGTGATTATTTGACAGTTTAAGTGCAAAATCAACATTTGGGACAGATTCTAATACTGCTTTTTGATTTCAAAAACTGTGTATTTGTAAAACCAAAAACTACATTTGTAACCACCAATCTCTTGATTTTTCTTACACAGTTACCCTTCAGTAATATTATGCTCCAATTCCAAAAGCAGTAGATAAAAATGTGCACGAGAAACTTCAAATCTGAAGAAATAAGGAATAATTACATTATCATCAGGAAGTGACAGTTTTGAAAGCATCTTTGTCAAGTTATTTTGATAAGTGTCACTTCCAGCTCACTGTCAAGAGAGGGAGCATAAATGCCAGCAAGGGAGAACGAGGGAATGCAAAATTTTAAAATGTATCATAGGAGATCTTAGACCTCGTGCCTGTTTGCTAAAAATCGGTACCTCAGGGAACCTAGTATTGGTCCATAATCCAACATCAATATTGTTTTGGCAAGTAATTAGGAATCCATTCAGGAAATTAAAGAGAGCTGAGTTAAAATTTAGCTGTCACTTTGCGTGTCGAAGCGTGAGCCTAACGCTTCCAGGTGACAGAGATACCTAAATTATCAGCATGTGATTTGACTGAGGTATACATCTGCCATTCTCTTGGGTTTTCTGTAAGTATACCAAAGAACTTCTTTAAGCCAATTGCCTTTGCTCCACCATCAAACTGTCAGCTTTAGTCATTTTGTTACAAAGAACAACAATTTTCTGATCTAAAAACAAATTGAAGATAAGCGCGGTTTAGGAATTCAGAATATTGTCATGCCACAGTCCTTTGTTTAAAGGGATATCAAATAAATAAATAAATGGATAAATAAACAAACTAATAAAAAACCATAATAATCACAGGATATATTTTTATGTCCTCCACCAGCCAGGTCACGGAAAGATCAAAACAAAATCGTATTTTCTCTCTGTTCTCAGTTAATGCTGACAGGGTTAGGTAAATGATTGGTACTGAAACGTGCAGTAAATTATTCTGTGAGTACTTTGAAAGAAAGATACACAGCGAGCAAGCAGATCTGCCAGCACCTTCCTGGGTCAATCACCACCATGCAGGAAAAGCAAATCATTTTTTGACCTCACCAATCTATTTGCTATTTATTGCAACTCACGGAATATTTCTCTCTCCCCCTCCTCCACGATGTTTGTGCTACACTCAAACAGGACACTCTGTCACAAAAAAGGACTCATTTGCTTTTTTTCCACCTCAGCCTGCCTCTCCCAACCCTTTTTGCGTGTACCATTGAGGCTTTTCCCGTCTGAATTCCCCCACTTGTGACAGGGCTGCAGTGCAGGAGTTATTTGATCAGTCACAGTCATCAGAGTTATTTGATGTGCCATGGATGTCGGAGCAAATACAGTCCCTTTGCTCTGTTCTGGAAAATGTGTGTGTCAAAAACAACAGCAAAACTGGGGGGATTCCACATTTCCTGTAGCCTCCCATAGGGCACAGCCAAAAAAAAAAACCCTAAATCACAATTTGATGGGTGGGTTCCCAGCTGAAGCACCCCAGTAAGAAAAGTAATGACTTGTAATTCTCTGTGATATTGCAGATGATTGGAAAAAAAACTAAAAACAACCCCAAAACTGAAGTATCTTAATTGCAAACTATTTTATTACTTAATTGGATGTATTGCCTCATTCTCTGTATTTTCCCAGAAAACAAAACAAAACAAAAAAACTATGAAAACCAAATTTAAAAAAAAGCCAGCAGCTTCCCATCTGGAAGCCCAACCCAGCCTCCCTCAGATCTGTAACTGGGGCAAGGAAGCATCACACAGTCCAAAGGAAAAGTCAGTGCAACTCCAGAGACAATCAAATCCCGTACAAAATACTAATGAGCTTTGCAAAATCTTTTGGGGCCTACCTAAAGCAGAAATCATTTCAGATTATCAATAATACCTGTTATTTTTTTGCCTTACTGGGAAGATTCAGAAAGTCAAACGCAAGAAAATTATAAATAAAACTCCATGTGAAAGCACTGCTACTATATAGCACAGCAAAACCACAGGCAGGAATCACAGGGACAGACATGAAAATATCACAGAAGAAAAAAAAAATATGTTTAACCACTCTTTGGCTAAAATGAAACTTGTTTTTTTTCTACTGGTGATACTGATGCCACAAGTCCATCTGCTTCCTGAAGGACTTGCATGTCAACCCAAAATTTAAAAAAAACCCCAACTCTGTGAAATTGATACACATTTTGCTGTGAAAATTTGTGGGCTAAACCAAAACCAGCACTTGTGCATTCAGATGTTTTTCAGCCCAGTTTCATATTTTTTAAACTATTTTTTGGTTGTTCATTTGAACAATGTATAGTAACAGTGTATGTATCTACATTTATGTATCAGAAATGGCAAAGCATTAAAATATTTTCCCAGTTTTAGTAAGCCTGCAGTAACTACAGTAAATAAAATCTTATTACTTGTGAAATATAAGGTCAACAGCTCTGGTCTTAAACAGTTGCTCTCCATTTTCAGGCAAGTTTAATGAAAGTGAACATGTCAGTTCCTAAAATATAAATGGCCACCAAGAGACTACATCCACAGAAAATATGTGGAGTTTCACACAGGGCAGATTTTGCTTTTAAACAGAGCTCTGTTGAGTTGGCTTCTACCATACACAACTTGTTGGATGTGTTTAAACCAAACCAGCTGGGCCTATCTTGATTAATTATCATTTCTACTACAGAACAATTAGAGATGCAGCTTTCCCCTAGGTTGGCATCTCGATGTTTTTATGCACACACACCTTTTATGTTGAGCAAGTCAAGTGGCTCAAACACTCTCCATCACTGCTGTAATGGTTTTCTTTGCTTCTTCATCCAGCCTAACCTCTGAGGCCTACTACTCCATTCTTTTTGTGTATAATGTTTGCTAAACTATTTTGCAAAATCTCCTGATGCTATGTTTTTAAAAAAAAAAAAATAATGCAGATTTATACAATTTCTACTACTCAGCAGTCAATTTCTCAACAACAAGGTGCATCCTTGTAACTGGAGCCGTTTATTTGCCTGACCCAAAGATCACTGGAGGTCCCAGTTTCCCATACCAGACCTTCATTAGCAAAACCATTCTGAGTGAATTTCCCACACACACAGAGGACCTGAAAATGCTCTGCCAGGACCTGAGCTGCAGCAGTCCCAGTCAAAATGCAGAGTTGGGAGACAAAGGTCTCAACTCACAGGGCTGGAGAGGGAGGTGTTGGCAATGGAGCCAAACCTGGATGAGCCCTCAATCCTACTTTAATTCCCACAAAGCACACATGGGCTCCACTGTGATCCTGCCTCCCTAAAATAAACAAGGCCCAGGCATTTTCCTCCCATCTCCCTGCCTCGCTTTCCTTCTCTGTGGAAATTGTCTTCAAACACATTTGGAAGCCATTAGTCAGCCTCAAACAGACCTGGAAGAGCAGGGGAAAATGGCAGGCAATTAATTTCCCTTCAATTTAGGGAAAATCAGCAGGTGGGCAGAGGGGAGGCCCCTCTATCCACACCCACAGCGGAGTGAGCTGATCCCACAGGATCCCACAGCTGCTCCTGCCTTTGAAGTAGCTGTGCAACACCAAAGGGGTTCACCAACCAACCACCAACAGAAAATTTGAGAAAACCCAGGGTTTTTTTGTTGGTTTTTTTTTTTCCCTGTTATCCACAGGACTCTCTCTTTTCCAACAGCTGTCATGATTAAGGATGCTTTCTGAAGCTGGAGGTTATGGATCACACTGAGCACCAGCAAGCACTTCATCTCCCCATGCCCACCATTCATCACAGTCATCCCAACGAGGGCTGGGTGCCCTCCTGCGTGTGACATGCCAATCCATCCCCAGGTATTTCATTAGCTTGCTTTATGTCTTCCCTTATAAATTATATAAGGAACAAAGCAGGTTGTTAGAAGAAAAAACACCTTGTTTCTCACAACAATATCTGGACAAGGGGTTGTTTTGCCAACTAGTTTAACAACACTAGAAAAGGTGAATAAATAAAACTCTAATTTTTTTTTTTCATGAAAATTCTTCTAAAAAGATGTGTTAGTGGTTTGTTGCCTTTATATAAATTGAAAAAAAAATCCATTCTCATTTGGTATCTATTGCTTGGGGCTGAATTCCAAGTTTTATAGTTAAGTAACTCTCTGTTACTTAACAAACATGTGCATTGTGAAAAAGGACATTTGTATATCCAAACAGATAATCATAGCAGATAACAGATTCACTTTCAAACGAAAAGGCAAAAGACAAATAAAATACTAGAAAACATGCTGAGTAATGAACAAAATTATTAAAAGTACTTTTTGACAGTATTCGAACACATTGTATAGAGCATGAAATCATTCTGGCTGTCAAAAATACAAAATCAAAGTGTTTACATATTTCATGCATTTGTCAATGAAAATGTCAGCCTTTGCTAGTGCAGTGGTCTGTGTTTATTAGAATTGCTTATGTTTTTTGTTGTGAGATAGGATTAGGAGAAAAGTAAAGTAGGTTTAAATTTAAAAGGTATAAAGATAGGTTTATTAGCAAAATTCTAAGAAAAAAAGAAAATTAATAAGAATTAGAAGAAAATTTTTAAAACTTTTTAAACAAGTTTTTTAGATAGTGTATAAAGATAAAGCTTGGAATTTTAGATTAGTATTATATTATCTACAACATATATTATAATATATATAATATATAGCTTTAAATAGTGTTTTATTAGTTTAATTAGAGAGAGAAGTCTTTTTTGGTTTGTTATGATAACTTTTTACAAGAAAGGACAGTTTGTGGGTTTTAATTTTTATAAAAGTAGTCACTTGGGGAAAAACAGTAGTTGTTTAGTTCTGTAGTAGGCACAGAATCAGTTTAGTTTTGCAGCTGAGAACACAAAAGTTCTTTAATAGGCTTCTAGCTGTATTTGAGTGATATGGATGCAGCCCTTGTAATAAACAGCAAATCTCTGTAATGTCACAGTCAAATGTATTGCAAGATATTGTTAGCTATTGCCTCCAGACAGAAGATGCTGAGGAACCATTTGTATTTTTTCCTTTTAATTGGATTATGCTGTAGTACAAGCTTATTTAAAATAAATAAATAAATAACTCTTTAAAATTTCATAGTGTTTTGTAAAAAAACCAAACCCAACCAAAACAAAACACAAAATCTTACCCACAGCATTCATGCTGCAGCAAACAAATGTATCACATCCCACAGGCTTCCCAACAACTTCATTGCCATTAGCTTGGTTTGAATAATTACTGTTATTTTAGTAAACACTTCACATTCCAACTACTTAATACACTATTCACTGCAAATGGCCCCTTTCTGCTCTTGTCAAGTCAATATCAATACTCAGCAACTACCTGGAATTCACTTTTACTTGAAGGATATTTTTTTTGTATTTTCTTTTTTACATATCAGTTTCTCTACCTGTCCTTTTCTCTACAATATTTTTGTGTGAAAAAGAGTATGTGCCAATTCAGGAGCTTCTCATAAATTCATCTGTACAATTGTGAGAATTTTGAAGGAGAGATTTGTAATCCCAGATCCTAGTGATTCCCAAATTAGGATTGCATTTCAAGTGTGGAAAAACTCATTATAACTTGGGTTTAGAAAATGACAGAAGGTTCATCTTTCTAGTAGACTTGAGATATGCCTTTTTCTCTCCTTGATCTGAATTGTTCCAAAGTTATCCTACCTGTATCCTCCAGGGAAAGCAAAGCATGACATTATTCTCTGCAAAGCTCAGAGGGCATTTGGATCAATACCTCAGCACATTAGACTGCTTGCCAGAGCCAGCTTTTATCCTTCAACATGTTTCCTTCTAAAATTCTTCTTTTATTTTTCCCTTCACCCTGTTTTATTTTCTCCAAACTGACATTCTTGGTCAGTGCTTGCCTCCCCTCTGCCATACCTTCAACCTTTATAATCTATTTTATGGCATGGTTGCACATCTCAGGATTGGGCAATTTTGAAGAGAAATTCTCTTCCCGTGGATTTGTGAATGCAAATTTAAGATTATTTTAATTCTTCCATTTTCTGTTTGCCACCTCCAGCTGTTCACACTGAATTGCAGTAGTGAATGCTATCGGATCTTTGATATTTTTAATTTTTTTCCTTCTCCACTTAAAAATGCAGTTTCCATTTCTCTGGCATATCTGTAGGGTTTCCAGCTTTGTGGAAGTGCAAGCTTGGGATGAAGAGAGAGGGAAGGTTTAAACACTCTCAAATGTCTACCTAACACCAAGTGAGAGCTCCTTGCTCACAAACCCCCTGGCCATAAATCTGTGTCTGTGACAAAAGATTGACCCTTGGTTCAGAAAGGCTAATTTTCAATAGTAATGGACATTTTTGGAAGTTTTGCATGTGTTAGCTACTACTTCAAGAGCTGTATGTAAACACATGGGATGGGGATATTTTGGGGGAGGTGTGGAATTATCCCAAGTGGAAAACTTCACGCCTTTCCCCAAGCTCTGCTGGAGGCTTCCAGCTCAACAAGGTTATTTCCTCCAACTCAGATCACAATACTTTTGCATACATTCAAAAAATAGTGACTGACCTTCTTTGACTACAGCTTTCAGAATATGAACTTCATGAACTTTTTAAAGTATCAAAAACCAAACACTGGGACATATCTACCTATTTCAATATTCTCTTCTTGCACATCAGTGGAGATCAAACCAAGTCAAGTATCCCAGACTGGCAGTACAGTTTCAGGTTTTGATATTCCAGACATGGACTTTTTTTTTGGTGGGAATTTATTTTTGGTGGGGTTTTTTTACCAGTTTGGGTAGGTTATAAGTAAAGAAGCATGGGAGCCATCTGTTTGTGGATGTTTGAATAATGACCCAAATGTCAGTCTCTACAGGCCTATCTCTAGGCAGATAAATTCATTTTATTTTAATTGAAAACTTAATTTCCTAAAAAATTGATGAAATGGATCCCACTTCCTACCATGCCCTTCCAGATACAATTTCACGTTCTTCAGTAGCAAACTGATCTTGTAGCAAACTGATCTTGCAGTGCTGACATTAGTCCAGATGTAAGTCCAAATGCAAATTACCTCTAAACAAATCACGGTGGAAAATAATTGGAGGAGTTTATTGTGCTCACCAAAATCTTTTCTTAGCATGAATGTGCTATCCATCATTAGCCTGTCCAAAATATTCCAGCATTCCTGGAACTTCAGGATCAAACTCAGGGCCATGCTCTCATGCTTTCTTTTCCCCTTGGTCTAACTACTGCTTTCATTGAGGAGATTCCTGTCCAGCTCTGCCAAGGAAACTGCCAAGGTAATTAAGGCATTTCAGATCCTTTTTTGGTATTTTAATCAGAATATGACAACAAGAGTTTTCTCATTGCCACCAGTCACAGCCCTGCAAAAGTCACAGTCCCTGAGGGCTTGGGCCAAACTCTCTTGAAGTATCAGATACAGAGAGTGTAACAGTGGGAATAGATGGGAACAGTTTGATTTTCCTTACCCTTTATACCTGGAAGCAAAGCACTGCTCCCAGGAGGACAGCTAACATAAATCAAATTAGTCCTGTTTCCGAATATTTAACTTCCTTAAGTTTCACCTTCATTAAACAACGCGAGCACAATTTTGAATATGTTTTAAGTTAGGAATGAAGGAATAAGAGAAGGAAAAGTAATTGGAAACTTAAAGTGATGGGGGGAAAAGGATTGTTTCTGAACCGTTACTGAAAAAGGGCATTGAGCTTTACTTGTTACCAGAGAAACAATATCTGTTTTTCTTTATTCATTGAAGATTTATATAAAATAGGCCACACAACGAAACCATTCCTGAAGGTGAATGCTAATAAACTGGTTAAGCTATTGTCCTCTCAAGCCTAAATTAAAACTTGCCATATTTACATATTTTCCTTTTTTGTTTCCCCTCCACACATATAAAAAAAGTCATGAGTCAAGTTCTGAACACCTAATAAGAATGCAGAGTTTGAATACATTGAGTGGCTCTCAATGTGTCAGACTCCATGCTGATCATCTCTTGGTTCACCACTGGCTCTAAGGGAAGCCAGGAAAGCTTCCCAGCTCTGGCTCTTAGCAACACTATCATGTCTTTGTAGCATATTTCTGACTGAATTAATTTTTAATTGCTAAAATAAATTACTGCAACAACCTAAAAAAAAATACAAGTGAAGTTGATTTTTCACTTTATTATAATAAGCCATGAATAGAATAACATTCTTGCTGCTCTTCTCTGGTTACATTGTACTGGGTCTGGCTTGTGATAGGGAAAAAAAATGGGATTAGGAAGCGACCTAATCCAATCATACAAATAGCCACAGGCTTAACAGAGAGTTACCAGCCATCTATCAGGAGTCCTGTGTGACTACTTCAAGTGACACAAGGCATCCAAAGAGCCACAGACTCTCCAAGTAGTTCAGGTATCAAGTCCTTCACAAACAATAAAAGCTTTTTGGTTCCTTAGCCCCTCTTACAAAGCTGTCCAGATGACCTGACAACACACTGAGCCGTGAGGGTTTGGGTGAAAGGACAGGAGGGAGCAGGAGCTCCATCACTGCTCCTCCTTGCTCAGCCAGCAGTGTGTGTTGTGGTGGGGCAGCCCTCCCACCCCAGCCCCATGCTCTGAGCCAGCTCATCCTCCCACAGCTCTTCCAGCTCTTTCACCTGGCCGTGGCAGGCAGCACAGCCCCATTCTCCAGGGAACAAATGAATTCCATTGTCAGCTCAGGAAAACGATCAGAAATTTGGCAGTAAATCTGCAACATAATGGCTGGCAGAGCTGCATAAAGGCTGAGTTTGCTGCCTGTGTTCCAAGAAAACTTTCATGAGGAAGCTGCTGGAGGCAGTAGCAGAGGATGAACAGACCACATTGGGTGCTTGGGGAGGGTGTGCAGTGCATCCTCTTGCCCCTTCTCCTTTTGTGCCTTGCTAGGTAAGGCAGGTTTTTCTCAGCAGACTGGAGATTACTTGGTGCTCCAGTCTAGGTGGGCCTGGAAATCACCTCACCGAGCCCTCGGGCCCTGCTGAGAAAGGTCAAGCTCACACAGCCTCTGTCTCTGGATTTGGAGCTGAGAGCTCAATGCCTGTCTTGGAGGACAGGCAAAGCGAGCAGGTCACCTTGCAAAAGGGACAGAAAAAAAAAAAGAAAAAAAAAAAAAAAAAAAACAAGCAACCTGACAAATCCCTACATCACTTCCCGGAGTGTCTGAGGCCAGACATGCATTTTTAAGCAACACAGAAGCAGTTCATACTCTTGCAATTTCTTTATGATCAAAAACCAGATTGCTCCTGTAGGCATAAGGAAATTAAAGCAACCAGTTCCCTTCATTAGGATCAGAGCAGTGCAGGGAAGGGGCTGTGTGGGTGTACACATCCTCCAGAACCCTCCTAAGCCATTCCCTCCCAGCACCTCCTGTTTCCAGAGCCATGACCCAACAGCACTCCAAGCAGACAGGCTGCTGATGCCTGGAGCTGTAGGGCAGAGCTGAGTTAGGGATCAGCTGGACAACATGGACATAACAAATCCATGAAAAAATAGCTATGCTGGGAAAAATGTGGGGGCCCTGGCAGGCAGCAAGGTGAATGTGAGGCAGCAGGGCAGCTTTGAGGCAATGAAGACAACCCTGTCCCAGACCACAGCAGGCCAAGGATGGGATTTCTGTGCTCTACTCAGCACGTTGTGTCATTCCTGGAATGATTGCCTGGTTTTGGTGCCCTCAGCTTTTCAAGTGAGACAATGAAAAATTGGATAAGGTTCAATGAAGGGCAACCAGGATGATTGGAGAACTTCTCATATGAAGAAAAGACTCAGAAGATCTAGTTATAACTTCCACTACCTAAAAAAAATGTACATCTAGAGAAAGCAGAGGTACTCTTCCCATCGGGATGCATTTTTACACAACAGAGGTAATGGGCACAAGTTGCTGCAGGGGAAAGTACAGATGAATACAGGGGGGAAATATTCAGTGAGAACAACTGAACTTTGGAAAAGATTGCTCAAAGAAGTGGTGGAATCTTCTTGCTGGAAAAAAAAAAAAAAACGAGGCTCAGCTTGGTCATGTCCTGAATAATCAAATCTAAGTCCTGCACCAGAAAGAGATCTCCAAACAAATGATCTCCAGAAGTCCTTTCCAAACCATGCTTTACTGTGATTCCAATTCAAGTCCCAAAGTGAAGGGGGAAAAAAAAAAGCAACATTTTTCTTGAAATTCCACAAATAATTTTCCTTCACTCAATTCATCTAGCAACAGTATTTTTTTAAAAATCTATCTCCCTCTCTTCTCAAATCCAATAAAAAAGGACAGGAGAGCAAAAGTCATCAGTGTAACTCTCCATACACTGTTGTGTAGTAAAACTACACAGAGTCTTGGAGCCATGTTTCTTTTTAAAATGGTTAAAGATCCCACACAAAATTAAAAGCAAAGAGCTTAAGTAATCATCAGTAGCACAAATCACAGTTTATCCTAAATGTCAAATTTAAGTGACTCTGTTACTGAGAGAGGAGAGCAACACATGACTTCTCTGCAGTATTGGAGGGGGGATCAGAGAACAGAACTTCCAGCCTTGGCTTGACTGCTCAGTGGTAATCTACAACCAGCTAAAATGATAGAATGCTGTGAAATGGCTTACAACAGACTTTTGATGAGCCACCTCATCAAAATCAGCACACACCAAAGGAAGAAGATTGCCAAGATGATTTACTGACAGAGACAAGACTCCAGAGGGAGTGTTATACATTATTTCTACATTCCTTTTTGGAGAAAAAAAAAATCCTGTGTAGAATCTCAGAAGCAGCAATGTTGAGTTCGGTTAGATAGTTACAGTGTGGTCACAGCCATCCAGCCCATGCTGGAAACCACCAGTAAGACAGCATTAAGACCTAAAAATTAAAGCAGATGAAAGTATCCCTAACTCAGCTTCTCCAGGGACATGCAGGAGTTGCAGTTTGTCCTCTGAGCAACCTAATCTAGTTGAAGATGTCTCCTGCAGGGGGCTGAGCTATGTGACCTTTAAAGGTCCCTTCCAACCCAAATTGTTCTGTGACTCTGATTCTATTTCCAACTTTTAAATTTCCAACTTCAGCTGTGCAATCTGAATGCTTCTCACAAGTCGCACATGTCATTTAAACACAGCCCCTGAAAACTCAGTTTGTTGTTGCCTTGAGCAGTCAGGAAAAGTAATTTGACCAGCAGAGCGATGCTCAACTGGAATCAAAACTGGACAGGGACTTCTGCTCACCAACTGAAAGCTCTCACAATGTCACTCTTGTTTCTCTCCTCTAAAATCAAAGCAGCACAATGAACATTTCATTCTCTGAAGTCTCTCTAATGAGAACAAAAAAAAAAAGGGGTAGCAGATAGCTCCTCACAGGTGTCTGGCAGGGAAGATCACTTGTTGGGTCTCCCAGTGGGAAACAACAGAGGAAAAGGAGACTAAAAAAACACACACACTGAGCAAAAGCAAGACTTGGGAGATAAGGAAGAGAATAAATTATTTTTAAAAATGAAATAAAGGATAAGAGGGAACAAGAGGAGTCTTTGGCAATTAAAAAGACAACAAAAACATTCAGGAAGAAACCTGAATGACACCCAGGAAGGAGAAGCCACTTGTTTGCTCAAGGGGCTGTGTTGCCAACCCCTCCCTGGGGAAGGAAGGGAGAGGGGAGCACAGCATCCAGAGCCACACCATGGAGAATTCCCTGCCTGCCTGGCTGCTGTGCTCAGTGGGAGGCACTGCAAGCAGCTCTGCCTTTCCCCAGGTCTGATCTCTGAGAAACAGCACTAAAGTAAATATATGCTCCTGTGGAAGTTCAGCCATGTCCCCGGAGCTCATTCATTCCCTAACCTTTTCCCAGCTGCTGCCCTGCAATGGGATCAGATCACATGGAGCCAGGCTGGATTTCAAAGGAAAGGTCCCAGAGGTGACAAGCAGCTCATTAATTCACTGTGGTGCTTCAGTGCTGGAGGAAGTGCTGTAAAGGCACAATCTGAAACTATTTAGAGCCACCAAATAATTATATCACAAGAAGCCACTGCACACTTCACATTCACTAATGCTGAAATCTAGCTATGTAATCTGCTGAGAGAATTAATGAAGAAAAAAGGAGGAGACTGGCAATTTATTAAGAAATGCTAATCAACCTGTTTTTGAAGTGTCCCTCATTTGCATTACAAACATTATTATGAAAAATCAGCATTATGCCTCTCCGTGCTCCATTGTACTGCTCTGCTGAACATCAAAAATATTCACTTCCTTAGAGCAGGGAAAAAAAAAAGGGAAAGAAAAATCATGATCAAAGATAACTTCAATTACTTGTTAATTTCACCTTAATTCCACTCCTGGGATAATAAGCCTTCCTCATAAGTTCCCTTCCCTGTAACAAATTCTGATATATGCTTATAGGCCCCTAAATATATTCCCACAAGAAGTACATGAATAAATATGCATCGGTGTAATTTACATAGCCTTCACCACAAGCATGGTAGGCCTGTTCATAAAAAAACCCACTACAGTTCACTATGTGAAAAACTCATTAAGCTCCCCTTTGAATATAGGACTGAAAGTTGTTTTTTAATTTATTAGGCACACTTTCATTGGTCTTCTATCCAAAAGCATTATGAGGGATGCTCGGAGACACTTTTAGTCTCTAGTAAAAATAAAATAAGAGCACAGAAAAATCAGAAGTGTGTAATTTTGATCGTGTATCAAAACTTCACACACTCATTCCTGAATAAACTATTTCTTTTCTGGTTGCACAGATAAGCTGATATGAAGAAAAGTGAAGTAATTTCTAAGTTGGTTTATCTATCAAGAAATTTTCCACAATTTATCACTGAATATGCTTTCTTCCCTTTCCATGGGCCACTGAAATTTTAACTGCAAAGACTCAGGGAAACATTCCTGTTTAATACTCACCAATCAATACCAAGAACAGGTAGAAAATGAATAAATCATTAAACTTTAAAAAGCAAGCAACAGAATGATAACATCTCAATTGTTAATTCTGGTCCATCAGCTGCAAATGAAATAAATTTCTTGAAAATGTTTCTCTTTTGAAGAACTAGTGAGCTCTAAAGAGAAAAGAGTTGATATTAGAAAATTCTTGACCAGGTCTGCCTAAAATCACAGACTTGTATAATAGAATTTTCAGTGGAGCTAGACAAACTCAGGCTGAAAAAGATTTTTAAAAAATACTTGACTAATAATCCAATATATCTTCTCTGGCTATGACTCTAAAATGTAATTATTGATCAGACAGGATAACAAAACATCTAAAACCCAGCAAACATACACAACCACATTTAAAAACACAAATCTTTTGAAAGGAAAAGTAATCTCACCTCAACTCCTGAATAGAAAAAAATACTGTTAATTTTTGTTTTTTGGCGTATTTATGCTTGTTTAGAAAGCAGAACCTGAGGACCAAAGGTTGCAAGAGACTATTCAAAAATGAAAGCCACCAAACGTTGGATATCAAAACAGAAACCAAAACCCCTTTAACAGACACATTAGAAAATGAGAACAAGCTCTCTCAGGAAAAAGACTAACTGTGCTTTCCCTTCCTTATGTCTACTGTTAGTCACATGCTTTCCTTCTTTCTTTGGAAAGAAGATTAAGGAAAAGAAACCTGCATTAGATTCCATTTTATCTGTTAGGGAGGATATGACTGTAGGACACTAGGACCACCCTTCAGTGATGGGTGCCATAATTTGTAAAGCAGGTATTTATAATAAAATAGTATCTCACATTGGCCCTTCCCAGGAGCAGGACTGAGACATAGACTTGAAGACTATGAACTGCCTTTTGAAGAAATGGATGGTGATTTGTGCATGACTAAAGCACTGGATATTAAGGATGCAGAACTCCTCCCTCTCCTCCTCTCTTGGTCCCCAAACTACTTCCCCACATTGTTAATTTCACCAGTGGAACAGCTGACCCAATGAAAAGCCAAAACACAAGATCTTCTGCAGTTACAGATGCTTTCTCTGCACACTGAGAGTGTTCCAAGTTTTCTCCCTGCCTGAAGCCCAGGCCAGGAATCGTTTGGCCTTGGAATGCTCAAAGGGGTCTCACCTGCAGCCCGATAACGCGATCGATGCAGCAGCGCTCTGCTTTCCTGGCAGAAGGGTTATAGATTTTCCTATATTCCTATTTATTTTCCTAAAATCAGGGAAGGAGGTACACAGGGAAAAGGCTGTGCTGTGTAAGAGAGGCAGGGCTAACCATCCTCAGGAGTACATCCCTAAATTTACCCTTCTCTTCTATATTTCTGTCTGTAGATCAAAAACCTGACCGTATCCCCCGAGGGCAGGGCTGCAACAAATGATACACACATTACTCCTCTTTCCATCTGGAATGCAGTTTTAGATATCCTTCAAATTTCCTTTTATTTTACTAATCTGGATGGTTGAAATGGCAGCCACCTTAAGGGGTATAGAAAACATTATTTGCTCCATTGAAATTTAATTTCTAAACTATAACTATTGGTCTGGCCAATCAACGTGACTTGAAACGCGGCAGGCTTGCACAACAAAGTTCTGGATTTACATTATTTTTGGAGTTGTTTTCTCTGCTGCATAATCCTCCCAAGGCTATGAAAACCCAGGTATTATAAGCACATGATTTGCTGAACAGACTGCATGAATTTAATTCAGCAGTTTTCATTGTCAGTGTTTAGATATGGCAGACCTGAGGGAGCTGTTTGAGAAGCCACTCCATTCTGCTTTCCCCTTTCCTTTTAAACACACATTTGGATTGTTGAGGATTGTGATTTAGGGAAGACAGGAATACAGCAGACACTTTGAACCATTCTGATTTTCCCTCCTAGGCTACCAGATTTTAAGTGACAATATTGGTTCTCCCAGTGGGCACATCCTCTTTTATTGGGGTGCTTGACAATCTTCACTGCTACAGTGTATTGTCTTCTAAGGTTCAGCAGCTGCAGCAGCCCTTAATTAAGTCTCTTCTGAACATATTTTTTACTGCATTGCAATCTAATAAATACTAGGAAAACAAAATATATTAAATGGCAGAGTTATCAGGGAAAAAACAAATAAAGAGGAGAAAACCAAGCATGGGTAGGTATAGACAAAATCACAGCTTAGATGCTTTTTAAATAAGTACCTGGAACCAGATTTGTCAAATCAAAGGAACAAATTACATTTGTGGATGTAATCTTCTGGGAGCTACTTTTTTTGTGTTTGTTTTTTTCTTTTTGCTAATTCACCACATTGGCTGTATCAATTATCTTGGCTTTCAATTCAGATTGAGTTTCTCTTTTAATCAATACTTTAAACCAAGAGCTTGATCCAAAGCCAACAGGGACCAGTGAAAAGTTTCTTTGACTTCAGTAGAGTGCAAGCACCAAAATTACATTAAGAAACTAATCTTCACTGCAGATGCACTGTATGGGAAACAAAGCATAAAATATTTGAAATTACAGCTTTTTAATAATGCTTCAATACCACTTTAATCACACAGACATTTGCTCTGGGACTCTGGCTTCATATACCAAAATTCAGACAGAAGCTCTCATTTTTGTCTCATTTACCCATCAGTGTAAACAGAAAAACATACATTATAACAACTATATTAAAACTATTCTACAGCACTCCAAAAGACATGTCTCAATTTAAACCTCCATTTCTTATAGTCTGGGTTTCAATCAGGATACCTGGAGCTAATAATTAAACTCCATAGAAATTGCAGAAAGGGAACACTGGGGAAAAAAATCAATAAAGAAACCTTTTAGAAGAATATACCTCTGGAACAAATGGTTGCAGCATTCATTCTGTTAAATGGTACCTGAAGGAGGGAAAACCTTAAGGCAGTCCTTAGCACAAATGCTGCAGATGCTACAGAACAGCTCCCTAACACTTGGCAGATGCAATTTCGTTGTGGGGGACTCTACTGCCTTTTAAATGACAAAAAAATAGCGAGACAAAGCTCCAGTTTACTGAAAACTGTGGCATTAACTCTAATTCACAACACTGCACTGCAGTAAGCACCAGTGATGGATGCTCAAGCTGAAACAAGATGACTTTCCTGTCCTGTTTGCCCAGGAAAGTCCCATTACATTGTCATGCAGGGATCCAACACATGGCAAGTGCTGCCTCATTTCATTCTTTCTTTCATCCTAAAAATACCTCTTCAAATGATAATTTCAGGGTGGTACCTCAAAGTTGCGTGAAGCTGCATGGAGCTGGGATAACTATTCACCCCATTTATCATCCCTTTGTTTCCTGCTTGACAGGGATGATAGCCTAATTTTTCCTCTGCATTAAATAGCACATTCACGTCACATCAAATTCTGAAGTCATTAGTTAGTATATTCACCAAATCTACATTAATAAAGCAATAACTTGATCGCTGGCTTTTAAAGTGCCAATTCAAAATAGGGAGAGAAGGAAGGAAAAAAAAAAAAAACAACCAGGTGCTGTTTAAACAGCATAATCGTTATTCTAATTGATACCTTAGAGCTCACACTAGAGAAAGGGGGACTAACCACGAGCACTGAACTCCCACACACACTTCAGTTCCAGCAAGTGTCTCTCACTCAGTGTTTGAGGCACAGGAGTCAGTGGCAAGGGAGCAGGAGCTGCTCCCACTGATGCTTGCAGATCTCCATCCTCCTGAATGTGAGCTATTGATTTCACTTCCAAATGCCAAACCATCAGACTCCCTCGCTGTGGGAGAGTTCCAGAGGAACAGCAACTCCAGCCACAGACAGGATCATTAAAAGAACCACCTCTGAACAGACCTGGTGCTAAAAATAAAAGCACCTGCCGTGGTTCTGTGCTCTGTAAGGGCTGAATCTGCTCTGTGAGATTCAAAACCCTTTGAGAATGTAAGGTGTGTCAAACTAAATCCTAAAGCCTCTGAGGCACAGAGATGGAGAGAACTGGGGTTAAGAGGCTCCACCACATGCCCTGGCAGTCGAAGGATTGCAGAAAATGTCTAAATCTTGAGAGCTTAAATCACTTTTCCAGCAATCTCTCATGGGGTCTTGTTGATTAAGCCTGCAACTCCTGACAGGCTCTGGATTTGAGGTAAACATTTCTCCAAGTTCTATCAGGGACAGTATGGAGTGCAGACCAAAAAAAAAATGAAGGTTTTTTTTTGTTTTCTAGCAGTTTTCTAGCAGTGGGGAGATGAAAAAAAACCCAAAAGCCAGACAGAGTATTTCACATTAACAGCATGGCTGTACATCCTGTTTGCTGAGTGACCAGGGCCAAGAGTGCTTTCACCTGCAATCCTGACCAGTACCATTAATGCAGTTTAAATAGCCATAGCCTCATTAAAAGGTTATTATTATATTAATCTCCTTAAAACTTACAAATATTGGGAATATTTTATCAGTACAAAAATTGATACAGAGGAGAGACCCAGATTTACTTAAAAACATCATCGAAATATGGTAGTTCATGTTTCAAGGAAATTCAACAAAAGAAGCCCAAATTTCATGGATTTGTTGTTTTAAAGATGAATCGTGCAAAACAAATGTGTAAACAAAAAGAACAATAGTACTCAACTTTCAAGCATATTCCACTTCACACAATTGTTTTTCCATCTGTCTTTTACATAATCCCTGTGACAGGAGCTCATGGTGGAACATAAAATATATGATACAACTGCACAAACAGTTGGATTGAAATAGCTCAGGTGCTCAGGCACTTCTGCTCTGCCTCAAAAGTTAAAAAGGTTTTGCTTTGTTTAAAAATACAGGTGTATTTGTAAGGAGGTAATTACTGCTGAACAACTCAGTGTTCCCTAACAGAGAATATAGTGCAATTTCCTAGAGATGCTTCTTAAACCAATAAAGAAAGGTTAAGTGAAAGAAAAAAGCACAAGTAGAATATATGAAAGGGCACTGTGGCTTTGAACCTTTATATGAGAACTTAACTGAAAACTAACAAAGCAGAAACACATTACAAAGCCACAATTTTGCAAAGTTTGGACATAAAAAAACACCAAAGAATTGCAGCATAATAAAAGATTCAACAAGACTTTCCAAGACCAGGGTTTCAGGATGACCCAGAGAGTAACAGATCACAAGCCAGAGACTGTAACCCTCCACCATGGAGAAAATAACTGTAGTACAAAATGGGTAGTGGCCTCTGAGAGAGGAAAGTGGGGGAAAAAAGACACCAAAGTTCAGTATGGAAGCAAAAACACCACAAAAACAAAAGACACATAACTAGCCAGAGAAATTGATTAAAGAGCCTTCAAGCATTTTAACTTTACAGTGCCTCTGAGGTAAGTAAATATTACCTCTTTTTGTTTCATAATTGAGGCAATAAGGGTAAACGATTTCTCAAGATCACGTGGGAAGTCTGAGCCAGAGCCAGGAGCCCAGATTTATTACCTGGCCTCTACACCATGCTGACTCCCACAAATGATGGAGACAAACTGCAGGGATTCACAAAGAAAAAACCCAAAGACCGTGGGCTGGAAAGACCAAGCTACAAAATGAGACTTTAAAAAAAGGAAAACAACAGTGGGGTTGGCACAGGTTTGCCATGACAAAATGATCAAACTTTTAACTGCACACCAAAGCTAGCATAGAATTAGGAAAAGGAAATTGTGCTGCTGAGGAAAAGCAGCACAAGACCCTGCAGAAATTCTGGTCCCTGCACCTTTCTCCCACTGGTGATAGAGGCAGGGAACAAACAGGAGTGTCAGGAATCAGTCCCAGTGCTCAGTTCCATGCTTGTTGAAGTGCTGGACATTGCTGACATATTTCATTGTAGCATAAGACCCATACAGAAGAGTGCATCTTGAATAAATTCCAGCCATTCCTTGGCTAAGGAATGAGGAAGCATTTCTAGGGCTTAACCATTCCCATACTGTGAAGGATGTCAATGGAAAGGACAAGATAAGGCATCGAGGTTTATCTGATATATTATTTGGTGGAATGGATTCAACAAAAAACCTTAAAATTCAGGCCTAGTAAGAATTAACTAATCACCTATAGATGGAAGCACTACTCACATATCTACTGAGGGAAAACATACACATATTGGACAGCAAACTTGTCCTGATAATAGTTCAACCATCTATTCCAGCTTTAAAATGTGGATTTGTTGGGAAATGGATCAATGGACCATTACGGGGGACCCAGTCTGACTTATCCAGCAGCTAAAAGCCAACAGCCCCATAAATTCCACTCCATATGTGAGATTTTTAAGAGGTGGCTGAGCATTACAGAGAAGTGGAAAACTCCTGCTGAATCAGTGCCCTTCACTTGAGCAGGCCTGTCAACACATGAAAGATCTGAACATCAAACAACTTTAAGGTCAACTCTGGCTGTAACCTTTTAACTATTCCTTTAGCTTTAACATACATAACTGAGATCACAGAATTCACACCTATCCTCCAGGTCTGCCAGCAAAATTGATGAAAACGAGCCTTAGTTTAGCAAAATACCCTGAACAATTCTGTTTCTGGGATACCACTTCTAAGGAGTAATTTTCTCTATTTATTTTTAATTAAAACAACGTTTAACACAATGCAAAGCTGGAATGAGAAAATATGATTGGCACAGCCTCAGAGACAGGGCAGCTCCTGCTGGTCAAGCAGGGTGAAAGAGGTCAGGCATCTTTTCTAGTTTATGGTTCATATCCTCAGGTCCTGTTTCAGTTCCTTGGTTTTGAAAGAGGTCTAAGGCAGGACCTTTTCTGTCCAAGCTGACAAGGTATATGGCACACCCACATATTTTTCCAACTTTTGTAGCCACAGGCTCTCAGCAAGATAAAATTTCATTTCCTTTGATGGCCTTCTCAGGATTGGGAACCCCTGTCAGGATTCTCTCCTGTATATTCAAGCTCCTTTCACCCCTGTCACCACTACCAGCAGCCCCATGGACCCTTTCAGCATCTATCCAGGCAGATCAGGATGTTTCTGCTAAAACTAAATCAATTAGCAAGCAGCAGATGTCCAGGGCAAGCAGCTTTTCCATGGAAGTCTGGTTCCTTGAAATCAGCTGAAAGGTGAAGACAACAGAAGTTAAGG
Organism: Argya squamiceps; assembly: GCA_037834095.1. Lineage (NCBI taxonomy): Eukaryota > Metazoa > Chordata > Aves > Passeriformes > Leiothrichidae > Argya > Argya squamiceps. Next base: position 6,705,379 of record JBBMKD010000145.1, on the reverse strand, counting down.
CCTCTGGCTGGGCTCTAATGCCTGCTGCAGGGAGGAGATGCACCCCAGACAGAAATCAGATCAGGAAGGGAGAGCAGATGAAGGCAGCCCTATGTAAATTGTCAGATGCAAACAGGAACCTGCAGTGCAGTCCAACTTTTTGCCAGATACGTCTCTAAACAAATTAGTTTATCAAAGCTGGCATCTAATTAAATCTTCTCTTTAGTGTCTGTCATTCTTCTTGCAAGGCCACGCAAAAGGGGTTATAGGAAAGTTTTTGATGACATTAAACATTAATTGCCAACTGTATTCTTACATGCTCATTCCAATTTACTAGCTCCCAAATCAAAATTCAGGCCATGCACAGGAAAATCCTGCACAGAACATGTGATCACAACAGGATCTTGTACCACAAGCAAATCTAAAATAAAATCTATAAAGATCCAGCATGCATTGGGAAAAGCATTATTTAAAGTTAAGGGGGAAAGGATCAAGACCTATTCTCCTGTTGAGTTATGTATGGGGGCTGAGGGAATTTGAAACCATTCTGTGTTATGCTCCATACATGCTGCTGACAGCCAAACCCCATAAGGAAACCTATCCCAGTGCTATTTGATGACTGACAATGTCCATGTGGCAGTATTTTCATTGGCAGAAAAGGAACATAAAAAGGACAGACAAGACAACTTTGAATTTCCATTGATCTGTCAGACTAAGTTAGAATCCACATATTATCAACGTGGAGGAGACAAGAAGACCTCAAACTTCACAGGACCTAGATCCATTCAGAGTAAGAAAATTTTAACACACTATTCTTGACATCACATAATGAAGTCATGATATAGTGGGAAATTGTCACCTGAATGTGTCGTTATACACATCTCTCTATCTTTTGGTCTGTAAGCCTTGCTAAATTTTTTAAAATATATTCTAAAAGGAACTGGAAATAAAAGGCTGTGAAGATGAGTACTCAGAATTTCTTCAGGTCAGCCAAGGGTTGAGGGACTCATTTTTTCAGTGGTTCATTTTGACAGTGCAAGTAAGTCTATTCTTCCACGGAAATCATGTCCATACAAAGGCAATAAAAAAAATATATATATCTGAGCAAATGAGACCTCTGCAGTGTTTGTAATTGCACAAGTGACTGCCTGGCACACACATCTTAGGGCAGCTGGATATTTGATGTGTCCCTGTTGCTGCTGCATCGTCAATTCACAGTCACTTACTGGTCAAAACCCCACTCTGAACAACCTTAACTGCATGAAGATTATCTTCTCAGTAGGCTGCCACTATCGTGCACTGTGACAGCTTTATGTTTTGTTATATTTATGGTTTCCAAACATCACTGCAAAGAAGATCATGAGATTTCTCATCATTACACAGCCAAGCATGCAGCCTGCCATGTTTGTGGTGTTGGCTCCAGATGATGTTCGTGCTCATGCAACCACAGGAATGTTGCACCTAACTAAACTTTTCCCAGGCTTGGGAATATTTAAGTACTGGACAATAGGAAGTTATTAATTTAAGAAAGATTTATAGAAGCCTTAAAACCTCAACAGGATCACATATGCAAAATTTAAGGTCAGTGATTTCACTGATGTTTGATGAGTCGTTGCAGGTCTGCCCTACCTCAATGTGGCACAATTTGAACTTCATCTGTTTTCATGTTTTCATTAGTATTAAATACTTTTTAATACAAAATACAAAATGCAGCATTCAAAAGCACACAATAGAGAATGGTTTTCCTGAAAACACCACCTCTGGACGTGGGCATCTCTGTGAGCAGTGGCTGAGGTAGCAATGTCTGATCTGCTTCCCATGTTAAACTGAGAATCTCTTTCCCTGCCTTGCTGTTTCCATATGATATCAAGAAAAAACAAGTCACTATTTCTCTGTGTTGTTTTCATAAAGCTAAGGAGGTTGTTGGTCCCTTTTGTACTCTGGAGGATGTCAGAAGCCACCTTGCCCAGGCACCTCATTCAGGTTGGATCAACACGGAGTGTTTAATAAGATGTGGCAGCAGCCAGTCCATCTTTATTGCTGTTTTCTAAGCTATTAGCACTAGGGAAATCAAAACAAAACCAGCAAGACACAGGCTCACAGAACTGAAAATGTTTTCTGCTATTTCTTCTCTCCACAGACTAACACAGGAGGTTCTCATTCCTTCAGCAAGTTGGTTTCCACATTAATGGAAGTAGACCAAAGAAATTGTAAATAATTCCTAGCTGGATTTTTCCTTCTTTTGTTTAAATAACTTTTCCTCTTTTGCTGTTTCACTTTCCTGACAATTATCTTTTCGTTTTTATTACTCAATTTATTTTCTTCCCCTTACAAATGTCCCCAGTAGAAATGTGAAATGCTATTGTGGCCTGTAAAAAAGGGGTTTGGCTGAGATAATTAGAAGGATTCCTCTGACTTAGGAATGTGGCCAGAAGTAACTGGGTCCTGGGTGGATGTCAGAAGATATGAAGCTAGAGTATCTCAAATTAGGCAAATTCAGATGAAGACTCTAAGTCAGCATGTCAAAAGTTCACTCTTCACTGCAAAAAGCAAGAGGCAGAAGTTTTCCTGGCTGTTTCCTGCTTGTTATATCACCTCCAATTTAAAATGTTATAGTCTTGGGGGAATTTTTTTTCTTTTTTTAATTTCCTACTTACTACCTTAGTTACACAAGTCACATTTATAACTGCTGTCGTTGATGGAAATAATCACAGCTCTAGATGATACACTTTTTATTTTTTGCTGCTCTGATTGTAAAATTGATTAATGAGCCCTGAATTTAGAAGCTTCTATACCAACAATCTTGGGTTTTAAACAGTCTCACCTTCCTCAGCTAAAACAGAATACATTGTTGCTTCCTGACAGTGAAATGTGTGTACGTATGAAATATGTTTTAGCAGACAGAGATTTCAGGTCTACAAGCACATCTTGTTCAAAAAGAACAATGTAACCTCCTGTCACACAGTAAAGATGTTGGTCTATAGACACACCGAGGGTTTAATACACACACCATCCAGAAAACCCCTTCCAATGGCTAAGCCCAAGGTCAACAGTAAGTGTTGGATACCCAAAAATTGAAAAGTACAGCTAAGTTCAGGTTCTTGTTCAGGAGCTGCCAATCTTACTCATGTAAGAACATCTATGCTGGCTCCAGCTGCTAACATGATGGACAGATTACCACCAAAAACATGGACCTTTTTCTGTATCACCCCGAAAGCCAACAGGTATCAAAAAATATGACAAATCTTTGATGAAATAAAGATGGCAAATATATTTATCAACATATCCTACATTTCTTCTGCAGATTGACTCCTTTTACAGCTGAAGATCAAATAATCACTGTATTTACATACAAATGTAATGGTCCACACGTGCAAAGTAAACTCATTAATTTTCAAACCATTCCTGCCAGCACTCAAGCAGCATCTCTGTTCTGACACTAGGGAACCCGACTGCAGGAAGCTGGGAACTCTCAGTCACTTGACTGCTCAGCCATGAGCTCTGGCATCTCTCAGCATTAATAAGGAAAGAAAAAGTCCATCATGCAGAGAAGGGGTGCTCACTACAAAACTGACATCAGAAAATGAAGAGCCTTGATAGCTATTAATCATAATTAATATGATCAATAATTTAAAACCAACATGAAGCAAAAAACACTTCTGCCAGAGCAGCAAGACTCTAGAAGTCATGTTGAAAAAAGAAAGTGTGTTTCTGACAGAAAAAATGAATTGACACCTCAAGCCCAAGATACACTGCAATGCAGTGTTCTCAGAAAAAAAACAGGAGTCACCCCGGCAGCTTTGGAAGTCACTCATGAGGCTGCACAGATCAAACTGGAAATTCAATATCTTGTTTTGTCCAAAACTGAGGGCTGAGAAAGGAGTTGTTCTTCCTTTTCCAAGAGGAGAGCAGTTACAAGGAGAGCTGACCCTTCACCCCTGCTCAAGTCTGTGGGAATGGGAATCTTTAAGCCCTGGACATGATTTATTAAAAGGGCAGAATCAATTAAAAACTCATATTTCTAGCTGGAAATTTTATTACCAATAAGTCTTAAGATATTATCATTACCAAGGGGTAATAAAAACTTTTCCTGTTGTGTTTTTTTTTTTTCTTCAGTTCTCTGACTATGTGCAGATGCCAGTCTGGACAGGTACCTCCAAATAGTTCATGAGTATTTCATATTTCAGAATTATAAAAACAAGTCACAACCATGTGGTTTTAACACTAGAATTTTTAAGGAAAATATTAGCAGTGAAATACCAGACACTACTCAATTTCCTTTCCTTAGCAAATTTGAAATATATAGACTATGTTTAAAGAGAGTAAATATACAGGCAATCTAAATGCTACCTAATTACAGAGATTACCTACAGTGCAATATACTGCATGGACATACAGACTTATTTATGAAATATTTTTGAACACAAGTTTCTTTTTAAATATTAGCATCTTTTAAGTCTCTTTCAGGTTGTGTGTTTTCCATCCACCTCTCCCATCTACTGCACTACTTCCAAGGCAGCAAACCCCTGCTGTGAGGAGCTTCTTTAACAAATAAGTGAAAGTTTTGCTGCCACTCTTGACAGCTCAGAAGATGATGCAGGTGACATTTCAGAGGCAGTTCTCAGAAGGTAACACAGCATTTCTTCTGCACACACTTGTAAGTGGTGTGACAAAAAGTGAGAATTCTCTCAAGAACTTGGTACACAGACGGAGCTGAGTCCTACCTGCAGTGCTGCCACAGAGCAGGTGTGTCAGCACCAGAACGGTGAGTCCTCAAGCTCAGGATTGCAATTTCTGTATTTACACAGCCTGGCCCAAGCTGGTGATGCCTTATTTTAGCTTTCATGTTTTTCACATCGTCTGCTGCCTGGAGGTGCAGTTCTGAGCCTCATATTAAGTGCTGGTGAGCACTCTGCACAGAGAAGGGAGACAAAACAAATCCTTTTCCTGCTGCACACCAAGAACAACTTTCAGGCCCAAAAGCACAAACAAGGGTGGCTGAAGGGAGGAACAAGAAGGATGGGACCTCACAAGCTGAAGCTGTGATTGAACAATTAAACCCCAATATGCAAATGGACCAAAGCTTATAAAAATGTAAGACTTTGTGACCATCCAGCCATTTTGTGACCATTCCTAATCCACCTTGGGTGTAGCCCTGGCCAGGCCCTGTCCTGCCCAAGGTGGATCCTGGAGGCCTTTCAATAAATCCCTGCTTTATTCTCCAGCTCTGCTCAGTCTCTGTTCCAGGTCAGCCTTCCCAAGACATCACTGGGACCAACAGAGAAGTCACAGCTGAATCTCCATCTTTTCTCTAGCCTACACCTACCTCTCACAGAACAAGAGGAGAATGGAAAAAAACATCTTTACTCATGAGTATTTTTACTCAATGCAAATTAACGCAAGAAACTCAGCTCCTGAGCACACAGGGCAGTGCAAGCACCACTTGCTGCAGAGTGGCACAGAACTGAGCATGGAGATACTCAGCTACAGGCTACTAACATCCCACCCACCAGAAGTAGATAGAAAAATATGAGTAGAAAAATACAAGTGTAAAAATCAGAGTAGACAGAATGAAAAACATGCTTCCCAATCAAACCTGAGTCCTTGAGATGCTCTGGTGTAGCTCCAAAGCTGGAGCATCACTTTGTGCACCACCAGTGCACAGAGAAAATGTCATAACTCTCTCAAGTGAGTACTGGGCTGAACCCCAGAGCTGTGAACAGCAGAAACTTCTCAAGTGTGTCACGCACACGGTGAGAAATGTGCCTGCTCTGAGAAAACAAGGAGCTGGAACATGTGGGCTGGCACTTTCCCCATGGTATTTTCTTACTCAGATTCCTTGAATTTGTAAAGTATTCCCCTTCAGAAGACCCCACAGTGGCTATGGTTAGAGGCCAAACTTTTTTAAAATTACAGAAAGCACGGAACAGCTTGATGAAGATCAAATATGTGCAAACAGGTGGTAATAACACAAAAGCTGAGACCAGTTGTAGTGTTTTACTGATTTATAGTAATTTAACCCTTTTTTTCTTTTTTCTTTTTTTTTCCTTTTTTTTGGTGCCTTATTCTCATTCCCAAAAACAAAACAAAAACCCACTTGAGTCAGGACAGAGGTCAGCAATCACCATTTCGACTTAAAATATCACCATTTAAATGCAAATACTAGCCTTTCTTCCTGACCTTTAAATGTTCATTTCATAGAAATGGAATAGAAAGTGTAAATTTTGTGTCTTCGTATCTCTAAGCAGCTCCTGTGTCATTTAGTTGCAGTTTTTGACACATAAATCCTTCTTATTAAATATATTCCTTCTGATTAAATATGTCATTGTATCAGCATGCTCTAGCTCCTCAGAGACAAGACCCAGTAATTTTGCATGATGTTCCATTTCACAGAGTACATAGATTAAAATGGAGATTATCATTGCTTCTTACTCTCTATTTATTGAGATAAACCCAAGTTTATGTGATACCAACAAAAAATGATGCAGTATTCTTTCTGGGGCTTGCTTATAACAAATTTAAACAATGCTGATACCCACAGCAGAGGCTTGCAAGCTCTCCTCAAACACGTTCATCTAACTCAAAACCTGCCTTGTATACCTACAGCCACACATGACCCTTACATTTCTCAGCAATTAGCAGATGGTTTATGCATGAAAACAACAAAAGAAATGAATTGATATTTAATTTCACCCAAGAAGACCAAAGAGATTCTTCCTGCTGTTAGGAAGAGCCATCCTGTGTTTCTCCTCTTCCAGGTACTCTGCACCTCCACAGCAAGGCAGGGAAGGCCTAGTTCCTTGAAAGAATGATTTTCTGCCTGTTTAAAAAGCTTGGCAGTGCCATTTACAAGAGCAGTATTTTGTAAAATGTCAGATTTTGGCTGAAGGGTAAAAAGGTACCAGTTCCTGGGTCAAACAGAGTCACATCACCATCACTCCAGATCAAAGGTCCACTATTAGCTGTGCCATCATTTCACATGTCAGGGGCTCCCCTCCCTGTTTCACCAAAGAAACATGTTGATAGGTATAGCTGTGGATTCTCTGTGCCTGCACATGCAGAAACATTCCTGTTGTTGCTGTTTTCACCAATTCAGTCATTAGTTTCATAAATTAGAGCCCATCCCTTTCCATATATTTTATTTCACGATTCAAATCAGGACAGACTCAGTTTTAGTGTCAATGAATTATGTATGCAAATCACATCATGCTCTGGCAAACATGACTCTAAGTTTGATTAAAAAAACATAATTATGCTTTATTACTCCATTTATTGGGGGATGGGGAGAAAAGTTTTAAAGACTGATTTTTCATGATGGCATTTGTTCCTCTATCAATCTGGCTAATGGCAGTGACAAGCCTAAGGAATTGTCAGTCTCATCTCTCAAATCAAAAGATAATGAAGAAAACCCAAGTGTGAAAACTGGTGTTTGGTACAGATCATCAGAGTAATTTCTTGAAAGCATTTCAGAATGAAATGCATTCCCTGTTTATACTCTTTTTCATTGTACAAAGAGTTTCTCTACTGACCCTGAATTTCAGAGCTTAGATATTAAACAAATTAACTCCATAACACATACCATGGAGTTGAGCAAGATTTATGCACGCAAAGGACACAGCATCACATCAGACCAGAGCAGCATCACTAACCAGAGCAGCCAGAGAATCACAGCACAGTCAATTCAATTTCCAGTGATGCCTCTTTAAGCTCTAACGAACCATGGGGCCCTAATGAGAGGTTTCACTGAATCCTGGCCAATCAAGCAGAAATTTTATGGAGAAAAGGTAAAAGCTAAGAAGCAAAACCACTCAATAACTATATTTTACAGCAATTTATTCAACCATGGACTAATAGTTTCCCTTTAAATCTGTAAAAAACTAATCATGACAGAATTGTAACTTTGCAGTGGAGGATTGGCCTCCTTCTTCCTACTCTTTGCCTCCTCTCAAAAGTGGGAGACAATGAGCTATAAGGGGAGAAGAAATAAATGTTGAAAATAGTGAAAGGAATCATGATCCCTTGGTTTGTACCCAGCAGTATCTTTAGGCTGCCCTCAATAGCTTGAACCACTTTGATTAATTGGGCCATTAAAGTTCCAGTAATAATTCCAGGGCAGTTCCACAACTAATGGTTACTGACAGGAAAGGTTTCTGTCTTTCCACTTAACAGTGCTAAAAGATGCAATCCTGACTGTTACTGAAGTCAACAGCAAAACTTCCACTCAGTTCTGACTGGTGGAGTTTGATACAGACATCTTCCAAGCTGTAAAATGTTTTCTAAAGGAGTAATTAAAGTATGGCAAGTGAGTGCTGTCAGCTGGCAAACTCTGCCAAAATGAAAACGTTGATCAGAAGGATGGGTAGTCTTTCACAAAAATAGGTTACCTGCTAAGTGTTTGTCTCTCAAAACATTCTTGGGCTCAAGCAGGCTGCATGGTAAGATGTGTGTCCACAGAAAGCAGCAGAATCTGCTGAGGAAACATGAGCCTTGGCAACAGATTTCATTTTTCTTACTAGAGCATATCAGAGGAAAAAGAAAGGGAGAAAAGCAATCAATAGCTCTGAATGCTTTCTTGTTGAAAGGGAAGAATTTGGATGCTGATGACTTAGCAAAAGTTGTTCTCCTTAGAAGAGTTTAAGCTGGGATGGAGGAGTAGTTCTTCATGAACTTCAAGACTATAGAAGCTTTCTCTTCAGAGGATGATGATGAGGAACAATAAAGAAAAAAAGATCTTTCCTTCCTGGTTTTAAGAACTACAGTAAAGATTATTATGTCACAGATCTCTCTCCCTTCCTCCTGAAGGAGCAGAAGTGGCATGTGGCAAATGTATTCAAGCTGAAGAGCCAATTAATGGATCTAGGTCCTTATTCTTTAAAGACTCCTAGAAAAAACCTGTGTTATGGGGGAAAATAACTTCTCCAAAGCACTTAACTGAGGCTTCATGGGCACACTGGCATAGGAGATTTTCTGAGGAAGAGGAGAAAAGAAATCAATCTAGTTTGCTTGGCACTGGAATAAATGAAGTCATATAGTGGTCACCAATACACTGCATTTCACCTCTGTGTTAGGTCCAGGAGGATGAACCTGCTTTCCACTCCTCATCTATAAAATGGAAATTTTATCACCAGAGTAAAATCATGGAATAATATCAGTGAATAAAAATATAATACCATCAAGGAACTTCTGATCCTCTAAGTTCAACCTCTCATACAAGGATGGTGGATCCTTTCTGGGTATAAGTAAATCCCTTCAGTTTTAAGGCATGTTTCACTCTGAAGCTACAATATCTCTGTTTATAAGCAGAGATTGTCATATGGCTGTGATGCTTCTAAACCACATAACCTCACAGTTTAGACTATGCATAAAAAGATTCTATGCTAACTAGAATCTGGGCTAACTAGAGACAAATATGTGACCCTGAGGAGCAAAACTCTGCTTTGTTTCTGCTGCTTTTATATGAGGAGCTAATGAAAATTTAACCAAGAAAATGTTGTTTCATAAAGATCCTGAAAATTAGCTGTATCAATGAATTTTAACAAATGTAATTACAAAATCTATATGCTTGGACTCATTAAAATGAAGTCCCAAATTAAGAGATGCTTTTTTTGGTTTTTGTGTCAGAAAGACATCTATCAGATCTTTAAATCCTTTCCTTTCCAAAGCCATGTTTGAAGTTTCCCAGTTATTTTTTTTTTAACTTCTAGAACTTTTGCTAAAAAACACCCCATATTATATGGATAGTTCTAGTAAGTCAATGTTTTTCTCTCAAAAGTTTGGTGGTTTGGTGGACACCAGAGTCCACATACCCTGAAGAAAAGACACAATTTACCAACACTTCAGTTTAGTACAATCTAGACAGTCTAAAAGGTTGACATCAAAAGACAGAATTTTTTCACTGCTACACCTTCATCACTGTGACCTGAGCTCATAATTACCTTCATGTCAGTGAATCAATTCAGCTGTGCTGCTGGAATGCATAAGTACTGACCTTTGATAAATGTGAGACCAGATGGCTTTGTTGGATCACTGGAAGTTTGGCACATATCACACACCACAAAAACTGTGCTGGTCTGTCAGCAACTCTTTTAGCTCTCCCCTTTTTTTGTAGAGTAGAGAGCTGGATCAACACAGAACATATGCTACACTCCAAAGTCAGGGAAGGCTGTTCCACTTTGCTCTTCAGGCACATTTAAGAAGGAAGGCAGCACTTTCCTATCCCTTCACAAGTCACCCCAGCTCTCAAATGCAACAGAAGTTGGGTTTAAAACTCTGGAAGGAATATAAATGTCTTAAATTATCAGCACGTACAATCGAATTACTTAGTAAAAGAAGAATATTTGTGTGCTGTATTAATCAGGGTAATGAGGACAGCATGGTAGACTTAGCAGTCTAGGAATTGCCAGACAAGATCATGATTCAACTTCTTCAGTTTCATTTCACCAACTGTGGCCAATACCAAATGTTTCCAAGGAAGATATAAGATATCCAGATGGACACAGTTAAAGGATAAAAATTTTGCTTAAAGATAAATGTCTTCTCCACTTCGTGAACGTAATCCAGCTTCATCTTTTGCCCTGAAGCAGGGTTATTTAAATCACTTCCAAAACCCAGGTTTACTCATTTAGCTCTAGTTTCACATAGCAAAAAGGCTTATGTGACTGCTCTGGCCATGACAGTTTCCCTTCCTCCATCACCAAACGTGACTTTGGAACCTTTTGGCCAACTCCATCAGAACTGAAATGAAAGGGGATGAAAGTCTCTGAGATAATTAAACTCCCAGAGTATCAGGAACACCTTCTGACAGACCTAAAGAAACACCTCCATCCCTGCATGTGCTGAGGGACAGACAGGCCACTGCCTGCAGCCATGAATCCTGTCTGGCAGCACTGGGACAATCCATCACATCACACTGGGGCTCATCAGCCACATCACACCTCACCCAAGCCAAAGCCTTTTGACCCAGCAGAGCCAAGGGTCTCCTGGGCAGCCCAGGGCAGGAGAGAGAAAAGGAGCTGCTTTTAATTCACTGGGGATGTTCAGGTGACAAAGGACACATCCCCAGAGGAAACCCAGCTTCATGCATTTGACTGAACACCAAGTAACCTGAGAGGCTTTTCCTTTCACAGCTAAGTATTGACCTACAGAGGTCTAATCCCAGCACCTCACCTTCCACCTTTTGCTTTTACTTCTTTTAAAGACCTGGCTTAATATTTTAGACCTGTAAGTAATCAGGCATTATACACTTTTTATGTCAGCTGTTGACTTTCCTGTCTTGCTCATTTTCATTAAACTTCTCACATTTTCTTCATGCACCACAAACAAACCCAGTTCTCCCCACTGTGTCATTGTATATAACAACTATTTGATGTTTTCTTTGCCTTCCTCTACAGGAAAAACAATCTTTTGAGTCTTTTTTTCTGTAAAAAAAAAGACCAATACTTTCTGTGCCCCTAAATTATTTTCACCTCTTAAATATGGATTATTTTATGTTCCGTGACAGGTATTCTCTTAGAAAACACGTCTAGAAGCATCTGAAGTGCAAACACTCAACTAATACAATATTACAATCTCTTCTGCACACTCACAGCCCATGCCTTAGACAAGGTAACACTTGGTTCAGGTTTTTAGCTGCAATCATACATTGGTCAAGAGCCCATGACAGCAATCATTTCTAAAAATTTTAGATTCAATGTGTTTACATAGAAGGACACTGTAGGAATTTTTTAGGAATAAAAACCTGTATAGCAGAAGAAATTTAGAGATGTCATCAAGATGATGTCTGAAACTCTGAGATTAATTTCATCTGCATTCCCTTGTAGGTGTTACAATGACAGACATAATACTATAATACAATATCAGGAATTTATACTATCTGTTAATAAGCACAATAAAAACATTTACTACAAATTGGGCTGAACTTTCAAGGATGCTGTAATCAATGCAAACCTGTTTTATCACAGAGGATATACACACACAAAGTTTGCACAGCAACAGGAAGCAAGAAAAAACCATTTAAAAAGTATAACCAGAAGTGAACAACACCACAGTATTTTGCTGTCACAGATTCTACTGAATAAAATTGCTAATAACACACCCACAGGCAGAAAAATATCTGGGATAGAAGGAGACAGTTCACCCATATTAGAACATAAGCTGAACTTATAACCTTCAACATATAACTTTTAACATAAAACCTTCATCATCAAGGTGTGGGGATCAACTTCACCCAGCACGTGGATGATACCCACCACCCTGGCACACCCAAGCCCACAGCACTGAAAATATAAACTATCACACAGAGGAAGGGCTGCTGCACCTCCTGATAATAAAACAAAGGACTAATGAACGTGTCCTAGAAAAAAGTAACTTTTGCCAGCCTTCGTTCAGCTTTGACATTAGTTCATCCTTTAAAAGGCTAAGTAATGAGCATTGATGCTTTAATTTGTTCATTCCAACATTAGAGACTTCCAGATCTATTAATTTGATGCTCTGTTTAAGTAGTCTATTCAATCGCTAAACTTGACTACATTAAATCTGAATTTTAAGTGATTAATTTAAAACAACTTTTCTCCTGGAACAGCAATTGGTATTTAAGCTTTTCATCTGCTGTCAACATTTAAATTAGTTGTACATAAGTGTTCCAACCTGAAAGGGTAATAAATCAATTAGAATCCATTTACTATGCCATATCATGAGCACATGTCACAAATACAACCTGGTGGTCCCAGGGCAGTATTTTAATATTTTAAGAGGGAAAAGGGGTGGCTACAAAGCAGAATGTGGTGGAGGCACATCAACACAACTAGTAATAGGAAGGTCAGCAATGATTAGTGACATAAAACACTTAGCGACCATTGCCTGTGAGTCTGTACACAAGACCCAACAAGCTGTGCTTTATTATCACATTCAGTATTTTCTGTCAATGGACAGATTTATTTGGAGCAGAGGGTGATGTTACTGCAGCTTCTAGTCAGGCAAGGAAGCAGGACTAGTAATTTTAGTGTGTCCAGGAGCAGGTTCTGGCAGTTTTTGTTCTGTTCCTGAAATCCTGGTGACAGAAGTCATTGATGACTCAAGGACTGACCAAGTGTCTGCAATCAACTCAACTGTGGGGCTCTTTGCAATGGAAAACTGACATTAAACCCCTTAAAAAAACCAAAAATCCCACAAACAGCCAAACTAACCACTGCCAGTATCCCCAAAATTCATCTCAGACAATTTGATTTGCTTCCACTGGGAAATAATTGTGAGAGCCACCTGCCAAAGTGGCTCTAAACCCCTCTTCTTGTGTCTGACATTTCTACAGGAAGTTTACTTGACAATATTAAAGGGAAACAAATGTCCTGTAGTAAGAAAACAGTACAGACAGAAAGCAACTGGGGTTGGAATGAGTGACACCATCAGATTTGGAGTGGCTGGTCTGAACTGGCTCCTTCTAGGCAGTGATATGGAATAACCAAAGGTCACCCAAGCAGCAAGTGAAATGGAAAATCTGATTTTCTCTAATCAAATTTTGTGCATACAGGTACGTGTAATCTAATTCCAGGCTCCCAGATTAAGTTATTAACCCAATTATGTTCATTTTATCACCTTGTAAAAATGAGCCATCACTTCATTTAAATTTGTTCAACTGTTAAAGGCTAAGAGAGTAATATATTCCAATGTCAATACAGTGCCAAAATGCATTTCATATAGAAAGCATCTATTTATATGAACCTTAATCAGTCTAGACATGTGCAGGAGCATTTCTTAGAGCAGACCCAGAGGCATAGCAGACAGTAAATTGAGTGGGCACAGAGAAGACTTACATTAATGGAACTGAAAACTCATTTCTTCGGCCCATTCATAATGGGGAAATTATTGTCCCATTCCCCACAGACTTTCCATTATCCCATTACAGGGAAGCCAGGACTTCTATCTGTGCTTCCACGCCCATGCACATATTGCATCAGGAGAACTTAATTTGGCCCAGGGCCATAAATCCACAGTGAAAGGCAAATGAAGATGCTCTCAAGCTGGTCACCAAGGCATGACATCCTCAACCCCAAGCAGGACACAGCTCAGAAGCCTCGTTGAGTACAGCCTGTTCCATCCAGGTGGTAAAGACCAACTGTGCTCTAACAACGTGCCTGAGCCAAAATTAGCAGAGTAAATATATGTATGTATCCTCAGGGCCCAGTGACCAATTTTCAAACTGTTCAACACAAGCAAATTGAGAAGGAAAGTGCGTGGTTCTGCAGCTCAGTGGCATTAATTTCTTCCAAACTGCGTTTTGCAAAACCAGCCTGAGCAGTTATTCTTCTAATCCTACCACGTTATATTGAACATTAGTGCAAAAAACCATGGCAATTGGCAGGAAGATAGGATACCAGAAATAGGAAAAATAGATTTTTTTTTTTTACCAGTCAGCTAAAGAACTTCCCTTATCAGCCATTTGTTCACCAGGGCTCTTCAGCCCCTCATGCTTAAGTGCTTTGGTGAACTGGAGCCACGACACCTTATCCATCATGACCACAATTAAAAAAACTAAAACCAACCACAACCAAAACAAAACCAAGAAATCCTTAAAAAATACATACTTTAAATTTTGAAAAAGGAGTTTATCTATGAAACAACACACCACCTCCTTGTCAGAGGCAATCTGTCATGAATAGAGAAGTATCACTGGATGAGGAAGACAGCTATGAGAACTGCTGAGGTCTGTTTTAATTAATTGTAGGCAAGCATTCCCTTTTCTCAGTGTGTCTTTACCCTTTCCCATTTCGCCTGCTACTCTTCTCACATAAACCATCATCAGCTGTTACAAGATTTCATGAAACCCACTCTTTTTTTTTTTTATGTCTAGTTGCCTGTTATCTATCCTTACAAACCCAGCCAGATCGAGTCACCAACAGGTGACTGAAGTTCAACGCTTCAGAGAGGAATTCTGAGCTGATTGTGAGGTTTGTATCAACACTGTCCAAACACACCAGGCAGAGAGGGAAGCAGGGCCAGGTCAGGAAAGAGACCCACCCGTGTCACTGACCTCTCTGCTATCACTGCTGAGTAATGCACACTCATATCAAGGCAGGTTCTTGTGTGAGCTATTCAGTGTCAGCTAGAAATGACAGCTTATCCTGTAAGGGAGGTTTTGGTGCATCTCTGTCATCCCTCAGAACTAGCTGGCCCCACAGCAGGTTTACCACCCCAAAAGATAAGCCCTAATTGCATCAAGAGGGACTCCTGCCTCTCTGACAACACGTTAAGGCAAACGTAAAGCAAATTACACAAAGGCAGATGCAAAGCAAAACACACACAATGCAAAACAGATGGAAATGAACCACAGTGTGGTGCCCTTTGAAAGAGGAGTTATCTGACCATACAAGCAGCAGCACTGCATTAAGAAAAGAAGGGTGCTTGGATGTAAATGATGCACCTCTCTCCTAGGAGCAGCACGGGCAAAGCTCACCCAGGAGAACAGAGAGCTGGCTGCTTCCTGGGTGCAACACCAACCACAGGAACAGATCAAAGCTATTACCTTGGAGTGGTAAAAATAGACAAATCAAAACAAAGAAAACGCAGCTCTACACACCCCTGCAGCAATCATGTCATTCCCTGTGTTTATATGAACACATGGACACCACCCTCTTCTCTTAACACAGAACTGCTCTCCTTCAAACCCCACACAGGGCTCCAGGAACTCAGCACGTAGGCCTAACCAACATGCAGCAGCCATTAAGCATGAAAAAAAAGCCCCACTCTCTTTCATTAACTAACATTAAATACTTTAAAATGGTAACCCTAACAATAATTACTTTAAAAGGTTATGATGAAGGATTATAGTGACTTGAGTGGCCTGGAGAAGGTGATGAAGTAAAAGCTGTTTACCACCTCTCCATGTGCAAGAACTACAGTCACATATAACCATAAGGAGGCTGAAGAAAACCCCAAATAGAAAAAAGGTTCTCTGATAAACATGCAATAAAAGAATGAAAAAAGGGACAGAATACTCAAATGTGAAACATTATGAAGTTCAAAAGCAACAATAAATATTCAGGAAACTAAAATTTGGTAAGTTTTTAAGGAAAATAACACTGCTGTTGGCTGAGGATGCCTCTGTCATAAAAATCTGGAAAATGAGCTCATTATCTGAGATTTGGGAATGTTCTCATTCATGACATGACACTGCACTGAACATATCTTCAGTCTGATCCACTACAGCCAGCAACATTTCTTTTTTCAAAACTGGTTTAATTTGTAGATGTCTGTGTGGGATTCCAACCTTTAAACTTCACCTCCAAACCCATGGCACAGGTGCTCTGACACAAAGGGCTACAGACTCCTCGACAGCTGCTTGCTTGTATCTGTCAGCTTTTCAGGCTGCTCCAAATTTAAATGTTGGGAGTTTTTAAGTAGCCTTCCAACAGACTGGATGTCCTCTATCAAACAACTTAAAAAAAACCAACTCAATTTTGTGGATTTTACAGTTTCATTCATTTAAGCACTCAAAACACACTCTTTTTCCCCTTGTATACACACTGCAATTACTCATTTGAATGCACTTCTGTTTTATCAGAAGGCAGAATATAAAGATCTCTTTAAGGCCAGCACCCCATATAATGTAATTTCCCTCCATTACAGAGTTTGCTTAAAACATTTTGCCTGGGAACAGTCAGTAATAAAAAGCACTTCAATCGATCTCATCCTTGAGCTGTGCCATAATTTTCAATTCAGGGTGTCAGCACCACACACAGAAAGGCAAGCTGGAGTCTGTTACAAAAATATCAAGCATATTAAAAGAAAAAAATGGTGAAAGAACTTAAGAGATCAGCGTTCCCTTCTTCCATCAGTCTGAATTTCAATCTGAACCCAACTTGAACAGATTAATAAGTGAATTTATAACAGCTCCACATTAAACCATCTCAGAAATTGTTAAAGGTACCTTTTCCAAATGCACAAGTCCAACTGACTTTTGACAAAACTCATATTCCAACCTCACAGAGAAGTTGGGAATGGGTGGGAATTTAACATCCACCTTTTAACTTCAGGATAAGAGTCTTTAAAAAAAGTTTCTTTCCTCTTAGCTGCTCCAGTGTGGATCTGAACTCTTTTTCTAACAGAGTTACTTAGATTTCATACCACCACAAGCAGTTTTATCTTGTAGAATCTTTGATATGTCAAACAACATTTACCTTTTACTGTTCTGACAAACCGATTTTCCCACAGGGTGGAAACTACAGCTGTATATAGATGAGAGTTGGAGAGATGCACCCTTCTCTTATTTAAAAATTGCTTTAATAAGTAAAACAAAGAGATAAGGGTACTCCTATGAACTCTCAAAAGATTAAAAAATCTGATTTTGTCAGTGAAGGGAGACCCATGGCATTCCTTGACCCTCAAAAAGTAAAACATAATGGCCTCACTGATGTCTCTTCAAAATAATGGCGCTCAATGAGAAATTCTAAAAATAAAAGTGTAAAAGTAAAGAAAAGGTAAACAACAGAGTAATGTAGTGCAAGACAGGCAAAAATGAGGGAAGGGCAAGTTTGCTTTGTATTATACATGTCAAAAAGCCCCTTCTCCTTGCCATCCCTACAGGGTATAAAGTTACATGAGCAGATGCACAAAAATCCCAGAATAGGTTGGTTATTTTGCTGTATGGACCTAAATTCACCCAGAGACCATCCAATATTTTAAACAAACATTCTTTCAAAGCAGATAGTAATAAAACCCACAAAATTGAAGTGCTGTGTACCTCTGTGGAAGAAAGGCTTGATTCAACAGATGATGAAGAGGCACACCTGTGAAGACTTACTTCAATAGTATATTTATATTCCATGTTCTTTAAATATGAAGCTTGACAAGGTTTGTTAATCAGGCCAGTATTTTACTCAAATTTATGAAAACCCACGCTTTATTTCTTTCTTTTCCACTTGTTTTCTTTTCCTGAGGTGAGAGCTCTTGCAATTAATTTAAAAATGTATTTTAAACCAACTTGCAGGCTGTAATATTCATGACTTGATACCTGTCAAGCCCGTTAACAGAGCATCACAGTTAAATCCATGGAAAGAGTTAGGTAACAGAAATTAGTTTTCTAAGAAGCATTTGACAGCCTGTGGAGAGCCAGCCCAACCAGCAAAAAAACTCCTGCAGATCTGCTAAGGTGTCATTAGCTGCACGAAAGTGGATTATTCATTACTAAGTTGTTTACTCTCCTCCTCTCTCTTTCCCAAAGTCAATATGTCATATTTCACTCCAGAAGCCATTTTCTTTTCCTCTAATTCTTCCCATGTCTCTAATAATTAATTCATTTTGCTTACACTGCAGCAGCCTCCAAAGCCTGGTTTGAGTTTCTCAGCAAGAGAACCCTGCCAAAGGCAACGTGCCATGCCATAACCTCAATTACAGCTTACATGGGAGAAGGCTCCACTTGCTGCAGGAGTCACTCTTTTGTCTTAAACGAAATTCTCTCCGGGTTATTGGGTCTCAAAGATGTACAGCAAAAAAAAAAAAAAAAAAACCACAGCAGATAATATATAAAAAGAAAAAATCCATTTCAGAGACAAGATGGAGGATCCATGTCAGAAAACACAGATTAGAGAAGTACATCACTATCAGTTATCCTGTCACATGCTTTCACAGCTACAAAATACAGCACCTACAAAATATTTGTGATGGGGCTATGAAAGCCCAACACTCTGATCCACCTCACTGATGCTGTTTTACACCACAATGACACAAAGACTTCAAGATTCAGAAGGCCGAAAATGACTCCTTTATTTTTGGGATGTGTCTCCCTTTTACACTATTTTACAGACCAATTTGATTGGTGAAACAAAGGCAAACCTCTTCAATCACATTGGTCAGACCAGAGGGACATCAAGAAGAAGTCCCTCCTAGGAAAAGAAATGAATAACAAAGTTACAGTTACAAAAACATTTCTCTTGTTTACAGAAAATTCCCTAAAAAAAGAATTTCAGAAAACTAAAACACCTCAGGTATGGGACCAAGGCTACACCTCACTGACTGGAATTCAGTGCAGTGAATTTAAGCAGTGGCTTTACACTCCCCACTTCTCCCCCTGATTAGCCCAGGAAAGGTTCTCTTTGGTGGCTGGAGCACAAACACTTTTGACAGACTTTGTGTGTGTTGTTCTTTCATTTAGGCATCACTCAAAAAGGTCACCCTCTTTCCATGGAAGGGAAGGGAAGTCAGTGAAGACTCGTGGCCACTGTAATTGAAGTAGGTGGAATTAGCTGTACAGCCTTCAGAGAAAAGCCTAAAAATCATTTACTGCCCCCAACCCCTGAAGCAGAGCAAAAAAAAATGGGTTCCCTGATGTCTTTTTAGAGATCTGACGTTCCAAGAGAAGTTCAAAGCCTTTCCACAATGTGAAAAATCAGATCGAAGACTTTGAAATGTGAACGAAGAAATGTTTTGTCAAATTAACCTCCAGCCTTGAAAGAAGACAAAAGTCTGCTGGCTTAGGATCACAGAAGCCAAAATAAGTGAGAAAGGATCTTTTACAGAGAAAACGTTTAAAATCTTGTAAAGAGTCAGAAATGAACTGGCATGAATATTATTTATGAAATCAGCAATGTAAAAATATTAAATTAATTCTTCTTCCCTTGCAATGAATAACAGTGAGTTAATAATTTATCTTAATGAACAGTATTTATTCACCTGAAAAGACAGAAAATAATTTTGCTAGCTAAGTTCATGTAATTTCTATTGGGCATGCACAGCAAGAGATAATTCATGGATGTGAATATGCCACAAGCACCTCAAGTCTGTTTTCCCTTCTACAATTAAAGTTGGTAGAAGCTACGTGATTTTATTCACAAGCTGTATGCAGCTTTCTGTTAAAAAAATTATGAATCCAAATACCAAAAGGGCTAACATTCAATTATGAGACAACAAACCAAAAACAGCAGCAAAGAAAATAAGAAATCTGTTGTAAGAATTTGCAGGGGCTTTTAAATATGCAAAATTGTTTAACTGGACTCGTGACAAATTTTAGTTTAGTGCAATGAAATAAGAAACCATATGATGAGGGTCAAACTGAAGGCAAGGTTTTCAGCAAAGGTTTGAGTTTGCAATTTAGTTTTCCCTCTTAATTGTAATTGAGAACAGTCTAATGCTTTTCCCCAAAGTGTCTTCTGGTCTTGACTTAACATGTGTGGCATGTCCCTCAAGCAGCATGTTCCCAGTGCAGGAATAAAATGGTCAAGACACCTGTAATTTTAGGAACTGGAGTGTTTAATATATGGAAAGGAAAAAGAAATAGTGGAATTTGGAAAGGAACTGAAAAAAAAAACCCTGACAGCTGACAAAGACAATAGCAGAATTTGGCCAGATATTTTCCACAGCAGAGTGGCTCTGATCACTGATGCGTCTTACTGGAATGAAGAGGAAAAAATAAATAGAAAAGTGAATTACTGTGGGACCCAAAATAACTGGAGCCAAAGGTGAAATGGATAGAGCAATCTCAGATAACATTAAACACGAGAGCAGTTCTTCCCCCCTTTGTTTGATCCAAACCTGGATCTCTTGTGCATCAGTGCAATCAAGCAACAGCAGTAAGTGGTGCTGCCAACAGCTTCACCCTAACTTCAGATCCACATCATCCTGGGGCTGCCAGCACAGCTGGCCAGAACTCACAGTGCCCTGGGTACAATCTGGTTTGGGTTTGTTACCTCTCCATCAGCCTCCTGGTGCCCCAAGGACCCTTGCAGGCATGCACAGAAGGTATTTTTAACCAGGATTATCAAAAGCACACTTGTACCTCATTCAGCTCAGAATACAGGTTTGGGAACAACGTCATCAGTGATGACTCTGACCCAGTTTAGGCTCAAAAAAACCCCAAAGGACATGCTACTCTTTTAGAATCCTCTTGGAACTATACTTTAGATAAACTCCCTACATATACATATGTGTAGTTTTAATTAATGCTTTATCATCTGCTTTTGCATATGCATTCTAATCTGAAGCCTCCATCAGTTAATTTACTCCAGTTCTAAGACAGTTTTAAAATAATATGGAGACAAATGCCGGAAATGTAGTCTGGAAGCTGAACTGAGACTATCAAGACTGTCCTGATTTTTAGCACAGTATTAAAAAAACTTATTAAAAAGTGCTACTTTGGACCAAGAAACTTAAACTTCACACATCAGTTAAACTTTTCCCATCCACACTGAATTTATCTCATATGGTTAATAATTCAGTTCACATTGACTTGTCCCAAACCCAATCCAATTTACATAAAAAGAAGCCAAGCCTAAAACATTAAGAAGGGATTTTAAAAACCCCACAAAAACATCAGCATCTTTAACTTTTCAGTCTGGACTCTCCTCTTATTCTCCTTGGCTTTTGGAACCCCTTTTATCCTCCCTGATAACTGTTACATGGATAGGGGATAGTTAGATATCAAATGCAAGCTGGATGTCAAAAAGCAAATCTAAACTTTCTTGTGTAGGATCATCTCCAATTTTATGATATAATGTCACTTCTCTGTCAGGGAGTGACTTTTTCATACCATGTATCATGGACTACCTTTATATTTATTTCTGCATTTCCAAAAGACTATCCAAAAGTCAAAACTGAGCTTATAAGAAGCATTAATACTTAATAAAAGAGTTTATGGCACACAAAGCAGCTTCACAACAATCCTGAACAGAAATCCTCCAAAAACCAAACTCATGTTCTGTTTAAGGAAACATCTGTGCATCCTGAAGAAAGTTACACATTTTGTTTTTAATGCTCTCCACTATGTTTTGAGCATTTCTAAACACTCTGGAAAGCTGTTTAGTTGGTCAGGGTATCAGTGCCATGACCCTAATCTGAAATTTTCCTTTTATCTTTTCTCTGTGCTGTACCTTCCACACAGCCAAGTCCCAGAGAGAGTGAGTGCTCTTCTCCTGGAGCACAGGAAGGATAAGAACAGAGAGTACAAAGAGAAAGTTGGGCAATTAAGCAATACAATCTCTGTGACCTTTACTCATCCAAGAGGAATTTGACCTGATGCTACCAAAGTGACCATATAATGGAGCATGGCTCTCCACCAGCAGTCTGAGCAAGTTCAGTTTTGTTGGCCTCTGTATTTGCATCTAATCTCTTTATTTAGTCACAGAACACTGAGGTCACCTATTTAGAAGCCACCTACGGAAAAAAAAGGAGTAAGTATTATGTTTCCCTGGATCCTGCAGAAGGTTTGCAAGATAATGGGAAGTGGAGACTATTCCTTCCATTAACACTGTGACCCTTGCAGTTAATGGCTTTTTGGTTCACAGGCATAGAGCTAACACAGCTCCCTCTGAGACCCTAAGCTCTGGGTAACCTGAGCAAGGATGGGCTCTGCAGGTACTTGGAAAATCTCCAGGACTCACTTAAATGCCAAGACAGAGGTTCACAAATTGGCACGTTGGAGTCATCATCTCATGCACCAAAGGATTCCAGCAAAAAGTGAGTGACGTGCTGAAGCATCTTAGTTTTGTAAGATCAACAAAGCTTTCAAGGAAAACAGCCTCCTTCAAAGCAGTGGTCCAAAAATGGAGATAGTCCCTTTTAATATCTGCAGCACACTCTCCAAAATGGAAAGCAACATCTCTGTGACAGTCCCATTTCACCCAAAAGGAAAACATGGTTTAATATGTGCAGCACACTCTTCAAAATGAAAAGCAACACCTCTGTGATGGACAAGTATTTATACTTATTACTATAAAATCTTATGAGGTGATAGAAGTAATTATTTTTACTTGATTTCATGCATTGTTATTCCTGCTCTGAATGGGAAACCTTTCTCACAGGGACAGCAACACTGGAACAGGAAGGTTCCCTAAGGCCAGCAATATTTTTCATCCTTCAGTGCTTAATACTGACTTAAGTTATGCCAATATTTCAGCTACCACCTTCCCTAAAATCTAACTTATGACACTAAGACTGTGGCTGAGTAAAATAATTTGGCTTCCAGTGTATTGTTTTGGCATACTTTGCACAGGAATTATAAAGCACTGGTTTTCATAATCTCAGACACTGGCATTCCTATGATTTGGGATTAAAAATAAAATTCAAAAAATATATCTGTCCCAATTTCAAAGAAATCTCTGGAGCTCTGTAAAATTTTGGCTTCTATAATGATTATACCAACAGCAAGACCCTATTTTAAACAAAGCAACATTAACCCATTAGACAAATAGACAGCCAAACATCACCTGAGAAAGGAAAGAGACCTTTCAAGTCCCAGATTTAAGGACTACAGAACAACAAGGAAGAAACAGTACAGATACTCCCAATTCCCATTTCTCCCTTGTACATCTCCACCTTCCTACACTTTTCCAGCTCTTATCACATCATCACCAAACATTCTTACTCTTCCCATACACAAGTGATGTGTAGAATTTGTGATCGTGGTTGTGCCCATCTCTGCTGACCTGCTTCATCCATTTATTCCACTTATTTAACCCTTGGAGGCATCAAGATGTGACACAGGGACCTATTCCCACACTCTTACAACCTCAGGCTCACCTGATGGAAATGGAAAGTCCTCATGGAAGACAAACTTGAGAAAAACAGCACAGGGTTCCTAGTCAAGAAGTTTTTCTGTGGCATAAAAGGAAACTAATTTTACCCCCAATCACTGACATGAAAAATCAGTAAAATAAGATGGATATCAGTTATCCTAAGACTTTTAGGAGCTTGGGATCAGTTTCTACATGAGGACTTTCAAAACAGATGTGGAGGCCAAGTATTACACCTGAGAATGAATCAGAGTAGAATTCCTGCCTAAGAGGACAGAAAAAAACACATTAAAGCTCAGTAGCATTTTGAGCATTAAAGTTGATGACAGCGTTTAGGTACGAGTTCATTTGTATTTTAATTTAGGCAGAAATGGCTGTTATTTGTGGACATTCCCATGGTAATTTTCAAAGCAGCACCACTGCTTTGATTGGAGGCACACACTGAAATCCAGAGCCTTAGGACTGCCTTTTAAACAGAGGAGCCACACTGCACTTGAAACGTGTTCACTTTTTCCGTGGAAAACTTCTTTGCTAATAGCTGAGGATTTTTTGCCATCCACTGCTCTCAAAGTTTATAAAGCAGAGAGTATTTCACTGTCCATAAATACACCTGTAAGGCTGAGAGCAGTGGTACAGGGAGCTGGCAGCACCATGTCCCTTTGTTTGGGGCACACAGGGGTGGGATTCCTTCTGTGGGACACGGGGCAGCTTAACCTCTGCAGTGCTGCTGAAACAGTATTGGATTATCACTTTCCCAAGGAGAAGCACTTGTGAGACACATCAGCTCTTGTGTTTTCAAACCAGATCAATTTGCTCTGATGGATTCCAGTTGTTTCAGGATCAGAACACTCCCCAGAGCCACACGGATCAAACACTGCACTTAAGCCAGAGATGAGGCAGGCTAACAGGTGATTCACCTTATCCAGGAATAGGGGTTATTTTTATTCTTTTTTTTTGTTTCATTTTGGCAACTGGGACTCATAAAATATCTGCCAAGATCACAGCTACATATTTTTTAAAGAGAAAGAAAGAAAGAAAACAAAACACTTAGAAAGAATCAGACCTTTAGGAGACAGGGAATTCCTCCTAGAGCCAGGAGAAAAGCAGACTGCCTCAGGCAAGATGTCATCTTCTTAGTTAACACACAGCTCTTTTTCCCCATCCTTTCAAGCGAACTGCTGGAAACGTTTTAGATCTTGTCTAGAGATAAAAGTTAATTTTACATGGTGCATCAGAGACGCAGTATACATTCATAAATGAAATAATATTTTTCCAGTGAGGCTCTGCTGGCGATGCAAGAGCCTGACTTCTCACTGCTGCAGAACCTTCCTATAAATAAGGTTTCTACATATAAAGCTTTAAGTTACTTGTCTGTCAGCAGGATTCAATAAGAGAAGTTCACATTTATTAAGCTTATAAAATTCTTTAATACAAAATGCTGTTTTCCTCCATTAAAAAGGCATTTATTTAAAAAAAAAAAAAAAAAAGGGCATTTTTTGTGGTACTTTCTGAATGAATTATCAGTTTGTTTTAATTGAAGTCAGACTTTTGAGTAAATCATGAAGTTCCAGAAGATGATGGATGTGGCATCATCTACACATGGGGCTCCTATTTAACCAGCAAGAGTTACCAGTTCCTGAGCACTGGATGAGACCTGCCTTTATCAGCTGAGGAGGAAAACCACGGAAATAAAGTCCAAACCCAGCTCTGGCCATGTATTTGTAATATGATAAGAAAGACTGTTAACATGGCCCCGGGGACTGGAATACAGATGTTTCACATGTAAGCACCAGGGTCTGGTGCAGACTGGCTGGGTAAGCCAAGGGTTTAGAGGTGCAGGTGTCCTAAGCTAATGCCTTTGTGCACACAAGGTAACTGCTCACAAAGCCTCTTTATCTCAGTGCTTCTTCAGCCTGACAGCAAAACCTCCCCTCACAACACGAGTGCTCTGGCAGATCACCAAATGATTCCTTCACACTCAGATAAACAGTTTGAATCCTCAGAGGCCATCCCAGCCAATCCCCTGCCACGTATGATGAATGCAATTAAAGTTTTACCCTACAGTACTCAAGTGATAACCTCTCGTTGTGAGAAAAGCCAGCTGAGTACGTGTAATAAATGTCTTTATCTGCCATTATTGAAAACTGAGGCAAACAACCTTCCCAAACAATAGTCAGCATTTCTGCTCTCTGTGTTTTCTTTTTTAGAATACACTGTGAATATGAAATCATTTCAAAGAACAGTACACAAATTAAATTATCCTGGTCATTATGAACACAGAGGAATATGAGAGGGTGATGAACTCACCAGTATGACATAATAATGCCAGCAAATTAAGCATAGAAAGCATCATGACAGTAGTACTTAAGTATTTCCCCTGTGCCTGAGCAATTTGTGCATTAGCAGCCTATTGCCTCATCACTTACCACAAAACAATCTGAACTGGTAACTCTTTCTGACAACGACTGCCATTTATTATCCATCCCTACAGTGCCCAGCACAGTGGTGTTCAATTTATATCAGTAATAACCAAAAGGAAAGCCTGCAGTTTGTAAGAGGGAGCTGGTGTCCAGGAGATTGCAGTTTGCAGCCCGTCTGCCACTGAAGATGAACAGGAGAACCTGCACTGGCAGTGCACAGCAAAGGGAAATCTGCTGCCGTGGGGCTGTGAGGATGATGATGGGCTTTCCTTTCCTGCTGGAGATCCTCTGTGCTTTTACCTCTTGACCCAAGGCTGGTGAGGAGCCAGGGAAGGTCACGGCAGTGGGGCAGAGCAGGCAGGAGAGATTTGCTGCCACAGGCAATGAACTCAGCACAGAGCAGGGGAACAAACAGTGCAAGGCTCTGGTTGTGCTCCAGCTCAGCTCCATCCAAGAAAACAACCAAGGCAGAGGGCACCACAGCCTGATCCATGAGGCCAAGACATGAACACACATGCAGGCCTGACATTGTCAGCATAAAGAGTTTTGACTCCTCTCTCTCTTTTCTTTGCCCCCCTTATGCTCATCTGTCATTACAAAACCACACCTGCAAGTTATTACAGAACAGCAGATATGACCTTCTTCCAAAAAGGATTTTGGACAGGGTGTTTTTCCAAATATATGTTTTCTTCTTTAGAGCAGATACCAGTTGATAGCCAAGACAGATGTAATAACTTAGTTATAAATACAATTGTTATATTACAATTGTTATTAATTAAAAAAAAAAGTTATAAATTAGTTATAAATACAATTCTCTGTTACCAAAGAATGGCAAGCTGACAAGGAGACTGAGTAAGGCTGCTAAGAGAATTAAAACCTTACAAAAATACAAGAATATCCCACTACTAACAAAGTCTGAAGAGCCATTTACACAAAACAAACCAAGCCAATTAAGTGACAATAACTGGTTCTGCTTTGAAGCATCTCAAACTCACATTTAATTACGCTTAATGCATCATTTTATTCTCCTAACATAACGGGTTAGCATAAGCCCACCAAGTGCTGACAGTGACCTTTCTGTCTCAAATAAGCTATTCACAGCTATTCCATCAATCCCTTACGTGTAGCTGGACATCCAGCCTCACGTCCTGCAGAAGGGCACTGAATTGGCCCCATTGTCACCACACGAGGTGGCATTTCATCTCCAAATGCCAAAGTGGGCATAAGGAATGCGGCACAAGAATGGGAAGCATTGAAAAGAACGAGAGGAGAAGAAGCACTTGAATAGCCAGCTCTTTGATTATCATTTACAGATCCACTTGTGCAATGAAAAATATCCCAGAGATTGTTCTCCCACTTGTGCAGTCCCCAGTGTTTTGCACTTCAAAGGGGGCTGTTTCTTCACTAGCCAGCAATTAGGAGCCCAAGGTCACTCGTGGCAAAATTCATCTTCTCCACTTTGGTGATTTTCCCTCTTATCAAAACGTGTGTGTGCACAAAGCACAAGATGCAAGGGCTGTCAGAAAACAGCCTGAAAGCTTCAGAAGCAAAGAGAAAGTGAACTGTGGCTGCTATGGCTCAAGCATTCCTGGAAATTTTACAGGAACCTACTTCTTTCTTTTCTGATCTGTGTCTGTTATGAAAATCCCTTGCTTATTGAGATTATTTTTGTTTGTTTGTTTGTTTTGGGAATAAGGGTACATAAAAATGACTTTAAAATACTTCCAAGTAAAAAATGAAGACAATAAATATAAAGCCCCCCACACCTGTAAGTCATTACAAAAAGTTAATTCTATTTTTAACTCAAAATTGTGATTACTCATGTATTTAGCTGTCCAGCTAAAGTGATGATGCTTCTTCAGCCACTAAACCTCCTGTAGGCTCTCCTCCTAGTGCACTCTATTTAAAATTCACACCACATCTCACAGCCTGAGCTCTCAACTTCTAACTTTATCAGGAAAAACAAGTTATGAGTTACATATTTCCTAATAATGACAGTTGTTTACAGCTGCAAGTCTCTGTAGACAAATCTGCAGTTATTCTAATTCTTATTGAAGAGAGAACTGTTCCTGGATCATGTTTTTACTCTGATAAGTGTTAAACTTGTTTCCATAGGTCTCTAGGTAAACACAATTAAAACCAAATAATTCAAATGTCTCTTTTACACTCAAAATTTAAAGCACCTCAGAAAATACCAAGAGAGTTACGCAAATGTAATCTTTAAACACTTCTACTGAAGAGCTTTTACCAAATAAAGCACCACAGATCTCTTTCTACTTCAGTTACTACCAATAGCACGTGCTTTTTACAAACACAGACTAAAGCATAAAACAAATGTGTGCTGTCTGCAAAATCAATTCTTATTCTTTTTGAAAAGCAAAAATACCCTAATATTTATATTACTTTCTTCTTTGTACAAGAGAAATAAACGCTTCATTTTTCAGGGCAAGAATCCATGGTACATTTTTAAGTAAAATTCTCTTCCCTGAAGATGTTTTTCAGCCCTGTGTGTACAGAAAGCTGACAGTGGGAACAGGAAGGGGTTTTTTCTAGTTTTGGGTTTGGTTTTTATTTTCTTAAAAGCTACAGACACTTGGTTAGTCCCAAAGTCAAACCTACACTCCTGTTTCAGCTCATTAAGGAAAGGGATGAATATTTAGTCTGGAGTATTTCAAGGCCCCAAAGTCTCTTTTTCAGCTTAACAGGACCTGTTACATCTCAGAAGTTTAGACTGAATGTCACAAGTGTGACACTTACTGCACCATCAGACTGACAGAGAAGAAATCAACAGGAAAAAACTCTATGTTGTCCACTGAAAAAAAAAATGGGATAAATAATTAAGGACAGCTCAGCAGAACTTCTCCTTTTGCACATGTACAGTACATATTAGACAACTAGCATCAGCTCACATAAATCTGAAAAGTACAGAGAGAAATATTTCTGGGATTTCTTATCCCTGGGCACTTGCCTGGCATGAACCCTACTTAGCCTTTTGCTGCTCTTCTGCAAAACTGATGTTTCCAACCCCTTTCACTGAGGCACAATTCAAATTCAGATTTAGCTGTGCTGTTCCCAAAATGAAGAGGTACTCTGAAAATTCAAAAAGCTGTGTGAAAAGTGGTGGGACACCAAAAAAAAGATGCTGAGAGCAGGAGGAAGAAGAGGCAGGAAGCAGGTCTGTTCAGACAGATGCCATACCATGGAATGTGTTCACTGGGTGCTGTGGGGATGCAGCATCAGACACTTTGTCAAGCACAACCTGAAAACTGCTGTCACATCAAAGCACAGGAGTGCAGAGCACACCTCACATGACAATTAATATTATAACAAACACTGCAAGCAGCTCACGTGCACTCATACTGTGTGTCAGAGGGATGTTCCTGGCATTTTGGGATAGCTGCCTTTCAGATTTGACAGTTCATACTCTATTAATCAACACTGTAAATCCCAACAGCTCCTCATCACCCCCTGAGGGCCTAGAAAGTAATTTTTTACTGTTTTGTCAGAATGACTGGAGAAACTCAAGTCAGAAGAGAAGCAGAGGTCTGTCACTGAGAATTGCAATCTACTCTGTGTAATAAAATTGAGATTCTGTTTCAGAGCAGCTAAGCTTCTGCAAGTCCCTTTCCTCTTCTGAATCAATTATCTTTCCCTCTCTTGTTTTTGCAGCTCCACACTAATGTCAGTTTTTTGTTCTGGCCATTTCTACCTTTAAAGGGTCTTGATGCCTGGCTGGAAAGAGCATGGACAGGGACAGTGTGAAAGCCCTCAGGATGGCTTGGGACCAGAGTGTATAAAATAACTGTTGGCAAACTGAATAGGTTTGGCTTCTTTGAAGCCAGCCATTCCCTGCTTACACTTCCTTTCAGTACTAGTCTTCCTGCTCCACCCTGAATTGTGACAGTAATTGAAGCCCCTTCTCAAAGGCTTTGGATATTGATTTTAAATCAGTCTTCTACTCCCAAATAGCCCCACAATCTCTATTTATTTCCCTGAGTTAAAACCAACACGCTTTTCTCAGAGTTAATACGTTTTCATTGTTTCCTGTGGAAATTGCAAGTGCCCAGCTTCTCCAGGCTTGGGCTGCACAGCACAAAAAGCCTGGCTTGTGCAACTCTGAGAATGTTACAAAAAGAACCCATGCCAGGGACAAAATCAGCCCTTTGTTCTGGCCACCACATCACACAGCTTCGTGCCACCGAGTGTCCTCTCCCTCTGAGAAAGGTCACACTGGTGTTTTCCAGGGAGCAGTGCTGAGTTCAGCCTGAGCTGGAGGAAACTTGGAGCAGCTCTTGGAGCATGACCAGTCAATGCTGGTCCCCTCAGCTCCAGCAGGGAAAAGCAGAGCAGGTATCCTGCATCACTGCAAGGTAGCAATTGTCAACTGAATCCTCTTAGAAAAGAACCTCTGAACCCCAACAAACATCCCCCACTTATTCCTTACACCAAAGGCTACCAAAGCAATGAAAGGATGAAACTTCCCCTGCTTTTTTTTTTTTTAATTTTAGAATACATGAGTGTAGGGAACAGATGTTCCTTGATATTTCCTGTGTTGTCTCAATTAGTGGCCCACAAATCCTGGGTTTTAGATTCCCACTGAATTCCCCCTCGACCAGACTTGCAATCTGGCACTCAGCAGGCACCAAAGGAAATGACTGGTGTGGAGAGGCGTGCAGCAGAGATCAGAAGTGTGGATACAGCCTACCTGCCCATTCAGGCACTGTGTGTTCTCACTACCCAGGCATTCAAGTCTCACATTCATCACACTCAGAGCAAGACAGAATAGTTGCTTTTATGTGCACCCCATTCAGTGTACAGGGAATCTATACCTACATCCATCACATTCAGTGAAATGGAGCCTATTTGCAAATGTTGAGCTTCCATTTCCCTGCAGTGAGCTGAATTACAATAGGCTGCAGGTGAACATGTTAGATTTCTGAATTGGGAGTGAAAAAAATTCTGCTGGAGTCATTAATAGATGTGGCTAATGTGGAAAAAAGACTCATTTCAGAACGTGGCTGTGCACCATAAAGGGTGCTGGAAAAAGCTCTTTTTCTGCAAATAACTGTAACATTATGGCAGATGTCAGTGTGTGTAACAGAGATAAAGATGGAGCATCTGCATTTATTTATTTATACCACGTAAAATGCTGGTATCCATAGTGCATCTACCCAGGCAATGCTGCTTCTGAACCTTCAAAGGCAACACCATGCATTTTCAAATTCATTCATCACGACCATGTTGAACTCTTTCTTTTCCCCCTGACAACCTATCAGTGATGGCAAGCAGCGATGATGAAAACCAGTTTTTGGAGGAAAAGTCTATATCATGTATAAACCAGTGAAAGCCTGTCAGGAATTTGAAATAGTGTTATTGTTCTCAGGCACTGCTGGCCACTGCAGTGCCACAGGAAAAAGGAGGAGGGCTCCAAGTGAAGTTTGCTCTCAGTGCACCCTCTGCCATGAGTTATGCAAATAAAACTCAGGATAGGTGAAAAATGGGACTCCATGTGAAGACTAATTCAATTCACAAGTCATGATAATGCCCATAAGCCATCTGGGTATGTGAATAGTTGGTAACTGCAACCTTGAAGGGAGAGATTTTGCTTTCTGGGGAAGAACAGGATTAATGGTTGAATACTGATTAGTTAGGTAAGAGCACATTGGTCCCTCAGCAATGTACTGGTTTGTTTTCTTTTTAATCTCTCCTGCTGTACCATTGGGAAATAGGGTATCTACTGGTTCCAATGTCTGAAATTAGTTTTTAGAGGAAAGTAAAAACTCCTAATGTATAGAGCATTAGGAACAAGTGAATCCATAAAGATGAGAATTTAATAATCTCTGGAAAATGGGGAAAGGGCTAGCGGAGACACTGCTGAAAAACTGATCCCATTCTCGCTGCCATGAGCACAGTACACATGCTATTGCTAAACAAAGGTCAGAGGAAGGGTAATAGGAATTGACTAAGAAATTGGAATAGCCAGCCCAAAAAAAAAAAAAAACAAAACCCCAAACAAACAACAACCAAAAACCCCACAAACCAACAAAAAAAAGGGGAAAAAATCCCCCAAAAAACCCAAAACAAAATCAAGCTCAGACTCAAAACTGGGTACCAGAAGAGAGGACAGCTTCAGTTTCAATTTGCTTATCCTGCGTCCTGCCCAGCTGGGGCCTCACAAGGCTCCATCATCTTTCTCTAATCCTGTGATTTCTGCTGGAGCCACCCTGCTCCAACACCTCCTGGATAACCCTCAGTGGCCTTCACATGGCAAAGCACAAATGCTGCTTTCTGCTGAATCTCCTGTTGAGAACCTGCAGATCAGAGATGGGAACTGGCCCCATCCCACTGACAGGCTCTATCAACTCTCACTGCACAAAGTTACAAACTTTTTTAAAAATCACTTTTTCTTCTGCCTTGCTGTGGGCCAGAAACTAGGTAGTTAAATAAAACATACAACCTATTACAGTAAAACAAGATATAACATGCTTCTCTAACTGCTAGAGACAGAAAGAAAAAAGAAAAAAAGATATCTGTCCCTTTCCAGGCTGGCCTAGGAATTGGATAAATCCAAATCTACTGGTCCTATGGATGAGTGTAGACACACCCATCCTTTACTGGGCTTAGCCTGAGAACCCTCTTAACCATGAAATAATGAAGCTAAGAGAGCACAGAGCTGAAATGGTATCAAATGGACTGTGGAATGAGCATTATATAGGAACGATTCTCTTGTAATAGCAAATCTTACTTATTTTTATGGGACTCTAAATAATTTCTTTCTAGACTTTCTATGTGGCTTCTCAGCACTGCATAAATGAATCTCAAACAGCTATTTAAGGTCTTTCCTATTTCTTTTCCACTTGCCTTTTGGCAACTAAACTTCTTTAATAGGGAAATATTTGATACTTATATCTGATGCAGCATTTTGGTGATGCGAAAATTACTGAAATCCATAGGTCTGACAAGAAAATGGAGTCTGAAAACATGCACAATTCTAGAAAACCTCTTTTAGACATCCAAGCTTTTTTCTCATTAAGTTTTTGTGTTTGAAAGAGGCATTATTAAGAATTGTGTTTTAGTGCACAAGCTACCAAACAAGAACATCCTTTTTATATTCTCTGAACTCCCACCGGTGCCACTTAAATTAGTGCTCTTGTTAACCAGGATGTTTTTTATACTTGGGAGGTCTGAATAAATCACTTCCATATTTTTTTCATACATTACCAGGACTGCTTTTATTATTATTTTTTAAAGTATGCAGCTGTCACAGGCTAGCATTAAAATGTCACCTGGAAAACTGCAGGAGAAATGGATCACTTAATATCTGCTTCAGCAAATAACTATGCAGACAATATTTCTTGTGGTCCCCTGAAATCCATGACAAGTCCCAATTGTTTGTCAGTGGTTTATTATTGCAATGCTGACATTTCTGTCATAAAGACCAAAAGATTTTTCTCCTTCAAAGGAAAAAAAAAAGGGAACATCCTTTCTGCTTTAGGTCTTCAAAATGAAGATGGAGTATTTTGAGATTTTCTCCAATTCAGAACCATGCAGCTTTTAACTTGTATTTCTGAGACTGCATGTTTGGCCATGCAAGTTATGCCCTTCACAGCATTCATCCACACGGCTCTTTTCTTTTTTTCAGTGGTGCTCTATTTTTCTACTTTGTCTCTTCAGTCTCTGTGGAATTCAGTGTTTATTTTAGTGCATCAGATACTACAATTTGACAGATTCGTGCTCCTGTGTTTTTATTCTTCAAAAACAGTTAAGGTTTCCATCTAGTGTTTGTTGAAGACACTTGGTGTCATGACTGACAAACCTAAGACTGCAGGTAGCCCTTAGAAATGTGGGCATTTTCCATCAAAAACATTCTGTATCCCTTCCTTGCTGCTTTCGCCTCCTCCTGCAGACCTGAACCGACTCCTCTCAGCCACTGCTGTACCACCACCGACCCAAACTGAGGGATTTTTTCTGGTTCACTCCAAAATGAGCTGCTTTCTGCTGCTCTCTGAATGTGCTGG
Organism: Argya squamiceps; assembly: GCA_037834095.1. NCBI lineage: Eukaryota > Metazoa > Chordata > Aves > Passeriformes > Leiothrichidae > Argya > Argya squamiceps. The sequence goes on along the minus strand of JBBMKD010000145.1, from coordinate 6,671,467 downwards.
AGCCTTTTAACCTTTCATTATTTTCACTTCTGAAGAAGAGGCTTATAAGGAAAATGGCTGGGCTCCTCTGAAGCACAAGAAGCAGTTTTTCTGTTCAGTAGCAGAACTCGATATTCTTCCACAGGCTCCTCTACCCAGCCTGCCATTTTCATCAATATTACAACTACAGCACTGCCTTACCTTTTGGTATTTCTGCATTCATTGTTCCATCCTCTCTCTTACATGATTTCCTCTTCCTATTTTCCACTGAAAATGTGACAATTTCTAACTAAGCTTCTCTCCCTCCCTTTTGATCAGTGCTGCCTCACTTCTCTAGGCCTCCATCTGAACCCTGTCACTCAAGGTGAATTTTTAACTAAATATATCATATGAATACTTTTTCATTCCTGCATTTAGCTCTCTGTATGTTTGTTTTATTCAGATTGTCTTCTAAAATACACAAACCAAGAACTTCATCTAGGCTTCTCTACATACCCAACCCACATTTTCTATATCTTTGGTTTTCAGTCCCAGGCAGTTTGACTTTTCCCACCCATGGCACAGGGCAGCTCTGCCCCTCATTCACAGTGCACTGTAATCAAAGTCAGGAGGTGTTCTTTAAGCCCTCGAGTGAAGGGTTTTCCTTCCACTGCTGGCAGACAGCCATCTGTTTCCTAAAAATCCCTCCCTGCTGCAACCATAGCCACCAGCAGTGTTCAGTCACTTCTGCTTCCTTAGCTCCATTTCACCTGCCCACTCAAAAGAGAAAGCAATGGGTGAAGAGAGCAACTGAGAAAACACCATTCAGAAAATCAGGATTCCTGAAGGACCCGTGCAATTTGTTATGCCAAAATATAAGAAGAGTGAATGAGTATTTCTTGAAAGTTACTAGTTGTGACTGAGAATTAAAATATTTATTTGAGGGACTAAGGAAAGCAAACCTCAGAGCTCAATACACAGACTCAACTTACGACTCCTACATTTGACTGCAAAATTTTGCATTTCCCCTTTGTTATTTTGAGGTTTTCTTAACTGACATTCTTTATTCCTTTCTTAAAGTATTCATAGCATATGTAAAACATGTTACAACCATATCCTTATTCTTTATTCTATTTAGAAGAGATACAAATCTCAACAGAAATGGCATTATGTAGATATTAAAATACAAATTCTTGGATCAGATATGAAAATCTGAGGAAGAAAGATCCTACTTGCATTCAAAGGCAAATAAATACTGGTTCCTTGTAACACAAAAGGAGATTCCAAGCTTTCCTGCAATAAGACCCAACACTAAATGATCCAGTGTATAAGTGTAATTTGTACAATAAATAGTAAGTTAACCTCAATGGGATACATGCTTTGAAATTTGAAATTTTTCTTCTCCAAGTATTCTTCTGTACAGATGTGAATCTAATTTAAATTTTAGATTCAAGGAGTATGTTAGGGCATGTTAATTCCAAGACCATCTTTACCTTAATTACATACAGCAAAAAAGTACAAATGCAGAAAAATCCAATTCTTTACAAATTTTTAAGCAGAGTATCTACTTAATATCGAAGATATAAATCAATAAAAAGGAGAAGCTTGAAAACTAAAGAGAAGGTCACATCATAGGAGACAGCAGTGAAATTGGTGTGAGGACAGTGTGCTGTGTTTGAAGGATGAAGTGTGAAAACATTTATCCCTCCTTAGATGTCAAACAGCTTGTAAAATTACACACAATTAGACCTAATAACATCACACCTCCTTTTCAAGCTCCTGCACTTTGACTGTAGAATACACATACTCCAATGCCAGAAGTTTTGGAGAGATACTTTATATTCCATTGCACAGAGAGACAAAGTCATTAAGAACTAACATCTCTGAATGTTACAGATGGTTGGAAGATACCCTTAACTGCAAATGTCATATTAATAAATTGCATTAATCTGAAATTCAGAAACATTGCCATCCCTGAAAAGAATTCTCCTTTCATTTCCATATTGTTGGTGCACTTTGCCCTGCTGTGGATCCAAAGTTTACGTTGGACCTCTGAGAGTTTTTCACACTCTTCAGTGAAACACATGGTACGTTCGTGTGGGGTTAGAGCAGTGTTTTCACTAGACACTCCCTCTGTTTTATTCACAAGATACTAATGCATCTAATTTACACTACACAAAGCACTCAGATCCTGCAAGGACACTCCTCTCTCTGCACTTCTGAAGAACACTGGGAGAGGTAAAATGAGACCCTCCCAAAAAAATCATTCCTGTTCATTTAAAATTGTTAACAAAACAAGGAATGCATTTTGTGTCGATGTTCAAAATCAATTCACTTTCCTTTGTTCTTTAAGGCACTTTTAGAGATCAATAATTAATGATATCCCAGGGACTCAAGGAAATCAAACAAAAATCCCTAATGAATGCATTTAGCATTAGTGTTCCTCCACGGAAAACAAATGGAAAACAGGCGAGTGCAGCTCGAATTCATTTCAAGGAGCAGGAGTGACTCACACGAGGTTGTGCTCTGACCCCTCTCATGGCTCAGTCAGTTCAGAGAATGCTGTGAAGAACAGCCAAGGTGTGGGAGTTAGGAGGGGAACAAACACCACAGGATGGAGAGATCGAGATAAAACTCCTGATAGTAAAATCTCAAGTTGGAATCCCCTGAGTTTTGTCCAAGTGAGCAATTTCCTCTTGTCAGTGCATATGGGATGCTCCAGTGAGCTGGATGCATGTGGACAGACTTCCTTGGGACAAGCACTACCACCATGCACTCACTGCTTCCTGTCTGATTAAGGAGAGGGTGGTATAAACAATATTTATAAATGACACTTAACCTTGCAAGTCAGGAAAGAGTTACTAAAAAGCAGGTAAACTCATCTCAACCAGTGAAAAAAATAATGCACCTTGCTTTTAAAAAGCCACGGTGTAGCAGCATGTGGTACTGATTTGGTTAATATCACCTATTCATAATATTTGTAGGTGAAGGTTAATGCTTCTTCATAAGAAATATTTAAGCTTTCCTTTTGCTACCAAAAGTGGTTTCAATTCCAAATAGGTGACAGAATAAGAACCACGTTGCAAATTTAATGAAGTCACAATGTGACTTTTTTCTTTTCCTACCAAAGTTCAGAAAGGGCCCCAAATGACAGGTACATTGCAAAAAAAGAAAGCACAGAGAGCTCCAAAAGCAACAAGAGGTGAAGTCATCAAGGTTTTCTGTGAAACCATAGAAGGACACCCACTGGGTCTTCAACTTCATGGAACATTTTGAACTGAGCTGGGCTAAACATTCTGGAAGAAACTGTAATCAAATATTTTCCACTGGAAATTTTCTTTTCAAAAAATGGATTAAAATGCTGAAGAATTAAGCTCAGTTGACATGGTTTATTGCCATTAAAACCACGTAGCTATTTTCCATTTAGGAGTCTGGCAAAATGTTTCAAGTCCTCAGCTTTCCAAAGCCAAGTATTTACATGCTTGTGTACAGCCAAGAGTGTACTAGTGGAAGCATGCACATTAATTACTTGGTGATTAAGTTAAGATTACAGACACAGGGAAAAAAAAGTCACCGCCTACCTCTGAAAAGGTAATTTGAATACTCATAGTGCCCAGCAGGGGCCTGAGAGGACTGAAGGCACTGGGATGGGAATAGTCACACTTTCTCCCCTCACCATTCCCCCAGGTATCAGAGACCCAAAAGGGCAGGAGGATGGGACACTGGCATGCAATCCAGCAAGTCACAGATGTTTTTGAGGCATCAAGTTAAGAGCTGCTTAAGGCTGCTCATATCAGGACAACAGAACATTTTGGCAGGTATCCCTTTGTGCCAGAGACAATATTGGTGGTGTAGGAAAGAGGAGTTGTGTCTCAGGAACACATCTTTCTTCCTGAAGCTAAAATTGTAGAGGATGCCTGTGAGACTCCAAGGATCACTTTCTCAGAGAACTCTCTCAATGAAAGGAAGGTGTACAGGGCAAAATCTAATGAATGTATGGATAGCTGACAGGTCTGGACTGAAGCTGCTATGGCATAGACTATCTTTGTAAAGCAATGCTACTTTAGTCTGAAAATAAGATTATTACTGGGCAACATGCTACATATTACCTCTGCTTTCTAGTTTGCTTTGGAAGAAGATGTTAGCATGGTTTGGTAAGGAAAGAAAATGAGTGTGCATCAAAAAAGCACCTCAGGCCAAACATTTTAATGCCCAGGCCTCAGCCAATACTCCGGTGACAAGAGCAAACTGGATGTGCATTCTGGGTGTGGGCAAATGATCTCAGATGGCGTCAGCCTGTTGGCCCTGGGTCTGCCACGAGAAGCAGCTTTTGAACCAGAAAACCATGGGAGCCCTTATTTTCTCTTCTTTGGAGGCTCATTAGCACCTTTCAACAACCTGCCTGGGAAAATAAGACTTACTACTGAGAACAAGGCTCAAGCTGAGAATGGAGATCCTTCCACAATCCCGGCTTGCATCACAGACAGGAGCAAAGCATGTCCTTCACATGCATGCCCAAACCTGTCTGTTCCCAGAGCTGAGACAGCAGCCCTGCTCATAAACAGCTGGGAGCAAGGTAATGGCATGCAAACGCTGAGCACGGGAGATTTCTTCACAAAAGGCAGGAAGTATTTATGGTACAACACACACTGTTTTCAAGCCTTAGCATATCACAGCCCCTGTGAAGCTGTGAACCTGTGAAAAACCATTATAGAGGGTAAGTTTTGTGGAAATTATGTTCATACTCAGAGCTGATTAGGGAGCAACCAAATTTATAGCAGTGCATCCAGTTCATTGGAGGATGAACTCTTTTTCAGAAAGCTCTCAATTGTCAGAAATTCTTTCTCTGTTGGGAGAATGTCAGTTTCTGAATCAGACAATCATTTCACTTTGAAACATTTAATAATAACCAAGAAGCTTTATGTTTTAGTAGACAGAGTTCTCTAAACAGAGGATGTCAGGAGATTTTTTCCTAAAGCCCTGCAACATTTCATAAAACTTGATGCCTAGCAAGCCAGGATAGCATAATTGTATACACTACTTCACTGCTCAAAAAGTATTATTATCCTAAAACAGAGAAATTAAGAAAAAAATATTATCTGTGTTTTACAACAAGATTGCAATAATGTGTTCTGAATCCTGATAACTCCTGCTCTTCTTGTGCCAGGGCTCCAGAGGAGGGAGAAGCCCACACGTGGGAAGATCTTCTTCACTCTAATATATGCAAGCTGTATGTTGACACACACATAATATCTGCCTCTTTTAACAAGGAGTTGCACCATGTGATTACATAAACTACATCTGGGAAATTTGGTGGCAGAACTTGGCCACATCTGCCAAATAAGATAAAAGATTGTTTTTCAAAAGATTTCTTTTTTTCATTTCGTTGAAGCAACAAAGCAGAAACAACAGGATTTCCCCACAGCTTTGATGAAACTTGAGCTGCACTTTGTTGAGTGGAAGATAGGTGGTGCAGGGTTTCCCTTTCTCTCAGAGACTTGGGCAGGACTCTTGTCAAGCTCCATTCCTTGCCCACAAGCCACACTCAGAGATAAATACTTCAGAGAGGGTCTCTTCAACCGAGCCAAGTCAAGGTGTCACCCATCAGAGAGCCTTCCTGAAATTCTTTTTATGCAAAAGTAGGGTAGGTATGTACACTTGGCAAAAAAAAAAAAAATCCCACATCATGTTTTAGTGAACATGCTTGGAAAGTCTGAGTAAGTCATGGTTGGCATGGATTTGTTGTCTTGGCCACACAGAAAATGATTGTGTTTTAATCCAGGAAGACAGGGAATGCAAAATTTACACAGGCAAGTTGTTGTAGGTTTGGGGCTTTTCTATATGGAAGTCCTCACCTTTAATGACTTCAGACAGACAAACAGATTACAAAGGCATCTGCTCAGCAGCCCAATGGGTGTCTCCTCACTACAGGATCTCATGATTGAATCTCAAAGAAGATGTGTGGGTAGTCTTCAAGGAAAAGAGTCCCAAGTGATATCCCTTCAATTAGAAGGGATCTGACGCTGCAGCTGAATTCCTTTGTAATGCTATCTGATGCAGGTGATGTGAGGTGCCTGTAATTTCAGGGCCATCCCCATTCCACTGCAGCACAAGGACTATTTGTGGAACACATCTCATTTGCCCTCTACCCCAAAAATACCTCAAGAGGGCATGTCACAGGGTAGGAACTGAAATCCTTGGTAGTGTCTGTGCTTGGCAGAGTTGAAAGAAAAAGTAATAAGGACAAGGTAATCATACCCAGTCATAAGTCGTACAAAGACTGCAACACCCTGAGGAAACATGACAACTTATGACCCAGTCTGAAAATAGGTAACATGCACCTGAAGAGGTCAGAATGGGTGAGCTCTCTCTGGCAGCAGCCCTCTGGACACACTGGGACAGACTAGTTCTCACCTACGAAAAGAGGATGTAATCATTTGGACAAGACTGGTGCAGAATGTGTGGAATAAGTGTGTGTAAATGCAAGTGGAAGTTGGGGAAAAAGGTGTCACCCACTGGCTTTCCTCATGCTGAGCCAGCTCTGCCTCAGGGATGAGGGCCCATCACATCTGCAGCCATCAGAGCCCACAATACAGCACCAGGTGTATGGTACCATACAACTAAGGCTTGACTAACCTGTTGGATTAATGCTTGGTTTTAGTTGTTGAAGTGATAGCATAGCAGTTTAGCATAAACAATCCTTCTTTGTGTTTGTGGAAATCTGCCAAAATATTCCCATCACAGTGGTCCCCAATTTCCTAATCAAAATAGCTGCTACACTTCCTAAATCACCCATATTTGAGCCACCCCTTTCAATACCAGCTCTAACAAATTACAAAACCTGAATTCTATTAATTCCAAAGTTGAGGCCAACATACCATTTCAGAAAGGCTAAATTCCTCATTGCTGAAAATAAATGAAAAGCAACTCATTTACTTTGGAGACAGGCAGGATCAGCCAGCTACCTCTGGCAAACAAGCTTGAACGTTGGATATAGACTCTATCTACAAACCTACTATCTCACCCAGGCAATCAGACAAACACATCCACCAAGAACACAAACATACCTGCTAGTCTGGATTGTACCAAAGGACAAGCCTTCCAAAGCTTGTATTCTCTCAGAGCAACTATGTGCACAGATAAAGACTATGGATCAATGCCCACGGGACCTCAGGAGTGTAAAGAATCCCTTTCATGTGGTAAGTTGACAAAACTGCAGCAAGCACAGGAAAGCTTTCTATTTAATGCATGAATTAAACAGCCAAGACACACAGGTCATTACTGCTGAGGGCTGTGATTTCCACCTGCACAACAGCCAAGCAGTAACATCAGCCTGGCTGCCTAATCAAGGGTTCACTGCTACCTGCAACAAGGAGCGTAAACACCTCTGGTCTCAAGAGGCTGGAAGCTGCCCAAGGGACAGCAAGGCAAAGCTGTGTCACAAAGGCATGGATAAGTGTACAGAATGCTTGGCTGTGCAGAAGCACACAGGAAAAAAAGGCTATGGAGAGAACTGAGCTGTAAACACAACAAGATGTAAAAGGCAGTTAAACCCCAGATCTTGGCGTACTGCAAACACGGACGTACGTGACTGCTCTGCACAGGTGGCAGTGCATTTCTCTTTGTATTGGAATGACATTCCCAGAGGCAGTGCTGCAAGTGTGCAGAGGTTCCTCTTTTTCTATTAATAAAATACATTAAAGGTGTAAAAAACAAACAAGAGAAGCTGAGACAAACTGTACAGGCTTGTGTCGTATCCTTTCCAAGCAAAGACTAAGCGATGCAGTTGGTTGACTACAGAGCAGCGAGATGTTATGCAGCACATGTTCTTTGATAATGCCCTACTTTAGAACCAAAGAGCAGTCTGATTATGCTTTGAAAGCTACATGATCAAAGGAATTCAGAAAAAGCCTTTTGAATCATTTTCCTAGATGCTTCTATCAAACTGTATTAGGCCAAATCCGCCCTTTCAGTTTGAACGGTTTGAGCCATAGCATTAAGTCTTCTGCTCCTTAAATCTATTCATAAACAAAAAAATAAAAACCTTCCCCAAAGAAATGACCACACTAACCCATTATCTCATGTAGCTGAGTGCAATCAAAGACCTTCATTTACTTTATGTAAATGTCCTTTCCCTTTCCCAGGCCTAAGGTTTTCTTACTCTCCGTTGTGTCACGTCATATCTAAGCGAGATCCTGAGATCATCTGGGTGGAGATTCTGGGTAAAAAAGTCACTACTGACTAAAAAGTACAGAACCATGGTAACTCAAGATACTTCTAGAGTAAATACACTGGTTCCTTCCCTGTTTACAGTATGTTAAAAGAAAAAGCATGGATGTAATATATCCAGATATTTCCATATCAATCACATATGGCAGCTGCTCCATTGTCCCCAAGGCCTACAGCACAAAACCACGAGCCATGGCATAAAGGGGTTAAACACGTGATGGCAGTGACAGGATTTTGGGGGGCATTAAAGCTCTCTGAAGCCTTGGCAGTTTACTCCTGCAGTGTAACTGGCCCATGTTTCGTCCTGTGGCTGGTTACAACACTGTGAGGCATTTACTTGTGTGGGAATTCTTGCTTCCCTCCTGAAAACTACAGTGTGCTGTTGGCAAAACCAAAAAGTGATGATATTTTGTGGACCAAAGTTTCCTCAGAGATTCAGATGCTAACATTCACTAAATAAATGTGAAAGGAAGATTTGCCTCATATGCTTTGATGCAGTACAGTTTGATGGAAGAGATTTTATCTCTGTTTTCCTTTGTTCTGTTTTCACTTAACAGGAAATCTTTATGCATTGGCAGTCAGATTTCACAGCTAAAAAAAAAATAATACCTGCCTTGAAAATTTGAGTCTTTCATCTATTTTCTTTTAGTGTGTATCAGTGAGTGTTTCATCTGAGACACAACAGGATATACACTGAGCTCTTAAACACATTAAACCAACTGGATCAAGTCCTTTAAATGTGTTAACTTATGTCTGCTTTGCTCTTTCATTTTACATCATGATTTCTTTTTCCTTTATTATCATAGTAAAGCAGAATAAACTAGAACTAGGTTTTTTTTCAGGCCATTTTATATCCCCTTTTCCTTCATTCCCTTGCCACATTATGTATTTCCAGGCAAGTAGTAATTTAAAAACACAAACAGGAAAAAATTCAGTTGTTCCTCTTTCTTGCGGCATTCCCTTGTGCTTCCAACTACCAGTGACATTGCCACTGCTCCACTATCAAATGAAATTCATACTTCCTGGTTTGCTCTCCTTTTTTCCTTCCCAATAGCCTCTTCTATAGTTTTTTATCTATTTACCCATTGCAGAATTTTTAGTAGCTATCTCTTCAACCCCTCACTGTTCCCCATTCAGGTCCTAAATATTTTTAATTAAGATAGAAGAATCTTCCTATTTTTGTGCTTCCAGGTATCCGCGTTATCATCCACAATTCCTTTTAGACACATCCAGAATATTGTCAGCCAAGGCATTTCACCTCTCCTGTCACTTTGGTCGTGTCCAGCTTATGCTTATTGATATTTAGCTATTAACCTTTATTTAAACAAAGTACAGCTAATCACTTTACTCATCCGTGTAATATTATATTAACCCATATTATCATTAGAGGTGAAAGACATTAATTGTGTCATCAACTTTAGCATCACTGCAGTATGCAAGATTTGCACAGGAAGTTGATATTTTTATTAATAATGATGTTGTTGTTGTTATTCAGCATTAGAAGAGGTCATAGAGCTGGCTTTTGCAGTGAGCTGGGTCACATAATCTGGGGTATCTTTACTTCATAGAGATATACTAAACATAACCAAAATAACAAGGGAGAGGAGCCTCCAATCTGCCACGGCACAGACAAGCATTTCAGCAAGTCAGAATCCATGGTTTTAACAGCCAGGAGAACCATCTGCAAGATCTCCAGAGTTATTTCAACAACTCTTTGGTAGCACCACAGATGAGCTCTAACAGCCAGAACAATTTTATTTAAGTGTTTCACACGAATGTTGGTGGACCTTTCCCACTCAAAAGCACTTGAAACAAGGAGAAGGAGGCAATTTCTTTACATGCATTGGTTTTATAATTTGGCCTATTTGTTGAGAAAAAGGAGTTGATGACAAGGCCATAATTGCTGTGACACTTTACATATGTAACTCATCTCAGGAGCTCCTCATCTCTTGGGCTCCCGGCTATCTTCAAACATGCTAGCAAAAGAAATTGGAATGGGCAGAAATCTAACACCCCTAGAAACTAAAAAAGAATCCTAATGAAGGGAAGCAGTGAGAAAATACACACATGTATGGCCAACTTCAGACTTGACCACAAGAGCCCTACACTCCACTGTGGCTCATCTGTAGCAAAGGAATAAACCTGAATCTCAGCTTCATTCCTGATTGAATCATTAAATTCTATGCCAATTGAATACAGGCTGCAGGAGGCAAGAGGATGTAAAGCCTATCCTTAAAACTTTTTAAATATTATTTTCTTCTAGGAATGACTTGCATCCATTTTTATTTCAGACCAGTATATGTAACATAGAAAACAGTTTATTTTTTTTTTAACTAAACACACACTTAATTTGTATATTCACCTTTCCCTACACTCAGTTCTTCAAGACTTCCCTTTCTATACAAGTCCTAGATGTGACCAGGGACAAATAACTGGATTTTCCATTCCCACAGCCATACACAAAATAAAGAACTGAAAGGACAAGAAATTATCTGAATTTGCAACCTCTACTTCTGTTTATTTAGCTTTCCTAGAAGCAATAGTAGAAATTTAAATTCAGTAAAAAAACCTAAAACAGATCTTTCTGCACAATACTTTTCCAATCCAGTGCAATCCATGGTGAGCAGTAACAAGCAAATTTGGGATTTTAGTAGCCCCAAAGAAAGCCATGGGCAGGTGTGGGTTGTAAATAAATGACACTGTGTGTCTGTGTTACTCAAACAGGAACATGTTACATGAATGCAAATTGCACGTGGTGAAAAACAGACAAAAAAGACAGAGGAAGAAGGGCAAATCTCTGAAAGAGAAATCCATTATTAAAGGATGTATTTGTAATACATGCAAAGCTGTCTTTTTGACTGTTATTGGCCAGGGAAAAAGGACTACAGGCCTCTGCTATTATAGTGCACTGCCAGCTTTCAGCTTTATATACTCCCTTCTCCAGAGAGATTTGAATATCCTCATCCTTTGCCATTTCTACCCTCTCTCCCCAGCATTTGACTGAATTTTAAATGTCTAATACATTGAAATTCAGTGAATGAGATGGAATAAAACTGTGCAGTGAATAATCAGCAGTGAATAACATCCAGCAACCACTTGTGTATTTCTTTCCTACTGAGAAAAACATCCTAAACAACATTTGATTTATCTACCCCAAAGTTCTCCTTACAGGGACTGACATTGCCGTTGACTGGGCATTTATTTATGATCAGCTGGTACCAGGCTCTGTGGGTTTCATAGCAGGAAAAGTGAAATTCATTACTCTTGCCACACTACACCATCCATCTTTTATGTTTTATATAGAGCACCGATTTACAGGAGCTGTAGAGTTGAAAACCTAAAAAAAATGAATATTTAATGATTATAATATTATATATGCCCACATTTTGTTGTAAGGAAAAATGTATGCAGGTATTTTGCTGCACATGTTTTTCTAGCAGGTCGGTATTTGCAGTGGTACAGACATTTATTTCTGCTTTACCTGGCATCACTTCTGCCAATTCTTTCAAGCAAAAGAGGTTCCACTAAAAACAGGAAGACCAAGATGACATCTCCTCAATGAGAAAATATATTGGATCTGATAAAACAAAAGCCACTTCCCTTGAATCAGAATTAGACTATTCTCATACCTGTGCCTGGGAACCAGGCTGTAGTCTCACCTAAAGTAAATGGCCATTGGATTCAGAAGATGAATTTAACAGGTGAGCTCTGACAGAAATCTTTCTCAATAAGGAGCATTCAGACAGAAGTCCTTCCAAAATAAGTTTCTTACTAAGTTTTCCTTCACAATTAACCTTTAATGCAATATTGTGGCTGCTGACCTCAAAGGCAACGTGCACACATTTCTATTTATAAGCTGAATAGCTGTGACACACAAATAAATGCTTCAGCTTATGCTCTAAACCTTGGGAGTGCACAGTTCATCGTGTTAACCCTGCTTAATTCACTTGTGTGTTATCACACGTTATTAAGATACATAGAACGTATGGAAGGGAAGTGAGCAGACTAACACTTCACATACCAGATTTGATGTCAAGCATATAATGGCACAGCCAACCTAGCATTCTTTAGCATTGCTAATCTATAGCAATGAAATGAAGCATAAAGGGAGGAGGGGAAAAAAAAGGGGGAAAGGGGAAGAACACACAAAACCTCAAAAGAAAATAGCAATTCAGTTATAAGTCTTTCTATTAAACCATGAATATTTATAAAAAAGGAAGGAGGGGTTTTTTTTTTCACTTAGCTTCCAATATCTCCTTTAAAAACTCTTCTGAAATATTAGCCGTATTAAAAAAATAAATTGTGCATATAAAAGAATGAAAGACATGCAGCTTTTAAGATAAGCATGCTTTCAGTGCAAGCATCTGCACTCAGAGGAGCATTTACACAAATTAACATATTTTATCCACTGTAAGGACCATAAAGCATTTCCAATTCAGCATATAATTTTTATTTCAATTGGCATGACAAAATCTTGAAGTGTAGCACTAGTAGAAGATATGAGAAGCTGCAATGACCAAAGGCAACGGTGGATTTCCCTGCATAAAGGAATGAATAACAATCAAAAAAAGGTTCGGGTATTTGGAGCAGAGAGAGGATGTTATTCTCAGATTCACAGAATCAGTTTCTTGTTAGTATGATGTTTTGAAGCAAATATAATCCCTTTCTGAGCGAAGACAGAGAAAAAGATTACATGATACAGTACAATCCCTTCTCTAGAAACATGGCAATTTTGTCATCAACACACAGAGGAGGGATGTCATTACTCCTGGAAAAGAATTAGAAAGCTACTGCACAGCTCTCAGGCACGGCACCTCGCCTGGCAAACAAGGTCACTCCACATTCAGAGCCCCATACCATTTGCAGATTAAGGTTTTTAAACCTAGAGCTATCTCCTTCATCTCCCAAAATTCAAATTGCAGCACTTTGGTACATGCCACAGACAGGGTTGCTACGGCACAGCACTCACAAAAGCAGTAACTGCTTCCAGCACTTTGCTTCATGGCTGCAAGGACTTGTCTGCCCTGATTAATTTGAAGTTAGTGATGAAAATACTAATAAGAAAGAAACAGGAAAAGCAAATTTAGGGAGCTACACAGGCTCTTGGATGGTGCTGTGATCTACTCCTGTGCAGTAAAGCTTTCAAAAGAGGCTGTTACTTCTCAGGTACACAGAGGAAAAATATTAAACTGTTTCCAAAGATACAGGACATACATAATGTCCAACATGTATTGCCATCCTCAAAAAGCATGTTTCCAATAACCACCTGTCTTTTACCCATGCTTAAGGGTGGCCTTTATCCATGAGACACTTCTCAAATATACCTAAATTATCAATTTAGCAGTCCTTGCTCAGGAGGGAGAGGTGGGTGTGCTTCCTTCACTCACATCTGCAGATCCCTCAGTTAGGCACCCAAAGACAGACAGCACCAGTCTGGTCCTTAGCAGGCCACAGTCTCCCCAGCAGACTCCACGTCCTCACCTGAATATTCTTGTGGAATCGAGATTTTGTTTGCCCAAGGCAGACTATGGCAGAGCTCTCTTTCACAACCCTGTTTCTCAGAGGGTTCTTAGTCACTCCAGACTTTTTTTATTAACACAGGGGTATGTAATATGGCATTTGTATATTACTTTCACTGTGTTTCATTGCTTCATCACCATTACAATCTTACAGATTTAGAAATTATTCTCATTTACAAGCTGAGAGTTAAGATCCAAGCAAATGTAAAATCTGACCCAAAATAGTGAGAACACTGAAGAAGCTGCTTTTATTAACACATTTGAATCCTCAAAACTAGAACCTCCACCTTGAACCCGAAGCCAGAAATTAGCAGCCTGGATGAATGCATGAAATCATGGCAGCTGCACTGTCAAATAAAAATCTCACTGAAATATGTCTGAAACGATAGCAGTAATTTGTTATCCTTGCTCAAACAATGTGTAGGAGAGAGAAGGCTCTGGTGACTCAACATGCAGGAGAACTGGCACTGTATTTACCTGTTGTCACTATCTGGAACTCCAGAGTAATAAATGGATGAAATGCAGCTCATAAAAATATTCATATGATGAAATTTATGGCTTACATTAAAGCATGTTTAACTTGAAAAATGACTGTGTAAAGCTCAACTGATCTGTTCCCTGTGTATATCCACAGTCATATCTGTTTACTTTGGGACTGCATGTTTAAATTTATTTCCACTTGTGCATATCCAAACTGTGTGCAGGTCCCAAACAGCTGAAACTTTTTCTAGCCTTTGTTTTGGGTTTTTGGGTTTTTTTCCATTTTAAAAACTTCAGGCAGGTACTATATTTAAAACAGAGCCTGATACAATTAAATCTTCTTGAGCACAGACATAGCCAAACCCTGAGATGGGAAGTGCAGAATTCCAGCCCCTTCTCCTCTGCAAAGTCCAGGCAGGAAGGATGGATGGTGGAAGTCACCAGCCCTGCAAAACTCATCTTGACAAGGACTTCACCCAAGCACAGGGCCCTGTATTTTGTATTTTTTTACCACACCTTTTAACACACACATTTTTATTCACATGGGACGAGACCCAGTTACCCTCTGTTCAGAACACATAGAGGAGAACATGTCTAACACATGTTCCAGCCCTCCTTGCCCACCTCAAAGGCTGCTGGGGGCAGGAGGCTTGGCCACAGGAATCGACCTGTGCAGGCAGAGCCAGCAGCTCTGGCTTGGGCAACCCAAAGCTGCTCCACAGATGCCAGTGCAGATTGCATAGGTCTTCTCATTTCTGCCTCTATTACCATAACTAACGAGGAGTAAGCAGGATTCTCTTCCAGTCTACATGTAAAACAAGTATCTCTCCTTCAAGGCGTTTATACTGTAGATAAAAAGTGGAAAAAAACTTTCACATGCTGCTAAGCTGCTCAGTCTTCCAGCAGCAACAACACACTTTCTTTTTTGGGGAACAGCAGAAATATAATACTTCTCAATACCTCTCAATGTAACATCTCCTGCATTCTTATCGTGTGTTACCTTTTCTGTGCTAAGTTTGTAGTATACTGAGGTAAAATAAATATGAAACTTCCTCAATGAAATCTTCCCCATCTTCAAACAACACACCACAATCTCAACATGGCAGAGTACCATAAGAAGTCATCCCAAATTCCTTGCCAACAGACTTTTTAAAGCAAATAGAAGTGAAACACCTATGGACAGTATTACTCTTTGGATATATTGAAATGTATACGGGAAAATGAAAAATGATAATTAAAAAATGCTGATGGGGTAGCTACAGAACAAGATGCAAATTCGACTTGTACTTGAAAGGACAGCACTGAACTACAATGTTTCCAGTATAGAATTCTTTTCCCTTTGTTTCACTCACAGGTCACTCTAAGGAAGCAATCCTTCAAAGACAGAAGTACAATTTCCAATAAGCACACATCAATTCCTGCCACGGTGCAATTTGTGTTACTCACATAACAGTTGATGTTTTTATATATAGATATATATCTCTAAACTTGAGTGCATTTTTTTTTCCCTTTTCCCTTTGTTTTGAGACAAAACTCACCAACAACCTGAAAACCAAACCAGCATGTGCAGAGGAGGACAACCAGGGAGACTTGGGAGCAACCAGATGACTTCCCAAAACTGTTGTGTTTGTAGATGTGACTATTTGCAATTTAATTGCTATTGCTGTGCATTAAGTGAATAGCACATACAATTTCAAAATCAGCATCTCTTCCTAATTCCAGGACATCCAGCTAACTAAAGAGCAGTGCCAGCAACCCACCATTTACAGAATGAGCATTCCTCAGAGACAGACACATTTAATAGGGGGTGGTGAAAGACATAATTCAGAGGAGACATGTGGACTGAGAACCAACCTCTCCCTAAATCTTTTCTAAACTGTCTTTTATTGCTCAGTTGAAAGGAATTTGCAGTGCAAAACGATAAGAAATACAAACCACCTTCTTAATCCATATGCCAAAACATTTACTTTTCTTTTTAATGCCACTTTAATTCCTGGTAAAATTCCAAACCAGGGGTTTATATTTCATGATATTGTCAACTTTGCATAAAACTACTGGTACTACTCATGACTTATACAGTCTCAGGGAGACTATTGATTTTTTTCCCCTTCATAAATCTGAAAATGCTCTGTCTCTTCCCCGTGGACCCATTATATTTATTGGTATCTATCCCAAAACAACTGCTCAAGGTTATAGCTAGAAAAATATTCGAGGTTCTAATTCACTATACAGGAGCTGGAGAAGCCCACAGATTTGGTCTCAGAACCCAAATTTTGCCCAGATTACAAAGGATTGATGGGTTCTTTTGTGTCAGGGCCACAAGATAAACCTTTTTTCTTTGGACAGAGTTTATACCCTCAATGATGGAATACCAAGCAAATTTTAAGGCTATTTTAAAAGTGACCTTTTTTATGCAGCAAAGATCAGACAATACCAGTTAACAATAAATATTGGTATAAATATTTATTGCATAAATATTTCCCTAGAACTCAAACTTCCTCATGGACTGGCTAAAATAAAGACATCCTGGCCCCCAGGAGTAGATGCCCAATTTTTGAAAACTATTTGAATGTCTGACATCTCAGATGGAAATGAAATATGTGGAGACGTAGTCTAAGATGAAAAAGAAGATTTAGCTCTTCAGGTCATTAAAATAAAGTATGCTGTAATGACTGATTATGTTGCTACTGCTTTAATTGGCAGCTGAATCTTCAAAGATAACTTTGCATCAACTTTTAAGCTGCTTTAGGAAGGACTAAGGCATCATGCAAGAATTTTCTACTCACTCTACCTGTACTGAGTCCAAATGGAAGATTTGCATGTGATTTTTTTTTTTAAACTACCCTAAGCCACATATCCTCTGCTATAATGATCTTCCAAGAGAGTCTGTGCCTGTGGGATGTTCCTCCCAGCACAAGAAAACTGCTGCCAACATAGACACAGGCACTTTAAACTGAGCCATGGGACCACTTAAGAACTTATCCCTGGCCACCCATGGAAGCAGGTGTTAGAAACACCAGGAAGAGCATCAGAGTCATGATTTTGATTTATTTCCCTGCCATTAGCACGGACCTGAGAAGTGGGAGCACCACCAAGCTCCCCACATCTCCCTGTTCCACGAAGCAGCTGCAAGGAAAAGAACATCGCCTCCGAAAGCAGCAGGAACAGCAAAGCCATTTCATTTAAAGACATGCAGAAATATAGTCATCACAATAAAAACTGCAGCCCTTGCCAATGGGTTTCACTAAGTGGTATCTGAGATACCGTAATTTTGATTACATTTAGAACAAAAGCATATGCCTAGTGTGCAGTTAAAGGACACAAATGCTGACTATATATTGCTTTTCGCTGTACTTTAATAAATTAAACACAGAAATTGCAGTATGTTATCCATATTCTACATGAAAATACCTACAGCATAATTTATACCTGGCAGCTGACCAGCTGGCAAGGCAGGCCTAGGCTTCACATATCACAGGAATACATAGTCTTTCATTTGCAATCTAGCTTTCATAAAATGAGCAGTAGCAAATTTTCAAGTCTGTAAATTCTACGCTGAACCAACCCATGCCACTATAAAATCTCGTGTCCTGAGAGTATGACCTGCTCCAGAAAAAAAAAGGTTTTATTTTAGATCATTTTACAGTGTCAGCTTTTATAGAATATATTTAGTAAATAGATATCAAGGCACACACTTCTGGTTTTGATGTAAGCTTTTGATTGAAGAAAATTTACAACAACAATCTAAAAATGAAGGATATTTCCAGCAACTGAGAGTGCCAAACATTAACTCCATGGATTTACATGTTTTCATGAGCTGGTAGTTTTTCTAATGGTGGTATTTCATAACATTGCTCTTTTCCTTTATTCTACCCAATACTAAAGTTATTATCACCCAATTATTGTAGCATAAAAATCATCAAAAATCTTTCCTGCTTTGCTCAAGTAATATTTAACAAATTCAAAATGGTAAAAAGCGTTCCATGTGTATGTCCCAGTAACTGTACATGGAGTTTGTCACAGACACATAATAATGACAGAAACTGTAGCTTTCAGAAACTAATTGCTAATACATTATCATTAAAATAGGTTGCATTTACAACTTAAAAACTCATTGTCAGGGTAGGAAAAATTCTTCGCCTACAATCATAGAGCATGTGAGCTTTTTTAAATTTATACACTGTATTTTGATCTAAGATATGTTTTGAAAATTAGCTTTTCTGGGACAATCTATGATGGGAAAGTGTGGAATGTTAATTTACAGAGAATTAAAATATCTTGATAGTTCACAATAAAAAGTCTACATAAATTACTGAGGCTGTGGGTAGAGAGGGAACACAGAGAATCTGGGCTTGTTTCAGGATTCAACCAACTTCAAAGTAAATAAAAACACCTCTGACAAGCACAAAACATGATAAAATGCACCTTTTTTCTTTTCTAACAGAACTCATTATTAAATAAAACCTTCTGTCTGCAGGGGAAAGTGACAGTGGTGGCTGTTAAAGAAAGAAAGCAGCTTTTCCCTTGGCTATGAGGAGCAAGGACAGAGTTACCCAAACACTGACTGAGCTGATGGGATGCCCCGGGCAGGTCCCAGTGCCAGCCCTTCATACCATCCTTAGGGACAGCAGGGTGTGATTGGGACCTGCCTTTGGCTGGCCAAGAAATCACCACACAAACAGAAAAAGTCACAAGGTGAAAAGTGATGACATGCACTTGGTGTTATCTTGGCATCAACGAGCCAGGGGATGTGGCATGATTGACTTGGTCCTTACAGCCCAGTTCATCCCAGTGCAACTCCCTTGCTGCTTCCCCTTTTTCTTCTGAACACAAAAAGAAAAATTATATGTAAAACAAATAATAATGTAACTATAATTGTAAATATAAACTTGTAAAACTAGTAGTAATATATAACTATAATTTCCTATTATTTACCATGTTTTCCCAGCCTATGCTCCACTGACCCTAAAAAAAAAAGCAAATTATACAGAAATCCACATTAAATTTTTTGACATATATCTGTACAGCAAAATAAACATGTGATTTAGCATTTTCAAGACTTAATTTAAAATATTGCATCAGCTATACTATTCTTTCCTTTTGTCTGCTAAGCAATGAAGCAGAAATGATTAGTGGGGCTAACCATGAATCCATCTTTTGAAATTACACTGACTGAAAGAAATACAACACTCCCAATTAGAAATAGCTAAAAATTTCAAATGGAATTCTCTGCAAAAGTTGTATTTTCTTGATATTTACTAAGTTTTCTTTCCAACTGCAGAGACAGAGACCCTCTCTCTCCACTCTGTAAGGATGGTTACAGCTCTGAGCAACAACCACCACTACACTCAGCCCTTTTTGCAGGGAACACGAGCCTGTGCAGCACTGCTGGGGAAAAGATTCTGCTCCATCGTGTTTAGATCACCGAGAAATTGTCACTGTTGTAAGGAAGCACCCCAAGAGGCCAAGGAGTGAGTCATGACACTGATTTTTGCTTTGATTTTAAGGAGAGGATGGCTGAACGCTGCAGCAGTGAGTGCAGTGTTCATTTCCTCAAGCCCAAAGACAAAAAAGAAATGGATGTTACTGAAAGCAATTAACTGTAAAAGATAACGTGAAAATGGGATTTTTAAAGCAAGATGTGTGAGGAGAAACAGAAGATTTTTAGCAAAGACAGTAATTATTATGAAGCACCTTGAGTGGCACATACAAAGTTATCTCACTTTTCACCTACACAGAGGTTGTCTTTCCAGAGGTATTTCTCCAAATTACATTTCCTACCCTCCTGCCTCTGTTTACTGCAGTTTCAGAAGAATGCATATGAGTACCATTTGAACAGCAGCAGGAAATAAAATCTGGTTTTAATAGGAACTACTTAAATAAGGTTTAAAAATAAAGCACTTATTTTCAAAACTAGATTGCTTAATTTTTTAAGGGCTTTGGCTCTGCAGTGTACAAGGGTGCTCTAAGATGCAGATACCCAAACCCCCGATTCACTTTAAAAATTAGTGCTCTCTTAGAAGTATAAATTGCTCCATCTGGAAGTGATTAGGGATCCAAGGATGTGCAGCATTAAGTAATTTAACTTGCTGAAGTGCTTCTTTTTTAATAACCTCTTCAATTTAAAAATAAGAATAGTTTAAAAAAAAAAAACACCTTCCTAGTACAGCTGTTTGAATCACATGAACCACTTCATTCATTTAATATCCTGAAAAAGGTGGGGAAGGCATTTCTTGAGGCCAAAAGTAACAACTGTATTAGCAACAAACTGGAGGTACAACTGTAGAAAAAAAAAAGTGAAATACTTGAAACTCAAATGTTTGTCTGTGATAACCACCAGGCTATCCCTTTGCATGGCTACCACCATCATTTATCTACTGGTAGGAGCTTCTTCCTCTTATCTGTCTTCAAAAATTTTTGATGAAAAACTTTTAGGATGCTTTCACAGCATTTAACAGAAGGGAAGTTAAAAGTTGGCATTTGACAATGGTAATTTCAGCATTTTTCAGGTTGAAAATCCCTAAGTAATTTTGAAGGGTTGAAAAGTTAAAGTGAGAAATGCTAATTGCTCTGGGGAACATGAAAATTAAAATATATTTATAACTTGAATGAACTGACATGCATCATCAGTTGTATTTTCAATTAATGTTCTGCAGTGTTGATTAATTCACTCATTTGAAAACAATTTACATACAAGATGGTCAGGGAAGTGGAATGTTGCCCTGGGGGAACTCAAGAGAAAAGTCAGGGATCAAAGTCTGAAAGCAAATTGACATATTTGGGGAGCTTTCAATAGCACGACAGTAGTGGGTGAAGATCAGAGCAGGGAGGTGAATGCTTTTTGCTCAGATGATGATTACTCCCATCAATGAAAATTTAAGGCTTCACATTTTTCATAAACACACAGCCCTGTACTTCATATTACTAAGAAAATTCCAGCCATCAGTCTAAGGAAATATCTGAACACCAAAATGGAAATTAGCTTTGAAATTTGCATTTAGGAATGTGTAAGCATTCCATATGTGGACAGGCTTTTATGTTAAGAAACTATTTCCTTGTCACAACCTTTGCCAGCAGATTTCAGAAAAGCCCTGACTTTCCCTCTGTACCTGGCTGCTTACATTAACCAGGAATATGCATGGGAAATTGACCTATTTATAAAGTAATTTAGAGAGAAATATTACCAATAGTATGAAATGCTACTGCATTTCAATGGGATGCCCCAAGTTAGATTTCAATTTGCTAGGTTTAAATTGCAAAAACAATTCCAATTGCAATCAGCTGTGTGGTCTCTTTGAACTGTAGAGAAAAATTGGAGATGCAGCATCTGAGGAAATTATTGTAGGTAACGTTTTATAAGCAATTCAACCAATTATAAAATTTACTCACAATGCTGACACACCACAGCAAGACTGTTGGCTTCACACTTCCCACATAAGGAAATGTTCAGTAAAGTAAAAAGAACATATTACATATAAACTAAATCTATGTCAAGCAGAAACAAAAAAATTTAGTAAAAATCATTTTGAACTTGGAGACAAAGCAGGAAATATGAAACTCTGTGCTTTTTTAAAATCCATTTCCTAATGAACAGTTAGAGGTGCCTTTTGCCAGCTGCTGCTGGAAAGCTGTCAGTTCATTTCCAAACAGAGATGTCAAAGGTCTGCAAACCTGTTATTGAACAAGGCTGCAAAGCATATGCCAATGAACAATTGAAAATGACTGGGGTGATGGGGTGAGGTGCAGGGACACATGATTTTAGTCAACCTTTTGGCTTGCCATGTTCTTTGAAACTCAGCTCTCTGGAGCTTGTAAGGCTCTGCTGTTACCCCAGAGATGTATAAATTCAGGACCACAAAGCATACCACAGCCTCTCTGCTCTAGAGGCTCCTAATGAGTTAAAAATGAGAATGTCAGCACAGATGAACTTTCACAAGTGAAAACTTATGCTATATATCTCTGGAGGTAAAAACTCCAGACTAAGCTCAAATGCAACACACTTCTGCTCTAATAATACGTGCTGCAAACAGGAAGAATCCCTATAAAATACCATCCCTTCAGTGCTAGATCCATAAAAAGATGTTTAAAACTCTTAGCCTTTATGGTGAAAAATACAATTCTTTATTGTTTAAGTAACTTTTCCCAGGATGGTATGAAGATACATGTTGTTATTAAAGGAATTGTGTAGCCAACTCTGATGCAGACATTCTAAGCAGGAAGTACTTTACTTTCATGTAAAAAGTTTCACCTGTGCTGATGTATGACACAGGAACAAAAACTTTTCTACTTGGGTCAGACTTCTAATGCCACTAAAAAGACTGTCCTTGGACAAACTCAGCATCCAGTCTGGATAATATATAAAAGTGTATCAACAGGTCCTCTCTGCATGAGAAATTAATAATGCTGTGTGCAATCATTAACAGACACCAGGGATAAGTTGCCACCACTTGTTACATTTAGCAATGGCATCAAAGGCTCATTAATGCAAACAGTGAGAAACATGTGATCCTTTTTGCACTGGGGAAAAAAAATAGGATGAAAATGACAAATGTAAATAAAAAGGGCAAAACAAGTGGCTGGTATAAACTCTAAGTAAGGCAATGAAACATAGCTACATTATCCATTTTGATAATCCTATTGTTAGGTTAATTATTCTCAGGGAACAAGTTAAAGCCCATTTAACTAACCCCAATAAAGAGTTAAAGCCCATTTAACAAAAAGCCAGTGTAACTGGATGACTGTAAGGATCCTCGTGTTAAAACATCAGAAACATCCAGCAACTTGAAGAGCTTACATATGACAAAAGTCTTATTAGGCAATGAAAAGAATATGTCCTTTTCCCTTCAGCAGGCCTATTTATATGCCTAAAATTAAACACATGCCTAATAATTAAGCATGATTAGGTTCCAATTACTTCGTTTGTGCTTCTTTGGTACTTTTTTTTCATTTCATTCTAGCTGCATCAAAATGTGAAAACCAGAGATGTGAATGGCTGAGATTGACTGCCATCCATTTCAGCTGCATTTCAGCCCACCCTGGAACGTGTAAGCTTCCTGTCATAAGCTGTCAGTAAAACTCAAGCTTTCCAAACAAAGGTTCTGAGAACAGAGCTTACACGGCACCTTCAGATTTTACATTTTGTTTGACATCCACCATTTGTGAGAAATGGCATTTTGTAACCACTTTCCATCCTGTCTGTCCCCATCACCACCACCCCCACCAAACATAATTGCTTTCACTATAAATATCTGACAGTGCTACTGAAAGTAATAGAGTGAGATTTAGAAAAGTCTTGTTGACTGCCTGATTGGTTTCTCAGAGTCACAGAATGGTTCAGACTGGAAGGGACCTTACAAATCATTTTATTCCAACCTCCTGCCATGGGCAGGGACATCTTTCACTACTCCAGCTTGCTCAGAGCTCCATCCAACCTGACCTTGAACACTTCCAGGGATGGGCATCCACAACCTCTTCAATCACCCTCAAAGAGAAGAATTTCTTCCCAATATCCAAGCTAGCCCTGCCCTCTGTCAGTTTAAAGCCGTTTCCCTCTTGTCACAGAAGAGCAAATCTTTTAGTGTTAAGTAGTTTCTTTTCTACCAAATTAAAAATAAAAAAGAAGAAGGAATAAATCATTTTTTACAAGTCTGGCCAGGAAAAAAACCCTATTAATGTACGTACAGCACCTTTGAAAAGTCAGCTTATTACATCAGGCAGCATGCTACATACCTACAAGTTTCATCTCAGAGATTCAATATTAATCTCCTTTTTTATTAGTTCCTTACTTGAACATATCCTAAATTTTGTAGGTACAGTACATTTACAAAGCAAAGGAAAAAGAATCAGGTTTGCCCAGGTAAAGCTCATTATTTCTGACTCAAATAGACTTTAAAGTAGGAAATAACTGAGATGACAGACTGTATTAGCAGCTGTGGAAAACAACTGTCAATGAATGTTCAATTTACTGAGAGGACATTAAAAGTGTTCCAAAACCTGCCAATAATAACAACAGAGTGGCAAGCCTTGACAGCAGCAAAGCAAACCAATCGATCTAGAATGGTAGACATGGAAAGCAACCCAGTATAACAAAGGAACTTGAGCAAATCAAATAGATTTGATTTAAAAGATAAAGATGATTCCAACACCAGTTATAATTTACAGGTATAATTCATGTGTCATTCAAGGCACCAAAGACCTTCCAAATTAAAACTGCAGGACTGTCTCACTACAGAAATCATTCTGGTCAAATTAAAAGAGAGGATGAGAATTTAAGGAATTTTTTTGTGCTACTCTTACCACTCAAGCAGATCTGTAAACTGAGAACAGAAATCTAGGGAAGAGCTGTTATGAAGACACAACCTTACAGAGAAAACCAAAAGGCTTTTCCAAAAGTGTTAGTTATATATTTCTGCATGGAGCAAAAGGCCTGGGTTTCACAAAATGCCAAAGGGGTGGCTGTTCACAAACAGCCAAAACTTGCCTGTTTGTGCTTTTGCAAAATTTCACCTACGTAAAACACATTTTGCTAAACTCAGTGAAGAGACGATCCCAGCCAGGAGGTCCCACCTTTTTCCCAGGATCCTGGGAAATCACGAAGCAGCACTGATGGACTGATGCATATCTAGAGATTTCTCACAGGATTACACAAAGAGGAGGAAACAAATCCAGAAACAGTGTCAAAGTTCAGAAATGGATCACAGCACCCACAGCCTGAGGAAAATCCACCCTTCCAGCAGCACCCCTAAGTAGAAGTGACCCCCTTCCCCCAGGCTACAGCCCAGACCTTGCTCCCTGCCTGGTATCCAGACCCATCCTGGATAGACTCCTGTGTTCCCAGATGATCCAGGGCAGTGATTTACAGGAGGAACTAGCCCAGACGTGACAGCAACTTGCCTCTGAAGCACAAGGGACAGCTTGTACCTCTCCAAGCTGCCATTTCCTAACATCAAGAAGTAATTAATCTGAGCTGACTTCCATCACAGTTTGCCAACAGTTACCACATAATATTATGTTAGAAATTATACATGTTCACTACACTGGAGATGTGCCTAAGGCATTAACTGTAAATGGTATTTTTTTCAGCAGGGATGTGGATGTGGGCATGCACACTGGAGCAAGAAAAGCCCTGACAGTCATGGATTGCACAACGGTTTCCATAAACAGATTTTTCTGTTGAGAGCTTTTCCCCCTGCTGTACTAAAGTTTTCCATGTTTGGCCTTGGAAAAAAGCAAAATTGCTCTAAATACTTCAGGACTGAAAGAACTGCTCCCATCTCAAATCCATCACCAGGAAGAGAAACAGGAGTCTGATTTCACTGTGTTTGTTCTCATCCCAGATTTACTTCAACACATGGTACCTCCCCCCATTTTCATCTTGAAGTTTTGATTCCTCCACTCCAAAAATATTAACTGAGGTAAGGTTTATGCAGATGGAGTATCTGAGCAACAGGAAGCCCTGTCAGTGTTTGGAATGTGCTGGCACATCTGGCGATGGAGGGCTCATCAGCTGAACCTCACAAAGTGGGAGCATGGTAGGAAAATCAGCCTATGCCCTGCCTTTTGTATTTTGAAGCCTAGAAAGGCACTGAAAATCTGTAGCAGGCATTAAACTTCACATTATGTAGATGTGCTAGGGGGAACAGAAGAGCAGCAGCAAAATTCATAAGTATGTAAAGATCATGGTAATCAGTCTAAAGCATTATTAACTAAATTTAGTGCACTGGATGAAATTCATTCACAGAACCAATTCCTGCCCTACCTATTGCCTCAGCTGCTATTTCCTCAGGTAGTGCATAAACGCTGGGATGGCATTTTAAGCAGTGTGATTTCACACTCAGGCATTTCCAGAAGTCCTGTGAGGTATGAAGATCTATTGGGCTGTTTCAATTTGTTATGTTCAGGAGGATTTCTCCAGGAAAAGCTCACGACACAAGGGAGATAAGCCCCCAAGCAAGGGGAAGTATCAGTCACATGCACAGAATAAAGTTTTCCCTTTACAATCTGACATTATCTGCTTAGGATGAAATACAATCTGTGCTATAATCTGTTTTAAGCATTAGGAAAAGAAAAGCCCAAGCACACACATTAAATTGCTATCAAGAGGAAAATCCATATTATACAGGTGACAGGTTTTTCTAACAAAGCATTTAAAAGAGCAAAGTATAGAAAACACCACGGCCTGCCTCCAAATACTCGCAAAAAAGGTTAAGGAATATAATAGGCAAAAGAGGAATAAATGTTAGCACACAACAGCATCAGCTAAGGTGCAAAGCATGTTAATTAGTGTATTATAATGACTTCTGACAGTTTCACATAATGTCTTTTCATCAGCATACTGTTTCAATTACACATTCTTCACTTCCCACATTAAAACCAGCTTCACTATGATTTTTCACCTGCTGCTTCAGTATTAGGTTTAAGCCCCATGTCTTCCAAGAAAGTTATTTTATTTTCCTAAAGTTATTCACTGAGTCCTTCAAGAAACTCAAGGGAAAACATCCCTCTGCTTTGTGGAAGCATAAAAGGAAAAGGGAGGGGAATGCTATAATGTAGTCTACCCTTGTTACCTCCAATACCACGATCCTCCATGCTGCACAAAGCCCTTGGTTAGAAGTGAATCATGCAGCTCAGAGGTGAAGCACGCTGCAACAGACACCTTAAATCTGGACTAACCTTCCCCAAATACTGAATAAATTATCACAGAACAACAGATATGCTGAGTTGGAAGCAGGCACCCAGAAGGATCACGGAGTCCAATTCCTGGCCCTGCACAGGATCATGAAACAGCCCTTTTTTTCCCCCCCCACCATCTATTAAACATGGAACCAACTATTAAGACAAATGTCTGGAAGTCTGATCTACTAGCAAGTAAAAGATTGTTTGATATTTCATTACTAGTGACCAGATCAGGAAATATCCTCCTGATTTATTTTTATAGACTAGTGCTTTGAGGCATCACAAACAAGAAAATCCAAAATGAATGCACAGCTAGGTCTAAACCCTTTCCAAACTTTAAAATACTGGATTTCTTCGTTATTATTGCCATGGAAAAGAACCACAAGGAGGATGGAAGCCTGCCTTCTCCTCTGCTCACAGGACCAAGCAGGGCAGGGTGAAGCCAAGCACAGAGGCTGAGCTCTGCTGGCAGAGCGTGAAGGGATGAAAGCAGCACAACTCCAAGGCAGATCCACACACAGCAGCAGGCCCTGACAGCAGACCTGGGCCATGATGAATGGGTCTCCTCCTACACACACACACCTCTGAGCTCACTCTGGGGAGAGGCAGCCAGGGGAGGACGAGGATTGCCTCCAGGAAAGAATCTTTCCCATCCCAAGCTGCACGGGACACACCCTACTCTCCAGTCATGGTATGGCTGGAAGAATTTTTTCCATGCACTCATAGATCACTCTGTTTCAACAAGTCTGGTACATTCTTCCTCCATCTACTGCTGAAAGGTGCCAGGAAACCTGTAAGGCAAGTTGGGATTTTTAGCAGTGGCTCTGCTACTCCACTGGTAGCTCTGGAGGTGCCCAGAGCCTGCCAGGATTTGGGGTTTGGGGCACGGGCAGAGCAGTCTCACAGGGTAAACAATCCTGGTCATTTAATGACAGTTTACTGCAGTCACTTTCCATATAGCCACATGCTCAACCACCACTCCTCCACTCATTTGATGGAACAGTCACACAGTGAGAAAGGTCTTGATACAGAGCCACAAAATAAACTCCTCCCTTGAATTTTTCATGCAGCAACTCATCACACGATTATTCCTCTTCCTTTTACATCTCACTGAATTTTAACAGGGAAAATGGCAGCTAAGAGGCAACGTTGTGGCCTAAATTCTTTATTTGTTCAAAGTTCTAAATTCCTCTGCTCCCTCCACCCCATAACATAATACTTTAAGGCCTTAATTCAAGTTCCTGCAGCCAGGGTGACACTCCCAGGCAATGCAAATGCTACTTGGAGGTTTGACAGCAGCATCTTCCATCAAGCAACGCACCCCATGAAGCAGCTGCAACCTTTTCTTGAGGCATTTGGATGCTCGCAGCAATCACAGACTGCCAGAATGAATTTTCAACCCCAGGCACACTTTAAGCAAGACTCTTCAGGCTCCCCAGTGCCTTTTTGCTTTTTTTTATCTGAAGAATTATTTAATGGCCAGACTTTCCCATGTGCCTAGTACCCATGCACTCCTTCTGCAATCTCTCTGAAAAGGCTCCCAGGAAGATCTTAAATCAGCACTGGAGTGCTTAGAATTAGTATGTATTAACAGATTTAGGCAATGAAATTTTAAGCTACTGAAGCTTATTATTTTCATCCTCAAAATCTATTCATGTAAGTGCAGTCACCTTTTAATTCAGAGCAGAAGATTTGAGATTTAAATGTAGGTTCACTTTAAGTGAGTTTAGCACACAAAAAGTGACAGGAGTTGGAATACAGTTCTTTTGTGAACTGAAGGAAAAGAGAAGAAAGAATAGAAGCAGCAAACAAATTACAAGACCTGTCAACCCTGTTAGATATTATGTTGAGAGCAGTAGGGATGAATGGGGACTTCCCACTTCTATGCCTATCACAAACAAATGAAAATATATGCATGGTTTTGAATAAGGTATTTAGGAAGTGACAGATAAGTCTTAGGAAGGCACATTTGCTCTCCCTGCTGAGAAAATAACATATCTCAATAACACCACTTCCCTTCAAATTCCTCGGGACAACGAATCACAGAGGGCAATTTTAATTTATTTTGACTGTTTACTCTGTGTTGACAATTTGAATTGGTAGCTTCTGATATTCTGCTGCAGGAAGCAGTCTGAAACATGACAGCTCAGGCTGCAAAGAATTAATACCTTCAAAATTATACATCTCTTAACTGACTGTCTTTTTTCTCCCAGCTATTCCAGCCTTCATTTCAGCATTCCAGCTTTGTGTTTCTTTTTGTTCAAAAGGACATCCCAGAATGTTATTCTTTCCATTGTTTTGGAATTACACACATGCATTAAACATGCCTGGAAAAGCCCAGGAAAAAAAATGAGAAAAAAAAAACCTATAAAATTATTTGATTGTCAAGAAATTGCTGTCCCTCAGAAAGATCAGTGCTCATTTATGCATTTGAGAAATTCCTTCTTTTTAGATCTCCCTTGTTTGGAGAACATGACCATATGCTATAGTGCTATCCACAATATGGAATCAGATTTACACAGCCAGCACATTTAACTCTACAGCAACCATTTCAACAGAAAGGGCACAAGCCAAGGTAAGAAAACCAACCTCTGATGCACAAGCATGTATTGTGACACTGCCACAACATAACTGTTGTTAAATGTCACAGGAAAACTTGCAAACTACATTAAGCTCCCCAAAAGGCTTTACAAGCAAAAATTCCCTGCCACCACTTTGTTCAGCTTGCTGAAACCTCAAGAGGACAAACTGAACTTTTTCTCATAGAAAATCTCAAACAACAAGCACCATTCTGCCTCTCAAGCAAGAAATTTTTTTTGTTTTAATTGTTCCATTCCTTTCTCTAAGAAGGAAAAGTACACCCTACCATTAGCTTGCTATTGTCAAGTAATCTGAAACGTGTAGGGATGTAAAATTAAAGCCCTCACAAAACTGACATAAGCTTCAAAAATCATTCCACATCACTTGATGATTCCTGCTTCACTAAGTTTTATTGTTCTCCGGTCTGGTTAATCTCCTGATACGTAATGGTTATTGTTCCATGTATTCTCAAGGCTTATACTTAAGCAGGAATGTGGTGGGAATGCTTGTGTAGGTAACTCCAAAATCAATCCCATTAGAGTGGAAAAAAAATTTAACAAACAAGCTTGATGCCAAAACTCCTCTCTCTTACCAAGATAAAATGCAAATGCTCTCCAGAAGGTGAAAACAGCTCCTCAGGGAATCGTTAGGAACTGGGTAAAAGAGCAAACGTTTCTTTAGTCAAGCAGGGACTTGAAGGAGGAGAACTGGGAGCGCTTGTGAGAAGAGCAGAGCTCTGCCAGCACGGGCAGCACCAGGGACACCGCTGACCTTGCCTGCGCGGGGAGCGTCAATAAAGGAAAAGGAAACAGATAAAAATCTGTGCCTATAAAGTATATGCCATTTTTATTCCTTAAAGGATTTAATAAATTCCACAAGTCTCCAGGAACATAAAGATAAGCTAGCTGCTCATGAAGGGCAAAGTGCTATCAGCTTTCAAACCAACTCCACTGAGTTTAGGAAGGACTTCAGGGAGAAATGGCATTTAATAACAGCTCTGGCTGCTCCTAAAGCACAGAGCTGCTACCTAAATGGGAGCCATAATTTAACCTTCTTTGCTGCACAACATTGTTCTCAAGAAAACATTTCAAAATGAAGAAGGAAAACCAATTTACTTGTCTCTTTCTCAGCTTGTTTGTTAGGACCAAATTCTCCATACACTGCAATTACATTCTGAATGCATTAAGAGTGACTGTCAGGAAAAAACCAGCAGTTTATATTAATGATCCACCTTAATTTCTTTGATTTTTGAAATTTTTAATATAAGAATATAGGAAAATGTGGAGGGTGTTCAGCTGGAAGAGGAAGCTAGAAAGATAAATATAACACAGCCTCTTTAATCCAAACATTTTCTTTAAAATAAATTCCACTTTCAAGCTTCATTTACAATCTCATTTGCACGGAGTTGCCAATCCTGATTAGCCCGAATGAACTCCCTAAACATGAAGGTGAAATCTCCCAGACAGTGATATAGCAGGAGATTAGAACACCTGCAGACATCCAGTGTGCTACAAGAGACTTTCTTTTTGCTTGGAATTACCCTCAAATGAATACCTTCAAACATAAATGCACAAAAAAGGGGATACCACAATCTGTGCTTAAAATTTCGCATTTTGAAGCTAAAAGAAATGCATTCTGTTTGAGAGCAAAAGCTGAGAGACAAAGAAGCCCCTCTAGCTTTCAAAAACAGTGATTCTTTAAAAAGGGAGGAAAGCATGATTTTTACCCAAGTCTCAAGACCCTTTTAATAGGATCTAGTCATGAGTGATGTTACAGTAGGCAAGACAAAAAAATATCTACTCGGCCCACCAGTAGAACACGATTCCACAAGAAAACCCAAACCACAACCATCTAGAGAGCCACAATTTCTAAAAAAAAACCCAAACAACTGAAAATTTTAACAATATTATGTATATTGTGAGACTGATGGCAAATAAACTCAGATCATCAAAATAAGATATAAAGAAGTAAGAAAGAATGATTTTCACATCCAGCAAATCATCACATGCCATCTATTCCAGCTGATTATGGCATTTTTTTGGTCAAGTATTCACAAGTTAAAACTCCATGTGTTTAATCATAGTCTGGCCTGTTATAAAGCATTATGTCTTAAGACTTTATTTGATCAGAAGGCAAGCTTAGACTAGTTCTTGCAACTTTGAGAAATTGCAGTCAACCATTTCTCAATATCTGATAGGCAGGAAGAAGAAGAAATGAATTTTAAAATGGGTATGGTTTGATCACTGATACACGAGCCATGTTTCAAGAGCTGTGACTGGTAAAAATAAAGGGGGATTCCCTGACAGTATGGCATATAACATACCCCATGTCAGAAAAAAAGAAATGTCTATTATCTTCTAAATGCATATATTAAAACAAGGTACATAACACATGAAGAATAAAATATCCATGAAAATACATCATAATAATGCAGAGAAATCACCACTTGAAGTGAGTGCACAAGAAAGTGCTGGAAAGATGAAGGAAAGCTTGAAGAAGTAGAAAAATGCAGAGGCAGGAGAAGGATGATGTACTTGCCAGGAGCAGCACAAAGAAGAAACTGTAGTTAATTGTACCCTGTTAATTGTATGCCTGCCATTTTACCAGTTTCTAGGCTAAAGGTGCAACATATAATGGATGCTGGGCTTGGAGCCAAATCCCAGCTCCTGGTGCTGAACATCCAGATACTGTAAGCCAACAGAGGTGCTTTTATGATTTAAAACACTGGCAGGTAAATACTTTGTTACCCAAACACCAACAGCACATCCCTGCTACAATTTCTCCAATAAAACACGCAATAATTCAAATGAGCATTATCACTGGCTTTTATTAAGGAAGGCCTGAAGGTAATAGTTGAAAGCAAAGCTCTGTTTTAAAGAAACACGTTGAATTCCTCTGCCATAGGCTGGGACATATGTTTGACTGGTTGGATAATATGGAAAAGTGAGGAAAGTGTGGGAGGGGAACCAATGTGTTCTGCACATGAGGCTAAAAGGGGCACTACCAAGAGGTGACCACCTTGGAAGCATTTATTAGGGCTCAGTGCCTGGAGTAACCAGCCCTGCTTAAAGCTCTTCCAGGTTTGAAGACAGTGAATTCACCCCCTAAAAAACTAGGCAGATTAGGAAACTATTCATTCTCCCCACAGGGGTACATCAAAATCTCAGACTGCTGAAAAAAACACAAGACAGGGACACACCTCACCTGCATCTAAAATGAATCACCATTTATTTAATAAAACAGGATTCTTACAAGGAAGCAGATTAGATAATGGGTTAGAGAGCAATTGCTTACACAGTTCTGATTCAAATCCAATGCTGAATAGGAGTGACAGAAAATTATGACCAAATTATGCCAGCTCAATGGATTACTCAAACTGCTCTAAGACCCTCAGTTTGTCCTCACTGGGTATCACATCGTCACAAAAGTCACTTCCACAGTTGGAATTAATTCAAAGAATACTCTTAAAGCACAGAATATTCCAAAAACTGAATGTTCCTTTCTTATTAAAAAAGAGATTTGGAAACTTTCTCCTTCCCATTGTTGCCATGCCAGTCCATGTGTCTAGTGTGAGTTACACATGCACAAAGGTATTGTTTAACCTTAAACAAGCACTTCAGTTCTGCATCCCTGCAGGCATGAGGGTGACTGAGCTGTTTGGGAGGAGCACTGGAAGGAGCTCTGAAGCTACAATTTCTTCATGTGCCACAGCCAAACACAACACACCCAAGCAGCACCACAACATGTGAAAAAGGCCAGAGCCCCTCAGCTCTTTTGTATATGAGGTGAGAGTTTGTTCCACCTTAGAGGATTTCCTTTCAGAAATGCTGTGTCTGCCTTACAGGGGATTTACTCATTTGTGTTTGCTCATTTCTGATTCATGGTCTTTGGGTCTCTAAAACATTGTTACTAAAAAACAACAAACCCAAAGAAGTCCTTTCTCATATCCAGCCTCACCCTCTGTGTAGGATCACAAGGGATTCTCTGACCCATGAACTAACTGCTCTTTTTGACACAACCAGCTGGTAGGGAAGCTAAATAAAGCATTGTCTCAAATCAACAACAAAGAGAAAGGGAAAAAAAAAAAAAAAAGGAAATCTTAGTGTGGTTTTAAAGATCTTAAAGTGTGACAAGTTACATTAACTGGAGAAAAAATATCTGGGGAACATAGAGAGATGCTCAGGTCCTCCAACTGAAAAATTAAAGTTGCATACAGAAAGATGTGGAATGTGTAGGTGCAAAGGACATCCATGTATCTGAAAGAGTCAGAGACCTCCCATCAAGGATCTTCTGCCTCTTCTCTGATGCCTCTGAATTCCCCATGGTGGGAAACCTGTCTAATATGAGTTTTCTTTAGTTCTACCCTTATTATTCTCAAGCTAACAGTGGTAGTCCCTAAGCAAGATAGGGAATAAATATTCTTGAGCAATAAATCACACCACGATGGGAGTTTTTATGTCCTGTAAAAAACAAGCACACAGCAGGGATCTGGCAGTTCTGCAGCCTGTGAGATCCTTCCTTTGGCTGGGGCCAAACACTCAAAGGCAAAACTCACTCTCAGAAATTGTCTTCCTTTGCCAAGTGTAAGATTGTGATTTACAGTGACTTTTTTTGCATATTTGTTTTGTTCAACTCTCTAAAGTGAAAGAAACCCAACAATATCCATGGCTTCCCAGGCCATTTTGCATTAACTTCACTTTCAGCCTCTAATGAATAGGGCTGTACTGCAACAAACTTATTTTAAATGAAGTTTTCCCTGGGACCATTTCTACTTCATTTTGTTGGAAAAAAAAACTGTTTTAAACAAAATTACACCTCTGACAAGATTACACCTGACAAAAACACAATCTTTTACTTGAGTGAACCATGATTTTCCAAACTGAGGGCTTTCAGAGTGTATTACATGACATTATTTTGTGTCCGTGACACCTCTCAAAGTTTCAGGGATTTTTTTCTCCCCCTCTCTCTGTCACATATAAATACATGTGGAGCTTCCCCAGTTCTGCTGGAGGATTAAAATTGAATAATGCAGCTGTTAAAACAAAAATGGTTCAACAGAAACTGTTGTGTCCATGGGTACTTCAAAGAGTTTGTAGTCTTGTCTTCATGACTTGCTGTTTACAGTCCATGAAGATTATGAGATACTTAAACAATATTCTTATTGTAGTCTTATTTTCCCAAAACCAACCCACGTGTTTTAATTCTAATGAAAACAGTATAAAATTATACTGAAACTGAAGTAAAAGAGTTGCAAAAATAAAAGTTATCCAGACAGACATAGATATAATCAGATATCAAAGGGGTTATTTTTAGTGTTTCAAAGCATTTCACGTTTATGTATTTATTTATAAGCCTTGGAAAGCTACCAGCTATTTTTTATTGAAAAACTAAATAGGAAGCATTCTTACAAGAGTGCAGTGATGCTCCAACACATTGTCATATTGAAATATTAAGAGGGTCAGACATTTCTCTGTCCATCTCTCTGACATATCACTAGGCAGGAAATACAAGCATTCAGACCACTGTGTTAAAGGAAATTCAGTGTAACTCACCTTCCCAAGGAGCCAAAAGAGATTCATACCATGACAAATAGCTAAGCAAGAGTATGTAAGATGATGTAATTTAAAGTTGGTGACAGTTGTTTAATTAATAATTTCTTCCATCTTCTTACTGCATAAATTACATTACACAAATTATACTCACCTACAAACCAACAATGGGCAGAAACAGCCATAAAAAGTTCATGTTGGGAGTATCAGATCTTTCATGAACACAGTTTCCTCCTAAACCTGGTCCTAGAACTATTACCAGTCCCCTGGAGTACTGCTGAGTCTTTTAAGTCACAGTTTGGGTTTTCTGTTAACATTTAAAGACATCCAGAAAAGTCTAAATCCCAGATCAGAGTGACTGCTGTGCCCTGCAGACAATGGATTTCTCAGCTCCCCTGTATTCCCAGCAGTGAAACTCCAGCCCAAGCCCAGCAAGCTGAGAACCCTGTGCTGCAACCACTAAAAACTTATCCAAGCAGTCTGTAAAAGCCCAAAAATACACACAGAATCAACTCTTTCTTATCAGCTACTAATCTAAAAGATATGGACAGCTATTCAGACAATAAATGGCACAACATTTTCAAGCCTTGCAATGGTGTAAATAATCTGCAACCCTGACAAGCTTGCACAGAGATACAAATACACAGCAATGTAAATGTGTCCCCTCCACCACTTGCTTTGGCTTTTTTTATGTTTGAAAAAGGTTAAGAATGAACATGACAACTCAATCTTCATAAACATCATCAAAAACTCACAAGTACCAAAAAAGGATTAGATTAATATGAGAATTATACAAAATTAAAAAACATTCCCAGTGTATGGTCTTCAACTTCCATGATGAGTTAAACAAAGTTTTAAGAAAAAATCTTTGTGAAGACAGCATTAAGAAAAGGGGGATGCTACCAGAAATCTAAAATAAAGAACTAATTTCTATTGCTGAACAGCAACAACAACAAAAATCCACGTGACTTTGATCCCCATACTCAAAGGTAAAACACCCTGGATGATGTTCTCTTTTCATCAGTAGTGAAACAGCATCCTCAACATGTAAAATAACACCAATTTTACTTCTTTTTCCTATCTGATTAATCCCTATTTAGATTCCTTCCTACAACAATTAAAACATTATTTATACCCCGTAGTCTCACATCTGCTGTTTCCTCACTAAACAGAAATGTTTCAAATGCTTGACCTTAGTTTTCACCAAAAAAAGCCCCCTAAGTACATAGATCAAAACATTGTTATGTGGAACAGCCTCAAAATTCCTCTGCTGGGTGAACAAAGATCTTTTTTAAACCTTTTTACATAACCTTCTCATCCTATCCACTTAAGCCTGGTCTAAAGCAATTACATTACAGATAAAGAACTCACAACACAGTCCTGCTTTTTGTCTATATTTCTTCAAAACATAATCAGAAAAAAAAACACCAGAACCAAATGAACAGCTTTAAACCTCAACTGTGAGTGAGTGAAGGAGAACTCAAAAAAAAAAAAAAAAAAATCACAGCACCTTTCAGATTCATATTATTCCTTCTGCTTTATTTCAAAATACCAGAAGGAAAACCCTTATTTATTACTTATGATCTGATTGCTTCCATTTGCAAATAATTTGTCACATTTTTGGCTACATAAAATGCAGTTTCAGCACAAAAAGGAATCCTATTCTTTGCTTTCAAGGAAGAAAATTAGGCTGTACTGTTTTTAAAACATCCCAGCTACAATCATATAATTATTATTAATCTGAAGAAATGATATGAAGGTAATGACCTCTGAGGGGCTCCAATTTTAAACCTTTTTTTTTTGCTACCCTAGGGAAATGGGAGGATCAGCAGTTAGTGTTCTAATTCCAGCCCCAAGCCTGTGCCAACACACTTTATAAGCTAAATCCAGGTTTGGGAGACAGGCTGCATATTTTTCAGAGACTAAACCAGCATAAATCACCAAGTGCCAACACACTATGAGGTTAATGTTGTGTTTTACTACAGTAAGCAATTTCTATCACCATTTAAAATGAGACAAGCAAAATTCAGGCAGACAAAATCTCATGCATCCAAGATTAATTTTCAAGTACTGAGCATTGGCTTTGGCTACTGAGGGAACATATTAGAGTGGGAGCAGCAACCACTGCACTTAAAGGAGTATAAATACCTCCATTCTAACCAATTCTCCTTGTCAGCTGACTGTAGTGATGGGAATTTTGTTTATTTTTCCGACATGCATTAGACTTTTTTTTCCTTTTTATTATTATTTGAGTAAAAAGGACCAACTATATCCAAGTGTGGAGGAAATCAAATATATCAGCCTTAAGGGGCACAACACCCTGCTCCAGCACCAGCATACCTGAGGAATGACTCTGCAGCACCAGTGTGGAGAGGAATATTCCAGCAAATTATTTTGCACCTAATTAGGAGACATTTTAAATAGAACTTTACACATAAATTAAGCATTAGGAAAGTGTTTGCACCTTGTAACTCACTCTCTGTTCCATCGAGGGGGTTTCCAGATGGATGCTGGTGCCAAATAACTGTGATAAAACAGTGCAGGCTGCTGTCCCCAAAACAGCACCCTGGAAATTCAGTTCTGTGACTGCTTTCAGGAACACTGAACATCAAACCTCTGCAGAAAATGCCACTGTCCAGAATTACAGATATAAGGGGAGGGAGGGAAATTCATGGCATCAGGTTTCCACTGCCTGCTACTACAGCATATTAACACACACATTATATGGCAAAGGTGGGCCCAATCACTGAGGAAATGGCTCAGGGCTCCCCTAAATTTCTCAGTGCCCACTTCTGTTCTGGATCAGTATTCGGTGGCCACATTGGAACAAGTGATGCCCAGAAGAGGAAGATTTAGATTCAGCAGCGAGGATCAATAGTAAAACATTTCCTTTAGCCACAACACATACATTTGTAACCAAACAATTAGATGTGAAAGGACAGCTCCCAGCAGAGCATGCCATGAGCTACCCACAGCACGACACTGCAGAGAACACTGACAAACACATGCTTGGGTCCATTCACAAATTAAATTTTAAAGAATCTATCCATTAGAAAAAACATGTCTATGAGCTAGGCTCAAATCCAAGGAGAAAGCCCATACACTCTTGTGATGGAAGATTCTTGCTGATTCACAACCTCTGCTAGCTACAGCACTTGTCCCCTTTCTTCCCAAACTGATGACAGACCCTGCACAGGCTTGGAAGAGAAGGAGATGTTAGAACTTGTTTAGGTGAAGTTGGTAAATTGCAGTCCCAACTTCTTCTTGTATGTGTGTGGGGATGTACTTAAGGAAGAGATAAGCCATAAAGCTTTACAATAAAAGCCTCTCTAAAATCTGAGGAGGTTTTAGGACCAAAGGAGTAATCATTAATACTGCACTTCCAACAGATTCACAGTATAGGCATGTATGTGAGTGTTCATGGGGAATACAGCAGGTCATTAAGATGACTGGAGCCAATTAGACCAAATTAAAACACAATAAGGACACAACTGCACTTATTTTCAAAATGGTCATAAAATACGTAACATGATCTTATTAAAAAAACCCTTTGAAATCCAGAAACCACTCAGAAGAAAAACAAATATGTGGTAAGTGGTTTTGTTAACTATAGAGAAAACCCTTCCTAAAGGAATCTGGAAACGAAAAATCTCTCAAGAAAAGGGTCTTGGACCTTTGTTTAGTATTAACTTGCTTTGCTTAATTTTCAAATTGGTTTTGAATGTATCAGCAATGATAATGATTTAAAGGGATGGCAAAGGGCAGCTTCAGGAAATCCCTGAGTTTTTCCAGCAATGTATTGCTTTCCCAGGAGGTGTCATGCAGTTTGGGCACACCACTGACAATGTGAGGCTACTCAACTAATATAAAGGGTAAAAAAAAAATCACTCCTGGAAAATTATCCTAACCTTTATGAGTTTGTATGCTATTAATCATTGTGGCTGTACCTTTTCAACTGCAATTTCATCCAACTTCAGTCAATTATGAGAGAAGATCAAGGATCTTGACCAACTGAGAGTTACTAGCCAAGTCAGTCTTCCCTAAGCAATCTTGTCTTGTCCACATTGTTCACTTTTACACCTTCCTTTCCAATTTCCAGACATATTTTCCAATTCCCAGACTTACCTTTTACCAGAATAAATAGGGAGGTAGCAAATGGAGCAACCACCAGAACCATGCAGAGGAAAGCAACTCTTCACATCTCACGTATCAGAAATTTAGAATCATTTGAAACAAAACTTATGTATTATTTTATAAACAAGGTAATAAAAATAACTAAGCAGATTTCTTTGTGGAATCCTAGAAATCTGAAAAATATCCTGGAACATTATGCCCTTTTCTTCCAACTGGTCAGTTTAGTAGTGCAGAAGAGTTTTGGAGTCCCATTTCTGCATAAATCAACCTTTTAACTACAGCTCTGCAACTGATCTCCAAGAAAATGAGGAGAGATTTAAAAATCAGTACCATTACAGCCTTACTTTAAAATAATACCCTGGCAAATATTCATCTTTTAAAGACTGGAAATTATGGCTATGTAACAGAAGCACGCTTTTTAATCTCTACTTTTTAATCTCCACTTTTTAATCTGATTAAACAAATTTAAAAGCTGATTCCTCCTACTGTGTTTAATACTAGCACTTCTGCTAACTACTTATTTCACAGCAGGAACCGTCTCTGAGAGCACATTCACATTATTCCTCCAGGCTGATCTTGGACCAGGAGACTTGCTACAGATGCTATTTACTCAGGGACAGTGCCTAAAGTACTAAAAATGTCAAGCAAACAGAAAAAAATTATTCTAAATATTATAGATTTATTATGAACATAAACCATTGTATTAGAAACTGTCTAGCAAGGTGTCTCCACACGAAGTCCACCTTTCAGATTTACTGATAGTTGGTTCTGTCCCATATTAGAGGCTGTAAGGTTTTATTTTCCTAGGTTTAGGGGTTTTATTATCAGACATTTTTCAGAAAAAGAAAGAGATTGTTACCAGACTTGGTAACAATGGAAAAGTTAGTTTGGGGCTCCTATCCTGCCTAGGTCAGGGCACCACATACCTGTGCTGGTTTGCAATTGTTTTTTAGGCCTGTTAAATACCAGGCAGAATGGGACTTTATTTTCTAATGTGTCTTGACAAGGTTTTAGGTTTTTTTTATAGTGAACCTCTGCAAGCAGATAACAACAATCCACAAAGCTGTTATGGACCCCTCGTTGCAGCCATAAACACAATTTACATCCAGACCATTTTCTGCCAGTAGAGCCAACTGAGACTATTAATCAAATGAGAAAGCAAACAAGCATTTGTAGGGCTTTAAACAGATACTGTTCATCTGTTATTTAAAGCATGTCAGCATCAGAGCACTGCTCAATGTTTGAAGATCAGCTGTACAATATTTAGAATGAACTGTTCTTTACAAGGAACAACAATATGAAGTACATAAGTTAAATAATTGATGATCAGTCTGGGACAGCGTTAAAGGAAACCATCTCAGAGGAAAAGGCAAAAAAAGCACTGCCGTTTTCAGCCCTCCAGAGCACTGTGGAAACTTGGGTGCCTGCACAGGTGTTTGCTGAAAAACAACAATAAATGACATCAACCAAATTACGTATTCAGCAAAGAACTTGGTTGGCATTTGGGGGGACTTTGTGTAGGCTTTTGCAGCACAGGAGGCAGATGGTGATTACACTGATTTCTGTAAAACTGTACTGAATGTTACATTAACTGGTAATTAGAAAACTCAATTTGAGTTTCCCTTCTATTTTCAAACACAATACTTTTTGGCATAAAAGAGTGTGTATCTCAGAAAGTTCATAGAAAACAAGTCCAGGTCACAGACATGTTAATCTTGGTCTGTTCACACTGTTACAATAAAGAGCTGAGAAAAGTGATCAACTACTTTATGTATTCTCCCCCTGAACATTTGCTGCTACTTGTGTATTTCACAAACTGATTTCTGACTCAGCTGCATAAGAACAAATCACAGAAAGCCAGCCTAATACCCTAAATCTTTGCATTTTTCAGTCAGATATTTAATTTTCAATTTTTCCCCTGTGAAGTTATTTGTCAGACCTATTTTTATTTAACTTAAGTAAATATAGCAAAATACACAATAAAAATACAACAGATCATAAAGGAGATGGCCACAGTGGTTTTTATTTACCAACTACTACCTCCCTAACAAAGCACACCTTCCCCTCAGTGCCAAAGTTAATCCCAGCTTCCTCCAAGTCGTTTATAAAACAAAGCAATATTATTGCTGTATGATCTTTGAAAAGTAAACCTTTTTTAATATGGAATCCTTGCTGAAGCCCAAGTCCTGCATCATGCAGCACACACAGGCTGCTGCTGTCCCAGAGCAGCTTTGCTGAATTCAGAAAACTGTTTCCAAGCAAAGCACTTCAGGATCAAGAGCTTAAAATGGGAAAATCCCAGGGGCAGGAACTAAAACTGTAACACTTTAGAATTCTGTTAAACAACAAAAATCCCCCAGCCCAAACCAACAATTTATCATGCTAAAGAATGCATTTTACATTTATTATGATTGTTTGTCCAACTACAGTCACAAGAAGATCAGAGACAACAGAATAAATAGTTCCCTACTCAAAAAAGTGTTAATTGATTATTCCAGTTGCTCTCCTATACACAAACAGATCAATGAAAAGCCAACTGCTTGTGAAAGTTGGAAAATTGCTGGCACACAACTTTGCCTCTCAGCAGATCTGGACCTCCTGTCACAGTGCTGCTTTCCTCACAGAAGTCAAATGCAAAATAGTTCCCACAGTTAAACTGTCTTAAGACAAAGTGACAGAGAGTGACAAAAGATATCCAGTAACTTTACAGCTCTCTAAAATATGAAACCAGTCTTGACTGCTTGGTCACTTTCAGATGAATGGTTTAAATGATACAATAATTTAATGAGCCTACAACCTAAAGCTTGTAAAGGTAAAAGTAAAAGAAAACAACAGTCGGTGAGAAGACAAATACATTTTTAGGAAAAAAAAAGCTAAGAAATCAAGAGTTTTTAATTCTTAGCCTCTGCATGTAAACTGTATGTTTGTCTCCCTGTGCCTGTTGCTGTTAAAGGTATACTTTCCCCCTCTCATGTTGATGCACAGTCAAATACAAACAGACATGCCTTTGATGCAATTTCAATTCCTAAAAACACTGATTAAGAAGAAAATTGGCTTTTCCCCATGCCTGGTCACAGGTTTTATTTCCAACTTCAGGTGACAATGGGTTTTCTCATTGTTTTGGTTATTATTCCTACACGAAGAACTAAAATTTTCCTATGGCCTTCAAACAGGATCCCATTTTTCAAACCCAACTAAAGCAAACCCTGGAACCGCTTCAAGATTTAAAGGGAGGTCACACCTCAGACATGACCCTTCCTCTTTCTAACACACATCAGTTGCCTTGATACTTTGTATTTCATTTGTATCACCAAAATACATGGGCGGAATTATGCACCTACAGATGACCTTTTCTGTCCCTCTAGAGATAATTTTTGGCTGAAGTGGAAGAGTTGAACATCAACCATCCCCAGCACAGTAAATTATGATGTGTCACCCAACAACCCCATCTACCCCTTTTATGGGAATTTAGTGAAGATCTGGCCATATACAACCCACCCTAACTACCACACTGAATCTTCAACAATTTCCCGGACCTCTAGTCAAATTAGGCTTTCATAAATTAACATTACCAGGTGGTAAAGAAACATATAAAATATAGCAAAGTTTTCCTGCACATAGAAATTACCACTGTCAAGGTGCATCAAGGAAACAGTTGGAGGCTCTCATCATCATAGAAAGAGGAAAAAAAAATGACTGGGAAAACAGTTTTCATATCTAAGACATTAAGGGCTACAGGAGCCTAGAGAGATACTTGCCACTGCAGCCAGAATTTGATTTTACATGACAATTGAGAGATCTACATATTTTTGAATGAGCTATGCTCCTGCTGCAGCCTGCATATCCCAAAATAAAAATTTAAAAAAAAAAAAAAAAAGAGAGCTTGAGCTCTATTTATATGGAGTTTCCTGGTATTTGTATCTTCATGTTTTAATATACTATTGTGTAAGATTTGCAAGAATCATTGTAAGATTTGTAAGATCCTGATTTGCAAAGATTTCCTACTTTATATTCTCACATAATAGACTGGTCAACCAATGTGCTGTCAATACGTTGGTGTTTTCCAAGATGAGCTCAATATCTACAGACAGTCAAATAACCATCTTCCTATTGGAAATAGGCGGAAAATTTTTGACAATTCCACTTTCAAAGTGCAAAAACATCACGGCACTGAGCTAAACTCTGTCAAAAGCTAAAGTGTGACAGATGTCTTCACAGTAATTGCCAATCAGACACCACGTAGCAGCTGAAAACACAATACATCACTTTGATCTCCTGGGCCCTCAAAGTATTCACAATCAAGCAATCTGCATGAAGAACATCAAATATGCAACATTTCCCAAAAAACCGTCTCGGCGGAAGTTAAATATGATAATGTATATTTTGTTCATATTTCATAAAGCATTTCCAATCCTTTATTATGCATATGAAAGGATAGGTTTTAGCTAGCCAAAAAAATAAACATGAAAGATGCTTTATATTTTAGAGACATGCAAGTTTTCATCGGATAACACAGGTGAAATAATCCTTTAGAAACGCCTGAATTGCTTTGAGGGGAAAGACATTATTACAGAACATGCTTAATTAAGTCCCACTGCTAATTTGGTAAAATGAATACCCTGTTGAATTAGACTACAGGGAAATGAACCGTGCACACCAGCAACACATGCTGGAAACAAAAAAGGCTGAGAAGAGAAAGGCATGACTTACATTTTGCAGGCAGGTCGTATCCACAGGTAATTTTGGCCTGTCCCGTCTCACAGCCGCTCAGGTTGCGACACTCGGCCACCAAGCAGGGCCCTGCAGCTCGGTGTATGCAGCCATCCACTGCAAAACAAACCCAGAAACAGGCATTTATTAAAGTCTTTTGTGTTGCTTTTGGTGCCTTGGGGAGGCTGACCTGGAGTACAGACTGAACAGCTAAGAGAATAGTCAGTATTTATTAAACGGCCTTTAAGGTACACACTGGGCAGGACAGGGCCTGGCCAGGGCGACACCCAAAGTGGACTAAGAACGGTCACAAAAAATGGATGATCTGTCATGAGGTGTCACACTTTTATAAGTTTTGGTCCATTTGTATATTGGGGCCCAATTTTCCAACCTCATCCTTCTCATCCTGTCTCTCTTGCCCACCGTTGTTTGTGCTTTTGGGCCTGAAAACTTTTAACTGTTGTCCTTGGTCCTCAGTAGGAAAAGGATTTGTTTTATCCACCCACTCTGTGAAGAGAGCTTACTAACATTGAATATGAGGCTCAGCACTGCACCCCTAGGCAGCACAGAGCCTGAAAAACATGAAAGTTAAAACAAAGCATCACCTTCATTCACGGTCATAAACCTCTACTGCCCATTTTTACACCCACAGCCCAGACCAACTGATCCCTAAGTTGATATATAAATATATATACTTATATATCTAGATATATAAATATATATATACACCTAAATATATCTAGTTCTTTCTTCTGACAGAATTAGTCA
Source organism: Argya squamiceps (assembly GCA_037834095.1). NCBI lineage: Eukaryota > Metazoa > Chordata > Aves > Passeriformes > Leiothrichidae > Argya > Argya squamiceps. Next base: position 6,626,865 of record JBBMKD010000145.1, on the reverse strand, counting down.
AGGAGTTTTGCAAAAACAACGTTTAGCCAGCTTCTGCTAATTGAAAAGCAAACATCTAGAAAATGTAAAGTAGAATAGAAGTTTCAGCATTAGAAAAGAATCTTATTGAAAGCTCTAAAAAAATCTCACTAGGAATTATGAAAACAAATTTGATCCCCATCTAAATGCCAAACTCTCTTTTACAACATCTCTGAAGCTTCTACAACTGTGCAGATCATTTAATGTCACCATGCTACTAATACCTTATATAAAAATCACAAGAAATAACGCTTATTGATTTGAATTATAAAAAATACCTACTTTTGAGCTTTTTTAGTTTTTCCAATTTAAAAAAAATTGCATTATTCATGCAATATTTTGGAGTTAATTAAAAAATAATTACTAAAGGATGCAATTGCAGCTAAGTATGCAAGGAAATTAGTAGAGTGCATAGATCTTATTACCCTCAGGAGCCAGCAAAAGAATAAAACAAGGCTGCTGGCACAGCAATTCTGCCCTCTCAACATGCAATCCAAAAAATCATTTACTGTAATTATAGCAAAAGAGTTTGAGAAAAAAGATAGAAAATAATAAAGGAAGTAGTGTATGCATGAACATGTTAACCAGAGTAAAGCCCTAATTTCAGCAGCAGCTATGGAGTTCAACCAGAAGAAATGATCTTCACATAAACTACAAGATCAACTCAAAAGGTAAAATAAGCTCAAGTAAAAAGGCTAAACAAATACTTACGGAGAGAAGAAAGGAAGAGTCTGTATGAACATTGTTTAAGATTTATTTCAGATTTTATTTCAGATTCAACTAGTCCAAACTGAGAGCTGTGCCCTGCAGCACGTTTGAAGCAATTAAACCAGAACAGGTTTGGAAAGCCAAGGGGGGATGGGTTTTGAAGAGATTCCCAGCAGCTGGCCACAGCAGGAGCTGTGCAGCTTTCTGCAGGCTCAGATTTGGGCAACCCAAGGCACTCAGTGATCCCACTGACCAGGCAGAGCCCACTGCTCCCTCACCCCAGAGGGTCCTGGAAGCTGCAGAGGAAACAGCAGCAGTCCTTCCTACCTTAAGGCCATAACTGGTTCTATCAGCTGTTGGGCATCTCCTGAAGTCAGGCATCCCCAAGTGTGGAGGCAAATGACATCTTCCAATGGATGAAACTGTCTTCTGCTGAGTGTTTACAGCCTGATTGTCCTTCCTGGGAAGTTCTACATCCTAGTCCATATTCAGGTGACACAGTAAAATTGGATAAGCAGTTCCTTGCAACACTCCATGCCCATCCTGGACACAGTGTCACTGATTTTCAAAATCAAACCATTTTCAAAATGGTTTTTCGTAGTACTTTATATTACAAAAGGACAATTACAGAATCACATGATAATGAAATTGTCTAAAATTTCAATGAAATTGTCTAAAATTTTTATTGATAAGACCATGGATGTTAAGCCACCAGCTGTAAGCACATTGCACATGCTCTGTGCCAAGACACCAAGGCTTCTTTTTCTACCTCAGCTGAACTTTTGTCTTTAACTTACCCAAAATCTCTGTTCAACAGACTCCAAGATGCTAATGCAAGAATAATATTTTGTAACGTTGAGGGGAAGAAAGAACGTTTGAAATCCATCCTGTGCTCATAATACCCAATTTAATTGTTTTAACCTAATTACTAAATGCCTTTCCAAACCAAGCAGGATAAGTAAACCAGTACACGTTGAAACCTCAAATGTATTTCTATAAAGCAGCACCACCACAATCTTTACCAACCTTAGTACTTCTTAAGACACCAACATAAAAACAGCACAGATGTTTCTATGGACTAGCACTTTCTCCATGATTCTTCACAGAGGAAGAAGTCCTTAGGAATACTGGACAAGGACTCAAGTCCATGCAAGGATTTGTTTGGTGGCTGATGAATCATTTCCAGCCCTGAGATCCTTCCTGTCCCCACCAGCTCAGCACTCTCCATTGAGCAGTGTCTGTGCAAGGCTCAGACACTCTCTCAACTGCATAAACTCTCTCTCAGAGTATCCAGAGCTCAGACTATTCTCTTAGCTGCTCTCCCCATTGCATAAACCAACCTCTTCTTCCTCAGACTCCCTTCACTTCAGCACAAATCCACAGAGCACAGCCAAACAACAGGACCTGCAGAAGGAAACCATCACCTCTGCCAGCAAAATCGAAGCACAGGTTTGCCACTGCTAACCCTGTGATGGATGAAAACACCCAATATCAGCATTCCATGTGTCACCATTCCTGTGATCACACAGGAGGCCCCAGCTCCCCTCTATAACCCCTCTGAGGTTGGAAGGGCGCTCTCAATGCAAACACAGCTATGATAAAAATGCCTGTCAGTTTCCTGGAGCTGATTCCACACCTCTGTGTCCAGTCTAAGTAAAGAAGCTCCAGAAAGGTGAAAGAATAATTGAAAAAAAATTGAATTCTTAACGGAGAAAAATCAATTCTATCACAACCAATCCTGACATATGACAAGGAAAATGGAAGACATCTGCCAGAAGGGAACAAGTAGACGTGCATGCTTCCCTTAGAAAAGTGGCACAAGAGAAAATGATTGAATGCTCCAGACAGGCTTAGATGGAAAAGCAGAAATTAGCATTTGATATACTTCAGTGACTGATGACACAGAAAAATGAAAGGGGAGGGTGGGAAGGGGGAGAACAGCATCAACAAAATCAAAACCCAAAAACCAAATCACCCAAAACTTTCATAACAACCTCTTTTTCCTACCATACTTTATTAAATGCATGAAGAGAGATGACCTCTGGTCTATGCATGCATTTTTTATTTCATAACTCAATAACCCATGCTAGAAATACTCTGTGTTTCCAATAATATATACACTTCAGAACTTAAATTTGATAATTCTTAAAGTAAACCCTAAGCAATGAAATATATTGCCAAATATGAGCACTCTGCATAACACAAAGTAAAATAACTGCACAGGTAGAGTAGATTAACAAATCAAAACCTGATTCTTCAGCCTCTGCTAAAACATGTCTTAGCCACATTAATTAAGAAAAAAAACATGGAACAGGCAGGTACACAATATTTCCATGAGATATTCTGTTTTCTGGAAGTGTGCACCAACTAGTAATGTCAGTGTACAGAGAGGCAAGCACTATTAACAGGGAAACTTAATGGAAATTACAAATAATGACAACAACCTCAGGAGGGAAAAATGATGGTCAAAGACATTTTGTTATTCTGTAGTAACGAGGAAGAAATTTACATTATTATAATGGCATGCTGCCAAATTGATAGGAAAATGAAGAACTCCTGGTATATTGGTTTCACATATTTCATCTGTATTTTCACTTTGCTATATGATGCTCATCTGCATTATTCCAAACAGATCTGGAAAACATTTTGACCATATCCCACTGTTCACTGTGCAACTGGCTGAAAAACCCAGTCAAATCTGATTGGGCATCACATGACAGTGATAAGGAATTGGGCTTTATCACATAAAAAACGTGATTTCACTTTGAAGCCCCCACTCTGCCTCACAGAAAGTCTTTTTTCTACAGGCTGCCTTCCTGTTCAGGTTTATGGCAATCACAGAGAGATGCTTTGGGTCATTTTCATACACAAGTGACCTGCCATTTAAGAACTAGGGGAAATATGTGGGAAAATCCCAAAACTATCAACGACAACTGAAAGAAATCCCATCTCCAATCTGCAGGCTGATCAAATGACAACACTTGCAGGTACTAAAGAGAGGGCTTCTGATTATCCTTGTTGCTACTGTGCTTCTTAAAACAAGTTTCAGGCTGAGAAACCAAGCTACTTTGAAGGGTTTTTGAGAGCACCGAGTCCTGCCTAGGGCCACCAGAGAGGCAGCAAACACCACGGGGTGGTGGAAGAACACCCTCTTCTCCTCTGCCTCCCATCCCAACAAACTGAACCCCACAATCTCAGGTCCCATAAATGCCCTCAAATAATAGCAGACAACACTTTGGCTTTTGAATGACTGCAAAGACTTCATGCAGGTCGACCTGTCTTGTGAAAAGTGATGCTGTTACCCAGTGCCTTCATGTGTGGAGAGCCCAGAAAAATCAGGTTTCTGTATTTATTGTTTCACCACACTTGGGTGGGCAAGCACATGGAAGGGGCTTCTCAATTCTGAAGACCTACAAACATGAACTACATTCTGAGGGCTGAAAAATGTCTCAAGAAACTTCAGATTCAATTCATCTCTGTAGTTCAAGTTGTTCATGCTTGTGTAAAGCTATTAAAAATAGTACTGTAATTTCTTTTTTTCATGAAAAATAATAGCTATTTCAATGCATGCTTCCATAAGTTTCAGGAGCCACCAGGGACAGCATTTTGTTCTCCCAACAATTCACCATTAATGAAGAAAATCTATTTTCAAAGCTACTGCAGTCAATGGCATCGGTTGCACAAAGAAGTCAGATGAAAATAATTGCTTAAAATACATTAACAAAGTCAGGTTTTTATCAAAATAAAAAGGACAGCATAACAACAGGTTAAACAAAAATATGGAATCTTTGACACCATCTTTCTCCCTGCACACTGAAGGGTGCTGAAAGGTGAAATCCTTTCTTAACTAATTCATTGTAAAACAATTGCATTTGTGCTCCAGAGTTAAAGGGTTAAAGTTATATATTAAAAAAACCTACTTAATTTACTGGTATACAATATAGAACAAACCTATTTCTTGGAGAAAATCTCTTAAAATTGCAAATGAAGCAAAAGCACAGGAAACACAGAATTAAGGGTATCATGGGATGCTGCTTAAAAAAAAAATAACCTCAGCAAAACTAGCCTTGCAGTGCAGATGGTAATAAAAAAAAGGGTAAGGTAATCTAACACCACAGCAAAAATTACAAACTCCTCCAGGAATAATAAGGCCCAAATTTCTTTTGTGACCTTGTGTGCAAAGCTGAATAAAGTGAAGCTATGATGTAAACAACATATGCAGATTTATTGTGTTACATTTCAAGAATCTACAGAGTCTTTTTTTCCATAGTCATTCCTGTTCTCTGGTGCTCTTCCAGATTTTCATTTCTTGTTTTTCAGTAGGAAAGTCATGAGGTTTCCTTATTTAAGAAAGTCACCTGTGCTTGATACATCTCTGAAGTGGCACTGCTCTTCCACATTGCAAATGCCACCAGTGCATGAAACCAGGAAATTGTCATTGCATTTGATGCAATGACAATAATTATTAATTCATTATTAATATTAATAAAAATTAGATAAGAAGAAACTGCTTTGTGCACTGCAAAATCTCTGCTACAGAATCTCTCCCCCGTTCTTCTGGACCTTCCAAAAATGCCCATTGTGAGGATGTGTGTGACAACCAGAAGGAAAACAAACCAACAAAAAGACAAAACCACCACTCTCCAAAAAAACACCACGTAACAATCAAAGAACCAACTCAACAAAACCCAGCCTCATTCTGCTGAACTGGTGAAGAACCTCTGAAAAGTTCATTGGAATCAACTGCTACAACCAGTTGTAACTGCACCTCTGAGACCAATGTCAAGGGGAAATAAATCCTGTCCATCAAGAGACAACAGGTGCTGCTGGTCTAATGAACAAAGGTGGGGATCTTATAAAGATTATAACACAGGTGCCACTCCACTGCTAGGAACAGCAGTTTTTATTACTGAGATGGCCTCTGCCATTGGGAAGCTTAATGAAGTGAAGATTTTTAATCAATGCACTGGTTTATAGGCCTCCAACATAATTAATTTTAAAAACTTAGCAATTATACAGTATTTCCTGGCCAAAATCTCAGTGTTCAAAAGCATGATCTTAGGCTTTATGCTTAAAATTCTTCTTTTCAAACACAAAAAGCACAGATGAACCATTTATTTTGAGATGGCTAGTTCCCTGAATTAGGTTCTCATTTCATCACCATGTACACTCACATTCCTTAAATATTCTTTCTTTCAGAAACTCTTAGTGCCTACACCTTATTTAAGACCAAAATGAGACCCACAATTCTTGATGCTTAAACTACAGATTACGTAATGTGTCAACCCACATCCTCTGTACAGTGCCTTCTTTTCTTAAAAATGAGCATTCTGAGGCTGCACAAAGGGCCTTCCAGCAGCTAGAATTACAACTGGGGATCCTCCAACTCCAACCAACCATGCTGCAGAGCAAGTTCAAAGAAAAGTAATAATAAAACATAATAAACCATTATTCCAGTATACTCTGCAAGGAACAGAACTTTTTGCAACAATGGCAGGTGTAAACCTTTTTGTACAGTCAGTCATGGGAAAGTTGCATTTTAAAGTATTGTTGAGCTGAAATCCTATAAATTTAGCATTACAAACCACCAGTAATTGCCTGCCACGGTGAAAAGAACTGGGAATTAAGTTTTAAAACCTCCTGGTTGTTTTAGAGAAGGTTGTCCTTATCTGGATGCAGTTCACAGTCAAGCATAACAAAAGCAGCTGAAACATCCAACATAATCAATGTCCTTGCCATAAAGTGGCAAAAAGCCCATATGGATAAAGAAATCAACAACAATTCAAAACAAAACTCACCCACGAATCTGTTACATTTTAAGTGTCCTACATTTACTGCACACAACCAATTATTCCTACTTTGACAAAACAAAAACCAACAGGAAACTCACTAATTTTGGCCGATTTTTATTTTAGTTAAATATCTCAAGATACCAGAAACTCATATTAAAAAATAAACGAAAAGCCAAAGTTGTCCTGTCAAGGCAAATTCCTTCCATAGACAACAAAACAATGAAGAAAGTGTTGGTTTTATCTCACACTCATGATGTCACCTTTCTTAGTCTTCCAGTGCTCTGCTCCAATTTTGTAGGATGAGAGCTATAATGTCAATAGGATTCACACTTTTGTCAGCCCACTCAAGCAGCAGAAGGGCTCAGAGAAACACGGGGCTGATAAACCTGTCTGAATGTCACACTTTTGGCAAGAAAAAACAGTAGGAAAGGCTCCAATAGTGCTTTCCCGGCTTTTTCCCAGTCCAAACTGCTGACATTAAGGCATGTGTGAAGGAGCCATCCACTTCCTTTTAATTGTGTTAGTGCTGAGACACCTGACACGCCACACTCTTTTCCAGATGGAAAGGAGACAGCTAAGCCCTAAATACCTCCCGGCAGTGAGCACAAAAACTGCTTCTTGTTGTTGTTTATCAAGGAGGGAAGAGAAGTCTGGAGAAATTCAGATGACTCTGTGCTTGCTTTAATAAACCAAGCTCGGCTCACACTCCTCCCACCTTGCCCCTCAGCTTCACAAAACAATTATTAAGGAGGTGCAAATTTGTTTTAGGTGGTATCACCCTGCAGAAATGGGTCTGGCCACTCCAAAATCCTTTCCTCAGCCTCCTGGGCAGCCACAGGACTTTGTTTGCACAGAGTGGAAAGACAACAAAGGTTTATCTACGTTTTGTTTGTCCTGGATTTTCACTCATGTTCCTGTGCTAATAGTACAGGACTGTCATTCTTTAGTAAAGATCCATATTGTTGACTTCAAAATCTCTCTGAAACCCTCTTTGCCACGATGGCTATTAAGCTGTTGAAGATATCAGGGTGCTGCCATCACACCAAGCTCTGCCTGGTGGTGTTGAACTATGGATTCTCTTTTTCTTCCTGTACTGTTCACATTAAGTTAAACGCAGAGAAAGGCTAAAGGAACAAGTATCTGATAATAAGATAAAAAGCATGTCTTATAGAGCAATGAAAATCAGATTTTATTTTTAAAGAGCTATTTACTGATGTTCTGATGTTGCAATAAAGAACACAGAAATGGACAAACTGGTGTGAGTCTCTGTCCATCTCTCTCAGCAATCCATGGCACTTGATGGCCAAAGAAAATGCTTAAAAGGGCAAGATCAGAGAAAGAAATTACCAGGGCTTCCACACCACTGGAAAATCACAAGGAAAAAACATCTTTTCTGTGTGACTATGGGCTTGCTTTTTATCTTGTGGTTTTGGCATTTTTGTTTTGGTTTGGAGGGATTTTTTTGAGCTTTTTCTAAGTGTCTCAGACTCAGATACACTTTTGAACTTGCATCTTCCAATTTTATGTAGTCTTCTGTGTAATGCAGACAAGGAAATTAATACCACAGGTGATACTGAGTAAAGGCATATTGCTAACCTAGGAAACAGAATGCAAATAGAAGAACTTTCTGTAATCCTTCAGGAAGTTTTTTGTTTGGGGGCCTTTCCCCCCTCATTTACAACACATACAGACAAGTGCATCTTTCTGTGTTGTTTGAGGTCTATTTTTCTTTGGATTTTTGGTAATACTTTTTGTTCTCTGTTTCAGCATTTTAGAGCTTGGAGACTGCAATGGTGTGCTCCATTACTTACAAATGTTTCAAAAATACCAAGTGCACAGGCCGGTCAAAGCAGATGAATTGTATTAAGCCAGAATAGGTATTTGCATATTTGGAGTACAGTTATTAAGCAGTCATCGTGCAGTGATTATACAAATTTATTCACTACCATCAGCCAGCAGTTGACAGGCACAGGTCAAGGATTTAGACAGAGCAGGCTATCAAGTAATAATTGTAAAATGACTGTGTAAAAAGAAGCCTTATAGCAGCGATGCATCCTCACAGCCCAAAAGGCTTTTGGCATGTCATTCCAGAGAATTTTAAAGCTACAGTGAAAATTAAAACAAAAAAAGTACAGTGTTAACCACTCTTTCCCCACAAAAATGCAAGGAGAGGTGAAATAAGCCCTTCTCAGCAGAGAACATGGAAGGAAGACATTCTCACATAGGTCTTTGCAGATTTGAAGCCTGAGGGCTTCCATAAGGAAATATGACTTCTAATTAAATATAACTAATCCAGACATGGGAGAAGGTGATTTTTCTCTTTAGCCACAGGGTGCACCAAGCACCAGAACACTATACATCACTGCTGGAATGAAAGAATACATTAAAGCTCCTGAGAAAGCCTGGGAGAAGACACTGAGCCACAGCCAGACAAAGGAGGAACGTGGTGCAAGGTGAAAAGCTCCACTGCAGAAAAATCTTTCACAAGAAAGGTGGGCAGATCTGGCAAGAAAAACTTTCCATGACTTACAACTTCAAATATTACATCCTAGACTATTTTTGTTAGCAATTTGATTGTTTTTAAGAGCCATCTCTTCCCTTCCCCTCTAACCCATATAGGTTTAGTTTGGAGGTTTCCATGATGCACCAGCTGGGAGAGAGGGTGAGGAAAGCACCAGAGGAAAGGTCACTTACAGAAGCAAATTCAGTGCTGGGCATACTTCAAAAGGGACTTTAAAAAACCACAGGGTTCATAGGAATTCTGAATTAGGGCAGCAGCTGGAATGTACAAAGGAGGAAGACTGAGCATCAACAAAGGAGATACTCTCTGGCTTGCAGCAAGGCTTAACAGGCTCTAGGAAAACTCCAAGTTATTTACTGAGGAGCAGCTGGTTTTCTTATTTCCTGGATCACTTTCACTTGTGCTAATTTACTTTTATTGTGAACCACTGAAGGGAGAAAACTTGGTTGAGATACTTCTCAGCCTGCAATCACAGAAACATCCTCTCAATTTGGAGTGCTGTTTCAAACCAGATTAATTAACAGCATTAATTATCCAAAAATTGCCTTGCAATAGGTAAATCCAATTGAACACATTACTATGTATTCTAATGGAATAAATACCAGGGAAGAAAAAGGTAAACACTAGATTAACCAGAAAATGATGTATGAACAAGGTTCTTTCAGACAGCCTTTAAACATAAACATGAGAAGTAATTACCCATAAAAACAAATATTCTCAAATATTCTTTCCTTTTGTTGAGATGCTCTGACAAATCATATGTATAACACAATCAAGAAAAAGATAACTTCCTAGATCTTGCCAAAAGATAACTTACAAGGCCTAGGACACAATCAACATTGAGCAATGCTGAAAGATCAACTTGTTCAGCCACGTGCAAAAATATCACATACACTAAATACAACTTCCCCTGTAAAAGCAGTATTGTATCCTGAAACAGACTCACACTGCAAATCAAATGCACAAGAGAAACTATTTACTTGCACTAATATGTCAGATTGCACTGCAGAAACTGAAAAATCTATAAAAAATATTATATCTATAGCTCAACCTATAAAAAACCCACAAGCTTCACACATAATTAACTGTATCTGCAGCACTGGGGAAGCTGCCATCATCAGGCCATGCCTTCCTTTTCCACTGCTAGACAGATTGTGTCTGACAGCAAAATTCTGTTTCCAAGGTAAATGGAAAAGCCTTATATCACCTTAACATGTCAGATATATTCAGAATTATCAAGTGGAAATTAGTGACAGAATAATAATTAATAAAAACGAAAACAATAAAGACCCCTTGAGTGTTTGTTTATTTATTTAATGGCAGAAATATTTATTTAATGACGGAAATCAATGGCAAAGCTTGAGATAACATGCCTTCCACATTGCCCACTGTACTTGGGGGTCACTTTGGACAGAAATAATCTAAAAAAAAACCCAAGAAGGGCACAAAGCCTGGTAACAGCAAGCAACCTTTGGAGTTAAATGGAAGACTGATTCCAAAAGTTGCATGGGGAGTTTCTCTGAGCTGCTCCTTGCCCAGTCTTCCACAGGGCCACACCACAACAGCTTGTTTAATCAAGTCCCACACAAGCTGTTTTAACCTACAAAAAAAGGTAAACCTGTAATTAATGAACTTATTACTTATCTGAGCTGACTGCAACCCTCCCTTATGCTCCATGAGTTGTGGGAAGGGAAATCAAAGTACTAAGCACAGCTTAAATTTACAATCTAATAGCTCTCAAGTAAGAAACAAGACATCCCACACAGATGGCTATATTTACTAGTTCGGCAATTCTGGTAATTCCCTCCCAAATAACTTTATGTTTGTCCTAAAACACCATTAAAGCACAGATAAGGAACAGAAGAACTAAAGAGCTGGTTAATCTGTGTAGCATCATTATGTATTATTTAGTTTAATATCTTCTCGTAGTAAATACCAAATCATTATGTGCCATTTTCTTCAAGAGAACATTGTAGTAAATTTGGTGTTGCAACAGAACCATTAAAGTATAATAGTGTACACAGAAAAATTCTACTGATTAGCAAACAAAAATATGTAATTATAGCCACAGTGTGGGACTCAGTTGGCTGGTGTTTTATTGTATACTGTTCTGTAAGACTACTTTGCTGCCAGAAATAATGAGGAAAACACTGAGTTGCTGGTTGCAGTTGTACTGGAGGGTTTTGTCTTGATTTTATTGACATTTATAAAGCGATCATCGCATGTAACAAACAAGCCCCATTGCCAACGCTGGGAGCTGCAGTCTGCAGTGATTAACGAGTAAACAGCATCAATCCCATAGCAACCTTCCACGGATATGGATCAATATTAACTGATTTTTTTTTAAAGAGGTAATTCTGAACAACACTTCGGCCAAAGCATCTCAAGTGCTCTGCAGTTTGAGCAATATTAACGAAATAATACAAGAACACTGAGACGTGGCTTTAAAATAAAAAGGCAGCTCAACATTAGCCCATAAAAGCTGCAGTAAACACGTTCAAGTGTGCATTTTTCCAATATATAAAAATACAGTTTTAAAAGAAAATGCATATAATCATGAGTGGAAAGACTGAACAATATATATCCTGTGATATTTGGTATTATACTTAAGCCTCCAGTTTTTATTTTCCAGCTTTCATTAAAGGGGGGAGAGGGATCGAGATACATTTGTAGCATTGTACAAAAAAAAAGATGGTGCCAGTTTAAAAAGCTTGCAGAGAAATTAAAATCACAAAGAGTTCGTCTGTTTCTGAGAAGTTACATTGGAATATTTACATCAGAGGCATTAAACCATAGGTAGTTCCTATCTAAACTGCAGCCTGAGATCATTAGAAAGGAGCAACCACTCTGATATGTAGAATTAGAAGGATAAGTAACACTGGCTAAAGATACCAAAGTTCCTGAGTCTCTATCTGTGATGAACCCAGGGAATAAATCCCTCTTCAAGTTTGGCCTCCTTTCTGGAAACATTAATAGCACAAAGTCTTTACCCATTTTTAGAAAAAGAAAAAAAAAATCTTAATAGTTTGTCAGTGGTGTCAAAGGCAGAATAAAGTTCAACATAATTCTTAATATTAATCCACCCACTCAGAAAACAGACTTTTAAAAACAGCTTCACCTACTCACTTTCATAGCAGTCAAAGGCTTGCAAATAGCAACTTGTGGGCTGGATTATGAGAAGAGACCATGGTGAACTGGGCAAGGCATTGTGAGCAGCCATCTGCACAAAGGGGATATTAACACTCATCTGCCTTTTTCTATTAAAATTTACCACTTTGGGTACATCTTCATTAGCAGATACAGAGGACCAATGACAGCACGCCTGTGGGGTAAAGCAGCTGCTGGTGAAAACCTGTTGTATAAATACTATACACACTTCATGTGCTTTTTGATGGTGGAGAGAGTTTTTGTTTGTTTGGGGCTTTTATTTATTATTATTTTGAGCTAGATCTTGTCTGGTCCTGGGGCTGAATGCCAGTTTTCCAGTGGAAAGCATTAGGGACACATTTTCCAGTCTACTTTTAGCAGAAAGAAGCCTAGTTCATGTGCTCCAAGGTGCATGATAGTGCTAAATACCAAAGTATTTAGCCACAGGACACAGGAATTCCCTTGAAAAGCACATACTAGGCCCTAACTATAAAAAGCAAGGTGAATGCACCTTGTGTTGGTTTGGAGTTGAAATTTATTTGAAATTTTTAGCCACACCTGAGTTAGTGTACCTGCAAATAAAAGGGGAAAAGCCCCATTCTCGCTCAAATAAAATAAATCTTTACGTTTCCAAAGCAGCAGTTTACTGAGCCCCACCACCTTTACGAATCAAAGTTGAAAAGATCAAAGGAACAACTAGAGCTCTGTATCAGCCACACCCAGAAGTCAGCGTGAGAGGATATTCACTCCTTAAGGTTTCAGTTGTAAACAGGCACTAACAAATAACTGAGCAATGGCACAAGGAAAACACTGAGCAGCCACCCCAGGGTAAAGGCACAAACAAACCCTGTCTTACAATGACTGATGGTTCTGCTGGCAGTGGGGATGTCAAGGATGAAGTGTTGGGAACCAGCAAGGCTGAGGGCAGGATAGACAAAGTCAGAGCATCGAGAAGATTTACACAAATAACCTAATCCTGTGGTTCTAGTTACTTCTAGAAGATGGAGAAAAGGAATCCCTTCCCCACCTTCACAATATTATACACAACATTTTACACAGCAAAGTCCTCATGAAATGCACATCTAAGGCCAGACTAAAAGCAACATGTGTGAATATGCTGAGGAAACATTTGACGAGACAGTCTCCAGAAGAGCTAACTCACAATCCCACACCATAAATATTCCCTGTATTCCAGTATTACCAGCATCACACTGTAAAGACAAGCTGGTCATGGTGCTATGGAAAGATGGTGCCTTTCACTCTGATAATTGGATACCTTAGATTTACAAGCTTTAATATTATTAATGCCTTTTACTCTCAACATACATGCTTTCATATGGTCAGAGAATAAATTAGGCTGGATTGGAGCCTTAAGGGTATGCAGTCCCACCACCTGCTCGTGTTCCCTTTACAAAACAAATACATGGTTGAACTAGATCAGCCTTCCATCCTTCTGAAGTGATGAAAAACTACAGAAAAAGTTGAAGGGCTGTTCCACCATCTAAAAAATCTGTTTATTGTTATTATTTTTTTACTAATTATGTTTATGCTCCAGGGTAAAACAACACCCAACACCTACCTGTTATTGAAAAGAAATGCTTTTCAATTATTAAGATGGAAGAACCAAAGCTAAACAATAACTGGCACAAAAGGCTCAGGCAAAAACAGTCCCAAGACGACACCTATGCAGCCTGGCAAGGTGCCCATTTGTGGTGATAGCAAGAACCACAAAAAAATAGGTGTAGCTGAAGTATTAAGGAGGATGAAAGGTCTGAGCTGACAGCAAATACAAACCAGATCTGGATTCTGCAGGCAGAATGTGTTTGGGGAGGCCAGGCTATTATTTGTTATCTGAGGACTGAGGCATGCACAACATGGGCAGGGATGAGCCCAGAGAGCCTTAATGAGGGACAAGCTGGAGCCTCAAGTCTGTCTCTGTGTAACAGGGGGAGAGGCAAAAGAAAGGGGTGACTTTTAACACAGCCTTCAGCAGACACACAGGGCTCTGATTTATTTTTCTCACATCCAGATCATCTTAATTTTGCTCTTCCTTTTCAACAAGGTTTTATTTATAACTATCTCTCCTAATTAGAAGGCCAACTTCCTGATCTCTTGACCTATTGCACAATATAATTTTAATTAGTTCACACTGACATGCAAAGGCCTGGAGTTTAAGTATTGCTTTGCCTGAGCAAACCTATTTGCCCATTGAAATCCTTTATATAAACATCCCAACAAAAGATTTTATGCTTTTTTAAATATTATTATACAAAATTCAGTAGCATAATGTTGTAAAGAGTGACGCTCATGACTTTCTGAAAGACAGTTTTCTCTCTTGAACTACACTTCTTTCACAATTTTTTTAAAAATAAACAGGATTTTAATTGAGTACCAATACACCATTCCTTCTCAATTAATGCCTTATGTGCATGTCAGCACAGACACAGATATTACAAGAATATTTGTTTTGAACAGCTCTTTTATCAGAGATATTTTATGTACTTTGTAAAGGAGATGGACAACAAATAAGAAAACACAGCAAGGGAAAATTGAGGGTAAAAGGGTGGGTAGTATTTCCAGTACTGTTCAGACCCTCCCTGTAGCTCCAGAAAGCCCCAAATCTCCTGTCTCCCCTTCACTCCCCCACACCTCCAGCCTGGACTTTTGGGAGTTGCTGGCCAGGTAAAAGCCACATGTGCTACAGCTAATCTGAAATACACCAGCCACATGATTCCAACAAAATATATAATGGTAGAGTCCCCCTGGATTTCCTCAGCTTAACTTTAAGAGAGGTTTTAGCTTCTCTCTGGACATCAATTTTTAGACATTTACTTGTTTTGAAACTTGCAACTCTCTATCACACACATCTGCAAATAACCCTTAGCTTAAATAACGTGTTGGGAATTAATAGTAGGTAGCAGACAGCACAAGGAAACCAGAGTAAGAGTGTTTCAAAATCTGCAGACTGCTTATATAGGATGGGGCACAACCAAAACACAGATTGATACTATCATGTATTTCCTTTCCAGCTGGACAAGAAATCCCTGACAAAACTGTCTCGGACTGGAAGGAGCCCCAGGTTTGCTCCAGCAATCTGCCTGTCTGTGAGTGAGTAAGAGCAGTCTGGGCACCTGTGGTCAGGACACTTGTGAAATACATGGATGTGACTGGCAGGGTGACTCAGTGATCATCAGGCCTTGAACTTCCACCTCCAGCAGTTATTGGTGGAACATCGAACATCGCTCCATCTGAACGTTCTCTCATGTTCAGCAGATCCCCTATCAAACACGAGTTAGTGTTGCAAGTCTAACTACTTGAAAGCAACAAAATAGTTCTATGAGACAGTATTTGCACTTTCTTTACAGCCACAGTTCATCATTGTGAAACTACTGATGCTCCCTTGGTATTTTAAACGGATACCCCAGAAAAAGTACAGAATAAAAAGTGACAAGAAAAAAAGTTTAGATAGCCATGCTCAATCTTGCTCTTCTATTATTCATTAACCTGCAGGTTTTAAGGGAGAACCCAGTTGTTAGGGCTTCTCAGAGAAATCTGGCCTAATTAAGTTTTAATTCCAGCAAATCAGGAGGTATACTTTGTCCCTGTCAAACACAGAGACACCTTTAAACACTGTTTCCCAAAAAGACAACATCCCTTGGTAATTCCACAATGGACTTAGTCCAGAATTTGGCACCATCTGTCTATCATAAAAGGTCTTTTTGATTTAGGAGTCCAACCAGCCTCTTTGTCTAGAAGACCTTGGCCACATCTGCCTCCAGAACTCTGTGAACAATCAAAAAAACCACTGCAGAACAGCTCCAAAAGAGCCCCTTCCTTCCTCTTAAACCTCTTTCTACTTATTGGCTTCAGGCTATGCTTAAACTTAAAATGATGCAGAAGTGCTTTAATAGTAACATTAAATATCCATATAACCCCAGGGTTCAATGCCTTCAAACATCAAAAATCAGAGGGACTGCAGCAGGGGGAAGGGAGAAGTGCAGAGATTCCTATGTAAAGCTTTTTTAGTGTGTCAATGCCAGGATGAGCCAGATGACCCAGTGTCACTATTCTCATTTCCATGGATGAATTCCTAAATAATTCTCAAGGACAAAATAAATCATTCCCACCATGCAGAGGACAGTAAGGAGAATGATTTCTTCAATGCGCAAGATTCCTTACCCGAGAGGAAAGCTTCCCCTTTGTGGGCATCGGTCTCTTTAATGGTCCTTTCCAAACATATTCTGCTCTTGAGTTTAGTGAGGGAGTTAAAACCCAAGCCTTGCTAAAACACACTCAAAAACAACGTGTGGATGGGCACAGCCATCACTACAGTCAATTAGGTATTCATGGCTCTGCTCCCATTCCTGCTGCAGGAGGTGTGATTGTTGTACTTTTCCCCCAATTCTCATGCTCCATTTACTTACACTGAGCCACATCACCGCTTCGCTGCCCATCAAAACAAAAACTGCTACAAAGTAAAGCAGAAATGGATTTACACTGTACAAAACAAGGCATAATTTTAAAAAAAACCCCAGAATTGAATACAATACACATGAGGCAGCACAGAAGGTAAATGTGGATCTCTGAAAGGTCTGTGCATAAATGAGGATTCTGGGAGCATTCTCCACTGGCTGCAGAGAGTTTGGGTGAATGCACAAAGCACCAACCTCAGTGCTCCTGTTCCTTGGTGCAGGTATGGGAAAACAACAATTAGGCTTTTGTCAAACATATCCTTTTTTTCAACAAGCAAACAAATTCTTTCTAAATACCTGTGCTGCCAATGTCTCTCTCACATGTATAATTACACAGCCCTTCTTAAAACACTCCAAACAGTCAAACTGCATTGTTAAATAACCAAATGTGTTTTCTCTATCTTACTTTTGATTATTCAACATTAGCACATAAATTGACAGTTATTAAGCAAATGATAAATGTTATCTATTCATACAAAAAGTGCTTTACTGAATCAAAACCATTAACAGTTCCCAAGAGCATAAACGTAATTCTTCTACACTGCTGAAAAGAAAAGCTACAAAAAAAAAAAAAAAATAGAAGAGATATTGTTACACTCAG
Source organism: Argya squamiceps (assembly GCA_037834095.1). NCBI lineage: Eukaryota > Metazoa > Chordata > Aves > Passeriformes > Leiothrichidae > Argya > Argya squamiceps. The sequence continues at coordinate 6,609,606 of JBBMKD010000145.1, read as the reverse complement.
GAACATATGCAGACATTCCCCAGAAGAGGCACGTAACAGACCTGACCTAACACAGTACAGCTTAAAAATCATTGTAAAAGGAATTTAATGTGTGTAAGATTAGAAAACATGAAATTCGATTTCTTTTCCTTATGCTTCAGACCTTGTGTAATGCTTCTAGTCAATTTTACCAGAAGAAGAAATACTACAAATTTTAAGCATAAATCTACACTTTTACTTTTTTTGGGGGGGGCTATATAATATGTATTCTCTGTCAAGCACAATGATCACATTAAAGAATGGAAACATAACAAAGTTCTTTGTGTTCAAATACTTAATCTAGCTCAGAAAGGCAGAAACTGGAAGGGCAGATTTTGGAAATTCTTCCAGGACAGGTATTGGTGACTTAAAAGTTCCAATCTAGAGGATGTCCCATGTTCCCCTGCCTTTTCAAACGGTGTTACTCTGACATCTGCCAGGGAAAGGAATTGAAAATAAGCTGTGAAAGGACCAGCATTGTTTCTGTGCCTGGAGAAAAGCACATCTCCTTGTAGCTGTAAGATATCCCTCTCCCTTTGATGACTTCTTGACTTAGCAACACCAGAGTTTACAAAATACCCCTCAGAAACAACCAGCAGAGCCACAGAGCAAAGCCTTTTCGGTTCCTTTTCCTCCATCACACTTTTCGAGCAAATGAGCAATACGAGGTCTCAAACCATAAAGTGAATATCCTACAAGTGCATGGTTTTCCCTAAGAAAGGGAGCAGAGGTACTTCTGGCTAGTGAGACAGGAAATGTGTAAATCCCATCCCACTCTCGTTCAGGGAGTTTAATAAAGCAGCCCTGTATTGTGGCACACCAATGGATTTTGGCAGCGTTTGGAGAGATAGCACCTCCTGAGCTGTGAGCACCACATTTTACTGCACCCTGTCAGGTTAGATAAAAGCTGTCTGCAACTTTTATATTTTTCCTAGACAGAAGAGTTAGACAATATTGCCAAGAAGCTTTAGAAGCATACAGGGTAGCCCATCACTACTGCCAAACAATTTTTTAAGATTCTATTTCTCCCTCTGTCTAAAAGGTGTTCTGGCAATTGTACAAACGTTCAAGAAAGCAGCACATTCTCTGCAACAGGCTTTGAGACAGGGCCTTAGAGAGCCTGACCTTGTACAATTTCTTAAACAATTTATAAAACAACCTTCCTATGAAATGATTTTTTTTTTCAGTTTTACAGTTAAGAGAACAAACATTCTTTAAAAACCAAGTTTCTTCCTCCAAAACAAGTCCTAAAGGAGTAAGGTACAAAGTAAAAGGAACAGGGGAAGTAAGGAAATCAGAGCACACAGCAAGTCAATTATTTCACCATGCTAAATATGACTGGAGAAGAGAGAAACTCCAGTTAATACCAGGCTGATTATTCCAGTAGGGCCACTTAATAGTAATGATGGAAAGATAACACTTGTTTAACCAGTGTTTGTCAAGTACTTGACGTTCCTCAGATAGAGTAGCTACAGATACACCAAACACCATCATCATCACGGCGGCTGCTGCTCTGACTTCTGTAAATAATGAAAGGCTGTGACACTGCTCTGGGGAAGCAGATCCTAATGGAACACCTGGGGATGGGAGGAGCACACAGGACCAAGCCCTCCATCCCATATTTTATGCATGAGGAGTAATAATAATTTATGGTGTGGTCAGAGCACGCTGGCCAAGAGGAACAGCTTGGAGCTGAAAATGTTTCCTGGAGAGAATGAGGAGTTCCCCTTGGGAAGACAAGGAGTGATCAATAAGCTGCAATGATTTGGGTTGACTCTCAAAGCAGTCTTGCTTTTAAAGGAATTTGTTTTGTTTACTTTGTTGGAAACTCCTAAAAACATCTTCCAGTCCAGTGCTCAATACCTTTAGGGCACAATTACATCTTTACCAAAAGAACATATTAATTTTAATTACTCCTTCTGACAAATATTTTGTACAGAGTGTAATACAGGTACATTTTATTAATCCAGAAATTTAAAATTTTACATTAGAAAAGAACCCCACCTGTTCTATCGTAACAACAATAATTAAAGGAGGAAGGTTCCAAAACATGCAACACAAAATGTGCAAAACTCTGAATTTCAAAGTAGGGAGGCAACTTTCTGCAACTCTTTTTTTCAGACCTTATACAATTTAAATGGACTTGGTTTTGCCCATATTATTTTTGCCACTCATCTATCAGATAAGAGGCAACAGCAGCATACAGTGGCAATAATAATGGTGCAGAGAAAAGGGAATGGCATGATGAATAAGCCTGTTCCAGCACAGGGAAGACAGACAGCGAAGTTTGGTGATGCTTTAGTTCATGGGAGATGCCTATTATTTGCAATGGTGAGGTGATTCATTAAATGGTCTTGGGCAGACAAGTCTGTCAATACTGGAACAAAGCTACATGCAAACCCATCATTTTAATTAAGGACTTAGAGGATGGCCAGCGAGTTAATTGCTATTAGAACACATACAAAGAATGTTCTTATTTCATCTGACATGTGTTCTCCTACAGACTCTCACAGGAAGAATGCTAAATGATAAAAATGTTTTCTTCTTTCTGTGTAAGAAGAGATTGTCAGCAAGCTAGGAATTAAACTCCACTGGATAATCATTTAATAGTAGCTAATTTTATAAGGTACACATGTGGCTGTATTTCACTTAAATATATATTTAATTCAACTAAAATTTCTAATATCAAGATGCTACTTTAAAACCTCTAAAACCAAGCATGCCTGCAGTAAAACACCATCAAAAAAATCTTGTTAATTGTATAAAAACCTGAAGCTAATGAAGCTGGTGACACTCTGTGTGTCAAAAAGCATCTCTTTATGCCTAAAGTGACCTTAAGCTGTGGCTGGAGATTAAAGAACTTAGAAGACAAAAAGAAAAAGAGACTGATCTACTCTGCACGAAACAGCACCATAGAAAACCAGTTACATTTCACAACCCAAGTGTGAGAAGGGAATCAAACTGAAATGCAGAGGGATCAGAAATATTGGTGAGAAGAAAGCTGCAGTGCAGCCCCTCCCAGAGGGCACGACAGCCCCCAGAGCTGCTCAGTGTCTGCTTGTGTCATTTGAGGAGGGGACAGGGTAGGAAGCCACCCCTTCAGAGGAATGCAGCTCCTGTCCCCTCGTTCTGTTTCATGTCATGTTGTGCCCATGAGCTCTGGCAGCCCCCTGGGACAGCAGGGAGGGGTCAGGAGGAGACAGATCAATCCCTGGGGCCAAGGCAGGGAAAATCTTCCCCAGTGCTTCCAGCAGATAACCCCCACCATGCTCCCCCTCACCAGCACTGTGCTTCAGGCACCCTGCTTTCCACCCAGGTAATGAGGAACATTCATCAAAACCACTGCCTTAGCTTTTCTCAGTACACTACAGACTTTGCAAAACTAACTGCTCTTCCTGCAGATACACTCTCTTCACCTCACCATAACATTTGTGCATTATTTATCAGCATGGTTTGTGCAAAAAACTTTCCTTTTCAATGAGTAAGATCTGACTACTGACATTGAGTTAAATATAATGAGAAGAGTTTTCCATGCATTTGGGATAGTTTCTAGAGAGCTGTTTCAGTGCTTTTCTCATTCAAAGCCAAACTCTTGCACACACATCCTCCAGTATTACTCATGAGTTAATTTAAACACAGGTATCACCAAGTTTCAGTGAAAAGACTGAAATGAAGACCAAGATAATAACTCAATACAAGCTGCTACAATATGATGAATAGGACATTTTAGAAGAGACTGCTAAGAAAATAATTCATATTGTATACTAAATAAAAAGGATCATACTCTCAAGAGCTTTTGAAACGCTCCTTTCCCCTTGATGAATTACAATGCAATTTTCTAGCCTACTAATTTCACTAAAGAAGATAATGACTTGAGCAAAAGGCTAATCAACTGCCAATCAGGATTCCTTGAAGCACAGAATGTCAAACATCCAAGCAAGTTTTTTTACAAGTCATAAAAGCACTAAAGTTCCATGATGTGCCATAAAACCTGGGATGAAGCTCTGAAGTTGATGAAGCATTATTATTTCTCCAGTGATATTCTTAAACAAACAAGTTCCAGCTTTAACCAAATCTTCTATTAATAGTCAGACCTATTAAAGGAGCATCATCACTACACAATTAGCTGTGCAAATGTCAGTCAGAGAACTAAACAGATTAATCACCCAGGTTGCTTTCTCTAGCAAGTGTCTGAACTGCCAATGTTATTTAATTTCTTCAGGAGTGGAGGGTGAGAAATTTTTTAAAAAAATTTGCCTTAAAAGACTTTTATCATGATAGTGAGTGCTAATTTATCACGACTATTTGTTGTTATTTTAAATCCACTCTGGTTTTTTGTTCTGTAGTATTCCGCTTACACCTTTTTCTGTAATTCAGCAGAAAATGTTTTAGAAGGGAAGCTTTGTAGAAAAACATTAATTGCCATCATCTTTTCTTCATAAGAAACACAGGTCACTGCTCTTTTATGTGTGGCTAAATAGTAGCCTCTGAAGACAAGACTTCATTATCTTTATGGAGCTTGTCTCTTTCTATTTTTGAAGTCAATAATTAATTATTTGTTTGGGCTTCTATTTCACCATCTTGTGTATTTTTCTGGGACGAAAGAAAGGTGTCTTGAACATCTGTTACCTACTCGATCTTGTTTTGATGTTTTGAGTTGGGTACATATTACACAAGCAGAATATCATCAGTGATAAACACAGAATGGAACAGAACATCTTTAACCAATCTAAGTCAACAATGTTTTCAAGCTACAAAAAGTTTTGGACAATAAAAAGGAGAAAAGCAGGCAATCCATCTCATGTTTTCGTAGCCTAAACATCTATTTCTGAAAATTTAACACACTGCATAATCTCAGAAGACACTAGGAAAAAAGGAAGGGTTATATGTTATAGAATAACTCAAACATTTTAAACTGGGACATGGTCTGACAGCTAAAAGGATTCAGTTCATTTTTGGTCCTTACACAATTAAAAACCATATCTAGATATGAGAAATTAAAGTCATCAAATGTTTTATTAGAACACCATTATTTCACCCTGCTTCAAAAACCTGAGTACAGCAAATGCCTGTACTGACTCAGGCAAAGAGTGTTTGCTCACTTCCTGGGAAAAGCTTAAAACCCAGATGGACATAATGTGCAACAGGTACTGAAGCCCACAGTAAGCACAGATCCCTCCCCTGACCACAGAATGAGTTATTCCTGCCAGTTCCCACTCCCATGTGGCACATTCCTCCTCACACTACTCCCCTCTGCTCTGCTGGACTTGGTAGATCTGGAAAAAACTTTTGCATCTTTTCTCATACTAATAACTAAGAAATTCAGGTGCACTCACTACCATTGATGCTTATTTCCTGGTACAGACTGCATGCAAATAAAGATCTAGTCTCTTTAGGCCTGCTCCACCTAGCCAGCTGCCCAAAATTCAGGATCACCATCCTACTGGGCTTTCCAGGCCTGCTTGCTGTCTCTTGTCCTGTCCTTACACCATGAGCACCTGAAGCTCTTCAGGGCTGGGATGCTCTTTCAGGAGGGAAAACAGCAGTGCTATCTATAGTCACTAATCAGAGCCACCTAGAGCTACAGCAATTTTTAAAAGGGGTTTAAAACCTTCTCAGAGACACTGGAGGCAGTAAAACTACAGGATTCAATAGTTTCCCACCAGAGCAAGGACCCTTAACAGAACAAGAGCAGATTTGTGAAAGAAACAGCCTCAGGGCCTGTTCATGGGGATTACCATCGCTGACCTCTTTTCTATGAGCTGGGGGAAAGTGTTAGAAAGGACAAAACTCTTTTCAATGGGAAAAAAAAGAAATATGGGCCGAGACAGGAAAATTTGGGGCTTTCCAAGCCAATGAGCCAACATTGCACGGACAGGAAACTTCATTCCCTTTTTTAAAAAAGATTTTATATATACATACATATATATATAATGTGGATGTCAATACACACAAAAATCCAGGAAGAAAAAGACATAAAAACCAGTCCTTGACAAGACCCTAGTCTTCCTTAGGCCTCCATCTGTTCCTAGAAAAATTCTCTCTCAACAAAACCACTTATGTCTTGTTAAGATTTCTACCTCCTTTCTATCTATCAATTACTTTGGAAACAGCCCTTCTGTTTCTGGGAGGGAGGAGGAACAACTAAACTTGACTTTGCTGAACAGCAGTCCCACCTTCCCAGTGGCCTCCCCAAATCCCCCAGGCCTGAAGAAATCCAGCAGGTGATGACAGAGTCAATCAGCTCAGCATCGAGTTAGAGGAAATGTATTAGTACAAACTCTCACCAGGCAAACAAGCACAGAGAGCTCCAGCACACAGCTGGAGAAAGCCACTTCTGAACGTTGACCTGCCCAACGCACAAGCCTGTAGCTCAGGAATTAACATCACAGAGCAGGGAAAAAAAATACCCTGAACAACTCTACAGGCACCAAAGTATAAAATCAGTTACAGCACTGCAAGCACAGTAAGACACTACGTGTTCTGCAGTCCTTGGGATATTGAGTCCAAGAACATCCTTCGTCTCGCCAAACACTTGCTGAATACTGAAGTATTTTAACATATCAGGTTTATTAGATCACTGTTTGGAAGCCTTTCCAAAAAAGCTGATCTGCCAAAGCAATTACTATTCCAGGGAGCATAGCTGAGCTGGGGAAAGCCACATGTGCTAGAAAAGATTGGCTTGTTTTAAAGCAGTCAGTGGAAGGGTAGTGTGAAAGAATAGGATAGAAATAATCTGCATAAATATCCAGATTTAAGGAAATATGGAGAGAAGTTAAAAGGTTGACACAGGCCCATCAGAGGAAGGCCTATCAGACCTAATAAAATTAGACTTCCCAAGAACTGACTAATTTTGCAATCATGTATGTGGACACTGTAGACAAACCACAGCCCATGATTTTCCACCACAGAGCACCATTTCCAGATGCTAGTACACCTTTTCAGTATTTTGCTTTTCTGAGTCAAGTGAGATGGGCTTCTTCTTTGATGGGAACATTTGAAAAAATATTTGAACCAAAATACTAATCTGTATCATAGAATCACAGAATCAATGAGGTTGGAAAACACCTCTGAGATCACTGAGTTCAACCTTTGACCCAAGACCACCTTTCAATTGTAACATGGCACTGATAGCCAGTGTTTTCTTTAATACCTCCAGGGATTGTGACTCCACCACTGCCCTGGGCAGCCCATTCCAATGTCTAATCAGCCTTTCCCTGAAGAAAATCCTCCTAAAGTCCAACCTGAACCTCCCCCTCCATACAGAAATAAAAAATTGTGTCAAGTTTACACTATAAACTGCTGCCTCCTTCCTTACCACCTTCTCTCTCACTTCTGTAGGATTAGCCCTGCCTGGTGTGTCCCTGAGTGGTGTGGAAGGACTTGGAGTGAAACAGAAATGCAAAATCGCTCCTGAGAGATAAAAGTGTGTCAAGAAAGAGACAATGCAAAACAATTTTGCAGTCGACTACCAGAATGTACTGAAACCCAGCTCAGACTTTCCAATATCCCTGCTGAAAATTACTAGCAGACAAACAAATTAAAAAGAATGTGATGAGACTGCTTATGGAGATATTAGAGAATCACTGAGGATTTTTTTCTTATATTTATGTGTACATATAACCAATCCTGTTCCTGGATTATTTTATGAAACAGCAAGTCTCGAGTGAAATCACACCAGGGAGTGATGGAGTGGAAAGCAGTTGTGAGGACTGTGATGGGAAGGAAGAGGAGGCAAGCTGAGGTGGGAATAGCAAGGCATGTTTTGGGATCTCTGTTGGCTCTGGGTTCTTTGCACCCTTGGCACGTTGCAGGGCAATGAAGCAGCATCTGTCTGAGGGGTTTGCAGCCTCACGGTGGGGAAGCGACAAAGGTACTTGCCAACCTGATGACCTGTGACTTAAGTTTTCCATGATGACTAAAAAAGCACCACCAGCTTAATTTTCCTGAGTTTATACAGCCACACATTCTCTGTCTCATTTATTAACTGACACCAAAGAAAGCTTCAAGCAGCAGCACTTTGTTATCTAAATGTCTCTCATACCTTTTCTGTGCAGCCTCCCATGGGCAGCTCTGGCTGTTTCTCTCCTTCTTCTCTCTTCCTTCTGCAGTTCCAGCTCCTTCCTGTCCCCAGCACAGCCACCTAACCATTTCTGTCCCTCATACAATGTCTTACTGTCATTGTCTGACCCTTTCTGTCCCTCACAGGACCTCCTGTCCCTTCCTCCTCACAGCAGACTCCAACTGACCCTCTCCCACCCAACTCACTCTTTATCACACCCACAGCTGTGAGGGCAAGGCTGTTCCCACTCTTTGGTAATTCACAGCTGCAATGGATCAGGGGCAAGATTGGCTTCAGCACCAGCTCTGTCCTCCCACAATTAACACCATTTCTGGCTGCTTCTCCCATTTCTCAGTAAAATGCTCCAGAGCCCCAAAACTAAAGGCTGATGCTAGAGCAAGCTTTACACACCAGTACATGGTATCTTTATGAAAAGAAAATTTTAACTTTGAAGGCTAGACAGAACCAGAGATGGCAAAAATATTACTGCTGGAATATTCACCTACTTTCAGAACAACAAGTAAAGAAAGACAATTTGCAGCAGATCTGAAATCAATGGGGTATATTAACCAAGAAACAGGACACTGATTTTTCCTGCTTTTTAACCCTTGTGAGCCATTGTTTACTGTCCTTCCTGGTCTTTCTCATTGTACACATTTATACATATACTTTCTCCTTCCATTTTCCTGTCTCCACCTCAGCTTTTGCCATCTGTCTCACTCTGCTTCTGCCACCAGGGAACAATGTCACAGAGTGAGCCTCAGACAAAAGGCCATGGAGATCTAGTGAGACATGGGACCCTGATGATTTGATGCCTTGGGAAGGCTGACCTGGAACAGAGACTGGACAGACCTAGAGAATAAAGTAGGGATTTATTGAAAGGCCTCCAGGATCCACCTTGGGCAGCACAGGGCCTGGCCAGGGCTACACCCAAGGTGGACTAAGAATGGTCACAAAATGGCTGAATGGTCACAATTTTTGTAAGTTTTGATCCATTTGCATCTTGGGGTTTAATTGTCCAATTCCAGCTTCAGGTTGTGAGGTCCCATCCTTCTTGTTCCTCCCTTCAGCCCACCCTTGTTTGTGCTTTTGGGCCTGAAAATTGTCCTTGGTCCTCAGCAGGAAAAGGATTTGTTTTGTCTCCCTACTCTGTGAAGAGAGTTGAGTGACACTTAATATGAGGCTCAGAACTGCACCCCTGGGCAGCACAGAGTCTGAAAAACATGAAAACCAAAACTTAAGGCATCAGATTCAGCGATGCTGAAGCACCATGGTAGCATGACAGTGCTGCCTGGCCTTGCAATAAAAACATGGAAGTGCAGATATGCCCCAGACTCTGCTGAAAACAACAAGCTTCCCCCACAGCACGGAGTGATGGGCTGTCAATAAAAAATGGCATTCAAGTGAGCTGGTTGGATTTTAGTCCTAACTTCATTTTGCTCTTGATTTGCAAGGCTCTCCTCTCTTTAATGGTGCTCTGAAGTAGTGACAGGCACAGTCCCTGCTCTGAATCAGGCTGAGGTGTCTGTGTGAGCTGACCCTGTCAGTGCCCAGGGCTTTCAGAGCCAAGGCTGCAGGCTTCACCTTTGCTACAAGCAGAAGTGGATGCAGGCACATTTTGTAAACAAATTGGAGACAGATCTAATAACATCTTCACCCGCAAAGATAGAAGAGCCATATTCAACATCAGTCAAGAAATACTAACTCATACAATTTCTATGTATTACTTTAAGTTATTTTTTCCTACTGTTTTTCCATGCTATGACTTACCAACTTCTCCTTTTTCAATGTATAAGTTAACCCTCTCATTAATTAACTATATTGTACAGACACACAAAAATTGTTATAATGGGCCACTGCTGAGAATTAAATACTTAACAACTGACCACTGCAATAATTTGTGCTTAAACTGGCTTCCTCTTGATGATCAAACATCTGGGTAGATAACTTTAACTAAAAAGCTCTATAAACAAGGTGTACACTGAACAAACCAAATATGCTCTGAAATTTAGTTTCAAAGGTATAAAAGCAAGAAATTCACATGTTGCTGCCAAGAGCCCACGAGGGCAATCCTTTCTTTAGATAATGTTCTCTTTCTTGCCTTCTAAAAAAAAAACATTTATCTACTTTACGATTCAAAGTCTAGGTAAGTGCCTGAATATTGTGTCTCCCAACTCCACACCTCATTTTAAAAGGTAGGCAATTAAGGAATAATGAGAATTTGTTAAGTAGTCAGAACATAAGGCACATAACAAATGCTAACACTTGGGATCACTGATGGATATGATATGAGAAGCTCCACAGAACTGTCTGACAACAGAATGGGATAAAAATGCTCTGTGAGGCAAGGCAGAGGCCAGCGAATGCCAATAGTTAAATTTTTAATTTGCAACAAGTAGAAATGTTCTGACTCTAAAAATCTGGTTTGGTAAGGATCACTCCTGTATAACATGTAACCAAAAAATACAACAAAAATATAATAAAACCATAAACTAACCAAAGAAACTAATTATTTGACAAACTTTAGGAAGAATGTCTGCCTTCCCAAAAACACGGCCAAGGAAACTCTGACATTGCACACATTCATTTGGTGTGTGAAGAACAGACACTTGACATGAAAGTCAGAATTCACAGCATCGAATTGACTCAAAATCACACAAGTTGGAACAACAGAAGTTGGGGAAGGTGGGAGTGAGGCAGTGCTGGGTCTGCAGAAAGCTCTTGGAGGAGGATGTCTGGATAAAAGGGAGCTGCAGACAGGTCTGTGGGACACTCAAAGCTGCCTGAAACAACCAGGTATGGCAGAGATTGGGACTCAGTTCAGGAGCCAACTCGTGCTGCTGTGCCTCTGCTGCACAACACTGTGCACAGATGTAGACATGGGTTTTAAAACCCCTGAGGCAGCCCAGGGCTGGGGTAAGTCACCTCCCTGGGTGTTTACTGGGCAGTGCAGGCCCAGCTCCAGCAGCTCCCAGTCACTGCTAACACCCTGACAGGATCTGCAGTGACCACAGCCCACAGGCAGCCTCAGAAGTCAAGAACAGCAGATTTAGTACAGAAAAAGGGAAACCACAACCCTCTGATGAGAAGAAGCTGACTTTGACATACATCTGAGTATCTAATCCAAACCTGCAGAGTGATCCTGCCACAGAAAAATTCAAACTGCTGCAGCCTGAAAGCTGCTTTTTACCACAGTGTGCTGTTTTCCCCATCTTTCACTTTATCTGAAAGGCATCTACTTTGAGAGGCAGTGTTTGTTTAGAATCAGAATCATTAGGTTGGAAGACACCTCTGAGATCATCAAGTCCAACCCAACCCTAACCTCAACTAAACCAAGTGCCACATCCAGTCCTTTTAAACACACCCAGAGATAGTGACTCCACCACCCCCCCAGGCAGACCATTCCAGTACTTCATCACCCTTTCTGTAAAAAACTTTCTGCTAATATCCAGCCTGTATTTCCCTTAGTGCAGCTTCAGACTGTGTCCTGTCCTTCTGTCAGTGCTGCCTGGAGAAAGAGACCAACCCCACCTGACCACAGCCACCCTTCAGGAAGTTACAGAGAGTGATGAGGTCACCTCTGAGTCTTCTCCAAGCTAAACAACCCCAGCTCCCAGCTTCTTGATTCCAAGTGTTGTCCCCATGAAGGGGCCTGGGGAGCAGGACAGACTGGCTCTCTGCTGGAAGGAGCTGCCCCTCCCCACAGCAGAGGGTTTTCCTGGCTGGTTGTGGCAGACAGGAAAGGTGGGACCCACAGTAAGATGTGGGGAGTCTGTGCTCTGACAGAGGGTGGGCAGTCAGCTCTCCAAAACCTTCTTCCCATCACCCTGCTGTTATCCAAGGGCACTGAGCTGACTGAAACAGAGCTCAAAAGCAGGAAGCTGCCAGCCAGGACAAAAGGGGAAATTGTCTGCAAAAGCTTTTTATTTTGGTTCTGTCCTGCCTAATCACTTCAAGTTTTCTCTGTGTGAGATGTTGTAGTTCACATCCAAACACAATGTGGCTTTTGGAGTCTAATGGCTCTGCCTTCCCTTTCCCAGCTCTGGCCAACTCTTACAACAACTTTGCCTCTCTCTTTCCCCCAGGGTTAGTCCAACTTAACATGACCACAACATTATTTCGGGTATTTTACCACCCTTAAATGAATTGTCCTTCCTGTAAAGTTTTCTTCTATCCCAGACAGTATTTATTACATGCAAGTCAGTGACTTTCTAGTGCAAAATATGAGACCCAGCACCCACCATTGACCACTGGTGTGGAAATCCATAGTGGGTAGAGGAGGTGGGATGTGTTTGTGATGTGAAAAGTGACTTTATACTGAAGTTGGTGAGCAGGCTAACAGAAGAATGGGATGGTTCCAGGAGTAAAATGTCTTTCCAGCCCATGAAAATGTGCTTTGCACCTATACTTCTTTTGTCCAAGGAACTGTTGTGCCTCAGAAACTAAAAAAGAAAAGGTGCCTCACTCTGTGAGGGGAAGCAGAGGGATGACAACACCAGATGTTACAAGACCCCTTGACACCCTGGCCCTGAAAAAAAGCCCAGCTGACACTCAGAACGGACTGTCAGCGGAAGATAGCAGCCTTCAAAAAGGAAATACATTTTGTGCCTTTCAGAGTAAAGACATTACTAAAAAAATTACATTTTTCAGGCTGCAACAAGACATGACTCTCCACAAAAAAATTTTGTAACCCCCCCACTTCAAATAAATAGCACTAACCACCCATTTTGATGTTATTGTTAAGAGCAACAATGTCAGGAGCAGTGCAGCATAACAATATTTTAATGCCACTACAAACACAGAAGAATTCTGCAGATATTATATTTATAAGTTGGAGCAAACCTCATTAACTGCCTGCAGCATTGCTTCAGTTCATTACGTGACACAAGCAGAACAGATTTATATAACTGTATCTAAAATTACAAACAGGTACTTCTATACTTCCAGGGCTACATCTAAGCAGTGGTATTTATACAGCCATGAATAAAGTCCTGCCAGCATTTTGATTATAAAACTGTATTTTTCAGATTTATTTTTTAACTTGGTCGGGAAAATGTGATTTAACTTCAAAGTTACTACTAAGATTTTGTCTTTAGTGATTTTGTAAACTAGTAAGTCCTTATTACCTAGAATAATTTTACATAGACTCAAATTAAAGGGAGTCAGTAATATGGGAATGAGATTATTTCTCAGAGAGATATTGACAAATTCACTAGGACAGAAATTTGAAGCAATCCCAGATTTTCCAAATCTAAAATGGTCTGTGGTGGAGCTGAGCATCCTATTTGGAAATGGCAATGAATGTCTCTAAGGGTGAGAGTCCTTACAGGAACATGGTAACATTATAAACATATGCTATTAAAATGCCAAGAGATTAAAGGCTGAGATCAAATAAATATACCAAAAATATTTATCTCTGCAGATGTTTACATCAGATCAGTTCACAGCTGTACTCCTTTGCTGTCTTAAAAGAAAAGAAGAAGATCATGAAAAGAATCAGACCCCACAACTACTTTTTCCCAACAACAATATCCTTTGTCTTGGACACGGAAGCAGCAGTGGGGGGTATGGTTTAGTGAGGTTATAATTCATCTCCACTAAGCATTTTCTGACAAAAACAGTGTGAAGTGTCATTCTTCCCTTCCTCTGGGAGTTGGTGAAAGTGTTTCTGTCTTGCTCGTTTCTGTCCCTTACAATATAAGGTGTCAGGAGCTGCCAGTCCATTCCTCAGGTTTTTCTGGAGTTTTTGTCCATTTTTATCACTTGGCATTGTTCCCTCCCCCGAGTTTATAAATCTTTGATGAGATCATCTGCTGCTGCCCGCTGGAGGTCTGTGTCGGGGAGGTGCCAAGGGTGCAGCACCGTGTGACACTCTGTGCCAACAGCTCCCTAAATGTAACTTAACCCTTAGGCCACTGCCACTTACCGACCCGTGAGGGGACAGTTCACAACATGGTGACAATGACATCCAGTTAACTGCTGTCAACACATACCCAGAGACCTTAACTGCCCCTTGCCTTCACCCTTGCCTTCACCCCTAAGGACAGGGGGATTATTTTCCTTATGGATAATAATAAATTTTAAGTAATTTAAATATTTTTGGTGAATATTAAAATAAATGCTAGGTAGTTTTCCAGTATCTTTTCAAAGCAAGAAAAAAAAAAAAAGAAAAAAAAAATTAAATAGGAGCATATCCCTGATTAAAACCAAACCAGCTGTGGCTGCCCCTCCCTGGAAGTGTTCAAGGCCAGGTTGGATGGAGCTCTGAGCAGCCTGGTCTGCTGGGGAGTGTCCCTGCCCATGGCAGGGGAGATGGAACTGAATCATTTTTAAGGTCCTTTACAACCCAAACCTTCCTATGATTCTGTGATATCATAAACTATGTAAAGATCTGAGTCCAGCAAAGCTCAGGCAGAAATAAGGTTCATATCTAACATATTTATAATTAACCACCTGGAACAGCTTCTGACACAGGATGCTGTAAATTACTTAGGAACATATAACTCAGGTATTTTTTGGCAAATTTTCCTTTAAAACTTCCTACAGAAAAGCTATTTTGACCCCAACAAAGAGGAAAAAAAAAAAGAAAAAGACACCAATCAAAACAGGTAGTAAAGGTTAGAGGGGAGTTTTTATAAATGTGTGACTGTGAGATGGCTTTTTCCTAACTTGAAATAAAGAGACACAAACCTCAAAACCCTTCCAAACAAACAAATTGTGTAGTTCATGTGTTGCAGAATCTCTAAGGGGAATTATGCTAAATCAGTCCTGACTGCATTAATCTGTTCCTGCCCTGGAAATTGTTCTTACAAGACACACTATAGATTATTAAGGAGGCTACTTTTTAAATAGTTATTACTCATGCAGGTGAAGTATTTTAAATATGAATCATAAGCTGACACATTGCATTAAAAATCCAGACATTTCTCACAAAGCAGTTGCCACTGAGATGCATTAGCTCATCACCTAAAGTCTCCTCTCCAGGGGAAAGTGAAGCACTAAACTGGACAAAAAGCTACCATTGCTTTTGTGGGACAACCCTGAATGAGCCAGGAGATGGGAGAGATGACCTAACAAGATTTATCTTGTCAAAAGTGAGAACATCAAGGGATTTTAAAAAAGGGGGAAAAAAAAGGGGGGGGATGTGGAATTTTATGTTTGAAAATTGTAAAAAAAAATTTGTTGGTGGCAGGAAAAGGCTAATGGGAGTAGCTGCTCCCGAGACAGGTGATGAACCAATTCATCAGGAAACGATGGTTCTCTTCCTGTTGGCTGTGTCATCACACAGGGAGAGAGCACAGCTGCCAGACACTGCCCGGGGCAGGAGGAGTCACTCTTCCTCCCAGAGAGGTGCCCAGCTGAGAAACAAAATGTGCAGTTCCCTGCTTCAGTCCATGGTGGAAATCACCCAGACAAAAAATAAAACTGTGGTCATGGAGGTTTCCATTCACACCCTTGGGAACTCTTGTCTTTTCCAAATTTCCACTGGAGGAAGAAGCCCTATCTCAAAATTAAATTAAAGCCTGATTCTAAAGCATCTTGATATGAGTGAACATCCAGCACTGAGGGAGAGAAACACCTCCAAAGAAACAGAGAGTGTCACAGTAAAATACCATCCTCAACAGGCATGAATGGGTAAGCAAGAAACACAAATATGAACACATTTAAACACCAGAAGTGTGAAACAAAGCCAGTCTAAAGACTAAATAATACACCATAGAATCATACAATAGTCTAGGTTGGAAGGGACCTTAAAGATTATCCAGTTCCAACTCCCCTGCCATGGGCAGTGACACCTTCCACCAGACCAGGTTGCTCAGAGCTCCATCCAACCTGGAACTGAACAATTCCAGGGGTGGGGCAGCCACAGCTTCTCTGGGCACCCTGTGCCAGGGCCTCAGCATCCTCCCAGTGAGGAATTTCGTCCTAACATCTGATCTAAACCTACTCTGGATCCATTCCCCCTTGTCCTGTCACTCCATGCTCTAGTGAACAGTCCTTCTCCATCTTTCTTGTGGTCTCCCTTCAGGTACTGGAAGGTCACAACTAGGTCACCCCTGAGCCTTCTCCAGGCTGAACAACCCCAAATCTCTCAGTTTTTCCCCAAGGAAAGCTGCTCTATCCCTCTAATCATCTTGGTGGCTTCCTCTGGCCTCACTCCCACAGCTCCATGTCCTTCCTGTGCTGGGCCCCAGGTCTGGACACAGCACTGCAGGTGGGTCACACCAAGGGGCAGAATTCCCCCTCACCTGCTGCCCACGGGGCTTTGGTGCAGCCCAGGTTAGATCTGGGATTAGTTTGTGTGCAACAAGATTTAGAACTGAGCTCACTAAGCAAGTGCCAGGGGAAAATCTGACCATATTTTCTCGCCCTCTTCAAGTGTTTTCAAAACATAATTGTCATTTCTGCCTGGAGGAATTTTTTTTTCCCATCCCAGCCTACATCTATACCCTGAAGCTGTAACAAGGGCCTGTTAACAGTTTTCTGGTTACAGTTTCTCTTCTAAAAGCACAGGACAGTTTCATGCTGCTGTGGGCTCTGTTACCAGAAGTTCTGATTTACCCAATTCAAAGGCAGCAATATTTTTTCTAGGCTTACACGAGAGGCAGAATTCAGCTCGATTTAACAAAGCTTTTTCAACAGTGAGGCAACATTTGGCCTCGAGTCTGCCATTCAAACAGTTCACCTTTGGGAATGAGGAGTGTATTTCTTTCCCAGAGCCAGATTTTTGTAATGATGAAAAAAGTTCCTGTTAAGCACTGATGCATATAACTCAGCTGAACAAATTAGGAAATGAACTCTTTGCTCATTACCTGGAATTTACAGTATCTGTGGGGAAAATATCAGTTATGGCACAGATTCTCATAATGTCATCTGTGCTTCACCAGTGCTGAGCTAAGAAGTTTTTAGATAAGGTTGCTATTATCTGATAGCAATGGGTCCTCTGCAACTGCTGAACTGCATTAGGAGGGACAAAATACTCCTGAAATATTTATTTTCCTTCTGAGCAACAGCTGAAGTATCGATAAAGCAAAAAGGCAGGATATCAAGTCAGAACTGGAAGGCACAGACTCTGCAACCTAAAGTACAGCAAAAAACTGAAAACATTTGCAAACACTTGACCTGAAGCACTTAGAGAGCAACAGGATGTTCACAGACATGTTTTATGAGAGCCAACACTTACATATACAGTAGTTTAGGAAAAAAAAAGAACTGAGATTACAGAGGCAAAGCAGCTAAAGATGTGTAATAACAGCAAATTTCTCTGCACAATTCCAGATACAGCTCTCCCCAGCACACAGGTTGATAGCAATAGCACCAGCTACACTGGAAATGTTTCTTTTACAGCAGAAGTATGCTTTAAGGTAATTATTGTATGGAGAACCACTTGAGAGTTAGCAAATGTGAGTTTGAACTTGATGTGTATAGACTTGATTTGGTCCATTGTATTGTACTACATGGGTGGCTGCTTCTCCCCAAATATCACCTGCCTGAGCCAGAAGAAGGAATGGATGTTCTAAATACTAAAAAATTTGATTTTTGCTGTTGAGCATGAGGCCACTTTTTGTTTACTTTTTGCTCAGGTGCTGCTCAAAATCAGCCATGAAAACCAATTTATAAAAATATCCTGGCAGGAGTCATGACATTTGACATGGAATTATCTGCATGCTTAATAATGTTCCTCAGCTTATTTTCATACTAATGAAACAGCATTATTATTTGCATTTGAGAACTGCATGGAAACACATTTGCCTAAAAAGTCTCTTTCATCTCTGCCCCAGACCACGTTCCACATGGATGCAACTCTTTACTGAATATGTTTGTTAAAATATTAACAAGTCTGAAAACTCAACGATTGGTTAAAACTTGTCCAAGCAATAAAATAGCATCAGGCAGGGGCAGATGCTTGTCCTGTAGGCAAATATTGAATCCAAACTCCAAAACTCAGAAGTGTTACAGCTATTTCAGGAAAAGAACAACACCAGTCTTATTCTTGGGAACTGGAGAGCCATTTTTTTACCTGAAAAATATGGAAAGTGAATAAACTTGGCAAACATCCAACGATGAATATTTCATTTTGCACAAATAAGGGGACAAATTTACAAGCAATGAGAAGATGGGTGTATGCCCAGGGTCAATCCACCTCTGAAGTATCCAACTGTGGTGGGCTGACCCCAGCTGGATGCCAGGTGCCTACCAAAGCTGAGGTATCACTCCTCTCCTCAGCTTGACTGGGGAGAGAAAATATAATGAAAGGTTCATGGATTGAGATAAGGGCAGGAGAGATCACTCAGCAATTACCATACTGGGCAAAACAAACTCTGCTTGGGAAAATTGGATTTCCTACCAATCGAATCAGAGAAGAGTAATGAGAGAAAACCATCTTAACCCTTAAAACACCTTCCCCTCTAGCCCTTCCTTCTTCCTGGGCACAACTTCACTCCTGATGTCTCTGTCTCCTCTAGAAGAGCACAGGGAGACAGGGGATGGGGCTAGAGGGGTGGCCTGTGGTCAGTTCATCTCACATACATCATTGCTGCTGCTCCTTCCTCCCCAGGCAGAGATTCTTTCCCCTCTTTTCCTGCTCCAGTGTGGGATCCCTGCCGTGGGACAGAGTCCTGCAGTACATTTTGTAAAGTGGCTCCATTCCATGGGGTGCAGTCCCTCAGGAACAGGCTCCTCCAGCATAAATCCCCCATGGGATCACAAGTGCTGCCAGCAAACCTGCCCCAGCCTGGGCTCCTCTCTCTGAGGGTGCTGTTAGGAGCCTTCTCCAGCCCAGGCTTCCCATGGGGTCCCAGCCTCCTCTGAGCATCCCCCTGCCCCAGTGCAGGTCTCCAGGGGCTGCAGGGCACAGCTGCCTCTCCATGGGCTGCCCCACAGCCTGCAGGGGACTCAGCCCTGGAGCCTGGAGCACATCCTTGCCCTCCTTCTGCACCAGCCTTGGTGTCTGCAGGGCTGCTGCTCTCAGATCTCTTCACTCCTCTCTGCAGCTGCAATTGCTCCTGCACAGGAGCCCTTTTTCTGTTATAAACACATTCTCCCAGAGACTCTGCTACCGTTCCTGCTGAGCTCAGCCTTGGCCAGCAGCAGGTACATCTTGGAGCTGGCCAGCATTGGCTCCATTGGACATGGGAGAAGCTTCTGGAAGCTTCACAGAAGCCACCCTGGGAGCACTAACCTGTGGGCTTGATATTTTTTGAGCTAGTTCTTCTCAAGGGAAACTTTTCTACAGTTTTCTGTTTCCCAAAACAACCTTGTGTGAACTCTATTCCTTTTTCATAACAACACGTGTTGTTTGCTATTTCTGTTATTCAGCCAATGGGAGAGGTGCCAGCCCTGTGGATCAATAATGTGACTTTTAGCCCAGCGTGTTATAAAAGGGCTGGATGAATTGTAAATAAAACCTTCTGATTTCTACTGCCTCCTGACTGGAGTCAATCATCTTTACTTCATGTCCTATTGTGACACCAGCCCCCCACCCAAACCTTCCCATGCAAATCCTACACAGCAGAGCTTCACTTGCAAACGCTGCTGCAAAGATTTGAGCCATTTTCCCTTTGGCATCACATCAAGTAGGAAAAACTCTGGTTTAGTAATGAGAGATGCAGGTTGAGGTCCCCTCAGTTTAGACACTGGCCTTGTCCTGCAGCTCCCAGGGCAAAAAAGAGGAATCCACCCTAGACACTGACATGCTCCCATTTGTCTGGGCTGGCAGTCACAGGGGTACCTAAGACAGTCAGAGACACCCTGTGCTAACAGCAGACTTTAGCAAATGTAATTTTAAAATAGTTCATACCACAGCAGGAGAAACTTTTTTCCTTTATAGAGAATATGAATCATTTAATGCCCCCCCAAATCCATTTACTTTCATGCACTGTAGCAAAATAAATATTTTACAAACAATTAACTTCCATCTCTCTGCCTCTGAATTCTTACTCCTCTCCAGCTACAAACTGTTTAAGCCTGGTTTGCCATCTTAGAGAGCTACAAAAGCCAGAAAGTTTCTGCACAAATGATCTTTTCACAGTGTGCTCGCTATTTAAACTCAATTACATATGTAAATTTAATTATTTGTCTCAAACGTTTCTGTGTATGCATTTTAAGAATGTAATGTACAGCAGTCAATTTGTAATGCTGAGGCCAGACCCTACAGCCTCACAAAAGAACCCACGAGCAAATAAACTGACATGTGGAACAACTAATGCAGAGAAGGGAGATGTGTTTAATTACTCCACTAAAACAACTTCTACAGTTGTGAAATCTGTGTTATTAGAAGCCTTTTTCTTTAATCTGTGCTGAATCGTTTTTCAAATCTTTTCCATGAAGCATCAGCAGGTCTTTAAGATCAAGTATTGTTAGCAAATGCTCTCCTGGTACAACCCATCTGTTAGGTGTTAGTGCTGATCTTTTCTCAACATCCATAAAACACTCTTTTCTCTATTGTAGATTATAAATATCAGCAACTGTGTAGAAACAGCTTTGTTTAGATCTGCCAAGACCCTCTGTCCTGAAAAATGGTGAGTATTAATTTCCAGTAAAAACAAATTCCAAGGGATTTTTAATATTTTTTAATTAGTGTGTGCTTTTTTATCTCATTAGAAGTATAATCAGTAGATCATTTGCTATGTAAACATTACTATTTCTGTACATTGAGAACAAACACAGATTTTTCATTTTAGACTATTAATTAATTTTGATGTTGAACTTATCAGAAAAGCTGCCAATTTGCATGTTAGTCACTTGCAGTCTTTAAACCTTACAGAGAATCTATTTAGACATAAACAGTTAAACACTGAAAGACGAAGCTAAAATAGCCATAAAAAGGACAAAAGAGGAGGAAGCACATTTTCTACATCTGAGGCAAAGCAAACAATTGCAGTAGTAATTATAGCCCTTTTCTTTAAAGGAGACTTTAGACCAATTGTCCTGAGGCCACTGAAGGAAGAACAAGATTTAGTTACAGTGGCCATTTGATACTGCAATTTATTGCTTGCAGTATTTTCCTTGAAACAAGATATTTAAGAGAACCAGTTGCTTGGTGTTAAAAGCTTAATTTTCAAAGCAAATTTGAAGAATGATTCCAGATTTTGACATGGCCAGTCTTCTTATTACTGCTCACATATTTTCCTTGGGCTATGAAAACAATTCCAGATTCTTTTTTTTTTCATTTTGACCATAGCAAATGAATAATGTGGCCATGCAAGTGATACAGTCAGAAAACCAAGGTCAAGCAATTCTGCTCTTAGGTTCTTTACTGACACCCAATATTAATAGTGTTTTATTATTAAATTACATGCTTAAATATGCCTATTTTTAAATGCTTTATATGTTTTGTAAAATGTTACAATCACAATATATTTCTGTTCATAATTCTTCATATAATAACTTCGAATTCAGTAATTTTAGGCAAAAAAGGTAATTTTAAGAAAATTACTTTCTTACAGAAGTAATTTTAAGGAAAAAAAAAATCTGTTTATGTCATGAATAGACAGAAGAAGCCCAAGTCAGGGCTGGCTGTAGGTGTGTGCACAAACTCACAGACATTTTTTAAGACTCAGTATGTAGCCATGAGACCAAGATTGTCATCAGGAACCTGAGCTGCCTAAACTATCTATTTAAAACTTCACGGCTGAGATTTTTCCAACACCCCGTACTGATTTGACTTTAAAGATATGGAAATCAATGGCCACAGTGAAGTGATGTGATGTGGGCAAGTCTAACCTGCTGCCTTGCCCTGCAGGTAGGGAGAGCTGACAGAGCTTGGAGCCTCTGGAGGAGCAGCTTTGGCACTGCACACAATGGAATTTTTCAAGTGCTTCTGCGACAGGGGATTATGAATAGGCAAATACAGACTCATGGATAAAGTGTTTTCAAAATGACAGCTCCCCTTCTCTAAATGGCCAATATTTAGCAGCCAGCCCTGCTCACAGGGGCTGACAAAACAGACAAGGATTTGCTAATACAGCTCGGAAGCAGAGGGAATATGATGGTGAGTAAATATTGAATGAGCTGTGTATGTTCCTTCCCTACAGCTGGAAGGGGCTTTGCCAGGAAATGATGAGGAAAGTGAAACAGCAAAGATGATGTAAGAAAGGGCATGATCAGAAGATCAAACCAAATGAAAGTAAAATAAGGAAACAAAGGGAGAAAAACAGTAAAGGAAAATAGCAATGAAGTTCATATTGAATTAAAAAGAGCACTTGAGAGAGGACAGATGAACACACAGCTGCAGATCAATTAGGCTGGAGCAGAAAATGCTGGGAATGGGGAGACCAGGAACATCTCCAAAGTCTGAGAGCTTCACATGCAACTGGTCTGACAGGCTCCTGCCAGTCACTCTCTATTCTGAGCCTGTTTCATCTCAGTGACACTCTTCTTCTGTAAAGCCACATCACACAGGCCAGGCAGCATGCAAAGCATCCTGCTCCCTCCTCTCCTCCTGTCTTATCGCTGCTCCAACTGCTGCCGTGCCCTCCCTGCCAGCTCCCCACACACCCCCAACAGCTGAGCCAGTGGCAGGGAATTCCTGTGTCAGGTCTCTTCTCTGCCCACAACTGGGGGAAGGAGAAAAACCCGTGCACATGCAGCTGCTCAAGGAACAGATGGGAAATAAGAGAACTGATGAATGCAATGCCAGCTTCTCCAATGCCTCACCATTAAAATATACAAAATTATTTTGCTTAGTTTTTCTTATCTGCACACCGGAATTAACATTTCCAATCTGTTTGTGCACAGTCTTTTAGAACATGATGATGAGAATTCCTTCAGCAATACTAAATATCAGTACAATTAATGTCAGGGCATGTTTGAGAGTAAAGGAATTATTCAAGTCAAGAATTTGTCAAGTTCACATCTCACTCCAACTTCTCAAAACCTGGAATGAAAAAAGCCCTAAAAATAGAGGGAAATGCGGATGTTGTCCATTTGAATAATATGAAAAGCTAGATATTAGTAATCTCAGCTCAGTTTCTGGTAGCTAGTTCCTCAGAATGTACAGCTGCTCTTGATTTTCCTTGTTCATTACTAATAGCAAGTGTCTTGAATGTATCAGAAGAAGACATTAAATAAATTAAAATCTCATTTTCCCATCAAAAGCAATTAGCACAATTTTTTTACATCCTAGCCAGTACTTCACTTATTACTAGTTATCCTCTTTGGCATGCACATTGGCTGGGGAGAAGTTTGTATTTTCCACTGTCTGACAAGAGACTACAGCTAAACTATTTCACATATTTGTTAAAAAAATCAGTATGCAAAATCATCATCTAGCTGGCCACAAGAAGTTCCAAGGTAACTGGTTTTGGCAGAATCACTGCTCTCTGAATTGAGGAAATTAGAATACTCAGCTGACATTAATACTACCAAAAAAAGAAAAAAAAAAAAAAAAGTGGAAGTAAATTTGCAAAGCGATGCTGTAATTAACATGGCCCTTGGGGTCTTGAGCTGATCTTCTGCCCAACTGCAGAGAAGAGTGGAGAAACTTAAAAGGCACCCAAATGCAATTTCAGCCTGACACAGCACTATCCAGCACAGCAATAATAGCAATAATTTGTGTCAATGGCTTCGGAATTACTGTGGCTGAGATGTACTTTATTATGTTTCACCCGTCCTTCAGCAGACTTTCAGGGCTGCAGAGCAGGAGAGGAGCTGGGTCAGAAGTAATAACTCACTACACAAAAAATCATCTCGATAACGCAAAAAAGAAAAGCAGTTAGCATTTCTGACTTCCAAAAAATCCAGTGTTTTGACATCTAGATTGGCTCGTGATATCGTTCAGACAGAAAGGCACAGAGTACATGGCTAACGATCCAGTTTGGATTTCCAGTTCCTGAATCATACTGGGCTTTTTGTCTCGTGTAGTAATTCAGCTTTCTCCAAGTTTTCTGTCTCAGTATCTACAGCTTGGATATTTTTTAAGCTTTATTCAACCATCCATGCAAACCAGCTACACCCCAGACTCACAGCAAGCTAGTTGTAAGCATTTATTTATTCTTGACTCCTTCCTCTGTACTTAATTTATGTTACATTTTAGAAGCTTTTAATTAGGGAGCATCTACTGATAACAGGAAGGATATAGCTTAAACGTACAAGAACAAACTTGGATAGGAATTAAGTTAAAATAAAAAGAAAACATGAGAATTTTCATTCTAACACAGAGTTGTGACTTCCTTGTACTTTGTAGCAGTGACTGCAATTTCTGATTTAGAGAAATGTGGACTATAACAAGATAAAATCTTGCTTCACATATGAGAAAAAAAGCAAGGCTGTGAATTAATTGCGGACTAAAAGGTGCTTCTAAATTGCTTCTGTATTGTTCAAAACATTCACTGAAAATGATATCCACGAGGTTTTGCCACATAAGAGTTTCCAACACCATTTCAGTACGGTGTGTTTCACAAAGGACAATGAGAGAAATAAAAATTTAAAAATAAAAAATACCACTTGTGCACAGATCCAAGAAAGCAGAGCAAATTTCCCAGGACAGAGCAAGAGCTGTGAGAGTCACAGCTCACTGTGAGCAGTCTGGGGAGGATCCTGTCTGCAGCTCTGATCAAGTGGTCACTCTACTGTGAATGGACCCCAGAAAATCATTTCTTACCACTGGACACAGACCTGGTACACAGCCCAGAACAATCCTCCGGAAAAGAGCCAAAGCTCTTGGCTCCCACATCTGCTTTCTAGATAGTGGTCTTGCCCTTGTTCAAACAGATTTATGATCTTGGTAAATTAAAGATAAGGTTAGGAATATACCATCCTTAATCATTGGCTTTATTAGCTTTAGGATAGATTATTTTAAATTTGGTACCATTTCTACAACACAATAAAACAAACACTCTTAAAACAGAAAATATACAAATCAGTAGAAAACTGACCACCAGGACTTGTGAGAATCTCTTTGACCTTTCCAAATGTACTTTTCTGTCCTTCTCCTCTCTCCTCCCTGCGTTATTTTCTGGTTTATAACATGGCTGTTATTTGTCTGAGCCTGATAAGCTCCTGGGACTCACTCTGACCTCTCAAACAAGATTCCAAGAACGTAGCCATCACAAGAAATCAAAACAGTGCATCCACAACAAACTAGTTTACAAGTTGTGCTTATCACAAGCCTTTTTAATTATCTTACATAGCTTTGATTCCTTTCCTTAGGGTACTAATTACATGAGTGTGTTTTGTTTCTTTTAGTTGTATGAAACAACATCCACTTTTTCCACATTTTCAAGCAACATTCTGCGTGCACACTACTTTTAAATGCACAACATTCAATTCAAGCCTCAGCAGCAGATTGGCTTTAATCATCTGAAACATGCTATGCCATCTCTCTGGTGTCAGAGAGAAGCCTGACTTCCTGGATAACCTAACTCACCCTACAGCAGGTTTGGAACGTCAATTACCACTCACTTTTCAAGTTCAATTACTGCTATAGAAATGTAAAATGTTGGAAAGTGAGTTGAAAAATTCGAAGTAAATGCTAGAGATAACAAACTTGAGTTTTCAGACCAGTTTACATGACTTGTCATTATTATTTTTCTGTCTGCAAATCAATGAGTAACTAAACCAAACCAGCCCACCAGTGTTTCACTGCAGACAGCTCTCCTTCACTGTCAGAAGTTAAGTTGTTACAAACGGTTTTGGTACATAGATTTTTATTTTCCTTAGGAGCTCTCAGATTTATTTGTGTGAGAAAAGGGAGACTTCTGTTTCAGCTCACAGCCATAAAATAAGCCAATACTAGACTGTCAAAACCCACAGTCGCAGACAAAGTGATATAACCAAAGAGAGTAAGGAGTTACTCTGTGTTAAGTCTTAAGAACATAACTTCTTCAGCTTCCCTGTTCATCTGTCTTCTTACTCTGACCACAAAACAAAAAAGTCCAACACTAATGATTGCTCAAACCGAGTCTAGTAACTTTTTCCACCTTCAGCTGAAAAAAACTCCAATTCCAGTGAGCAAACAGATGTACCATTAGCAGCACATAAACTGGGATATATATTTAAACAGGAAAAAGAGTTCCTTATATCAACTAACTAACTAACCATAGGTATGTTTGATTTGGGTACTTTGTCATGCCAGGTTTTAGCCTGTGGGAATGCTAACAGGTTTGTCCTGGTAACTGAATGCCAATGCTTCTGGACATGCAAGCCTGCAGAAATCATCCTGGGCATTTCATGATTTAATCCAGATAGTTTACACACCATTTATGCAGGCTATGGATGTGAAGGATTTGCTTTTATCAAAATGAGTAATTTCACTTAGAAAATGCAAACTTACATTAGCTTTACTGTTCTTCTAAAACACTTCTTCAAATGACTGGCATCAAGAACATAAAAACCCTTCAGTTCATAGGGAATGAACAGTGTGCTCCTGACAAATCCAAACTCTCCAACTGCCTGTGATATGATATTCTCTGGTCAATGAAACAGGTTGTGTGGGAACAAATGTTTTCCTGAAGCATATCTCACAAAACCAATGAAAGGAAACTATTATCTGGGATTAAATGTTTTCTTTTGTTCTTTAATCCCCATAGTAAAAGGAATCCCCTACCCTATTTATATTTCATTCAAAAGAACAACAAAAAAAAAAGTTTTAAATTAATAAAAAAGTAGGAATTAAGAAAAGCTGAGCTGTATCTGCATTTCATTGAAAACATTCATAGGCAAGTCTCATGTAAGTTTTGCAGGTAGAAATCCTCCAACAGACAGACACAAATGAGGGAAAGAGAGAATGAATTAAAATCAGTGACAGCACCATTCAGGAGGAAGTTCAAATGTGATCAGATCCACAGGGTGTTGAGTGCCCTCACCTCACACCACATTAACAACCGTCGCAGGAATCCAAAACTTCCCAAACTGGACCCAGAAAGAATGAAACAGGACACCTCAGTGCCATTCATTTTTCATTTAAAACCACAATCAAATAGACAAAGAAAACCCTCCCTGAATCCATGCACCTTCCATCACTGGATACACACACAGGAGAACAATCTTCCCAGCCTTTGCACAATGTCAGAAGCACCAACACTTCAAAACTTTATACTCCTCAGTATAACAAATACTTTATACTCCTCAATACAACAAATACTTTATACTACTCAGTATAGCAAGTACTTTATACTCCTCAGTATAGCAAAAAGGAGACCTGAAAAGGGAATTTTTATCTAGCCACTGAACATAGAACACAGATTTCTCACAGAAAGTGCATGGCTCATTTCCTTCGGGAAAGAAATGTATTGTTACAGACATTAAATACAAACTACCCAAATGCACTGCATAGTTAGATACAATTACTATTCCTATTCTTTCACAAGCAATGCCAGCTAAAAGGATAAAGCCAGGGTTAAAACCTTCATTTAAACTAATCAGAATAAATGTCAACATAAGCATCAGCAGAGGAAAGCATGCCAAAAATAATAGAAAAATAGCGAAGACATAACGAACAATAAAGCTACTTAAAATCTTGGATACTGATTTATCCTGTGATGCAGCACAAAATACTTGAAGGCAAAAAAAAAAAAAAAATCCACTTAATTTTCATTTGTTTAAAAGATCTAAATGCAAACCCTGGTTGTCATTGCTCCTGTGACTTCTGCAAACAAATGGGTTTGAAATAAGTTCTTTGCTTTTCTTTTAAGGAACTGGAACAGTTCTGAGAACAGGAATGTGTTCAGTCAGGGTAAAATAGAGAAATGCTACAATAGGAAAGGTTCTTGAGGCCCAGCTCCTCCTGGGCATTGAGGCAGGGTGTCTCTATGGACACAGGTCAGGGGATGCTGCTGGGACAGGCACATGCATTAGCAGAGTGAATTTAGAGAACACACTCACAAAAATTATGGCTGGTTACTGTTACTTACAAAGCCAGCAGTTCTCTAACAATTATTTTTTGTCTTAAGTTTCCAAGGCTATGAACACGCCACCATGTCTGGCAAAACAGTGGAATTACACCTTTGAAAAACACAAGCCAAAACCAGGCAAGTGATAAGGGAAGCATTGCTCAGCTCAGATTGTTCCCGACTCTGGCTGGCACTCTGTAAACATTCCTATCAGGATTGCTGGTTCAGCCTTGGGTCCCTCACTGACTGTGCAGCTTGCACTGCCCAGGTGCTGACCTTGGCTCAAGTCCTTCTCTCTGTCTGGACATTGCCCAGCTCAGGTCAGCAGTCCAAAGCATTATGGGCTGCCTAATGTATTTTTTCTCTTCAATAAAGCAACTGAAACACTCAAAGGCAGTTATTAAAAAGCAGGGGGAAAAGCAAAGAGGATGACTCTAAAAGATGATTATTAAGTCTGACCAACAAATAGTGCTTTTTTTCCCCCAAAGTCTGAAGTATTAGCAAACTGATGTCCTGGATGCCAAGACTGCATTGGCTGTTGGGAATCACTGCTCAGATCCAGAATGTTGTGATGCATTGAATAATTTCCTTTAAATACCTATCACTCCTTCCTTAATGCCATGACACAAATTTGGACCATAAAATGACCTGCTGGAAGCTCATTAGTCATGTTCCTCTTTTGCTCAGAAATGCAGTGGGAATGACTCTGCACACAGATTGAAAAAGACTTTTAAGAACTGTCCAAATACATTGTAAAGTCTTACCCTCTCTGGTTTTATGTCTACTAGTGGTCTTGCCATGCCTTACCAAAATTAACCTTGTTCTAAGTCATTTGTTGATACTAGGAGCGATTTACCAAACATTACTATAATGTGCAAGATGTAAATGAGATATTACATTTGTCCAGCTAATGGCAAACTTAGGTTTGCAAGACATTTTCTCTCCCTCAGTATCAGCAGAGTATAGCTGAATTAAATGAAGCAAGAGACATGAAGCCTCCAACCTATTTCTGTGAAGTGTACCAAGCTATTTAACTCTTTAAACCAAGATGATATTTCATGTCGACTTCAATTCCAGATCTCTGACACATTCCTGAAACAGACCATTGCATCTGGTTGGAAAGTCCTTTTATTTGGGAATAATCAGTTACAGGATCAATAACTCGATTTACAAGCCTGAAAAGCCAGCACTGTTCCATTTTCCTTAGAAGTTATGCATGTCAGTGCACAGAATAGTAGAAGAGAGTTTTGGAATTCTCTCCTGATGTAGAAATAACTGAGTCCTGGCCAAATGAGAACATTTTTAGGCACGTGTCTGTGCTCACACATTTCCCTCTGTTTGCTACCAAAACCTGATTGACTTGGAGAGAGACATGGACTGGTTGGTAACTCGATGGCCAATCTGAGTGCACGGGGTCTAACAGCACCACGAAGGGTTAACACACATGCAGTCACCAAAGGAAGTCAAGAACTACAATCTCAAATGACAAAACTTTCTCCAAAGACAAAAAGGATTGAGCACAACTTCAGCAAAGTGCTACAAATTATGAAATAATCATCTGGCATTTCTGAAAGTAGAAGTGACAAAAAAGGGCTTTAGGTGGTCTAGAGCTGATCGTCCACCAACACCTCTAAGGGCTTTTGGCAATTACAGAGATTTCAAATATGAACAAACACCTTTTTTTCTGAACTGCTGAGCACGTACAAATGGGAATTAACCATTTACTGAGACAAGCAATTAAGACAAATTAGAAAACAGTTTCATGTGCTTTCTGCATCACAAATACCTTATAAATGCCTTTCAGTGACCCAAAAAGTGAACAATAAGCCTATGTTAAAGGCTGCTGTCAGAGAGACAAAGAGCAAAGACATGCAAGCTTTGTCTACACTCATCTAGAGAAACTCAGCAAATTGCTCTGTCATGCATCTTGTACCCTCCCCAGCAATCATGGGAACCTTTGCCCTTTTGCCCTGACAGATTAAATCGAAGCATGAAGAAGTAGGATCTTAGCCAAAGAATATTACATTTTAAAAGCTGACCTAAGCTCTTTTTATTTGCCCTTTCATTTTGATCTCATGATGATGTTTCAGTACTTTCTTCAGATATTGAGTTCATCAATCTCTAACCCTCTCCTGATGTTTCTGCATTTCTTCCATTTCAGGGAAGGGTGAGGTGCTTTGCACTTTACAGAGCAACTTTAATAAAAGGGTCTGTGTGATTCAGAAGATCTAGAATATTTAGTCATGAAGAACACTTGTAAGCTGCATTTCCCTCACCTCTCTAACTATGAATATTATGCACTAGGACTCAGGATAGTAAAAAAAATATTATTTGCTTAAAAACTGATTTAGAACTTGCATAAAATTTACGGCAAGGGGAAGGATCTGGGCAAGCACCCTCCTTCACCCATGTACCCACCCCAGCCACCACTGCCCTTCCTTAAACAGCTGCATTTAGCACCCTGTAAGTACTTTGTAATCAGGCCCTTGGCTTTTCCTAAACCTCTAAAAATCACACAAAGATTAATGACATTTGACACTGTGAGTGAATAACAGCAAAAATTATTACACTATTTTATCTGAAATTAAAATCCTTCAGTCTGCTACAGTCACCTTTTCAATGGGCCTCAGCTTTCAGACCTGAAAACTGAGGGTGCAATCTGCCCAGCTCAGGACTAAGTAATGAAACACTGAATCTTTTAGCTCATCACTCCCAAATTTTTGAAAGGCCTAATCACCTTTGCAGAGGTTAAAAAAACCTGGTTGCTTCAATGTAGCTTTAAATAGATGGATCACTGTTATCAAGAAGAACAAAACTCACAGATGTTTGAACTATTCTCATGCCTTTCCAAAGGACTGGAGTTTGTAGTACCACCAAAATACTTGCTTGGGTGATTTGCCTTGTGGAAACGTTCAATTCAAATAAAGCAAATGAAAACATGTATTTACAGAGAATAACATTGTGACAATTAATAAAAAAAATCAATTTATTAAGCAACACAGTATAGCCAGAGTATATCAACTGTGAGTTTTTATGTGGGACACACTCCACACTAAACACCAGAGACTGTATTTATGTAATTCCCAATGACTAAGAAGCTAATATCTCTTCCTTCTACACAATGATCTAATATTGCCACCATCATCCCAGCCTTCCTGACAAAGGAGGAGAAAAATCACATATATTTGTACACAAAGGATCAATTTTTAGAGGCTGCATAATCCTTTATCTCTTTAAATGGGTCTTCCTAGAAATTAGTCATGTTTTAAATTGATAATACTGCAGAAAAAGGATTTTTTTCTTTTTTTCAGATGTTGTGATGGATACAGAACATGCAAGACCTCTAGCTAGACTGCTTTTTAATTTTTAATTAGAAGACTCAACTTTTTTTTCTATACCATTTTTCATAGATAACAGTATAGAAAAGTGGTAAAGGAAAATTCCAGATAAGAGAGGAGTTAAATTTGATTCTGAGAAAAGCAACAGTCATCCAAATTGCTTAAACCACTATTTAGTAGTATTTTATGACCAAATCTCTCTTAATATTTAATGACTATGAATGTAGGAATGCAAGACATTGCTCAGCTGTTAATGAATCCTCCTTATTCTTAGATTTAAAGACTGAGGAAGTTCCCAACAGACACCCAGAGGAGACAATGCTAACACTTCACTAAAATTTAACCTAACAATCATGAAGAGAAGACAAGAATGGAAGATAAAAAGAAGAGGGAAGGAGGAGCATTATGAAGGATACAAAACATAGATGCTCTCAAGCCTTCAGCTTTTGGACATATCTTTGCAATATCAATATTCACACATAAGAACAATATTTCTCCAGCCCATAAGTCTGCTATTGGCCAATCAGCTCTGGAACACAGCAGCCTGTTGTTGACACAACCCAAGAAAAGAGGATTTCAGGGCAGTGTGGGAATGGACTGGATTTCACTGCTCCAGCCATAACAAGAGCCTGTTTCCCACTGCAAATTCCAAAGTACTACAGTGTTACACAACCAGCACATTATGGCTCACAAGAGCAATTTCTCTCTCACTTAAAGGCAAGTGTTTACATCAAAGAACCTCCCAGAAGGGTTTTCCATACAAGTGATCCTCTGTTAACTGAACCAACATTATTAGAAAAATTATAATCTCTTATTGGAATATCTTTTAGTATAATGCATGGGATAGCACTTCATACCTACCAGAGGACTGTGCAGAATGTTTTTCCCTCACTGAAATAAAACCATTTCAATTCCACAGAGAATGTCTATATACTCAGATAGAAGCTAAGAATGTTAATTATATGTGTACTCAGAATGATGTCTGAGACATCAGCTACTCCTATTCTACACACTGGGCAGCTGAAGAAAAGTCCCAAAATATTCTTTGTACTGCTCAGGACAATAAGGTGTTTACAGCCTCACATCCCTACATTGTTTATCAACGTATTTTTCACTGTGATTTGATACATTTTATACAGAAAATTTAGCTTGCTGATATCCTATGAAAAGAGATTTGGTGGCCCTGCAAGTATTTGATTTGATTTCACGGGAAAAACGTGCTGGAGATGTGGATGGCTCTAGGGATGATCCAGACAAAGCATTTCAAGAAGGCTGCACTTCAGATGGTTAATGCAATTCTGGCAATCTCTTAATTCCTCTCCTTATCCAGCAGCAATAAAGCTCAATTCTATAATCTGACACCTTCTTTGCTTGGATGTCCAATTAAATAAATCATAGCAAGTAAAGGACTCCTTAGAAACTGTGGGTTTTCTACCCAAAAAAATCCCCTGAAGTCTCTCTTAATATGCTGATATAAGTGAGGAGACACTGCTGCAGACAGAATGAACAGAAATTAGGAACAGACCTCAAGAAGTCACCCAGTTCATAATCTCATGCTCTCTGATGCTACTTAAATACGTGTGTTATCCCTGCCAAATATTTGACCAATATTTAAAAAGCTTTTCTGCCTATTTACTATTTAATCGTCGTGTAGGTGAGACCTCCTCCCAGTTTTAGGAGGAAGTCTCTCCCCTTACTACAACTTTAAGCTGTAATTTCTGCTAATGCAGCCACCAGGCACAGAAAACAATTGATCACTCTTCTCTTTCATACAGAACAAATCCAAGTCTGTCAACTTTTTCTCCAAGATCAGGTTTTAAATACATTTGAGTTTGACACTTTTCTCTGCATTTTCCTCTCTAAAACTGCCCGCATGAGAAGCGAACTGAGAAATATGGGATGCTAAAAGGCATCTGGAATCCTTTTCTGCCATGAGAAAGGTATTTCACTTTAATCATTCAGACTCCTGTATTTTTAAAAACCCTGGGCCAACCTTAACCAAAGCCTTTGTAGCTGCTGGATGTGTGGAGGTTCTCAGATATTTCAGACTACAGGAAAGCCTTTAACAGCCAATTAAGCTCCATATCTCCCTTGTACTGGGGAGCCCAGAACTGGACAAAATATTTCTGGTGTTTATAAACTATTTTATCATCCCTCAGCAAACACACAAACCAGACACCACAGCACTGATTCTGTATTTAAAAAAAAATCTATGTGAAACTTTGACAAGGTAGGTGAAATTTCTGAAATGACAAGTATTGAAGTTACTATGCCCTTGTTCATTTGGGGAGGACAGAAAAAGCTTTTTAATTGCCATTAAAAGGCCAAAGGCAATTCCTGCAAAGTCCTCTCTGTCATCTAAACATGACATACACAAATCACCTAACAAACACTTCCTTCTCTTAGGATTGTGGAGCTAATCTAAATATGCTACTCACAGATTCAGTCTGGGCCATTTTATTGGATTCAAAACCAAAAGGAGGGGTTTTTCTATTCTTCAAAACACAGGAACTAAAAATAAAAGTGAAGCTGACGGGCATTTGGTTGACTGAACTTATCTACTTATCAACCCCCAGCCCACAGAACTGCCCAAAGGAAGAGGGATAAAAACATGAAAAAAAAATTATCATTCTGCAATCCCAATAGTGTATAACATAAAGACAATGGTCAAAACTGACAGGAATTAAGTATTCAAAGGCAAAATATATGCAGCAGAAATATAAATCTCTTTTAATTTCTAGAACTTGTAATGCAAAGAAGGATGAAATGCATCAGAAAAATGAAAAAAAAATTAAATCTGTTAGAGGACAAAAGTTTTGTCTTCAGCAGATTTTAAATTTTACACTTTAGAATATAAAAAAAAAGCCCCTGAATCCCCCAACAAAAACGAAAAAACCCAAACAAACAAACAAAACCAAAACCAAAAAGAGGAACAAGTTTCAGCCAAAAAAATTCAACTCTTTTAAGAAGACGTCTGGAGTATTTAATCTAAGGACTGAATCACAACAGCTGGGGGGCAGGGGAAGGAAACTAGACAGAAACATGGACTCGTGGAACTCCTGCTTGGAAGGCTGGGAAAATAATCCAGGACAAAAGAGTTCAGAGTTAGAGAAGAGGTTACAAGCAGGGAGGCCTGAGCACTCATTTAAATATTTCTGTGTTATGTTTAAATTACTTTATTCTCAGTTTATTTTACCTACATGCAGCACATAAAAGAACACACCCCGGCAGTGAAATCTGATGTAACAAAAATTAAATTGTCCTTGTCTCTCAGTAAATAAACATTAAGAGACTGATGAGAAGAAACTGATGAGACTCAAGAGAGAAGAAAACTGATTTTTGTTTTCCTTTTGCTTTACATGCAAAAGTCAGCAGAGAATAAAGCACCTTAATATTTACAGTATGAAATATTGTATTTCATAAAAGCTGATGCCTGAAACAATGGAGGCACTACAGACTTGGCCAAGTCCATGTTAGATTCTGAATGCAATAATTAAATTTTTTACAAAAGGCATTAATTTCATTTCAGTGAAACCACAGGAATATTGTGTGTTTACATTATCTCCTCCAAAGTCTCATTTCCTTTTCACTTATTACATGTATGAGACAGGAAGTTCAAATAACAAAGCTGAGGTGCATTAATGAAATGGAGAATTACTTTTTGTTATTTGCAGCACTTTGCAGGAAGAGATACATGTATGTGCCAAAGAAACTTGGGTGAGCATCAGCGCTCTCTTTACCTTTTAGGATTGAAAATAAATTACTCCAACACAGATGATCATGTGTTTCCTGAAGTGTTAAATGCTAAATAAGGAAATAGACGCATAACTCTAAGGAAAACCATCACACACAGGAATTCTGCATCTGCTTTGGTCATCAAAACATCTCTGTGGAATAAAGGAACAAGTCATATGCCTCAGATACTGAAAACTACCTTTCAAGAAACATCAGTCATATTCCCTGCCTGCATTTCAAGGGAACATCTTTGTTTTTGAGAGTTTAGAGAGGTTTCTTTCCATTGTATAAATGGCACATTCCAGACTGGCAATGAAGGTACAACTGCCATCTTCTTAATACACCATATTAATTTTTAAAAATGTCCTATCCTGTCCACAGGAAGTTAAGCATTCAGCACATGGCTAAGGCAGAGAGAAATTCTCACACACACGAACTGTTGGGCAGAGCCTGGGTTTGCTCTGCCTCTTCTTGCTTCTGAATTTCAGCAGAGAGCAGAGCCATACATTTCTTAAAACGTGCTACCAAAACGTGTCAAAAAAATGAAATTAAAGCATTGATCACTCCAGCAAGCCAGTGATGTCTAAAGGAAGTTTAAAATTACTCCCCGAAGTAGATTTCCAGAGATCAGTGCAGACAGGAGACAATGATCTCGTGCCCAGAAAGGCTGTATTGTCTTGCAGTTTCCTCCCAAAAGGCCTCCCTTTCATGCCGGTATCCAGCAGCAATCCAGATAACAGTTAAGTGCTACACATAGTCCCTTTCATCTTATTCATGCCTTTTTTCTAATAAGAACCCGAGTTCCCCTCAGACCCTGCAAACATCTGCCCTTTCCCCTCTATCCATGAAGCAGTGAAGGGGAAGACACACAATCCTCCCTTGCTCCATGTCTTGAGGACATCAGAACAACAATATATCCTTTAGTGCTTTCTGGTATTCATTTATGAATTCTCCTCACTTCCTAAATTATCTGTGTTGATATCTGGACACCAGTATATCAATCTAGAAGGAATATCAGTGTTTTGGATTACTACTGGTAATTCAGGAGGTACTGGGAGAGGTTGTTACAAAACCCAAACAGAACAGAGCAGAATTCTGCTTGGGTTCCATGCCAGCCCTGAGAAGACAAACCACTGAGGAGCAGCATTATTTTGCCCTAAGATGAGCTGAAAGTGGTTTTTCTGACCTCTCAGAGAAACTCAGAAACTTGGCTTCTAGAGAAGGAACAAACAAACAAAAAGGTCCACCCCAAAAGCTATATTGTTCTGAGACTTCAAAACATCAGGCCCATGCTGAGTGGCTTGTCAATCACTTTTGTGTCCATACATCACTTCAAAACACACCCCAAGTTTTTGGGGTTTTTTTTATTATTGTGTTTTGAGTTCCTGCAAGTCCCAGAAGTTTAGATAATTTTACCCAGTCGGTCTCAAACAACCCTTTGCAACTGTAACAGCTTGTCAAAAAAGTGAGAGCATTGAAAACTGAAATGAAAATTTCTAAATTCATGTGTTTGTGTTTACAAACATGTTTAGATGGATAGAGAGATGCCCACACTTGCCCCTGAGGCAAAGAAAGCCAGTGCCAGTGATTCCCTAAACCTCTGACCACCACCACCAAGTGACTTGCAGACAACTGAGGGATTCAGAGTCACTCCAGCTCAGCAATCGTGTTTTTAATTGTCACCAGTTCAGCCCCCTCTTCATTGGTGTCTCTACCAATACATGGAGAAAACTCAATTTCATATTTAATATCTAGGCTGCCTTTGGTTTATCAATTTGCACCTTTCTCAGCTTAAGACCATTCATTCTTTGCTCCATTTTCAGACCCAGAAGTTTTCAATCTGGTAACATCCAACCAGGCCTTGGCCAAACAAATAACAATTAGTTGCTATTTCTCAGGTTTCAGATGCCCAAACTGAGCTTTGGTTGAGCTCACAACCACCTCAAACCCACAACTTCAAAGGAACTCAAGATTCTAGATTGTAAAAATAAAATTAATTTTAGTAGTGGTTTGATGGCAATAAAACTTTAAAAACTATTATTTTTCTTCTGCTACAGCAGGGTCCTTAATCAGAGAGTCACTT
Organism: Argya squamiceps; assembly: GCA_037834095.1. Classification (NCBI taxonomy): domain Eukaryota; kingdom Metazoa; phylum Chordata; class Aves; order Passeriformes; family Leiothrichidae; genus Argya; species Argya squamiceps. Next base: position 6,572,538 of record JBBMKD010000145.1, on the reverse strand, counting down.
CTTCTGAACATGTGTGATTAATGTGCAGTAGAAGAAAAAACCCCCTGCTTGCACCAAAGCAAAGAGCTGCTGCTTAGAAATGCAACTACTACGCCAAGAATTGTTTTAAATAGCCTCAAATTTCTAAAATAGGCTCCAAGATTAGCTCAGATACCACACTACATTCACGCCATCATAAAAACTGATTAAGATTGTCTTATACAAAAATCCTCTTCTGAATCAAAAGAGAAAGAATTACTCACAGCACATTGTGCCTCAGATACTGAAAACTACCTTTGAAGAAACACATGTATATTAGGAAATGGTAACTGTAGTAAACAGCACTCAGATATTTCCTAAAAACCATGCAACATGCCATCTCTTTTGAGGTTTCAGAGCTTAAAACTGCAGAAAACAGCTTTGTCTTACAGGAGACTGCAGATTCCCTAACACAGAAAATTTGACTTTAACATTATGTTGCAATCACATCAGACAGGGGATGGCAGAACAAAATGGTCAGCCAAGAACAAACTCTGGGCAGTTGGGTCTTGGGGGGATTCATTTTGAGAGAGAAAAGGGGCATTTCTGCTGAAAGAAGCACTCTTACGATTTATATTCACAGGAGCAACATCTTCCAATGTTTAAAGGTGCCAAGCCACCAGAACCTTTGTTTAAAGCTCTTTTTGATAAGTTGAAGCCTCCTCATGGCCTAGGTACACATTACAGCCCCCAAGGTTGAAGAAGAGGGACAGAGCCAAAAAAGGCAATTAACTGCAGCTCACACCGGGATTGTTTATCTGGAAACGGCTCCTCCTGCCCAACAGTTAAACAGCAGATCCTGCTTTTTGCAAGGGCAAAGTCAGAAAACTCTGCCAAGGGAAAACAAACTAAGAGAGGCAGTGGTGAACAAGGTTCAGAAAAGCCATTCAGAAAGGTGATTTCTGTGTACACATTCTCCTACAATGACTACAATCTCCTTTGTACTGCACGAAGCTTCGCCTGAGCATGGCTGTGGTGCTGAATAGGAATCAAACTGTACATCCCAGTATCTCATCTGAGCGTGTAATCACTTGACAAATCAATCAGCACTCACTTCACTCAGAAATACAAAGGGACAGATTCACCTCCCAGTTCCAGGGGGATCTGCAATCAGAGACTGTGATGAAAAGAGCCCAGGACTTTTGCCTGTTCCTCTGCTCTGCCTGTTCTGCCTCAGGCAGCTCCAGAGGATTCCAGTCCTATCAATGCCGACAGCTAAAACAACACTTTCCCTCATCTGGCTTTCGAAAAAATCCCTAAACCAGCACAGGAATGGGAGGTGAAGAGGAGTCAAACTTGGTGCCCAGGTTCTGGTCAAGCACCTTTCCTCTCTGCTGTCCAGCTGGAGCTGAGGGACAAACCCCACAGCCAGCCAGGGCTGCCCGGCCAGGGAGAGAAGTAGGACAGCAGTAGTCGACCAAAGAGAAAAACACTTTTCCCACAGGCTTTCCACTTTTTCTTCCTGAGGGAAGAATCTGCCTTGTGGATGAACCAGACACAAAGCGAAGCTTACAAAACATGAAACAGTGCTTGGGAAGAAAGAGAAGTAAAAAAACCCTGTATGATGGAGATAGAGCTCTCTGCTCGTGCTATCCAAAACTAAGGGGCTTCAACCAGAGAGCAGCTCAACCCTGCTGCACAATTCACTGCAGCAGACTGTACCTCTGGATCCTGTCAAACACAGGAACTCAAGGAATTCACTGAAAATCCACTTTTACATTCCAATGGGAGAAACAGCATTTATATCCTTAATAACACGTTTTTGCAGTGGAAAGACTGGCTTACACCAAACCCCAAGTAGTCATTAGAGTGTCTGCAGAGATTGTGCCATTTTCCTGCATGTTTCAAAGCCAATGTTTGAATCCAAAGCACTCCAGTCCTTCCCAAAGGAATTTTGTAGCAGGTGGTGTTAATAATCCCCGAAACAGGATTCTCTTTGCTGCATCAGCTAAAAGTTCAGGGAAAAGGGATTATGACAAAGACTTCACCTGACCCAGTAATGCCTCTGTCATTTGTCACCTCTCATGTCAGTTTTAGAATAAGCAGGTATAACATTTCAATCATAATACTGCAGATGTACTTCTCCACTTGCCAAGGTTGAAGGCTAACGTGGCTCTTAGAAAGCCATTCTCCTGCAGGAAAATAGGTGGAAATTATAAAGACCTGCAATTCTACAAGGAATTTCTGCCAGTTTTCTGGAGGGCTTTTACAAACCCCTTCTCATCTGTTTAATCATAAAAGAAAAAAAAATTAAAAAAAGAATAGAGAGACAAAGATGAAAAAAGAGGAAAAAGGCATGATGAGATAGAGGTCAAACCAGAATGTCTCCAGTGAAATCTCTGTGTGACAGTTTTCTGAAGTCACCTTATTGAAAGTAACGTTGCCTCTTGTCTTAACATGAATGCTTTCTAGTTTTCATTTATGTTGATTGCTCATGCATTAAAAAATGTCTGGGGCACCAGTGTAACATCACATAAGGAAGAGTTGAAAGATATGAAACCTTTCTAATATCTAAACCCAAAGGTACAGACACATCAGAGCCATTATTTTGTCATTAAAGTCCTATCTTTATAATAAATTAAAGACCTTTGGACCTGTATTATACACTGGAGTTATGTAAGTACATAAGCAAAGCATTTCACTATTAAATATGTACTTTTCTAAATTGCAATAAAAATAATTTATTTCACAAGGGGCATTTGCCAGACACATTTTTAAATATACCATACAAATTCTTGGATGTTTTTGCATAAATATTTAAGGTCTGGAGGAGAAATGTATCAGATATTAAATAACATTACCTGGTATTTTAAACTAATCCTAAACTATTCAATAAATTTTTAGACTTCTTTCACCTTTTAAATGGCACTTTAGCACTTTAAAATGCTACGAGACAGGTAGATCCACATATTTGAAAACAACTCCAAAAGGCAAAATCACTCTAATACCAGCAAATTTAGAAAATCAGTACCTAGAGATCTAATTTACTGGTGTTTTTTTAAAGGAAAACCAAAATTTTCAGAGTCATCTCAGAGTTTTCATCTTCTAGTGCTACTGGCCATAAGTAGGAACATTAGTCTGAAGTACCCTTACTCTCATTTGTCTACAGTAGCCTGTGAGAACAGAGCACCACTCTCACATGTGTCAAAAACCCAAACCAGCATATATTCAGTTTAAGTAACAGTAAAATGACTACAAAGAAGAACTACACAAATCATACACAGTTGTATAAGATTTGAAAACTCTTAATCCTTTGGTACTTGAGGGAGATGTTTATTTAAAGTGCTAAGCTATTGAGAAAGTACCTTTTTGTGCTTTAGCTCGTCATTAAAAGCTCCACTGATGTATTCTATTACTTGTCTTTAGCAGATACAGTATGACAAGAGCTGGCCCTCAGTGAGTAAAGCAGAAGCTATTTTACTATAATCAGGCTGGTGTCTTTAAAGAAAACAAGACATTTCAGGAATTTTCTTTCCCAGTCCAATTTACTCCTGCCCACACTTCCCAGTGTTGCAATCCCACACTCTGATTTCCTGTTCCTCCCACTCTCTTTCACACACTCAGAACTATTCTTTCCCCCTTCCTTTTCAGCCCATCTCCCTTTGTCCTTCCAGCTCCATTGCTCCTATGAATCCACGTCTCCTCCCACTTCTGCTATTTCCATATTTCTTTTAAAAGAAAACAAAACAAAAAAGAAGTCCACAAAGAAATTCTCCCTTAAAAAAAGAGAAGGGAAATAACCCTGAAAATGAAACCTCAGAAAACCAATGAATACCCTGCAACTGTACCGAGCTCCACTCATTTGTATGCAGCATTAGACTCTGTTATCTCCTGCCTTTTCATTTATTTAGACTATAAAACAAACAAGTTAAGATCAGAGATTTAATTCAGTACGTCACTTATTTGATTTCAGGATGCAAAGATGGATGGCTAGAGGAGTTTAGGTAGCTTAAGCAACTACTGAAAAAAAAAAAATCAACCAGACAAAATTAAGCTTCCATCAAGGAGATGTAAGATCCTTCCTAAATTCATCGTCTTAACAGCATCCTGGCTGCATCAACAAGATTACTGACATCTTGCACTACAAACCAGCAGCAACCTGGAGGGCCCTGCAGTGCCTGGTTGCCATGTAACTATCATCCACCATCCGAGGATACATTTATGTCTGGAATAAGAACTAAGCTTTGTATTGGTTTAAGCTGAGTGTGGCTTCCCCTTTATGCTCCCCTCTCTGGCTTCTCCACTCCTGTTCTCCAGGCACTGAGATTAAGTGCCTATATATCAAAGGACTACTGCCAAGGAAAGCAAAAGTTAGATTATAATCAACACAGAGCTGGAACTTCAGTGCTTCCACTCCTCTTCTGCCTGCTATCAAAACAGTAAGTGCTCCACAAGCCTGTAAGACACATTCAGCCACACGTACTCTTGTCCCTTCACGGGGCAAGTGTCACCAGCCTGCAATGAATAGTGCACATGCACCTGCACAGAGCTAAAAATTGAACCTGAAGTTCACATTAATAATGGAGCACTCCAGGTGGTCTGCAAGCTGGGGCCGTAATGAGGAACTTTCAGTGACACATTAGTTATCAAATGCTGAGCCAGGTCACTACACATGAATAAAGTGATCCCCCCAGAAAGATGAAAGGGGAATTATTTTTTCTTTTTAAGAGAGATTACACCAGCCTTCTGTAAAAAGGTCTGAAGAAAGACAATGTGCTAAAACAGTTAACTTGATTAGACTGGAACTGAATAAAACACATCAAGAGCTATCAAAGGAGCAGAAAATTATTCTGAACTGTATATGCAACAGTGGCTAAATCCCACACGACCCCCTCTGAACCCCTGCTGACAGCAGAGCTCTGAACTGGGATTGCAGTGCCTGCAAAACCAGTGGGGGAAATGATGCTGGTCTCAAGTGTGGCTGCTGGGGGCACAGGGAATGTCAGAGGTGACAGCACCAGCCCCAGGAGCCAGGAGCACCTTTCCCACAGCCTGCTGCCCACTCACCCACCCCAGGGAGCAGGCTACCCCAAGAGACAACCTGCAGGCAGGGGCAGGACAAACACAGGAAGGAAAATCAGGGTCTCCTTCAGACTATAAGAAACTGAGCCCCCATTTGCCCTGCTTCACACCTGCCCTGTCCACTGGCAAGTAGGGAGGGACACTGAAACACTCTGAGACTTTTCACAGGGAACTTGCTCAGGTCAGAGGATGACAGAGGGTCTGCAGAGGATCATTCCTACTTCAAAGAGCCTGGGCAGTGTGTGTTCAGGGAAGGACAAACACAGGACACAAAAGTGATGTGCCATGTTGCCCATGCAGCAGGCCTTCACACGGCCCTGCTGAGAGGCCTTTCCAGCAGACACCACACAAAGGCTGCACAATGGTTCTTGGTGTTCTCTGCCAAAATCCAGTCCCTTCACTTGGTGTTCTCAGCCAAAATCCAGTCCCTCCACTTGGTGTTCTCAGCCAAAATCCAGTCAAACCACTTGGTGTCCTCCCCAAAATTCAGCCCATTCCCTTGGTGTTCTCTGCCAAAATCCAGTCCCTCCACTTGGTGTTCTCAGCCAAAATCCAGTCCCTCCACTTGGTGTTCTCAGCCAAAATCCAGCCCATCCACTTGGTGTTCTCAGCCAAAATCCAGCCCATCCACTTGGTGTTCTCAGCCAAAATCCAGTCCCTCCACTTGGTGTTCTGGGCCAAAACAGGGCTTTGCCTCTGCAAATGAACAGTGGGAGGAAGCAACTGCATTCAGAGGGCAGGTCACTCAAATCTCAGGCCTCCCCTTCCATCCCACAAGGAGCAAACAGAATCAGGCTCCAGAAATAAGAAGCCTCAGAAGGTCTTAAGCTTTATAGACTTCTAAATCTTCACCCCAGTGCCTCACCCTGGGGCAAAATGACTTTTACAGCTTTTTCTCCTGAGAAACAAACACCAGTTATTGTAAGAGGGAGTGAAGGAGTCTTGGATTGCCCACTCATCAGCACGTATTGTGAGTGTACAGGAGTAGGCTGATGAAATCTGGAAATGGGGAAGGGATGAAAGAAGAGAGCAGGATGGTGCCCTAAAACTTGGCAACACTGGGGCTGTTCAAAGTCCTCCATGGACTGTAGTATTGCTGTGAAGCACTGGAACAATACAATTATGCCATAAATCAAGTTCAGTTCAGACTAGAAAAGCTCTTCATCTATTTCACAGATGGATATAGTACAAGGACATGGAAAAATAAAAGGAGTCAAGTCTCTGCATTTTGTTAGTGCCTAGTCCTGTAATCAAAGACAGGAAAGCTTTTACTGCTTACTACTCTGCTTTTTCATGAAAAAGGAATTTCAGTAAGATACCCAAAGATATAATAAGAAATATCACCAAATACAGAATAAATCAGTTAGTAGTTCTTCTCATAATTAAAGCACTATACAGAAAATACATCTGAGTGTTCCTACCAATAAGCACAATTCAAAATCAACAGCATTCAAACATCCTCAGAGAGAGGAACATAAATGAAATCGCACCAGCTCGAAAAAAGAAAAAAACCAACAACAACAAAACCCCACAAAAATAATTCTATCTACTGCATGACTCTGGAAAGTGAATGTAAAGCTCTCTCTAAGAGAAAGCCAGCTCCCAATCTTACAAAGCTGTTTTAGCTTAATTGTTTTGAGATGCAAATGTAAACAGTGCAGAGTGACATTCTTCACTCGGGAGAAAAATCAAAACCAAAGAATAAACACAGTTGCTGGATCTGAAGCAAGCTGTTCACTGTCCTGAAATAATATAACTTACTTAGACATGTTTTCATGCTGAGAAGCTGGAGAAGCCAAAGTGCTGCTTAAGGGCCATTTGAGACACTTTTGCACCTAATGAAGCCAGCATATTTTTTGCAAGATAGTGTTATTTTGGTTTTTTTTCCAAGCATTCCTACATGGAAAGTGATAACAGCTTCTGAAATACCACAGCCTTCGTGTTATCAGCTAAATAAATCATTGTACTTCTGGGGGGGAAAAACATCTCCTGGAATAGGAATAGTGGAAAAACAAATCCAAAAGCCAAAAGCATACAGGAACTAAATGAAAAGTTTTTATTCCCATCAGTGCCAGGCCTTGGTGAAAGGAAGGATTAATCCTGGTACTAATGTGAAGACCTAATCCTGGTACTAATTTGAAGACCTAATCCTGATAGTAATTTGAAAACTTCTATGAACTAACATTAAACATACCTATTCTAATATTTTTAAAATTCATTTTTAATGAAACCTGACCACTAACTCTAGCAAGCTGCTCTCAGAAGTCAAGCTTACTGCTTTTCACATCACCTGAAACATGGTCTTCTGTCCCTAATAGGTTCTTTCTGAAGAAACAGTATGTTAGCATTCATTACTGTAACCCATTGATGTATATTTGATTTGTGGTTTTCAAGTTTTCAACCACTTTTCTTTGATGCAATGCATAATCAGGAGTAATTAAAAGACTACCTTAAAAAATAGAAGCCTCTGAACAAATTTTGTGATAAACCATCAAAGGAGTGGAGTTTGAAGTAAAGGCCTGAAGGGTAAGAAACAAACAAAACTTGAAATAACTTAGGTCTCTAAAAAACATGCCAAGAGTGGGGGAAATCTCTACCATTAACAGCCCTGAAAGCTTAATGAAAAAAATAATCATCAGACAGGGCTTGTTTACCTGGATGTAGAATTAAACCAATGGATACTGACATTCTTGCACCAGAATAAATTGGAACTTTTATGTTTCTGTACTGAAAACGGTTCAACTGTAAAATCACACTTCACAGCTCAAGGCAAAACCATTCCACAGGATCCTGAAAGGAAAAGCAATGTATTTTGGTTCACTACCACTGACCTGTGGTCCATGGTCAGCTTAAAATCCTTCTTTGAATGAATCCTTGAGAAGGAACTAAGAGAAGAAGCAGGCTTGAGCTCATGGTACATCCAGGCCATACTTCTAAGAAATGTATATTTGTTCACAAATGCCAAGAGGCTGCAAAATGCTTCTGCAGACAATTTTCTTCCATTAGTAATGGGAATGTTGCATGGGTACCTTATGCTTTAGAATAAGCATGCATCAATCATTTATCTAATTTTTCTATTACACTTAATGCCAAATTTATCTAATTATGGATTACTAATGAATGACTAGAAGCTGGAAAATACAAGCTTTCCTTATTTTACTTAGTAGATTTAAACAATTGCCAATCTGCAGGTGGAAACGTTCACAGCAATTCCTGTTCACTTTATTTAAAAATTAACGTTATAATTTCAAAACCTTTTGAGAGTCAATTGCCTCCAAGCACACTCTTACATCATTTCAAAGCTCAGATCCTTGAGCTTTAAAAATAATACTTGAGTTTATCCTTGCAGGCAAAAAATTCTGCAGAAAACTCTTTGAAAATGTTTGAACAAGCATTTTGATGAAATGGTAGCAGAAAGTTCACAGAGGCAGGCTGGCAGTCACAGAAGTCACAGTTTTACCAGTGCTCCATGAAATTCAGCTTCAGACAATAGATCCCTACATAGCTGAGAGTTTTTCAAACAGACAGGAGCAGATCTGTCAAATCGACAGGAGAGCTGGGAAAGGAAGTCTGAGCTACTGCAACACCTGAAACCAAAAATGTAGAGCTCAAAAATGGTTCTGAACACATCTAAATTAAGAGTAATATAAGTGTTAATATAAGTGTTCAGTCCTCATTAGCATTTCCTATGTCAATCAGTCAGAAATGTTACTACAACTCCTTGGAACAATCAAATACTGTAAGCATTTTTTTCACTGGAAACTGCAAATAGAGACCAAAGTTCTTGCATGGTACAAAGATAAAAGACTGCCTTCTGAATTCAGCTACTATTAACACTTGCACCTGGTGGTTACATAATTAAATACAGAAAACAACAATTGTACCCTAAGAGAAACTTAATTAGATTAGGCATGTAGTAACAAATGCAAAATTACCATCATTAGTATGTCAGTGCACTACAAATGGAAATGCTTAAATGCCAAGCCCACAACTCCCATTTCTGATTTATTCCCACAGATGAGGAGGAGACAGCCATTTGCTGCCTTTTGTAATTTCAGGACAACTGCACCTAGGTGAGATTTATCCAAAAAGGAGCAGGCAGGAGGACTGCTGGCATCTCTCTCTCCCCAGAAATTCAGGTGCACTGCTGTTGACAGATGTTTTGTGCTACAAAAGCAAAACCAGACTGGGCAGTGTGGAACCAGCTAATGAGTCTACAAAGCTCCTGTGTGTCCTGATCCTTTCACAGACACCTGCTTTGCTCACAGATGAGGCAGTGAATGATATGACAGCTTCTCCCCCAGCTGAAAGCAACAGGAATCCTTTAATTGCAGGCTTAAAGCTGTACCAACTACCAAAAGATAGAAGTGAAGATTTCAGGGAAAAAGTTTCAATGGCGTGATGGTCTGAGTAGTGATGAGCTTGGAAAGATTGCCTATGGAAGCTGCAAAACTACAATCAAGAAGACAAGGAGGAGTTTAAGAATGATCCACCAAGAGTGACCTAAACAAAAGTGATCCTGTTTGAAGGAGTCTTGCTTTTCCCTGATTATATATAGAATATATATATTTTTCCCCCCTGATTATATATAGAATCATTTAAAGTAGCTAGAATATCCTTCCAGACCTGCTAAAGGTCTGCCTGTGTGCAGATTCACATGAGGGAAAGGAATTATTATAATTTATCCACGGTTATAATCAAACAAGTACTCTCCCAATCATCTTCTACCATCTTAGAGGGAATTGCACTCACAAATCTTCAGATGCCACCACTGTGACAGATCAGACTCAGTATGACCAAAGACAACCATGGTGTCACAAACTTGTGATCCCAAAGGTTCTATTTCACATCAAAAGGACTCACCACTGCAAGTCTGTAGTTCTCTAAATGCCAAAATACTCCAATTTGTCAGGAACTAAAATGGGTGTTTAAATGCTTCGTATATTTAATCAGCTTTCCTCAATTATTACACTACAAAAACTCCCTGAGTTTAAGGGCATTAATTTGCCCAAAAAAAGCTCTTTAGGACCACATCAGCCTTCCTGGATAGTTCATGCCTGTGAAATAATTTAAATATTACCACTGGAATTGTAAAGCCAAACAAGTCTTGCTCACAGCTGTCTCCCCTGGCAGGACAGATATTTAACTAAATCTAGCACCTAAAGCTACATATTATTTAAACAGCTTTTTGGTAAGAGCTCCAGAGGAGACCTGATCCAACTTGTTCAATAAGTTGGATTTAAATAATATAAATGAGAGGAACACCTGTCTAAGAATTCAGGTTGTTTTTAGGGAAGTACAGCCATATCCTTTATCCTTGATGGCAAACCTGTTGTCAGGTGAGTTTGAACTCTGCCATACTTGCCCTGCAATACTAAAATTTGCAATCTCTCCTCCCAAAAGGTAAAAACCCAGAGAAGCATCAGACAGAGTTGTGGTCTGTCATTAAACATTACCATGTAGTTAAGAAATAAAAATTAAAAAATAAAAGAAAGAAGCCTGGTTTATGATATTTTTAAGGAAAATCAAGGTATTATGGGTTATAGGTAAGATTGTTTCTGGAGAAATCTACAGACACATAAGGTTACCCAGCTGTGCAGCCATGAAATGCATTTTTCCTGATTAAATATGGAACTATAGCAACCAAGGGTACCATGGCCTCACATATGCTGTAATAATGAGACATAATGAAGGGTCTTCTGGGAGCTCTCCCACTACTGCTAAAATTTTATAGCATCAGATTTGGGAACTGATTTTGAAAAAGAGAGAACCCTATTTAATATTTGATGTGCATTGGTACTTCTTTCCTTTATAATCAAACAATTTCCTCTAAACATCCACATTCTTTATGCTGAAAAAAACCCCCAACTGCTCCTGCTGAATCAAGTCTCAAAGGGAAAGATAATAATATCTCATATGAACTTCCCAGTATTTGCCAAGTATATCTTATTTGCAGATACCATCTTATTTGAATAATCATATGTTTGCAATTTTCCAGCTCCTGGTGAAAAACTGACCTGTCATCAGAGCAAATTTCCTTCAAAGCTCACACATGACTGTTATCTCTACCTGGTGTTACTTAAGAACATCCATTTTTTTGGGACTCATTCCACCAGTTATCTACATATAAACCCATAAATGTAAGAGCTCTTGTTTTATTTCATGGACATGTGACTTTTCCTTGCTGTAAAAAGCGATTTGAAATAATTTTCTGATTAATCTTCCAATTCTTTGTCCAGCTGCCATTTCAAGGGAGAAGTTTTCTGCTGCACCTTTTGTTCCCTGCAAGGGCAGGCAGTGCTAATTGCTTGTGAGCCCAGAGAAGGGGGGAAATTCCACCACAGCTGGGTTATATCTGGATTGAACTGAGGCCCCATCCTTGCACAAATAATCCCCATGGAGAAATTACTGCTCAGTCATCAAGGGTGAAGAAATACAAAGAAGGGAGTAACACCAGGGGTTTTATCCTTTTACAGCAACAATACCACCTTCATTCCTAAAGCCATGGAAAGGCAGACAGAGTGACCACTGTGGTACAGCTGGGCTGGGTGAAACATTTTAAATCAAAATGCTGATGGGAAGATAAACAAAGATGACAACCACAACTGTAAGCTTTCATAAACTTCACTTGCAGCAGCAGCTCTGAAATTGGCAGTTCTCTTTCATTTGCCTGAGTAATGAATCCATTTGGCTTTAAGAAATTACTGCCTGCTCAGAACACTTTTCCCTTCATCCCAGCACAAACTAGTGAAAGGAAGAAGTGCCACTACCTCCATTTAGAGGCTGATGATATGATTGAAGATGAGAGGGACTGGTGACTAAAGCTGTGATTAGGATACGGCATAAGAATAAAGCTGGCATTGAAAGGGCACATGCAAATTCAAAGAGAGAGAATCTGGGGAATTAGCCTGGGACTAAAACTAGGCCATTTCCCAGTAAAGAATGGGATGGTAAGCCTGGAGCAGAGAGGAGCTGTGCCTGGCTAGACATGGAGACTTGTTTTTAGAAGTGAACAGTGAGGTAAGAAGTTAGAAAGGGGACACTCACTTCCTGCACCCCAAATGTTTGAGAACACAGTCTCACATTACCATCTGCCCAGCAGCAGAGGAAGTTATCACTCATCTCTTCCCCTCTGCACTTGTTTCCACACCCATCACTCCTCTCTCCATCAGCTCTCTGCTCCTTAATCACATCAAAGCACCTTTTTAAGACCAAAGTTTGAAATTGTCTAAGTAAAAATGCTCCCTAAACCCAATTCCTCTTTAATATGTAAATTTAGTCTTCCAAATGGATGGGAATAAGGGAGCAGTAAACTGTAAAATGCAGGTAGTGGGACTGGGAACAAGAAGTAGAGAAGAAGGTGGGAATCTCAAGGTGCATTTTAAACAGATGATTTATAATCTGCTGTTACATCCTAAACTGATATACAAGTTCCAGTTTGAAGAATCACTTGGAATTTATCAGACCTAATTTTGGAAACAGAAGTTCTTCTTCCATTCTTCAACTAAATCAGCCCCCTGCTCTATAGCCTGAGCCTTAAAATTAGAATTCTGATGTTAACCTCTGGGTTTGGGTTTTTTTTTCCTTCTTCTTTTAGTGAAGGTAACACCATTGCTTTGGGGAAGACAAACAAACTACATATGAAATCTTTAATTTACTTCTCAAATCATGTACCAAACTGGTGAGTACCATAACAAATACTGGTTTGCAGACCAGACTTGACGTGTTCAACAAGGAAACCCTGGATGACTGAGATGATGTTCCAGCTGGAAGAACAGTGAAGTTGTGCAGTTAGAGGCAATATCATATACATACTCACATGCATAGAGCCTGTGAGCCTCCAGGCAACTGGAATTTTGGCACTTCCTAACTTTAAGTACTTGGATTTGCACCTTAATAACATTCTTTTAACGCTCTCTGTGTGTGTAATACACTCATACACTCAGCCAAGACATAATTGATTTAATCAACCACATTTGTGAATTATTTGGGAAGCTTACCCCAGTTTGCTAAGTTGCAGCCCTGCCCAATAAAAATTAAAGCAGATGCCTTGGTAAACCCAGAGAAACAAGCTGATAATGTAAAAGGAACAGACTGAACTGTAACAGAAGTGTGACAAAAAATATTTTGTTCTTTGCTACCGTATATGTAGCCAAAACTACAACACTGCAGATCTGCCAGTCCAAATGGCACAACCATCATTTTAAAAAGAAAATCAGCTTTAAAAGGAACTTGAATTATAAACTCTACGCATTATGAGGCATTTACACGAAGAACATGAAAGAAAAATAAGTAAATTGGGTGAATTTGTAAAGAAAAGAACTCCAACTATTGTACACATAATCAAAAGGTAGCATTTTTTGTAGGAGAATCATTGAAATTCTCCAGCTGTTGAAAGAGGCTATATTTGATTGATCATAAAATTAGGTATTTTCTTAATTCAAAAGACTTTTTTTTTATCACAAAATATTTTAAAACACTTTTTTATTAATACTATACCAATTAAAATTAGAAATAAACAGTGTTTCTCTAACACAATGAAAACAAGGCCCAAGTAAGAACAGTGAATTCTGTATATTTCGAATTATTAACGGTAGGAGCCTCAAATACATCACATTTGTTCTATATTCAGATTTTCTTCCCTTGGTGTAGAACTGTTTATCTAGCATTACTTATTTCCAGTTGGTAGTCCTGCCATTCCCTTGGAGAATTTGCTGCACCACCAATTAAGGTCTAATTGTCAGAAAGTTGCTCTCAGTAGAGTATGTTTTCCCCTTCTCCAAACATCATCCTGTTTTTACCAAAAACACTTATACAAAAATTAAAATTCCTCTTCCTTCCAAATAGGAATCAAAATTTCTACCTGCAAAACCTATTTAGGTTTTTTACATTTTTGCTTTGCCTTCAGGGAGCTGATTTTTGCTCTTTTCTACACGGACCTTTTGCAAAACATACTGTTTCCTAGGCTCATTTTCCAACTGGAAAGTGGAGAAAACATTACTGCTCTGTTCACAAAGTAATTAGGTCTGTGGAGTATTTAGACTCTGTGATAATAATGCTCACAGAAACGAGGTTTGCCATGGGTTTTCTTTCATATCAACGCCATCTTCAGCAGTCACTGGCCCTGGTCACTTCACATCTCAGGTTACTGTATCCCCTCTACATCTGGGTTTAAAAATTAAGTCTAAATTGTTGCTACAAAGTCATTCAGGCTAAGCTTGAAGCCCTAGAAGGGGTAGGGAGGTTTTTATTTGTTTCTTAAATCACAGAAGCTGTCTACTTTGTAGTCTTCCCTATGTGATTAGAATGAAAATTAGCAACTCTAAGCTGCATTGCCACCCAATATTATCAATTCAAACAGATGAGCAACTGCAAAGACAGACTTGTACATGCAGGTCCTCCACTAATGTTTCTTAAAAAGCGGTTCCAGGGATGTAAGAGTTTTAATCCTTCATTACCAATCACAACATTTCATTTTCTGTATTATGCCACAAGTTCATTCCACTTCACATTGTCTGATACAGGGCTCTTAAAGCTGGAAGGAAGAAAAGCACACTGAAAACAAAGGAGGACAGATTTTTCCAAGACTCAACTATCTTGCTATCTACTCTGCTGGAGATTTTCTTGGCTTTTGAAAAGCTGCATATTATAATCTGTGAGAGCTTTGCTTAGAAGAAAGAACTTTGGAAAAATGTGATCAGGAAAAAACTATTCATAAATGAGTGGTGAAGCTCTGCAGAAAGAGCAGAAAATTTGAAATAGAAGGTGAGAGGTGAATGCAGACCTGATTTCATATTCCTTCATTCTGTGCAGCAAGAGGAGAGTTGTGAACTCTTCCTGTAATATCTGTAATTTCAATACTTGGGTTTTCCTTGGCTCTGTAGTTTAATCCTGGGTTTTATTCAAAATTGTCTTTGAAAATACAGTGACTAAGAAGTAATTGCTTTCATTAGAAACAGAAAGAAGAAACCATTGTAAATTCTTTTCATTACAGGAGGTGGGGAATTAAGGACAATGCCAATCTCCAATCTCTGACCTTTGGGGTCAGTACATCAGCAGACAGCAGCACAGTGATCTTCTCCTTCCTTCTGGGAGGTGTGAGTCATGTAATGTCCATTTTCTCATTTTATTCAACGTGCACATTTTAAAAGAATAACCAACAAGAATCAGCAAACAGCTGGTGTCATTTTTCTATGCCTTCATGCTCACACCTGTATACACATTTGATGTAGAAATTAATGAGCTTGGGGCTTAGAGATACCTTTAAGGAACATTCTACTGATTAAGGACTTTGTTTTGTATTTAGGCATACCAGCATGAAAGCTCCAGTAAACAGGTTGATATTCAAAAGTGCCTCTATATCTACAAGTCAAGTACCTCCATCACTCCTTTATTTCACTTCTATTTCTTTTAATACCCCCCTGTAAAACCAATTAAAACAATTCTAAATGTTTTGAATTGCATTTTGCATTTTCCTCCTAATTGTAGCCTGGTCCTCCTACAGGACCTCCTTTCCTGGTTCTCCTCAGGACCAGGAAAATAGCTGTAGATCTTACCTCTGAATAACAGATTTAAAAACATCACCACCCACTGTTTGAGCCTAACAAAACATGTCTTTCCTGCCGTGTTCACTCCATTCTTACCTCAGCGAAAGGGGCACTGTCGAGATTGTTCGGCATGAAACTGAACAACTTTGACAGATGTCCCGACCTACAGATTTTTCTTTAAGGAAACCAACCAAATGCTTCACTTTAAAAACTATCTTCTGTAGACTGGTACATACTCAATACATACCATAGACTGGTACAACTCAAATGCTCAACTTTATTCTCATTGTAACACACAGCGATGTGAGTCACTTCCAGCACTCCCAGTGATGCCTTGGGAAGGCTGGCCTGGAACAGAGACTGAGCAGAGCTGGAGAATAAAGTCGGGATTTATTGAAAGGCCTCCAGGATCCACCTTGGGCAGGACAGGGCCTGACCAGGGCTACACCCAAGGTGGACTAAGAATGGTCATAAAATGGCTGAATGGTCACGAGGTCTTATATATTTTTATAATTTTTGGTCCATTTGCATATTGGGGTTTAATTGTTCAATCACAGCTTCAGGCTGTGAGGTCCCATCCTTCTTGTTCCTCCCTTCAGTCCACCCTTGTTTGTGCTTTTGGGCCTGAAAATTGTCCTTGGTCCTCAGCAGGAAAAGGATTTGTTTTGTCTCCCTTCTCTGTGAAGAGAGTTTACCAGCACTTAAAATGAGGCTCAGAACTGCACCCCTGGGCAGCACAGAGTCTGGAAAAGATGAAAGCTAAAACTTAAGGCATCACCAGCCTGTTTTCCCTTGGCAACTGTGCCCCTCATCTTCAGCTACAGGAAGAGAGCCCCAGCAGAAGGTTCCTAAGATGACTGAGCAGCACCTTGTTAAATCAAAAAATTGTGTTTTCTCTATACAAGACCCATGAGACATACAGGTATTTGTTTGTAAAAAGTGTTGATATTTATAGACCACGTTGCACTGACGTACCAAACAGACTGTGAACTGCCTCATACATCATGTGGGATCTGTCATTTAGGGAAGGTTTGTGATCCTCCTCTCTCCCAGATTTGCAGCTCTGTGCCCCAGGACGAAAGAAAAAGGAAAAAGGAAAGAAATACATTCCTTACATAACCACCTGCCTTTTCACCTCGGATTTGTATCAAGAGTGCCTCAAATTTTCAATGACCATGAACTAAAGGTCCTAGTCTAAGAAAATTAATGTCCTATTTTTATGCATTTATTTATGTACATACATGCTAAATCTGACTTTATGAAGCCATTGCAAGATCAAGTCCAAAACAGATACAGTGATATGCATATATATATAGATGTATATATATATGAAAGTCATGTATAGATGGAGAGTAGGAAGTGTGTGTGTTCATGCTTTACTTGTGAGTACATAACACTGTAATTACCTCATAATGAAATTAATCAAAATGAGCAGAGTTAGTGCAGTGGTCTATCTGAGACAGAAAGAGCCCTCACAATTAAGTGGGAGTTCAGAGTGTTGTGGACTCAGCGCTCAGTAACTGATGAGTAAAAAATAAAACATCACTTCCTAACGCCCAATTAAGGCAATGCAGCAGGGATATTAAAAGGCTGAGGACAGCAGTATGGACTAAATGGATGGACTAAATCTTAAATCATTTTCATGAACAAAACAGACAGTCATGTTTCTGTACCATGGCTGGAACCAGAGCACTCCTTTAAAGAATCACAGGCTGAACATATATTTAAAAAAAACCAAATCAGAAAAACCCAAACTGATCACATAGCTGTATCAGTTCCTGTAAATAGCAAAACATAATTTATTTATTTTTAACTAACTGCTCGGAAAGAGTAATTAGCAGGATACAATTAGGCAACAACTGAGAAATACTTAAAATCAATCCAGAGACTTCCTGTTTATGATTATTACCCATAAGATTGTATAAAAAGACTGGAGAAAGGAAGCTGGCACCCTATTTAGCCAAAGAGCAAAATATATATCATATTTTAACAAAAACAAAAAAGAAACCAGAGTAGAGCATACATTTTAAATACAGTCACAGCAGTTTATGTTAAGGGTCCTTTGAAATAAACTGTGCTTATTTATTTATAGAGCTTTCCTCATTATATCTCTAGATGCACTATGAAATGCGAAAATCCACTAATTTTCTTTTAAAGCTGAACTAAAACTCCACTGCAATAACAGAAGGCAAAGCCAAACATATATACACAGATGAAAGAAAGAAAGAAAGAAAGAAAGAAAGAAAGAAAGAAAGAAAGAAAGAAAGAAAGAAACTGACGTGTAAAGAAAGACTGTGCTCGCATAAGAAGTTTGAATAAATTCTATAAAAGATGTTAAATTACTGAGAAATCTATTTGCTTTGATCTGATACAACAAAAAGCTCATGAATAATAAGATTTTGGGCTGAACCAAACACCTTGAAAGGGTTACAGTCTACCCTGAGCTACTGGCCTACCAATGGAACTGTGCAGAAAAAAATACATAAATATTAACATTTTAATTGGCTGATGCACTGTCACAGTGGGGAGACTTGTGGATTCCACCCTCTCAAACTCTCTCTATTTACAGAGATGAAAAAGAAGAGCATGCAAATAGTAAAAGGAGATAAAACACTTTAACAGCCCTACAGAATTGCAGCAGCAATCTCCCAGCAAAAAAAGGATTAATTAGCAACAAAGGGAAATGGCCATTTGCCTTAAATTATCAGTTCTTCTCCTGGTCATTATTCACCAGGAAAATCTTTGTACCTCCATAGCCATTATCTACATACCTAGGCTATGACGACGCAGTGTACAAAGCAACTGGGAGCTTTTGAAGATAGCTGAAATCCCAGATGAAGCACATTTGTTCCATGGAGCCATTTGTTGTGAGCACACCCCAATCTGACAAATGCATTTGACATGATACAAGAGCATGCCAACAGACTGACATAAAAATAAAAAAAATACTAAATAATAACGCTTATTTTCTTGATGAAAGAATCCTGTCAGTGCTCCTTTCCCAAACTCCTTCCTCTCCCTCTCACAGGATGCATTTTCATGTTTTGAGCACGTCATGCACAAATTTGAACTTTGGATTTAAACCCCTGCTTCACTTGCATTTAAATTATGTAAATATCAAACCCAAGCCCTGTGAAATCCAAAACAGAGAGCATCTAGTCCTGGTTTAGGACAAAACAGGCTCATCTTCTTCCTGTTACATATTCTGAATGGGACAGTGCAGGGTGAGTCTGGTATTTAAAGGCTTCTGCTGTTATATTTATATTGCTACACAGTGCTCTGCAACTTGTCTCATTCCTGCCTCCAATTTTCTCTTGTACAACTTTCACTTCTCAGTGTCATTAATATTCATTGAGTAAACTACTGTCAAGTACCTATTAAGAAAGTGAAAAACCTCCTTTCTTGGTTTTTTTTTTTGCTAGAGATTTAACTATGAGAAATTGGCTGGACATGGCAAGTAATGTACCTAAGACAAATGACAATAAAAATTTATCCCTGGCTAAGGGGAGGGATGTCAAGATATTTGTGTCAGCTGTTCCTTCCTGACACTACTGGCTGGATAATCACTAGAATTTTTAGCTCATTAGCTCACAATTAATTGACAAATAGACAGGGTGGATGACAAACAGCAGGTGACACATCTGAAGGGATGCAACTCCAGGATAAAAGTCAGTCTGTGGTAATTTATTTTGGGAGAAAACTCTCTTTTTTGTCACTATTATAACGTGACACAGATATAAAAGCACCAAATCCCAAGTTCAAAATGGAGTCTATGCAATGAAGACAGAGAAACCCAGCTCCCTGCTGTGTCCATGAACACATGTTCCCCATGCCATAAGAATTGTTTAAACTGGGCCTAAAAACTGGTGGGTGGACAGGTAGGTCTGGTCTACATTTAAGATATGCTAAAATACTTATGGCTATATGGGAATTAATTTTTTTCTATGCTTGCAAAAGCCCTTGGAAAAAAATTGTTACATTGGCCAAAAAAAAGAGAGACGGAGAGAAACAGAAAAGCAGACAGATCTTCTGGGGCAACCAACTTAAACTGGGTGCAAACGATGCTTCCAAGAGACTGCAAATATAACCTCTCCTCTCTCTGAGTTTGTAAAGACAAAATTACCCATTTTAAGTACAGGGCTGAAAGAAACTATGCTCGTAATAAATAGGGCACACTAAAAGGTGATGTCGCCTTCCCAAATTCTAGCATAGGCAACAAAATCTTATGGGGGTAAAAAAAATCCAGAATTAAATATACTCCCGATTTAAGGTCAAAGAAATCAAGCCAATACAGAAATCAGCATGCAAGAAAAATGTGATTACAGTCAGCAAATCAAGTAAAGGAAAAACGAACCATGAGGGAAATAACTGAATGCTAGGTGGGAACAGCAGTGCCCAATACCCAAAAAAAATCTCCCCACAGACAAAGCCATAAGGGAGGACAAACCTCAGCTCTTGCTCACTTTGCTTGAATAAAGTACATAAAATCATATGCTTTAATTCATTTGAACAAATGTAAAAGAGTGTAAAGAAAAAACATTGCCATGCAAAACAGGGCACTGAGATTTCTGAAGTCAAAATCCTTGACACATTTTTAAAAGAGCTTACTTTTTCTCAAAATACCAAGTGTTTTTCTTCACTCCCTCCAAATGCAGGTAATTTTCTTCACAATTTTCACCTTTGCACTGTTGAACATAATGGGACGAATAATACATGATGCACAAATAAGTTATAATGCTCCATGCAAGTTATTAGCAGTGAGATGCTGAATGCGTGATAAATCTGGCCCTGAAAGTGAAGTATGCCTCCTAATTAAAAATCAATTATTAAAAACAGTAAAGAATGAAAAAGAAAAAAGGCTCACTCACCAAACTCATAATGAAATCCTGGAAACTTCAGAGTTATGTGAAAAGCAGAAAGAAACCTTCAACATCCATATTTAACTAAAGACTCCATTGTGGGCTTCTTGATTTTATGATTAAACAGTTCTGTGAAAAATTGTTGCTGGTATCTTTTGTGCTTTTATCTCTTCATTCCAAACGGTCATGAAAACTAACAGACAGCATTTAAATGGGGAATGCAAGAACAAATCATTGCTCTGGCTCTGGGAAATCGAAGTACAGGGATGCCCTGATGTGGCTCCCAGGTGACACAGGGATGATCAGCAGCCGCCCAAAACCACCAGCAGGTGCACAATGTTCACCCACAATGTTGTTGCCCATTGGGTTTCTGAGCAGGTCTCTTCCAGAAAATGGTTTTAACACCCAGAGAAAGCAATTTCCAAGCATTAGATCAGGATGTGCAAATAACTATTTCCAATTAATTTGTGTTTAGCTGTGAAAAGATTTCAAACACAGAACAGCTCAAAAGCAGCTCAGAATCACAACACCTGTTGCATAAGCTTGGACAAGGGGAAATTTCCAGTCTTCAGTTTCTGTAAAACTAAGACATGTATTCATACCTCCAGCAGTGACAGAGAGATTAAATTAACGAGCACTGCCGAGGAGATCTGAATCCCATTATTGGAGAAACTACACTGGTATTATGCATTATCATAAATATTCAGCATCTGCAATCAAAAGAAGGCTTTGGTGTTTACGTATATAATAAAGTTTTAATAATTCACTATCAATATTTCACGCAGCGTGCTACCGTCACTTTCTTCTGGAAAAAAGAAAAAATACACCCAGGATTTAAAATCCACAACCATTCCACTGGGAATGAAAGTGGCTGTGGAGAGTAGCAAGCTATTCTTCCAAAATCCAGGGGCTCCACGTTCCATCTGCCTGTGGCTGGCCAGGGCTGCCTCCATTTTGTGTATCCCTGAGCAGGCTCCAGCCTGCAGACCCCACACACTTTGTCCTTCTCCAAAACATGCACCCTGTGGTGCCTGTCCAAAATCTAAAGTGCTCTGTCAACGAAATTCTCAGGATTTTTATTCAGACAACTTGGAAAACACAAGTTAATGTGCTCTGAGGACATCAGCTGCCCTACCCACGGGTGCCTGATGGCGCCTCCGCCAACACAGCCCCTCAGCCATGAGCGGTCACCCTCTAAGCCATAAAAGTGTCAGATTTGGTATTTTATATACCAAAATATTTGGTATTTCGCCTGTACCATGAGCAAGAGGGTGCATTGTTATCCTTCCACCAGAGATCAGAGGATGTGGGATTGGGCTTCTGGCCATGGGGACTGCAGCAGCCCATGCCTGGAGGAACCCACTGGTGACCAAAAAACCTCCCACAGCAGCTTCCCCATAGCCCTGAAGACACTGATTTATTATATAATTGTTAACTACTGCAATAAAAGCCCCAAAAGATGTCAGGGCAGAAGCAGGGAGGGAGGAAAGGAGAAAGGAGGGAAGGAAAAGATGAGGAGAAGGGGCAGAAGCACCTTGGCCTGCCATCACCTCAGCCTGTCGTGAGGGGAGAGAATGTATTTTTAATCACCACTTTTAACACATAAAATACAGTGGAAAATCCCAACTTGACCCACAGCACAGTCTCACCCCATCTGCTGCAAAGGGAGAGCCACATTATCAAGGGCCACACTGAATAGACATCAACTTCTGAAGTACAGTCCAGCTGAATAAATAACACAGAAAGTTAATAGCCAAATCCTTTCAGCAGCAGCAGTGCTCTGGGAACCTGATTGGAATTTGAACATTTGCATTGATTTATATATTTTTTTCGATGCTACCAGCTGGGAGCAAGTGCTGGAGAGGAGGTACAGGAACAGCTCTGCAAAAACAGGAACAGCTAGCAAAGGATTACCTCCTAAAGGATTATCTTTTAAACAAAGAAAAATTCAGTATACTGCAAACAACTAACTCAAATCAAAAGAAACAGATTAATCCAACAGGATTAACAGGTAAGGCTGCCCTGTACTTTAATGTCCAGACACACAGCTGAGGAACGTGAATGGTTTTATTTAGATGATTTTATTTAGCAGTCAAGCACCTTTTCATAGTCCAAAATAAGAGCTGTTTGTTCAGTTAAAACAAAAGCTTTGACGACTTATCCTGCAGCCTCACAAGCAACAGAGATCTCCTGTCTTTTTACAGAGCCCTTTCCTTTACCCTTACATATGTAAGCTCTGATCATAGAGTTCTTTTAACTCCCACCAGGAAGGAAGATTAGTTGCTGCCTGTACTGCTCCTGCACTGTGAAATTTCCAGAACTGAGCTCTCCTACTTCCCTCTGGGTGGCAGGGAAAGTCACTGAAAACTGAGATCAAGCTCTTTATGGGTTTGTTGTCCCTGAATTGTTACCACTCATGTAGATTTGACGTGCCACAGTATTACAGTAACACCAAAAGTGAAATAGCATCAATTTACTAAAATAAAACAGCATCCATGTATTTGGAAGCAATACAGTGATATGTACTTGAGCATCCCTGCTTTACCAGTAGACACGTTTGTAGTGTCTCTGAGCTGCACCAAAGATTTGGATTGGAATCTACTTGACTATTCTGGCAAACAGAGTAAGGTAAGCAACCAAGTTTAAACCATAAAAATAAGATTTAAAAATGTACAAAGATAAAGCCCCGCTCATTTACTAAAATTACATTTTACTGTATTTTAATATTTCAGCATTTCTGTTAAAATTGTTTATTAATCACATATTTGAGATTCCCCTGGGGTAAATTAAAGAGCCTAAATACTTAAAAACACAACACAGCATAAGGCAGTTCAGCAGCTCCTTTATGTTTTAGTCAGCCTCACATATGTGTCAGCCCCTACTCTGACCCAGAGGTAAAACCAAATTCAGCAGCAGTTGCAAACCTTACCTCTTGATGATGGGAATGATTATCAACTTTGGTGAAATTTTCCATCTAATAAATTTGTATTTCCAACTTTGGAACTTATATTCTTTTATATCCAACTAACCTCTGCATTGGTCCAGCATATATTTCATGTTTTTTTAATAATGATATAAGCATTAAGCAAAGACTCACCTCCTCCACCTCCAAGAAGGCTGGAATTAGCTGTAAGAGAAACAAAAAGGGAATTGTTAGCATTGAGCTTCCTAAATATAGATGGAACCAAAACAGAAGATGCTTCACAAGAGATTTTCCATTGTTTCAGTAACTTTGCTACTCTTCCCTCACCTGAAAACATTTAATGCAAAAACAATCACTTATTGCAAATTGAAATTACAACCTTTGCAATATCTTTAAAAGGGGAAGCTAATAAATAAAACAATTATACAATTGCTAAAGCTAAAATACTGAATAGATTATGAAATTACAATCCTGCATTTATAATTCCATAAACCATATTCCTTTGTGATTACCAAATTAATTGAAAATTTTCATTGTGGAGAAACTTAAATAGACTTTTGATGCAACTTCTGATTATCTCTCCTTATTTTCTGCACCGTGGGACCTTGGGGGATGACGATGAGAAATCCTGGCTCCATTGATGTAAAAGGGTTTGAGCAACTGAGCTGGGATTTCCCTCAGCAGGCTTTAATTGACTCAGCACTGTAACCACCAGCTACCCAGGCCAGAACTTGATAAATCACTTATGGAAAGCAATTTTCAGAGCACAGTGCTACGAGATGGTCCTTCAAATTAAGCTAGCACGATTGGAGTCACGCCAAATATTTTCCTTTCACTGCCTAGGCACAAACAGAAGGAATGCCTAAGCTTCTAAACCTGTCCTTTAGATGTGTGGGAAACAAATCCTTGCTGTATATCTAAAACTAAGTAAGAACGTAAAGGAGAGACACGGGTATTTCTTTATTTCCTGATGAGTAAAGAGCAGATACCTCCAACCATGCCCTGCTCCAGGACAAGATATATAGCAAGATACACAGAATAAATTAGATATTTTCTGTATGTTATTGTTTATATCGTTTTCCTCTGCTTCTTCAATGGAAGTCTGTAAACAGCAAATTCCCTGCTGTTGGGTTTTTTCATCACTTTCTTGAGACTTTTACATAAAATGACAATTATCTTTGTTTTCTTTTTTATCAGATATTCTACAAACACCTTTGACTCAATATCCACTTTCAGCTCAAACATTTGCAAGCAGCTTTCCCTGACACTTCAGTAAAACTGCCTTCATCAGAAAGCCAGATTTTCCCTCACAGCCAAGATCTGCATTCCAAAGTACCTCCACATTACTCACTAAGTACTTCTACATTAGTCACATTAGTCAAAATGCAATGTTCTTTAAAGAAAAAAAATGCAGCTTTCCATTCAGCAGAGCTGACCATATCAAATCAAAGCAAACTAATTAATTACTCATCCTAGGATTAGTTGTCCTACAGTCACTGAGGAATCATCGAAACCAAGACCTAGAAAGGTGTTCTTGTGCATTTTTCTCATCCAAATTTGGTTCTAACACCCTGGAACATTAGATGAAGGAAAATGAGACAAAAAAATCTTTTTTTTCTGAAACAAAGTGATTTGGAGCCATTTTCAAAGAAGTGCTTGTTTGGAGACACAGAAAGGTTGGAGCAACAGACACAAAATGGAAAACTTTAAAAAACAACACCACCATTATCTACAAGTGATGAACATCTCTTGGCTACCCTCTCTAAAGTGCTAGCAGGAAACAAATACTGCCATGGATATATTGCCTTTGACAAAGATATAATGATGGTAATAATAAATGCGTGCAGACATGTTGCAAAGAAGGCCAATAATTATGTTTATATTTATTCTTGCCCTGACCGAAATTCACCATTAAACAGATAAACAAATCAAACCAGCCTCACATATTTTTACAGCTGCTTTCAGAGACCTCCTGTACCAGGTAACATCACTTTCCCTGCAGTAAAAAGTACTTATCTGCTACAGAAATCAGCAGAGTTCCTATCAGAAAAAACTAAAAGGAACCAAGTGTCATCTGCCTGCTATTCCAGCTCATTTTTTTAGCACTGTAGAATACACCTACAATTAAACTATTCTAATCCTTCCATGAGTCACGTTCTAGGATTTCAGTTATTATGTTTGAGACACTGGAGACACACAGCTAAAACCTGTTACCAAAGTTTCCATCACTAAAAAAAGTTTCTTTGGATACCCAGCCAACACCCCCACTGCAAACTTTCATTCAATGGCTTCTCAGAGAATGATGTTTCTCTCATTAAGTTTTCCTGATGATGCTCATCTTGCCAATATTTTCCAAAAACTTCTTAATAACATATAAGTCAGCACCACATACTTCTCTATAGAAACAGTAAAAACAGTTCAAATGGAGTTTTGGCTGCAATGCATCTACTACAGCTATTGAAAATGCAATAAGTCACAGGCACTCTTTTTTAAAAAAAATTTTGCTTGCATAATAGAAGGAAAATCAAACCATTTTCTTATGATTCCAGGAAAGAACAGGACTGATTTATATTTACAGTTTCTTTTCCAGAAAGATAACGTGTCAAAAAGCAAGAACTTTTATGTCCAGATTTTTCAGACTCTCCCTGAAAGCTCCAATAAAACACACAGTCTCTTTCCATATTTGGGAAAGCCTTACCACTACAGGAGTAACTTGTCACTTAGCACCTAATGAATCTTCTCCCACCCAGAGGTCAGCACAGCCCCATGGCTGGGATCACATGGTGTGATGTTGGAGCAAGCACAGCCTCTCCTCTCAGCCCCTCTGGGTTTTATCAGCGCTCCCAAACCATCAAATCTTGGAAAACACTTTGGAAGCTGCTCCTGCTGTAGAGGTTCAGCTCTGGGGAGTTCTATGAGCAACCAGCAGAAGGGCTCAGGAAGTTTTTAACCTCCCAACTTGACAGGGTCTGAATTGCTCACCACAGGTTACCAGCCTCAGGTGGAACATCTCACACCTCGTGTCCCCAGGAGCTGTGCATGTCCCACCCTGGCAGCATTCCCAGCTGGGCTGGATGGACCTCTCAGCAACCTGATCTGATGGAAGGTGTCCCTGCTCACAGCAGATGGAATGGGATCATCTTTAAGGTCCCTTCCAAGCCAAATCTCTCTATGTTTCCATGATTTTATGACTGCAGATTGTAAATCCATCTTGGCTAACTCCCTGTCCTCATTTCTCTTTTCCAGAGCTGCACGAGGTTCTCAAGGTCCAGGAGACTTGGGGTGGGAGGAAATAGGAAGACTGAATTGCTACCAAGTTACCAAGGCAAAGGAAAATAAAAAAGCAAACAAGAGGGGCTCCAAAGAAATGTGAGTAAAGGCTTCCTGACCCTCATTTCAGCTCGTATCACCCTTTCAAAGTGACCTGCCCAAACTCTCTGAAATTGCCTCCTTAAAAACTACAGTCCACAATAGACTCCTGGCCATTAACTCTGAAAATCTACTCACAATACAAACTT
The DNA here is from genome assembly GCA_037834095.1 of Argya squamiceps. Lineage (NCBI taxonomy): Eukaryota > Metazoa > Chordata > Aves > Passeriformes > Leiothrichidae > Argya > Argya squamiceps. Next base: position 6,545,651 of record JBBMKD010000145.1, on the reverse strand, counting down.
GAAATATTATTTTAATACACACACAGAGTGGTCAGGCAGCCAGCAGACTACAGGCTGAAATACAAGACACACTGATAGAGCCCCATCCAAAACCTCATTGGCAATGGCCCTCAAGGGGCAACAGAGGTGAGAGTTCATCTAATTTAAATATTTTTTTTGCCAACACCAGTAACACAGGCTTCAATTTAAAAAAAAAATAAAAATAATTTTAAAAATAATAATAAAAAACACCCACCAGTAAAAAGAGCACCATATCTGGGGCCCAGCTCCTTGTGGTGTCCTTTAAATAGTGGCTTCATGATGGCATAAATTTACAGCTCTAAAGGTGCTGTGCATCACCACTGCTTTAAAAGGAGCCTTGAATGCTGCATTCTGAGAGACAGATCTCATCTTCACAGTCTGTCTCACTGCAGTGAACAGAAATACATCCAAAAGTGTTTAAGATGGCTTTCAGCCCTTTAGCTCTGGGTTTCTTTTTAATAGGGACATTTGAACCATTAGCAGAAAAAGTGTTTCTACCAAGTTCAAACTCATCTCTAAGAAAAAAATCCACTCTAAAAAAATCACTTCAACAAAAAACAAGTATCTAAACTAAATAACAATTTAGCCCTTAATGAGATGTTTATAGCCCCAGATTCAACCAGAAATTCAGTATTTCAAATGACTTAAAACCTCAGTGGACTAGATATATATGCTTTTTAACAGCACCAGGACAGCCCTAGTAAATAAACCCAGAGAACTGGGTTCTCAGGGTCTGCTGTACTCTGAGAATTAAACTCTTGCTTTAAGAAATTAAATTCTTTCCAAAAAATGAGTGTGGGGAGAGAAGGGAAAAAAGTAAAGAAAACAAAAGACCTGGAAGGAAAGAATTTAAAGTAAGCTTAGCTGCTCATTATGGAATACCCACAATGAAAGCTCAGGTTACTAAAATGTACAAATTTTAATAATGAATACACCAGCACATTTAACAAATAAGAACTGGACATCAAAGTTTTAAATCTCAGCCTTCTAAATTAGCTACACTGTATCACTTTCCAACACTTTTTTGATTGAATAAGCAGACCAGAAACTCTGGTGTGGCATTAATATTTTCATCACTGTTCCCTTTACAACAACATTCTTGCCAAACAGTAAGGTTATTTGAAATTTAGAGGAAAGCAATTGGATGCTGAAGAAGTTCACCTCAAACAAAACTGAAAATCTGCCAGCCAGAGCACACAAAAAGTGCAGAAGGATGGATGTATAGGTTGGTTAAACAGGCATTTGCAGGCACAGAATTATTTTTTTCTCCTGTCAGTTCTGAGGAATTTACAGAACAGGAAAGATGTGAAGAGCAATTTTTGTGATGTCTCTGGAGATAACACACTTTTAGCTTTGTTAAAAACATAGCTGAATAACTGGTTACTTTTTTGTTGGCATATATTCATCTGACAACAATTTAAGAACATAAATTCTTCTGGGAGCATGTCTTTGTCAAGTATTAATGGCACTAGTAACTTAAATTGACATCTATGTCATGCAGCCATGCATCTGTCAGTATAATAAAAATATACTTTTAAAAGATTAGTTGATATTGTCTGACTTGGCAGCAGATGTTTGAGCTTATTTTGATGTAAAAAAGATTGAATATTTTTGTCAATACTTTCTAATTGTGAAATTTATTCAAGGAGACATCTTTATAACTGGCAGTATTGTAAGATGCAAGACATTCTATTGCCTCAGACACCATTTTTATTCATCAATAAAACATCATAAGAGGCAGCTGGTGAGCAGAGTAACAGTAATTTATGGAATGGGAAGCTACATTTCTTCTACGTGCTTTGTGAGACATCCTTACCTGTCACTGCATTTCGTTTCATCTTCTCTCAACAAACCAGAAGAACAAAGAGCAGTGAGATAACAGCTGCACCTTTGTACATCCAAACATTTTTAGCAAGAGATGTGTTGGGGTGCCTTAAAGTAAAAAGCTTTAGGCTTAAAGATCATGGAGTCATTTTGCAGCAGGTACAGTAAATAAAACAGTCACCACTTTGTTGAAAATGCTTCCCTCCACACTGAGCCACAGACATCAGGAGAGGTAAAATAACATTTTAACAACAGACTGGGCCAGACTGGCAAAGTTGTGTCAGTGGCTAATGATGCAAAGCAGAGACTACTGGAAATTATCTGCTACTGGAAATTAGAAAACCACTAGGCCTACAAAATGAGATTGACTTAAAACACTGAAGTTACCATAGCCCAGGAACAGCTTCAGAATAGAACTGGAACAACCTACAGAAGATTTCTACAAACAACTTGCTCCTCTCCAGGTTTGCTTACTTTTAATGTGTGATCAAGAGCACATAATGCTCTCAATACACACTCAAAAGACTTCAGCTTCATGTACTAAAAAATCTCCTCTTCTGCCCATAAAACCCCTCTGTAAATAGAAGCAATGGTCTACCCAGTCTCCTTTTATTCATGATAGGAACTACCAACTTTAAGCTCTCCTTCTAAAAGGCCAAGATCCCTAGAAGCATGACCAAACAATTCAGCTCATGAAGTTTCCATCATCTTTGTTTTAGCAAAAACAGATGATGTGGGATACTACAGAAGGGATTGAGTTCTCTATGTCTCACCTTTTTTTTTTTTTCAGATACTGAAACTGCACAGTACAAGTAAAAGATTTTTTAAAAACAAACAAACAAACAAACAAAAACCCAAACAAACAACAAAAAAGCCCTAATGGAAGGCTTTGAGCAATTAGAATCACAGGGTTTGTATTTGGAACCAATAAAATACCTTTGTGGCTCACTTGTCACAACCTGTGATTTTTCTCTTCCCCCGCTCACAAATTCTGTACAGAGAACAGATTTTTTAAACTGAGGTTTGCTAACGTTGCAAATAAAGTAGTCATTGTCTCTAATTTCAGGCTTGTAAAGGTTATGTCAGAGGTAGATTAAGGGGAAAAAAAATAATCAGCATACTAGTAAGTGCTCTGGAGTTGATCCTGTCAAGGAAATTGCCTTCACAACATTCTGAATTCAATAAGGAAACAATAACTGTCATAAGGTCTCAGTTATTTTTCTTCTCCTGATACATTACCAACTCAATACATGATGTGCATTTATGCAAGAAGGTTGTTTTTAAAAGTTATATATTACATCCATTAAGCTTAATCAGTCATACGCAAAGCACCTCTGAAATCTGATATGAAGAATAAAAAAAAAAAAACACCAAATGCACCAAAAACCCAGTGAAGCCAAGGCAGCAGTCAGCAGCATGGGGCAGGAATGAGCACACAGCTATCAGGAGAACATTTTCAACTTGGCCTAATCAGAGCCATAACTTCAAAGCAGAGGGAGCAGAATGCCAGGGTTTTTTACCATACAGTGAAATACAGTAATTGCTTTAATGCAGGGAGAAAGATAATTAACAGAAATTGGAGTTGACTAAAACATCCTGAGAAAAATCCATGAGAGGTGTTTGGCCCAGAGTACTTCCTAAATGCTGCTGTATAAACTTCCAGATGGTCTGAAGTTTTAGGCTGCAGCTTTGCAAGAAGCCTAAACTTTGCAGTAGCCTGAAGACTCCACCAAAATTGCTTCTTGGTGGGGAAGTCAGACAGCCACAAGAAAAAAATGTAAGTTAAAAGAATATCCCCAAAACCATATGAACTTGTTTTTTAAGAATAAACTACACAAAACACTTCCAGGTGAAATTTCTGCAAAAGCAGCAGTTCACACTTTCCCACCAATGGAATTCATACTTTTCATACCCACCCAGTGGTATGAATTTCAGCTAGACAGGACCATCTATCCCAAACCAAAGGAAAGAAAGTGATGCAGAAGGAGGAGGTTCCCTGCCAGTGCCTCAAGAAGGACAGTTAGAAAACCTGTTTGATGAGGCTGATGTCATCCTTGGGAGGCAGAAGATGACAGATTTGTTGAATCAGAACCTGCAGTTTGAAGGGAAGGAGTCAGAAAAGGTTAAAGTGGCTGCTCAGCACAGGAAGATCCATGGCCATGTTTGGTGTGTGCCCCTTTGCAGAAGCCACACTCATTTTACCCATTCCTCTCCCTCTGGGAAACATCAGAAAAGCCCAAACCCAGAATAATTTCATTCTAAAAACAAATAAAGGGTGATAAATTGTCACACACACTACTGGATGATAAAGGGAAAGAGATGAATTAAGATTTCATCCATTTTGTGCATCAGTTTGTGGTTTGCTCAGCCATTTAAAAGTTGCCTTCTAGATCATGAAGGTATTGAACAATTTAGCTGAGATGAAGTGCAAAGCAACAGGAACTTCTTTCAGCACAGAATAATAAGGACAAAAATATTCAGGTCTACTAGAGCCCATTCTTCACAGTTTAGGCCATTTGTGTGGTTTGTAAATGTAACATTAAAGAGAATCAAAGTGCTGCAGTATATAATTAATCCATTTAAGTGGAATCATCATCAATATTTAAAAGTCTATGCAAAATAAAGCAAGACGTGGTCCAAGGTTCTACTAGAACAATTAGAAAAAACAGTTTTGGTAGTAATTATTCCAAAATAATTACTGAAATTTGTATAACTCATGCATCTTTCCAGTATCCCAAAGGAACTAGAATATGTTATCTGAAAAACAGGAAAACAAAAATCAGAGCGAAGTTCTTCAAGCTTTTGTTGCTTTTGTCTTTTCAAAATTACAGCCAGCTTTGAACCTACCAAAGTCTGCCTGTATCTTATGACCTTTTTCTTCTATTTTTAATTTTAAAACATTGCTATGGTACTTACAGTGTAGCTTTTCACTAGGTTTCATTTCAATATTTTGTTACCAAAAAACTGCCCAATATTAGACTTCTCTAAGGAAGAAGTCAGATTGTAAAAAGCTGTAATAAAGCAAGAGCCACTTTCTGAAAATTAACACAAAGTTAAAAGGTGAGAAAAAGTAACATATTTCAGTCCTGAAACATTAATATTCAACATTCAGACTTTGAATCAATTTTAGAAACCCTAATTTGTTATAAAATCAAAGACCACTGCTGAAAAGAAGCTACCTGGGGCCTTGCCCTGCCAATTTTTCCATGGGGCAAGCAGCAGGAAGAGTTTCCCTGTGGTGCAGGCACATCCCTCCCTGCTCCTGCCTCACTCACAGCCAAACCAAGCAAGGGTACTCATGGCTCCAGCTGCAGGGCCACCTCAGTGGGTGCATTTCCAACTCAAAGTACTCCATGTCCACACCACTGTGTTTTGTTAGGGTGGTAACACCCATGAACAATTCAGTTTGAAGAAAAAAAAAAAAGAAAGGCACACCTCATGTCCTACAAAACAGAAACAGCCCCAGTGTTTTGGTTTGGTATGGTTTGGGGTTTTGTTTCAGCTGCACAGACAAGACTTCACTTGCAACTTTTGCCTCCAAGTTAGAGGCAGGCAAGCTGTTATTGCACTGTTTTTGCAAGAGCAGCCTGGAAGGAAGATTTTGACAATGAATTACAAGCTCCTGCAAGCAACTAGCACAGACTTGTAGGAGCTGAAGAGCCTGCAAAGCACTGAAGTCGACTTTAAAATGTGTCCAGCTGGGTGAGTGTAACATGCTCTGCACATGATGCTGTTGCATCACCTCTCATGATCCTTTCTTTATATAGCCTGGAATTAGAAGCAGCTGCCACTGTGGTCAGTGGGAGCCACATTACAGGAGAAACAGAGAAGATGGTTATGTATTTTAAAGTCGTGGGGGTGTTGTTTTCAAACACAGGCCCAAACTGTTCCTATAGGGCTAAAAAATTGTGTAACAACAGTCATTTATTCTTTTGTAAGGTAAAGTGGAACTTAGCAACCTCAGTACTTCAGTCAAAGCAGGAATAATGCATTATTGTAAAATATGGACTGGACATCATACACTGCCTCTAAGAATATTGTCCCAAATATTTCTGTATCCTGCTGTCAAACACACCATCCATACTTTATCTTAACTGTCCGTTTCAAAAAGCTATAGCCTAAAAAAATCTGGAGAAGACCATAAAAGACAGTAAGAATAAAGTGTAGCCATCAACTTACTCTATCAGAGACATCAGAAATTGCCCCTTTTATGATAAAAGTAAGTCAGCTTAAGTCAGATCGATCATCCTCTCCATTTTACTGCTCTTGGAATGTACAGTCCATGACACATCTTAAAATGGAGAAACATAAACTAAAGTTTGGAAAAAAACACAGTAAAAAAATACTGTCAGCTTACCATTTTCACATTCCCTGAAAAACTTTAAAAACTCTATTCAGGAACTTTAAAGAAAAGGAAGATCACAAATAATCAAAATGATGGGAAAGCCGGAAGATATTTTCAAAGGCGTGACAGAGCCAAGAGCCCAGATGAAATCCCTGGCAATGACAGATTTTAGATTGTGTGGGACAATTCTTTGTTCCTGTCAGCTTGTGGAGGGTTTCTAATCTTTCCTAGCTGCAGATGCTCACGGTTTGTGATTTATCCCAACACCCATCAGACCGAGCTGTGCTGTGTGGTTACTTCCCTAGCAAACAGTGCTCTGCACCCCTTTTCCCTGGCCATCACCTGTGAGATGTGGCTCCTGAGTAATAAAGCAAGGAGTCCATTTCTTATACCCTTAAGATCCCTCTTTAACACTATGATTCTTAATGATAAAGGAGATTAAAGCTATGATCCAAAACTTTGCAGTAAACAGGCAATGTTGTTGTAAGGTTGTGCATTCCAGCAGGTAATATCTGGTTTGGAAGCAGCATTAAAGGCTCTGATGAAAAATTTACTGAGGTTCTGCTGGACAAGGAGCTTTCATTTTCTGTGAGGCACAACAGGAGGGCAGGATGTCACACTGCCAACACTGATAACGCCGTGCAGACAGAAAAATAATCATCAACTTGCAACTCCTAATCAATAACTTCATCATACAAGCACCAGTGTGCCATCCTTAGAATTTCATGTCCTTGCTTCCTGCTGATTCCACTGGGCAATTTAGATATGGAAATGCTGCCTGTATCAAGCAGGACTCGTGCCACCTTGTCATGTAGGTTATTCCCAGTGAGGCAACACATTTCCATCAAGATGAGACAAGACTTTTGGGAGCAGAACACATTTGGAAGGCTGATTTCCCTCCACAGCCCATGGTGACAGGCAGGCACTGCCCACAGTGGCAACGTGGGACATCTGTGCTTTGTGAAGCCAAGATAGAGGATGTGAATTCACCCTCTGGTGGCAAAGATGTTTTGTGGTTAATTCACCACCGTCACCACAAGCACTTCCACCACAAATCCTTTCAGCCATAACTGCCACCCAAAACCACCAGAACTGCTCATACGTTGCTATTTTTGCTACTTTTGTTTCTCATTGCTTCTAGTCACAGTTTGTCCATCGAGTCAAGAGCAATATTAGCATGTAAAACAAGTAATAGAACACATTTGCCCCTTTGCCTGGGCCACAGCTCAATCACAAACTATTTTGTATAGCCTACAAATTATTCTCACTGAGAGTTTCAATAAAAAGGACTGTGGCTCCTGAATCAGAGCTTAGCACTGAGAACAAGAAAGAAAAATCCTACAAACAGATAAATAAACCAAAGATAAACTGGGGAAAGCTGATTAATCACTTCAAAGTATGCTGCTTCTTTTTTGTGCTGTTACTGAGCATTTTTAAAGTGCTGCTTAAATAAGGACTCCTGTGCTTTTGGTTTTCCAATCTTTCTGTAAGGCAAAAAGGGAGACAAATACATGCAGCTCCAAAACCCTGCTGGGGTGAACATTGGTTCAAAAACCACACTGGTCCAAAGTGGAATCATTTTTCTCCAAAATGCTGCAATACATGCAGTCCATCTAGAGCAACTTTCCAACGCCTTGCTGTCAATGAGATGATCTTTTAATGAGTTATTTTTCCTTCTATACTTTACCTCGAGGTAAAATAAAGATCTTAAGAAGCTCCAAGCCTTCACACAGACCATTTGAATCCATGTAACTCCCAGTGGTCTATTCCACGTCCAGGAAATACAAACAAGGATGTCATAATCTAATCTGTGCAGAGCAAACACTTCATTTCACTATTCTAATGCTGCTAGAGTGATTTATGAGGTAGCTGAGTAATTCTGAAAAATGTACTAAAAAAACAAAGACAAAATTAGGCAAAGTATAAACACTGTTTATATGAATACAGAGACCAGTAATGTCAAAGGATATCACAGGCATCTTATGCCATACAAAAGCACATCTGTGAGGCAGGTAAAGTATGTTTTTATAGCTGTTCAGAAAAGAAAAAGATGAATCATCTTTTATGGCTCCATATAAAATTACTTTTCTAGTGGCAATTAATAGAGAGAGGCCCCAGAATACCAGTCACATGCTCTTAACCATCAGGGAGAAATAAATTACATGACAATAAAACCCCCCCAAACTTGAGTGAATATGGAAAACTCTGTTTTCTCTTGAAGAGCAGCCACATGGATCACACATTCCTTATGCACATTAGCAAAGAGATGGTTTGGTGGAGCCAGAGAGGATCTGCTGTCCCCAAAGCATCATGCAGGGACACTGCAGTGTGAATTCCACATAACTAAACATCCTGCACAAGTTTAGGGTCATTATGTGCAGGAAAAGATGTTCTGTTAATTTATCTCACCTATCATTCCTACCAATACGTATAAAACCCACCAACAGTCCCAAAATGTTACCAGAGGATGTTTGAGGCAGCAAAATCCACAGTGATCTGGCTGGAATAAGTAATCTGGCTCTTTTCTTCCTCCAAAGTCTCAGGCAGTCTTTCCTTTATACTTCAAACAAATTAAATCTACTGCAATTAATGATTATAGTTTTTCCTTCAATCAGCCCATACTCCTCTAGGAAATTAACTTAGCTATTAAAAGCCTAAAGGCTGGAAAGGAACCTAGTTAGATGAGTTTTACCTCCTCTGTATTGCCTGTGTAATCAAATGCAGTTTCCCCACCAGTTTAATTCTAATCAGTTTAATTACTGAAAATTACAAGCAAAAAAAAAAACCCACCTTTAATTCTTATGCTAGAACAAAGGAGAAAAGCTACACGTGGTAGCAGAAGAGAACTGGGTGACAACACTTTGATACTGCACATGAGGGAGAGGAAATGACCAAAAATAAAGACAAATTCCAATATTCCTTAGACAACGGCCATCAGACTGAGGAGATGGAAACAGCAAGCTACAAGTCAAGAAAAAACTCAGCACAGAACTACTTCCAAGGTGTGAAGTTGTGGGGAGAGTTTATTACTTCAATATTGCAACACCTGATTACACAGGACTTGTGTAGACCCACTGAATCTTAATCTGTATTTCCTACTCAGTCTTTTGGCCCTATATAAAAGTCTTTTTGCTGCAATATAAAAATAGATGAAAGGTGTCTTAAGCAAGTCTTTTGGACACACATGGTACTATGCAGACAGATTTAGAGAGAGAGTACATTTCCTTCACTTGATTTCCACAGCAGAAGTATTTCTTACTGTTATGGAACTCCCCGTTTAAAAAGAAATTATTTCATGGTGTGCTTCTCTTACCTCTTGCCACAAGAAAACCTCCATGTTCATCAGAGCAATGAAAGGCAATATAATGCCTTTATTTCCTCTGAAATACCCAAAACATAAACCAAAATCCATCCTTACATTGTATCTATTTCCCATTTCTCAATTCTCCTCTTTGTCCATAAATGGCTTTGCTGTCTACTTCACAATTCTAAGGACCTCAATCAAGGCCACTTTAAATCTTCTCCATCCAGATGACTAATGCCAGTAATCTCATTTAAACTGCTAGTTTACATTCTTCTAATGCTGCACAGCCATCTGATCTGTGCTAGGAATGGGTAGGAGCAGCCTGGTGACTCTTACTAGAAGACATTACTGCCATAAATCAAGGATTGGTGCTAGTAAGAGAGATAGTGGCATTTAAAAGTCTAAAAATATTGGAACAAGTTATTTTATTTTTGCTGAATTCACCCATCAGCCAGCCCTGCATTTTGTCATGTGCTCTGCAGAAAACAGAAATTCTGTCTCACCACAAAAAATGCAATCCTGCTCCAAAAAGGAAACTTGTTACATCCAAGGCAAGTTTTTTAATGTGCACAATCTTTTAATAATGGAGAGTGGGGGGAAGCCAGAGGGTAGAGAGAATACCACAGAAATATTCATAAACATCTTGGAATATGCTCAGAAACATGGAAAGGTGAACTTTATAGACCTTACAACAGGCAAAGCAGGCATGTTCTTAGAGAAATATGTCATGTCTCTTACAAAAAGGTCACTTTGCTGCAAGAAAACACAGGTGCTTTTCACCAAGACCCTTCCTGTGCCAAGATGTCTGCAGCCATGAAGAGTTTAAGAAATCCCTCAGTTTGCAAAGAGCTGCAGAAAGCTGCAGTATCACTCTGAGCAAACACACCCCAAGCCTTTGTCTGAGTCTCCTGGAGGGATTATTTAATCAAGGTCGAGATAGGAACTCCTGGGGTGGAGAAGCCTCATACTGATGTTAAATCCAAGTCACTTATTCACCACTTTTGTTCCAAAATGCCTGGCCTTGAGCATTTTAAAGGCTGTAATGGGATGAAGCATATCTATCTAAAACAGCAATAAATCTCAAAGTTCAAAACAAGTTCTAGACTGAGATAAGATGTCTGCATATATCCTTATGAGCTCCCAATTGTTTTATCCCAATCAGTTAAGAGGGTATTTTACAAGACTCTTTCCCAAGTTTTTCCTTGACTTTTTTTCTCTTAGAAGATGGGGAAAGCTGCAGAGAAGTACCTTGAAATTCCTGAAGGTTCTGACTTTTGAAGCCCTCATCAAACCTGCAGTGAATAAAATGGGGAAAGAACTGCAATATTCCAGAAGCATGGATGTACTAGCAGTAACTCCTTACTAGTTGATGGCTATTTTCTGCTTCACTCATGATAAAATTTGGTTTTCTGCATCAGATCAGCAGTTAGAAAGATCAGCAGTTAGAAAACTAACTAGAGGAAGAAGAGAGGAACAGAGGAGAAATAAAAAGCAAACAAAAACACAACACAAAAAAACCAAACAAAAACAACAAACAAGCAAAAAAAACCCTGAAACACACACACAAAAAAAAGCCAAGAAACAACCACAAGAAATCACAGAAAGGCAAGACTGTAAAGTAAGATTTGCAAAAATTCTGTCTCTTTTTTTTTCCCCCAGAAGACACACCATTGTAGCTATACTTTAAATTCACAATATGCATTTTAAAGTACACCTCGATGAAGTTTTTTTAAAAGAACTATGGTTATAAAACTGCAACAGGTTCTACAAGAAATGGTCCTACAAAAATCAGCTGAATGTGTCAGTGGGGAATACCCTCACCTTCTGCAGGGGTCCCTTTCCTGTAACAAACTGATGAAGACTCCACACAGACTGCATCTCACATGGCAGGATCAGACAAATGCTAAAAAGGCAACCATTACTAGTTATAAATTAATCTTTAAAAGAAACTGTATCTGCTTGAGGCATCTAAGATAGTTTTTTAAAATGAAGAAAAAGAAGCTGAACTGGAATTGAAGCAGCCCACGTTAATTTAAGGATATTAACATTTACTCTATCACTGTCATTTCAATGAAGATGAGATTTGGAGTGTACAATATCTGGTGCACAAAACAGCCTTTCATAAAGACAAATTCACCTCCTGGTGGGCCCAAAGGATCCTTGAGAAGAATGAATGCACTGAACCTGCATTTCCTAGAGGAAATGCATTCTGGAGGATGTCCTTTTGGAGGTCTGTGTCCCCTTCATGTCACCTACAAAGCACCCATGGGATCCAGCCAGACCTCAGAGCTGCAAGGAAAGCTCTCATGCCACAACTGCCACGAGGGTCACCACTGACTAAAGAGCCAAGCTTAAAAAGATTAAATTCCCTAATCTGAGAAATACTGTTGAAGCAGAAGACTGGCTAAGTCCTAAGCATAGTTTCAGAAAACAAATCTTGCAGCTCAGCAATTCCACTCTACGGTAGGGGATGTTATGACAGCTCCACACTGAGTTCATATTTAAATAGAACTAAGTCCCCTCTTGCATCCTCCAAAGCATCCATCACTGTAACTTCAGCCTTTTCATAATTCAAATGAATAATCTCCAGCTCCTAAGCACATCTTTCGTCTGTTTTGACAGACAAAAATTAATACCTCTTGCAGTAACTGTTGGAAAGTACCAGAAGGCCCAGTTATCAGCTGCTCTGAGCTCCCCCCTCCAGCCAGTTACTCATGCTGTCAGCCAATGTGACACTGGTCTCTGTGCCCAGCCCAGCCCAGCATGGCCCAGGATTTGGCCAAAATTTTGGGAATCCAGGCTTCCAGCAAGGCTTTTGGCTCCACAGCACTGGAGCTTTTATGCTTTTTTATCTCTAGAGCAAAAGAAGTGTTTGAACAACCTCTCTACCCCTCAGTGGGCTCGATTTAACCTGCTGCAAGAGACAACTGTAGGGGCTATTCTTGAGGAGAAAAAAGTTCTGTGTATCTTTATGTCAAAGCCAGTTCATTTGGGTGTTTTGTCATTTATTTAGGGGGAGTCTGTGTGATTCCTGTGCAGGACCAGCAGCTGGACTTTGATGATCCTTGTGGGTCCCTTCCAACTCAGAATATTCTATGATTCTATGCATTCTAGTTGTACTGGTTAATTTTGATCTATGCATAATTTCTGCCTTGGAACTTTTGACCTGTACTGAGCCATTTTTTCCCCTAGTGAAGGGGAAGAAAACCCACAGCCCTGAAAAGGCTCAATTCTCTGCTTTCCCAAGTCTCCCTGACTCCCCTTACTCACTTTTCTAGCCAGTAAAAGCAAATGAGTGCAGGAAGAGCAGTAATGTTTGGATACTGTTGCCATGGTGTAAAAGTATTATTCCATACAGGAATTTTCACTAAGCTTGTCATCAAAATCATATTGAACAGGTAAAGGCAGAGTAGAGGCACAGGAGGCATCAGACCCTGACAGCCAGCAGGTTGATAAAGACCCAGCCAGGCAGAACTGAATCGTGCATTACTTCTCAAGGGAATTGATAAAAGGTAACATTTGTAATATTTGAAACTAGCAATATTAATAAAAACAGGTTTTACCAATATTAATGAGGATGCTTGGTAAATGCATTAAGAATGCTTTATTAACATCAGCTATTGAATAATGGACTACAGCTATTTGTGAATGGTAGTGAATTCACATGTGAAAGAATTTGGTTTAAAAAATACAGTGAAAAAAGATTACATGTTCCACTTTAACACACGGTTTAAAAACTCACCAGAGGGAACAAAATCCATGAGAAAAGATGCAAGACATTGTTTATTCATGGACTATCTTTAAGCCTGAAAACTATAAGAAAACTTGCTGCATCCCAAGGAAATCTTTCTTAAAAACTATCAAAGAAATACTTTGAGAATTTACTCATTTGCAGTTAAAAAAGCAGTAACTATAAATTCTGTATAGTATCATCTACTTATTAAATTCATGAAACTGAAAAAATATTAATTTCTTACGGTGAAAAAGAAAACTAGTAAAACATACAGCAGCTTTAAAAGCTTGCAGGAACACATTTTTTCTCTGATATTCCTATCTTCCTTCTCTCATTTTATTCTTTTTATAAACGGCTACATAGGTATCTCCAGAATATTGAGTTGAGATACTTTTATTATGATTCAACTGCCTCATCATTTTACTTTCCATGATTTACACTTGGAAGAATGTAATAGCAAACACACATAATGACAAAAAATGTTTGCTAAACCACCCAACTGCAACTAATGCTGCCGAAACCACATGGGCAGAAAGCAAATTGGGAATTGGTAAATGACAGTGTTGGGGAGATTAGATTTCACAGGATGTTCACAAATAATAATTTCCATAATGTGCTGCTCCCCTTGGTTCCCCAGGTAGCCATCAGTCTTTCTAGAAAGCAAGTTGGATGTAGGCACTGAACTTCCCATCCCGTGGAGCAAAGTCCCTCTTTCCAGTGATTTGCGTGAGGGATCCAGTCAGCTTCAGACCTACAGCCTTACTTACTCTCCCCATGAGTATTCTGGGCTGGAAATCTGCACTCTGAAGAAGATTAAGAGACAGCTGGGAGCAGTTTTCCAAATCTTGAAGCATAAGAGGGAGGCCCTGGTGGTTGGGGAGCAGATCAAGGTGTCCACTTGGGTAGGACAGGAGGGAAGCCCAGACTCTCACCCACAGTAACACACAGACACAAATGCAGGGTCAGGACTGCAGGGAGCCCTTGGCAGTGCACACAGCAGGGACAGAGGGAGGATCCCAGCACTCAGCAGATGCTGTCACAAGTGGAGATGCATCAGAGACCCACTCTGACCAGGTGTGTCCCCACTAACACAAGTTCAAGTCAGCTTGTGTGAACATGAAGTTAGCAGCTTGTACTGCCACATTGCTCCTGACATCCTTCTGATCTGAGACTCCTTAGAGGGATTTTCTTCTACAACCATTTCACCCTTCCATGACTGCAGTTATGTTCAAATGCAGACAGCTGCCAAAAAATCCACAACCTCTAGTATTTAATTGAAAGCAACCCTTCGGGAACTGCTGCTTTTTGAGCAAAGAAATAATCTTGAGCCCAAATGAGGGGCAATAAGCACTATTTGTCCAGGATTTTCTACCAGAGACAAAGAGGTTGTCTCCACAATTTCCTTTCATCTTGTCTCAGCTCCAATATCTCTGATATCCCACTCATGATTTCCCTCTCCCTTGATCTAACCCCTCCATTCTCCCCTTTCCAAGGCTGCACATACAACATTTCCTCCCAACCACATTGTCTACAGGTACTTCTCCTTTCTTTGATTCCTCTCTCAGCTGCTTTCTACCCTCCCCAGGTTTGTGTTGCCCAACCAGTTTATTTTTCTACACCCCTCTGACCCCCCTTGCTGCTTTCCTGGATGAGATGACATTTTGCCTTTCAGTTTTCAGAGCATGCAGCTTCCAGTAACCAGATTAAAGGGACTTAAATTAGAAAGAAGGCAAATATGTAAACAAGCAGCTATGAGATGTAAGTGCCTAACACAGGTTTCATTCAAAAAGCATGTTTGAGGAAGCAACCCTGGCTTTTAATTGCCCCAATAAATATTGCCTGAAACTTCCCTTATTATCTGTCTTTCAGGGTCATCCTTCAAGAAAGACACCTCAACACACTCTTGGGAAGGTCAAGAAAAAAATTCATATTCAAATTAATTTATCAGGGGTTTCTCTTGAGAGGGAATGCAGCTGCTAACTGGAAAACCTTATCTGATAGCCTGGGAGTTAAAAGGTCACAGGAGACTAGGGAGTAGCTGATTGAAGAATGGTCATTATCTTTTCCTATGCATTATGGTAAGCTTTTCCTATCAAAATCAAAGCTCTTAAGAATATTTTACTGGACACCACATTGATCATTTAAAATTTGTCCCGTGGAGTCTTAGAAACGTTGGCAATATAATTATGAAACTGCAAACAGAGATGTGGAATCATGCTATTTATTGAAAAACATGTAAGGCATAAATGTATATAAACACTCTTAAGATCAGATATTAAGGCATTTTTCAACAACTCAGATGCATAAGCAAAAAGTTTCACTTACCAAGACTCATCACAAATATTGAATTATTAAACAAACAACCTAAATTGGATATTGAATACTAAGCATTACCACAATGTGGAAAAAACCCCTTGCTTCCCTTGAGACTGGACAATTTAATCAGCCTACAGGAAAGAAATACTGGAAAAGTTAAATTTAGTGCCCAGTGAGTACTATTTTAACCTCCCTGTTTCAGCAAGATTCAAGATTTGTCTCAGAAGAGTTATCTGTTCTCAAATTAACTTTACTCTCCCCATCCTTTTTGTATTTGTTTGTGCAATTAGCAACAAATAAAGCTGCAAAATCCCATATCGAAATTACATTTCCACTGGTGCAGATCAAACCACAACCCTCCTCCTGCCATTAACTGCAACCTAACTTTTAGATTAAACCCCCAAGTTTTTTTACTTATGACCATTTGTCTTGATTTTTATCCCATATTTTCAGGATGGAATGCCGATGGCAAGTCCTAGGTTCCAGCCACAGAAGGAGAGAGTAAAAACCAGAATTAACGACAGAATTGGAGGCTTCACATAAATTAAGCTGCCAGAGTCCTGCCACCTGCTCTACAGGAACTCCTCGGGGTGAAGTTGGGCTCTGTACCTTTGTGAGGTTCAGGTTTTAAGTGATGTTTAAACTAGAAGTTTAACGCCCTAATACATCATCTGGAAAGCAGAGACTGAGCAGTTATATTTGAAAAATAATTCCATCTAACAGTCTTTAAATAGGAAGATAGAGAAAATACAGAGCAGTTAAGAGTGCAGATCAAAGCCTGCAGAAAATGGCATGTGCACAGTTTAGCTCCAGGAAGGAATATGGTCCCTTCAGCCACTCTAAACTACCTCCAAATGCCACAGCAGATCTGGATGTCAGCAGAGCCTGGATACTCACAGGCCCAGAAGCTCTTCTGAAGGAAAACATGAGCAGGTCTTACTAAGAGGAGCTTACAAATTATTGGAGAAGCTGTCTGTCTTGAAAAGGAAGTGCTCAGGAGGCTCAGTTCAAATGCACCAAAGTAGTTTTTCTTCATGTGGGTGGACATTAAAGAGCTATTTTCTCCATAATGGGGAGAAAAAAGAGATTTTTCCCCTTATTTGTCCAGAAATAAAATTGTTGGGATACTCTCCACAAAATGCCACTTGTGAGAAAAACGAGACAGATTAGGAAGAGCTTACACAGAGTGGAAAACTCGGCATTTTGACATTGGGCACAACTCTGAGCACAGCCTTCCAGGTGCTGACAGGTGAGTCACAGAACAGCATGCACGAACTCCTGCTCTGCACGGCAGTGCCAACCCTCACCCACCACCCTCGGCACGATGGACACTACAGAATTCATGTTCACACAGCACTTGGCTTGTTTTCTCCATGCAGGCAAACCTGAGTCATTCCTTTATAAAGTTTAGTCCTTCCTCAGCACTACTCTCTAATGGGAATTGTTCCCTTGATATGGTTTGCGTGCTGCCCATCAAGGAAAGGTGATCAGAGCATCTCAAAACTAAAAAGACAAAATATTGGCGAATTCCCTTATTCATCCTGTTTTCTCCTAAATTTTATTGATTTTACATTGCAAAACACGGTAATCCCAAGTACCCTGGCCTCTGAAAAACCAACAATGCTCAGAGCCACAAAGAGCCATAAGGAGGAACAAGCCATGAATAAAAATGTTCTCAGTAAGAGAGGTTCACCCAGCCTTCAGCTCCACCTGCACCCAAAAGCACCAGGTTTAGCCAAATCTACAAAAGAAAGAACAAGCATCGATTGCTTTCACCTGAGTGCCAGGACTGCTGGGGGGAAAAAAAGCTTTAGAAGTTCAACTGTAGTTATTTTTGTTGTTGTTGTTCCTGTTTTATAGCATTAAAAAGGGAAACCCCTTGGAGTACTTGAAGCACACCATCATTGCCCGTTTAACAGACACAAAAAGATGCCACTTGCATCAGGCAACAGCAAGGAAACAACCTCAAGCTGTTTTAAACAAAGGTTAAATAACTGGGAAGAAACAGCAAAGCATTAACTAAACACAGCGCTTTAAGCACAAAACCGCAGATAATAGAAAGCATTAGCTGAATTCCTGGCTGGTATCTTGACTCTCAAAAAGCACGACTTTAAAGGCTATGAATTTCTAAACCACAGCCTGTGAGAGGCTTAGAAGGTCAAGGACCATTTCTCTCAATATTGTCACAACAGCCTCTTCCCTGCTGGTGGAAAACCTGCTGGTTGACTAGTCAGCCAAAGGAAGACATGCTCAGGCTAGGCCAAGTTTTCCAGAAAGAAAAAAATATTCTGGGCCAATTTGGCTTTGAACACCAGAGGCTTTTGGTGGTTTTGGGTTTTTTATTTAGATAGAGATACAGTGAAGGAGCATTTCTTTGGCTTGCTTAACCAAGAAAACAATCCTATGCTATTATCCTCCCAGGCAATTCCAAAAGGAATAGAATTTCTAAGAATTTGCAAGCATCTTTATCTTAGCAACCATGTCAGCCTTCCTAGGAAATGCCACTGCAAATGTTGGTTGGTTTGTTTTGTTACTTTTCATTTGTATCTTTGCTTTCTCCTTATACAAGGAGAGAAAAAACTTCTTGCTCCAAGGCAGGTACTCCTCCCTTTTTGTACACCTGAGGTACTGAATTGCACTGAAGGATTTATTCCAGAAGCTATGCCCATAACAGTGGTCAAAAGCCTGCTATTTAGAAGTATTTACAGTATTATTTCAGAAAGATTCTCTTGTTAGTAACATAATGTACATATTTAAAATAAGACAGTGGAATCCAGCTTGGGTACTCAAAGAATCAATTAACTTCAGTGACTCATTATTTAAGAGCTGCTATATGAGTTATTAGCTAAGTCCCATCACAGTCAGTGGAACTTCTTTGAGGATACCTCAGGATTATCCAAAGTGAAGTTCTGAAATTTGACAGAAATTAAGTGCAACTTACACACATAACTAGTGAAGAGCTTTCTACACTCCAACATACGATACGGAAAATATGCCAGTCAATCTTAAATTCTAATTAAAAGGAGTGAATGCTGATTGCCAGAGAATGTGCAACTTGTATAAACAGATATTCCCCCATGCTTTCATAGCCACTGAGGATGACTATTCACATAGATAACTCCAGGAAATATATTTCAGCATCTTTTATCATGGACTAAAACTCAATCCACGCTCTGCAACAATGGAAATATTGTTAACAACATTGCCTCTAGAGAGGGCTGAGGTTGGGTTTGGGTCTAAGACCCTAATTAGCTGGCTTTCCATCACACTATTTTTTGCTGTTGGCTTCAGTGCTATCAGTTGTAATTAAAAACATAAAGTATTACAACCCTGCCTCCACAAATCAATTCCTAAATCATTGCAATGCAAGTCATTGTCCAAGTATATATATCTTAAATATTACCAGTGTTATCCAGGCTTCATGGGCAATCATAATTCTACTCTGATTTTTCTTTCTAAAGCAGCCTTGCCTTCCCAATCCTGAAAATATACTACTTAATTGCCTGTGTCAGACTGAGTGTCTGCTGCTGCTTCTGCCACTAACTAGAGGGCTAAACAACTCCATGGTCCTAACAGACTGTAGAAAAAAAAAACCACTCAAAAACTATTGTTTATGATGAAAACAATCACAGCCTTCAAGTGCAACCACCCTGCCTGCTCCTCCAGACACCCCTGTGACAGCACCTAGGGACAAAGCAGATGACATTTTCATCCTTGCCAAGTGCTGCCTCAAGGTCACAGTGGCCCAGAATTGCAAAACTTTGCAAATTTTGATGGGGTTTGATAGGATTTTTCATAATCATATTATTGCAATATTCCAATGGCTCGACAAATAGCAGTTAAAGACCTCCAGGCTTCCAGTTCCATGCAACACTTCTCTGATTTACAGCCTCAGAAACTGAAAAATAAAAAGATCCAAAAGCCTATTCTTTCAAGAAGAGAGGAAAGAAAATCGATACCTATTCCACCTCTACAAATTCAGGTCCTCCAAAAACAGAGGGCCAGGAAAATGAAGTAAACTGAATGAAGTAAAAATGAGGCTCCAAGTGCCATTTATTCCCAAAGGATGATCCAGAATGCATACTCTGTACTTTTCAGCCAGGCTTGTTTGACAGTTATATGGAGGCTTATAGAGAGTTTGAAGTCCACGTTGCTTTTTCCATACAACTTCTTACTGGATTGTGTTTTAACCTGCCCCCTGCAACTGCCTTTTCCACGTCCTGCTTCCAGGACATGAGTGCTCCTGCTGACAAGCTCGTGCCCGCTAATCTCAGCTAAAAAAGACAGGCTGCCACTTCGTACAGAAGCAGCAGAACAAGATGTGAAAGGTCCTGCCCTCGGGGGAAGCATTTGCTCCTCCCCTTTCCATACACCAGCCTGGGAATGGAGCAGAGAAGGCCCAAACCCAGGGAAAAGTGCTGATGCTGGCACAGGGCATGGAGAGCAGCAATGCAGGAACTCGGGGGCACAAAACTGGGAGCAGGGAATACAAGTCCTGATGTAAAACCGAGCTCTGAGATTTCCCACTCCCCCCAAGATGTTCCCACCTGTGCCTTTTGTACCGGGCAGAGCACGGGGGTAAGAAACAGACTCTGCAATTCCTTTCAACCCTCCCTAAGAGCACAAACTCAGAAGCTCTGCCCTCATCTTCCTTCCAGCATTTCTTTGTCTTCGTGTTGAAACTCTGCCTTGTTCTGCAGAGAGGAAGAGACAACAGCCAGACATGATGGATACATGACTGGTCTGCTGACTTCTCCCCACATACCAGCACAGGGTTTTTTCTCATGGACTCATTTTCTGCCATTTGCTGGCTTGTTTTCCTAACTGACCTTTCCTGTTCTGGAAGGAAAGACCACAAGAACTGCAGCACTCTTTCAAAGCAAAGACCCACCAGCCGTGAAATCCTACCCCTAACAGAGACGTGAGAAGATGACCAAGAACAGGATAATCAAACAATATTCCCAAATACAGTTACTCCAGTTAATACTCCAAATGCTTTCAGTTGCCTTTAGTTTCTAAATAATCCCCAGGGACTTTCTCATCCATGAACTCATGAGCCTCTCTTCAAACCATAAGCAACTGCAACACCATTTGGAAACACATTTCACATGCCTCGTACTCACTGCACAGCAAGTCTGGCTCCTGCACATTTCCAACCTGGCACTGGCTCTATTTATGCAGGTGTTGGAAGTTTTATTTTTTTATTACACTTCTTAATAACTTATTCAGAACTTTAAATGCTTACAGTCCTCAGTTTTCTCAAGCTGTGTTCAACATAATGCCATTACATCTGCCACTCTGCACGCCAACCATTTACACCATTAGTAATTCGCCTTTTTCATTCTTCACAAAGTTTGGGAAGTATTTGTTTTATCTCAAGAAAAAATCTTTAAGTCTCCAACAGGAAGGTTTGCTGTAGCATCAATCTCGAGAGAGAGGTGGGGGAGCAACACAGCATTTTGTATATTCCTGCCTAAAATTCCACAGAAATGAGCTCGTCACTGACCTTCCCTCAGTAGACTTGTTTGCTATGTGCCTTACTTATGGAAATTACATTGAAGATATTTTCACATCTTTTCCATCTTCAGTTTTGACATGAGAGTTTGCTTTTTCTTTTCTAATTTGCAGACTGTCAGTGGCACAGGCCTTATCCTGGAAGGCATCACATGCAAAGTGTGCAAATGGAAAAAACCTCCAGAAATGCTCCACTTAAGGAAAGACAAGTGAGCCTGAGACACCTTCAGAAGAAAAAAGGCACTAAATGTAATCAGCTTAAATTCTTTTGGTACTTTTAAATTCATTAGTATTTCCAGGTAGTGCTACAAGTAATGCTGAAGGGCTCTTGGGGAACAGAGGATCTTGGGTAAAGCAAGTATTTGCTATAATTTGATTCTGATGAGAACAAAATAGATGGAATTGTCTGGAATATATTTACAACAAAAAGACTGTATTAATCACAGCTTTTTGACCTGATCATCCTGGCATACAGGTATGCAACTTGTCTCTGCACCCTCTTCTTTAACTAATGACAAAATGAGAACAAATGAATTTAGATGTGAAAATGTTGTTTAATTAAGAATTAATTAAGAAAACTCCTGTTATTTTCCTATAGCAGGAGACAAATTTCATCTGACAAGTATGAGGGAAGACTTTCACGTATGTAGAATTTTAACATATTAAAGAACTTTACTTGAATATTTATGCTCCATTTTAGACATGAAACTTGCATAATAGCATATAAAGAGAGCAATATTTCAATAAAAATATTAATATTATAAATACATTTTAATCTGTGCAACTCTTCTTCATGAACAGCTGATGCCATCAATTAGCAATTTATTTTGAGTATATTAAATAGAAAACCAAAATTCTTTGTTTAATCTTTTGAAAAAAGACTTATGATGATTTGTCTTGCCCCAAAATTTCACACCTATCAACCTCTCTGGCAAAGTCAATGTAATGAACACAGTTTAAAAAATCTATTTCTATTGATGGCATCTACACCTTTTTTCAAAGCAAAAATATTCCAATCACCAAATGAACTAATAAGAAACAGAAACACATTAATAATTAAAATTAGTCTTGTGAGTCAAAGCAATACAAACAGTCTAATCAACTAGCAACAAGTAAATAAGAATTACAAAAGGAGTGTGCCAGTTTGAGTTAGGATTTTGGACTTTCACGTTCTTTTCAGGAAAATGAGCAACTCAGCCCAGTGCTCATGGCCCCATCCTCCAGCCTTTGCACAACACTGAAACTCAGACAAACCCAAGATTCAGATTGCAAAGAGGCAGATTTCTTCTCTGCTGTCACCACTTCTATATTTGTGTTGGTTGGCCTGACTCCTTGCTCTCCAAGGCATCGTCCCGAAGACGACAGGCAGATACAGAACCGGAAGAGCAAAGAATATTTAAGCAGCAGAATTGCTCAGTGGGAACGTGTAGGTGTTTGCCTGCAACATTAAGGTTCTGATGTTGTTTTATTTTCAAGTTCCTTCCTAGCCTGAACAGGTTAGATTTAAAAAGAGGCCTTAAAGCAGCGTCCTATTTCAACTGGAGTGATGATTGTAATCATTAAATGGTTGGCCAAAGTTGTTGAAGTTTTAATTTCAGCATTCATCTGAAAGTAGGCAAAGCAAAGCAGGTAATTTTATACTGTACTCTTTTTTTCAATATATGTCTTTTGAAAGCAAGAAAGGTGTTGATTTGATCCCAAAGCAATATTCAGCCTGTATTGTGTCAAGCAGGCTCTTCTCCCCGGATGGATGGTCTAATCCACGTTAGAATATCTCTGATACTGGAAATTAGGAAAAGAAAATTCTTTGCTCTTCACGGTTACCAGTGTTTCAGTGCAAATCCCTTCTGGTATGTGTACTATACCACAGCAACATCATTCCACATGTTCTACCAAAAGTCTTCATGACACACTCCCAGATTTAAGAGGAGACAAGCTTTGGTACCAGAATATTCACCTGAAAACTGATTCCTGACATCCAGTGCAATTTCTATAACAAACACTTCCACTGCAATGTTTGGGACTTACAAATCAAAGAGGGGAAAATACTGTAACACCTTTGAAATGATCCTAGGTCAGTGCAAGGGTCTCTTACTACAGATTAAATACTGTTTTTTTCAACATATCTGTTCTGATCCCTTTCCTGTTGGCATAAAGGGTTGCTGTGGCACACCATCTATTTCAGCCCATTTCCACCACCACAGAGTTTGCAGATGACTGTGCCAAGAAGGTGAAAGAGAGTTCTACGTGTTTACTCATAGCAGACATAGTGCCCAGTCAAGTGAAGGGAAATCTTTTAGCTGAAGTGGAAACCCTAGCAAGACCTGTATCATCCTAGTGAATGGCATTACACACCTACAATATTTGGGACAGATGCAATCAGCAATATTTTTCTTCCTTCTTGAATCATTTCCATCATTAAAAATAACTCTGGAAGACGGACTGTTTCCTAAATTAATTCTTCAATAGATTCATCACAACAGATGGCTTGTTCACTCCCAAACACCCACTTCAAGCACGGGAAAGACAAACAGCAACAGTGCAGTAACCACAGACATAATGTCTTGGAGAACCTCCTAAATTGGAAACTCAGGACAGAAAAAAGTACCACAAATATTAACAGTGCTGAACTAAAGTTGGTAGAATCCAGCAAACGTGTCACATCACCTTGGAAATATATTATTTTGCTTAGAATCCAAAACTTCTCTAAGTAACACAATTTATTCCCTCAGTAACACCCAACCAGCAAATGCTTCTATGATGCTTTGTAACATGCACGTTTACAAGGTCTGAACTTTAAAAACTTAAAATCAAAATTACAATCTTTTATCTGACTGCTTTGCAGAGACTAGAATTCAGCTGGAATTATATTTTCTGTTATGCCAAATATCCCACATCTAAATCCCTTCATGTTCTGAAGTGGAAAAAAGCCAAAAGACAGTCACAAGTTTCTGCAACTCATTTCTGGAAAAAAGAAAAAAGGTCTTACTTTTTAGTTTCAGTGTAACATTTTATTCTAGATATACTTTTTTTTTTTTTTTTTAATACAAGATTATGCTAGCAAAAATCAGAACTAGGAAGCTGTTTTCAATCCAAACATGTCACGCTAAGAGAGTTTTGGGGTTTTTCCCCTAGAAGCAAAAATTTCCCATCAGCTACAACTCTTTTTCCGTCAGAACTTAGCATTTGATTGCAGAACTTTCTCCTGAAGTAAAAGCAGTCCAGCAGTCCTTTAAATTGCAAACAAGCTTCCAGGCCACTGGAAAACCTGTTGACATAACTGTTAAAGGAAAGAAATAAACACCTTTCCTGTCTAACATAACCTAATCTGCTGAATTTCTGTGCAAGGCATTGTGGAGTTCAGGAAAATAGTTTCCAAACAAAAGCCAACATTGGAATGAGTATTTGTGCCTCGAAATTACACTTTCTACTCTATTATATTTAGGATACACACATTTGAAAGATCCTGCAGCCTGGTCCCAATAGGATCAGCCATTATAAATGTATAATTTCTTTCCATCTGTTTTTCAGTGCATTAGGTAATAAGCTCTGAAAATTTGTAAATTTTTTTAAACTGCTTTAAATCACATCAGAGACAACCGACAAAACTGAATAACCTGCTTACTATTTTACAAAGTATTTCCATCAAATTATGAGCCCAACAAGCATTTAATAGCTCTGGTAAAAAATTATGCAGCCACAGAATAAAACCCAAGACCATAAAACTCTACTGCATTTTATTTGGCTTCTTTTTTTTTCAGAGAGATTACCAAGAGCTACACAATTTACAGCTACTTAAACACAACTAGCACTGCATAAATAGCCAACATCACTGTTTCACGCTGTTAACAATAACTTGTATCACAAAAGAGATATGATCCAATCTGCCAGTATTTGCCATTCAAAGGATCTGGCATACCTCCTCGTCTAAGATGAACCTGAAAATGAAATAAAAAAAACAAAAAACAACAAACCTAAACCTGTTTTGTTTTGCTACACAGCAGGGAAGAATTCTGAGTTTACAAAGCGTTTTCAAAGGAAGACATCACACTGAACCTCTTTCCACAAAGCCATCTGGAAAATCCCTGCCCTGCAGAAGAGAGATGCTCTTCTCTCTCCTGCCCATGTCAATTGTCAGAGCACATGAACTCCCCGCCAATAGATTTCCAAGCAGACTTGTTTTGATGCTGGGAAGGCACCAGCAGTGCACAGCTGGAGGCTCCTGAGGATTTGCTGGCTTCTGTGCAGTCCCTGGGGATCCCGGGTGCCAAGCAGCAGCAGAGCTGGGAAACAGCTCAGGGAAGGCTTTTCTGCAACACCTCTGCCTGTGAAAGGGCCACACAGCCCATCTTCTACAGCCTTGCCACAGCTGCAGCTCTCAGAAAAACTCCTGGAAACCAAGCCTCCCACCTTGCATGCTGTTGCATCCAAGTAAAGCATTTGAGAGTTGCAATTTGAAAAAACCCAGGGATAGATGCAGCCTGAGCCCAGCCCCTGAGCTCTGATCCTCAGCAGTGATACCCCCAAGCAACTCAACGCCGTGTTGTTTCCTGAATTCTCCTTTTCTCCATCATCCCCACCTTGGTTTTCTTTATAACACAAAACCTTCTAGGCAACAGCCCTTCAGGCACAGACACGTTACCTGCAGCAATGAGATCCACAACTTAAGCAGGGATTACACACAATTTCTGTCCACTGTTATTTTTGTCTCAGGGCATTCAGGATTTTAGGAATCGCTGAAGTTGCTCTTTGTAGCCCAGTTTATTTCTGATCACCCTTTCTCCTGTGTTGTTACAGGGAATTTGTCCAACGGTGTTGTCACAGTATCACCGCAGGGTAAAGCTGAGCTGTCACTCCTACTCCCAGCTTTAAATCTCAGTGAGACTCAACCAGTGGGACACACTCGCTCACAGCACACACCAGAAATTTTACATTCATTTATGCCGGGGAACCACTTTTTTAACAACCTTGTAATATTTTGAAAACTCCCTTTGTGCCAAGATTGTTCACACAGAACGAGAGCTTCTTTCTGTATATGCAAGAGCCTTGCTTTGTGTTCCTACAGGAGCTGTGCCTGAATTTTAATGCTTTATAAGCCTCGTTATGAAATGTCTGTTCATTTGTACTGCGTGTACCTTTTCTTCCCCTTCTTGGAAACCACACTCCAGCTCATCTGCAGGAATGAAGACACCCACCTGAACTCCTCCCCCACAGCCTCCTCAGCACAGCTTTACAACTTCCCACCTTGCATTTCCTAAATTCCCTGAGAAGGTGACAATCTCTGCAAATAACAATGTGCAGGATAAAACTCTGGATTTTGTGTAACCTTCAACGAGTTCCTAAAACCTGTAACTGACACACATTTCTCTGACCAGTAAATAGCAGTAGAAAACTAACTTTCAATTAAAATACTCATTTTCACAAGGGTTTGGTTTTTGGGGTTTTTTTGCAACTTATTCTAAAGCCCTGACCATTATTTGGGATATAGTGATTGCAGAGTGTGAAAGGCTTGAGGTACCTCACATTTTTCAGGGGTACTGTACTTGCCAGTCCTTCAGACAGGCAGACCTTTGGAAAAAGCAAGGAAAATGGGGAAAAGAAAACCCTAGTCTAGAGTTAACCTTCTTGCAATCCTTTCAACTCAACTCACTCTGGTATGTAATGCTTTGGGGTAACAGCACAAGGTGCAGTGTCTGCAGGCCAGCACTGGCCCTGCCAAACCTGAGCACAGAGATTTTCCATTACAAGATCCACAAAAAATATGATCCTTTAACAGCTCCTCCCTTTTCTCCCCTCTATTCCCAGCCAGGCCATGCCCATCCTTGCTGTACAAGAGGGATGATTATTCATCCCTCATCTTTTTCACTATGACTTTCCACTACTGAGCAAAGTTACCCAATTCTGAAGGAGGTCCCCTTTCTCATCCAAGGAAAGGGAAAAAACCCTGATATTTGGTAGATTCTGCATCCTTTTGAAACATCTTATTTTACAGAAATATGTTATTTCCAACCAACCCATTCTTATTGTTCATTTAGAACACAACCAGCTTTTTTATTGCAAAATAACACTTAGTGAGAAATAGTCCTTTAGCAGATTTCATTCTTTCTCTATTTTTCGCCCAGCTCGAATGCATACACACAATAAATAAGCTATAATTTTGGTTCTAAAACAGCTGTCATCTCATAAAAACTTGCTGCTCACAAGCAATGTTTGTTGCACATTCAATCCTATAAGGATATAATACACATAATTATGCTATTGTTATTAAGCCAATCATAACAGATACCATATGGACTTTAAAGTGGCTTTGAGAACCATTTTTTAATAAACACACCATCATTGACACATTTTGGAAGAAAAATCCATTTCCTAAACTGCACACTGTGGGTAACACACATGGCTTACTCTTTTGGGGGTGTTTTTATGCTGTATGCACTGAGAGCAACAATACAACTCATAGCTTCTATTGAGCTCTCACTTTCAAAGGCTCCCCAGACTCACTGCACATCATGTTTTTAATACAACAGTGACTGCATGCCAGAATTCAATGCTCCTGCAAATATGCCAACTTGTAGCTACTTTCAAAATGAGCTACTCACTAGGAATTAGTGCCAGGGTAAATCAATGGCACATTCAGCTAGATGTCCCAGCTCCACAAAATGAATTATACGCTATATACAGTCCTTTTGTACGTGTCTGTCTTTTTTGCATCTTTATCAACAAAAGCTGAAAAGACTATGAAATGAAGTTCCAGAAGGCTGTAAATTATCCAGCAAAGGATTAGCAGAACAGGAAGCAATTTTGCCTACCTGCTGCACGTTTAAACACTGGATTCATGTATTAGAATAAATTGTACCCTGTCTAAAACCATTTCACCCCTTCTCAAAAAAGCGCCACTTTCTTTGATTGCTCCTGCTGTGACACACACACAGAGGGACGGGATGCTGGGAGCTGCACCAGCAGCCTACTAATAGCTGAGTGCTGGGCTGTTGTTGGCCAAAAAAAAAAAAATAAAGTCACTTAAGTTGTAACAGCTAATGGGTGGCAGATAATTGAGGGCAGCAAAACTGAACTTGTGAATGCTCGAACGCAAACCTTGCTGGCTGCAGCTGGATGGACACGAGACAGAATCCAAAACTAGGAGGTGGATCACACATGGGGCTGTTAGACTGGGAAAATGGGAGGCCTGGGAAGTGGGAAGAAGGATGCTGGAGCTCAGGCTCATGCTTGGGGGCAGATATCAGGAGCTACTCGTGAACCTGACTTTCAGTCCCACCTCCTCTGGCCAAGATCATCCTTGTGGGGAGGGGCATGGATCATCAAACAGGGTAAAGCCTCTCATCTTGTTGGTTCTTAAACAAATTGCAGTATCCAGAGGTACTATGTACTGTAGGGGTTTTGCCCTCTTTTTTTTTTTTTAAGTAAGTTTCTCACTCATGACATGGAGGTCATCTCCTTTTCTTTAAAAAAAAATACTGCCAAGTGCACACTTGACCAATCTGCAATGCTCTTATTGCAAAATCCAGAAAGCCTCAGGGCTGACTACTCTCATGAACAGCAGGTAAATTTTAGAAATAATTGAAGCTCATGGAGTTGTGTTTGTGAGGGAGGAGCCTTCTCCACAAGGCTAAAACAGCAATTTGCAGAAGTCTCAGCAGCCTGACTGTGTCCCATTTATAAAACCTTCTTTATTCAGTACCCTTTCATTCCCTTCAGACATTCAATCAATTTTCCATCCACATCTCCAAAGTGCAACTGGCCTTACAAGTGGTGTGCACTTGTACCACGTGTCAATCGTCTCCTCCTACAGAACCAGCTTCCTTTATCTAGTACAACCTCAGAGGAACATGTCTAATTCCACCTGACTTCACCATTCAGAGATAGTATATCGTATTTATTTTCATATGGATCATGCACAGTGCCTTAGGTGCTCATACTATGGGCATTTTTATAAGTGTAAAGTTGATTGATTGGTCACAAGACTGTTTTGGACAGCTGTAAAATGGATTTGGCCCCCAGCCACGGTTTGCTCAGCACAGATATACTGTAGGACTGAGATAACTGCAAGAATTCATAACACATATGCTAAGGAATATTACAAACCCCTATTTGTACGGTTGGCATTATACATGCATCGCTAAACATTTCTCAATAGCTAGGCATACTACAACATATAAGAGAATTCTGGCTGGATATTTATCAGGAAAAGAAGACTTATGAAAATGTGCTTTCAATAACTGGTGTGAAGTCAGCCCACTCTGTGCTGATTAGATGCAGTGACAGTTCAGAAACAGCCTTATTCAGCAGAGTACGAGGCAATCACCCGCTGTATGCAGGCTTCAATTGGGAGCTTCATGCTTTATGCTGAGTGACTAAATGCCAAAAAAAAAAAAAAAAAATCAAGATGACTGCATTAATTGCCATCTTCAACTTGAATGGCAAAAAGAAATCCAAAATCCAACGCCACCTCTCCACCTGGGTTCTTTTTCCACGGTTTTCTCAAGTGCTGTTTCAAAAAAATCCCCTTTGTAAGATTGACTCACTATAGTAATGCTATTTTTATCAAAATACAAAGGCACCACCATTCTAGGAACTCATCTTTTTATATAAACTATACAAGTTTGATATTAGGATTTTTTTTATATGCAGAGTAGTATCTTCGTACCATTTGATGCTTCTCTTTATTGCAAGTTGCAAGGGTGCCCTTGTATTGGAGCTGGTATTTCTGTTCTTGAAATCTGGTCTTTAAGAGTCTCAGTTTTGAAAGAACTGGACTATTTTCAAGCAGTTAAGTCACCAGCATAAATATTTCACATACAGGATAAAAATAAGGTTTTCCTAAACTTTCTAGTGTTCTAGAGCTTCCCAGTATTGTACTGGTAATGTCAAAGACTGCAGCCATTACAGCCAAGCTTGTGATGGATCATCCTTTATTCTATTTCTACACTACCTTCAAATAATGGTCAAACCAACACATTTCACTTTAAACTTATAATTCTCTTGTTTTGGTATATTTGCAAACTACCACCTGTAACAATGTGGAAACGTTACAGCCACCGTGATATGTGTGGTCTGGGTGCTTAAAAATATTTGAGAAGGAACTTATTTTTCATCTTTATGTTTTGAATAATCCCTTCTATACCAAATAACACATACAACTTTATTACTAGTATAAAGGAAAATATTTAATTCAGATGAGGACTAGGTAAGCATTTTGGACAGCCTGTCTTCTCTTTGCAGAAGAAGCATGGCTCCAACCACAAACAGCAGGAAACTCTCTAATTAGCCTCTAAGCTTTGGATGTAGTAATTTGGCAAATCTCATCCGAGGAGAAAGCAGCATTTGTCCATGCCAGATACAAGCACCTCTTCCTAAATTTCATGATCAGTCTGATTTTCTTTTCTACAATGAAATAGGCCAGGGTTTTTTTTTTTTCTCCCGCTACAAAACCTAAAATAATTTTCAGTTAGTGTGTCCAAAAAGCTCTGCTGGACACCACTGAATCAGCACTGCTAAGGAAAAAAACACCTTTTCCCTCTCTGAGACAACCCTGATGTTAACTTAGGAATGTTCCTGCAGGCTGATTCACTCCAGCCCCACAGCATATGTTCACCTTTAGGAGCACACGAGTGACGTAAATGAGAAAGGCCCGTGTTAATGGTTTGCTGGATCAGCTCCTAGTCCACAGTTGGTTACCCACTTAATCTGCTGCTGATCCCCTGTGTGCTCACAGGGCCTTAGAAGATGCCATGGGAAAACAGGAATGAAAAGATACAGAGACAAGATGGGCCGTTATGACAGTTCACTGAATCATCCAGAGCGTGGCTGATCAACCACAGACAAGAGTTAAATCAAATCAACACAGGGTTTGGGGATCAATGAAACCATATTGCTGGAGTCATGCTGTTCACTGGCACTTCAACATAAAACTAACACAATCAAGCTACCACAGTTCAGGCTACCATTAAATTTCTCTCCTTGGACTGCAAAGCGTTTTTGACTATCTTCTTTTTAACTTCCTTAAGTTGAGTTGATTTTTAAGGCAATCCATTAAAGTCAGAAAGCATATTTTTCTCCCCTCAACAAAGAACATCCTTTAGTGGCATGGCAATGTCACTTTGCCAACAATTAAAAAGGCCTGATTTATACAGTCTTCAGTATCAGTGCATGGGACAATGAAATGCTTCCAGAAAATTGAACCATTTTGTATTTTCTGTCTCCAGGGAAAGCCACAGAGACATAGGCCAACACAGTTATATGTCATTTCCAAAATGAAACATGGCACTTGATAAAGAAGGAATATCTTCTAGGTAGGATGCTTGCTAAGTAGGTCCAAGCTGTCAAAGCATCAAAGACATCACCTTTTCCTCCTGTCACTCAGAGTGCTGGCAACCCAGGCACATTACCATGAGAACAGAGATACTGCTGAAGTTAAAAAAAACCCTCAAACAGCAGTGGAAGCTTTTCATTTTTGCACTACAAAAGAGTCCACCAAAGAGAGTTTGGTGGAGGCATGCCAAGGTTAACTTTTTTACTTGTGAAAGTAATAATAAAAAAACATTTTTAAAAATTCAAATGAGACATACACAATTATAGAATTTAGTTGGAAAATATCTGCAAGATCTTTCCACTGAATTCCCCAATTAATTAATCTTCAATACCTTGGCAACTACCACGTTTCATAGGATCATGGGATGTTGTGGGCTGGAAGGCACCCAAAGGACATCTTGTTCTGACCATCCTGGCATGGGGAGGGACACCTTCCACCCCACAGGTTACTCAGGGCCCCATCCAGCCTGACCTTGAACATTGCCAGAGATGGGGAAGATTTCATAAATTTTTAATGAGAACAAGTTTTTCAGCTCACATTGTAGTCCTGAAGAGTGAAAACAAAGACAGAAATGATGGGACAGAAAGGCAAGGGAAAGAGAAGGGAGTATTTTGAAGTCCTACACTCAGCACATGCTGGTGATACCTTTAAATTGAGAGAGATTTAAAAGAGGTAGAGATTTAAAAATAATCTTTGCAAGCAGTAACAAGCTGCAGAAGCTTTTCAGCCTCCCAGGTAGCCACTGACAGCATCTGGTGTCCTCCCTGATGGGACAGCACTGAATCCTGGGCAGGGTGGCCTGAGCCAGGCTGCACCCAAGGACCACGATGGTGCTCCCAGGCCTGGGAGCTGCAGCTTCAAAGAGTTACATGAGGCCTTCATAAAATGTGTGTGCATATTAAGGAAGTGCTATAAGTCTCACATGCATTTCTAAAACTGCACAAAAATTAATTAAAGTAGAATTAGGGTGCATTTTTTTCCCTCTGCCATTATTTTCACTTTGGCTTCCTCATGTGATCCTAAATCCAGCAGAAGTGTGTTTTGACCACTGATGGATGAATGCCAACAAAGTGTCCTCCCCTAAAATATCACCTGGTGATGTTTCTGAGTTCTTTGCTGGGGACAAGAGTGGTGAGGCAAGGCAAAAGACAATCTCTTTAAAGAGAAACAACATGGCTTGGGCAGAGCAGTGCAGCAGCAGCTGGGTCACTCTGATCAGACACTTTGAAGAGCTGATGAAAGCTGCAGCACTCAGGGGAGTTGTGAACAAAAGCTTTTCAATACTTGTTCACTCAGGACACACACTAACAGCCCAAATATTCTAAATATTCCTGCTTCCCACTTCCATGCATGGCTCCTGACAAAGATGGACACTGAAGGGGACGTAATGCCACACTCCACACACTTCTCATCACAAGTTACCCTGGCAAAATTCAGTGCAGGGGGACAACAACAGGGTTTGAGAGTGAAGACCCACCTTCTGTCTGAAAGGTTTTAGAGGCAAAGAAGGAAAACATCCTCTTAAATCTGCCATCTCCTCTTCCCCAGACAAGCTACTCTCTTGCTCCTGCTACACAGCCCTTCTCTATGCTCACAGCACATATCTTACAGGCCTCCAAATCCTCTTCCTCCTTTTGAGAATAAAACTTCTGTAGGTCTTAAAACACACTCTGATAGACCTAGTGTGGTTAATGAAGTTAAATGCCACAGCCTGGAAGGAAGCAGCTGCCCTGGAGCAGAGGAACAGCTCTGCAGTCTCTCCTCATTTAACTCCTGGTTCCCCAAAGCTCCTACGTTTATTTTGGCCCAATACCATCACCTTTGGTACAAGTACAAAGACCCTTGTATCTCCAGACTAGCTGCTCTGGCTTGGGCAGCAGCTACAATTCAGATTTCTATTTTAAACTTGGGCCAAAACCTGTCATCTTTTCAGGGAGCACAGCAGCAAATACATCAAAGTGTTCATGGTCTTCCGTTAACTTTCCTGCTATTTGCCCTAAAGGACAAGCCTGCTCCAAAACTGTCACGATTAACTTGGACAAAGGGGAGAGTTGAAGGCTACAGAAGCATCTTAGGAGAAAGAAACCCATGGTGAGTCCCAAGAGGCTCTCATGGGAGCACAGAAATAGTGCACCAGCAGTACCAGGGGTGTAGCTCTGCTCCCCACACCAGCACACGGATGCTCAGCCCCGGTTCCTGCAGCCTCAGCTCCTCCAGGGAAATGCACACACTTGGTACTGCAGGAAACCCTGCAAGGCAAACCCCTGGAATACAAGCCCTGCTGCTCAACTCTGAGCTTAATTTAGGAACCAGTTTAGGATTTCAGTTGGGCTTTATTAGTGAAGTTGATGGACTGAGAAGAGCTCGCACAAAGCCGTGGTCTCCGAGCCATGGCTCTCGCAGCAAGGAGGTGATTTTATTGACAAAACTGTTCCACAAGTGGAGTAAACTGTGGTTTAGGTGAGCACTGCTTACTGCTCATGTGCTCCCCTCCAGGGTTATCAGGAAGGAGTCATTCACCCCTGTGATAAGCATTTCAATGACAATTTCCTAATACTGCACCCACTGTGATACACAGAGAAAACCCATTCCCAAAAAGCCTTCACCTAAGACAAGAAAGGTATTTATATGGAAGCTTGCTAGCTTTTAAGAAAACACAAATGTACTGACAAAAGTGTTTTCCAAATCAACTTAATGAATACCAAAAATGCAAGCCAAATAGATGACCCAGGGAAGAAAATTTAAAAGGAGGGTGGGTACAGAAGGCATCAGGCACTGAGTTGCATGGATGGCATACAGGGATGTTTCTGCACAGTTAAAGATTTTAAAAACAACTGGTGGGACAAACAGTAACCCAGCTAATCCTTGGTACTGGCACGCTGCCTATTTTGAGAGAGCAGCAGCTGGTGAATCTGACGTAAGTCCCTGCATCCAAAGCAGGAACTTACTGTAATGAAACCACAGCCCACATTGGAAAAAAGACTGTAAATTCGACAAAAAAAAAAAAAAAAATTAAAAAAATAAATCAGGATCTCAATACACTATGTGCCACATTTCCATCCAAGTAAAATTAATCACAGAATGCCACAATTAGGCTGATTCAAAAAAACCAAAAAGAATAGGGGAAAAAAAAAAAAAAAAAAAAACACAACCAAAAAAAAAATCCCAAAAATCAAAACCATCAGTTGGACTGAACCTAGTATTTAAAAAAAGAGAAAAAAGAAAAAAAAAAAAAAAAAGTGAGGATGAAGAAATTACAAGCCTTGCATCTTCTTTGGTTTGAAAAGTACAAACCTAAGACCTTAAGTGGCATAAAAACACCAGAAGCCTGAGGCGTTAGCAGAACTACGTGGACTGGAAAAAATAGGCACATTAGTGAACCACCTAACTCAGGATCCAGTTACTCTTCCACCCCCATTAGAGCACTGCAAGAATGTCAGTCCCTTTATCTTGGACACCGTGAGAAAAGCACCTTCTGATAAAAACATCCACACCTCTCTCTCCCCCTCATTCCCTCCCTCTCCCTGTCCTCAGAGGAGGGCCAGGTTCAGGTGAGGCTCTGAGCAGATCCTCATTCTCTGCATTTCCCTGACTAACTGGTTTCCAGGATTGTTTTTTGCCTCTCTTTCAGAAAATCTAATGGGGGACAAAAAAAAAAAAAAAAAAAGGGGGGGGGGGCAGGTTGAGGAAACCAGTGCTTTTTAACCTTCCTCTTAGCTGTTTGATAATAATTAGCATGGGGAGAAATTACCATCTGCATAATGGCAGGAGCAGTCACGCAACGCCCCTGAATCTCATTTCAGGAATTTCAGTTGCTGCACCTGGTAAGGGTAATGGAAGGTGCCGATTTCATGGACAAAAAAAAAACCTCAAAAGATCTTTAAATGGGCTGAGAGGCACACAAAGGGGTGAAGAGGGTTATATTTCATTTAGGGATGATAGAAGAGGAAGTCATCAGGTCATTAAATCGTTTAATTTGCTCTATAAGCAAATGAGTGCATAAACACCAGAGTTCTGGTCGTACTATCTCTGACTGACCTTCAATGTCAAATATGCTCAGTTTAGAAAGAAAATGTTTTCTTTTGTCTTTAAGAGCCAGCCTTGTAAAAATAGCTCCGGAGCTGAAAGTCAAGCTGTGTTCTTTTCTGTTCATGCATCACCATAGAAATTGGTGATGGAAAACTTATTAGAAATTGTCACTGGAGTCAGCAGATACCGGCTCTCAATAATCTTTGGCAGCTCCGACGAGTAAGAAAGGGGCTGTTTTCCAGATCAGAACTCCTCTTGAAACAACCAGATTGTGCCTGCAGGGCTGTGCGTGGAGCAAGGGCACGGAGAGGGGCTGTGGATCAGGGGGGATGGGACTGAAGTGACTCGCTTTTTTTTCTCCCCTGACTCGCAGATCTTTAATGCACCGCCTGCCCCCGCCCCAGCCGCCGGCGGAATTTGGTCACGTTGTGTGTGTGAAGCCGGGATGAGCTGTGGGCTTGCCAGGAGCTCCCTGCCTTCCTTCTCCTGCGCCAGCCTCAAATGTGCCTCTGAAAGAAGCGCTCCGAAAATTTTAGCTGTTCTCATCAAGCACTCGTGCTTCTTAACCCTTTGCTAATTCCCAGCCTGTGCTGCACATTTCAACCTCAGAACTCTGCTGAAACCAGATCAGCCTCCCTCGATCCAACCTCCAGACTGCCTTGATGCCGAGCCCAGTTCTGCTCAATGTTCAAAATCTTCACAGATTTCTCTGTGCAGCCAGAAGAACCAAGCTCAACACAGAAACTAAATCTGTCCTACTTTAACATCTTTCATTTCCAGCATTTAATTCCTAGCTTTTGATGCATGAGAACCAGCACTTCTCTAAATCAGCTTCTCCACTGCTTTTATAGACTGTACAGCATTGATCCAGGCTTTCCCAGTGCCGTTTGCTTTGGCATCACCATCACCCCAGGAGAAAGGCTGCTGCAGAACAGCACTGGGAGAAGCAGCTCCAAAAGGGAGTTTTGGGAAGCATTACAGATCCAGTCCTGACCCTTCTCTTCCCCTCCCATGTAACACAGTAACTTCTCAGGTCTAAGGAAAATTTATGCAGCTCCCAAAGGAGACACACTTCCTTCCCTGGAGAAAAGGCAGCTGGAAGTCTCCATTTAATTTCTGGAGTGCTTTGCATACCATGAGTGTTATGCATCTCACATTTTGACTTCAGTAAATTATTATATCATCACGGAAAAACATTATAAATATTACATTGAAAACAAACATAGAAGTATAATTTATAACCACTGACTCAAAACAAGCTGCCTTGGAACTCCCAGGCCACGGGGCCACCACTTGCCTCTGCTCATCATCCTGTTCACTTTGTCTCCCACGAGTGTCATCACAGGGAAAAAGGTGAGATACTTGAAATCTCATCAAGTTTATAGTTAATGAAGTTGTTTAGCATGGATGAAATTATTTCCTATTACATACATGACAGAAATCCTGCATAAAATAATTTTATGCCTTAATATTCACAGAATTTCTGCATTCTTCACACAGGCTTTGCTTTAATTATCTATAATGATTAACTCTACCATTTAAATGTAAACTGAATCATTTCTGGCACCATGAGAAGGGAGGAAGCTTTACACTGATGTGATGCAAATAGATCAATGTAACATAATAAATGAAACATTTTGGGCTAAAAGTTGCCATTTTACTATTCAAATATTGCAGTCTTCTTTATAGATTGATACGAAGATGCATTGAAATAACATTCTGTGTGGTCCCTCACACAAGGATTAGGAACAGCCTCATCTGCCTGGTCTATAACAAGAGCTGGAAGATGCTCTGGAGGTTGGACACACCAGGAACCTTAAAGGTATTCTGTATTTTGGACTTCTGTCCTCAGCAGGGATGAGCAGATTGCTAGATATTACTCTTGGTAATGGATGACCTCCTTCTGTTGCTCTTTTGAAATCATATGATTTTTTCTTCCAAGATATTTGTTGGGAAGGTTTCCTGGAAGGCAGCAGAAGTGGTTTGGGATGTGATTTCTCCAGCTATCTTTGAAGTCACTCATTTCTGAAATAGAAACTTGGAGACAAAACTTCCTTCCTAATGAAAAATTAAGAGTGGAGGAAATAGGGAGCAGGGTGGGGATTTTTTGATTTTCCACCACTATTTTAAAAGACGTTTTACCTCATTCAAAAAAACCAAGAGCGTGTCTCAGAGAATCCTTAGAAACAGAGATGTTTAACATGAAAAATCAAGTGCAGTTGTACAAAGGCACAGTGAGGTGGGGTTTTGGCAGATGGACACTGCTCCTTCTCCTCTGCAGGCAGGGCTTGCACACAGCCACACACTTGTGCAATTTACCAGGGCATCTCAACTGCACTTCAGGTGCAGAAGAGTGTCACTGTAGGACACGAAAGACTCCAAATATTTGAGAAGGCAAAGAGCATAGAAAAAAGGCTTTATTGTCTAAATTCTTACTACCTTTTATAAGGTGTTCCCGTACAGACTTAACATGATTGGTGAATAGGAACGACACCACTCTATTCCCACTGGTTAACTGGAGAAACAGCAAAACACCACCTGGACAAAGATTGTTTTGAGAAGGAGCTTTCTTGAGAAATTTTTCCTTGGGGAAAAAAGTTAGCAGCTGCTAGCAGGCTAAAATCTCTCAGGCCCACAGAAGAGCAGAAACTCCACACACCACCACATCCTTCAGACTGATCCCTACTCCAACACATGTCCCCATCACTGCTGAGCCAGCCAGAGCCCAGCTGGGCGTCGGGCAGCACAGACTGACTGTGCTACACGGGCTTTGACTCAGCTCATGCCAGCTGATGAGGTGCCCTGAGCACCAGGAAATAATTTGCCAAGGTGTTTTGCTGCTCCTGAAGCCAATCTGTAATTTTACAGCGTTTTGATTTTTATAGGAAAGCTTCTATTAAAACAGAAAAATCTAAACTCCAGCCTGGAAGAAGCTCAGCTGCACGTTCAGAAGAGGAACATCTCAGTCACATGCACGTCAGGCCAACATTTCCTAAGTAGTTTATGAAATAATCCCCAAAATGTATACAAAAAGAAGTTTATAGCATTTGAAAACGTATTGTATTTCACCCCAATTTCACAGTCGTCCTCTTCCCACACCATAACGGCCCAAGTTTCCAATCCTGCCCAAAGGTTTTGTTTTGTTTCACAAAATAAAACCACAGATTTCTTCATTATAGGCCACTCAGGATCTGTATAGTGAGAATATTTCCAGAAGATCTGACATCCCTTCATTAAGATAGGTTACATCCCTGGCAGACTAAACGTTAACTTGAGAAGTCTAAACAGATGCTGTACAAGAAATACATTTTTCGTGGCACATGGTGAAATAGCAGCACTGCTGAAACCAATTGATCCAGTGACATTACAGCAAGGAGATGCTGTAGCTTAGAAAAACATCAACTTCATTTCAGCCCCAAACAAGTTATAACAGCAGCAATGTTGGCTCAGGGCATTTTCAAGGAATTAATAACCAGCCAGGGTTAGTAGCCTGAGGCAAAGTCAAGGATTAAGCACTATGAGGATAAACACATACAGCAGCTTCAAATAATATAGTTGACTTCAGTTTAATCATTTTGTTTCACTTTCAAAAAAACCTATGATCTCCAGACAGAAAATATAATTCATATCAGCAAAAGAATATACACATACACACCCCCCCCAGGCAAGAGCTGAAGAGATAAATGGGAACACTGTAAAAAGTAAACATTTTCTTCTTAGCAGCAGAAGGAGAAGGCTTCCATTGGTTACAATTAAAACAAACAACCAAGAACTGCAGAAAAGAGGCAAATATTCCCAAAGGAAGACACAACAGAGCTGCAGAGGGACTTTTGCCAGGGCATGGAGTGATAGCACAAGGGGAAATGGCTTCAGAGTGACAGAGGGCAGGGTCAGATTGGCTGTTAAGAAGGAATTGCCTGTGACAGTGCTGAGGCCCTGGAATGGGTGGCCCAGAGAACTTGGAGATCCCACATCTCTAGAAACGTTCAGGGCCAGGTTGGATGGGGCTTTGAGCAGCCTGGTCTAGTGAAAGGTGGCCCTGCCCAGACTGTTGGTGTTAGGACTGGATGATCTCTAAAGGTCCCTTCCAACTCCAACCATTCCATGATTGTATAAAAAAACACCCAAAGGATGTTAATGACTGTATGGGGCAGTAAAGGTAACTCAGGTGATCCCAAAGTTCAACATTTTCCCCCCAAGAACAGTGGACCAACCTTCTACCACAGCCTTCACCAGCCAGGACTGCTCACAAAACTGAGTGAATATACTAATGTGTTTATGCTTTTTTTTTCTGCTCAGCTAGCAAATAAAAGATCATCTCTGATATTTCCTTTCTTTGAAAGGACTACATACTTCTTTTCACTAAAAAAAAATCAACCCAACAAACTTAAGACTAATCTGGAAAATGTGTAGTCAGAATGGGATTCAGATTTTACTAATAGGTAAGTCAAAAGCATCTCAAAGGTACTGCCATGAGCCTTAAGTTTAAAAATTGCAATAAAGAAGCTAAACAACAGTGTCAGCTAAAACTGACACTTGAATTTTTAATAAAACTATTTCTTTGAATCACTCAAAGTCAGGATGGAATAATTGTAAGACAGTATGCTTCAGCATCTCTTTATTTGAGAAGGTCTAACCAGTTGCTATCCTAACTCAGAGAGCCTGCAGCTGCAATGTTTACATTTATTTTTGCAGATCAAGAGGAGAAAGAAGCCTCTTCTACCTGGGTGGCTTTTTAACACTTACACCTAAAGGCAGCACATGGCATTTGCTCTCTTGCAGAAGGTAATTTTCTCTCTCTTTTTTTTTTTTCCTTTTTTATTTTTTGTAAGCAGGGAAAAGTCACTCCCTTACATCACTGAAGATGTTTAAAGGACATTGCAAAATTTTGATGTTACTTTACTTTGGGACTCTTCTTTCAGTATTAAATGCAGTAGAGAAAACTTACAGTTGGTAACTATGAAGATTCCAAGCTGAATCTTTCAGACAACACTTCTCATTTATTACATAGACAAAAATCCCTGGAGTCAGTTAAATATTAAGGTACAATGGAAAAGTTATTCGTCTTTTAAATCTCTACTTTATATTGATATGGTGATAAAAATACATTTATTATTATGATTTACTTTTGAAAATGTATAAAAGGTAGGAATTTATAGACAGGTTTTCGATACTCAAAATGTAATCTGACCTCAGTGAAGTCAGAGGATGCATTGTCATGGACTGAATTAAGACCTCACTGTAAGCTTTTGTTTGATCACTCCTTGTTCAGAAACATGACAGTCATATCCCTGGAGATCTGTTTGACTGGAGTTGTTTTTAGTCAAAACATTTCTCATGTGACCAGCACTTCCTGACTGGCCCCAAAACTGCTGTCACTGCCTGGAACAGCATCATCCACCTCCCTGAGCACGAGCTCTGCAGCAAGGGACCCCAGAGCTTTACTCCAAGTTCTTACAATACCCTCCTGCAGCTCCAGGGGAATAACATCCCTGAAGACAGAGACAGTGTTCACGCATGGATATCTCCCAGGGA
Organism: Argya squamiceps; assembly: GCA_037834095.1. Lineage (NCBI taxonomy): Eukaryota > Metazoa > Chordata > Aves > Passeriformes > Leiothrichidae > Argya > Argya squamiceps. The sequence continues at coordinate 6,504,700 of JBBMKD010000145.1, read as the reverse complement.
TGGTGGAAAGGTTAAAGTTTTGAGAGCACAGCACTTCCATCTTGGTGAAGGAAAACATACAGCAGGGAAAGAAAGACAAAACTTGTCAGTTGTTGGAGACAGAATGGAAAATTCAAAAAAAAGAAAAAAAACTGCAAAAAATTTTCAGGGGCCTTACAGTCTAATATAAAAAAAAAAAAAAAAAAAATCAAATGCTGGAGTGTTTTACTGGAAGTTCCTTTCACAATAGCTGGTGATGAAGGATGAATGAATGCCATTCCAAGTGCTGAGACGTGTTTTCATTGCCTCTTACAGACAGAATATTCTTGAATATTGAGCTATATTCTTCCAATGCTTTTCTACCTATAAATTCTGCACTTAGCACAGGGTTATCCATTTGGTGAATTGCAAAAGCACGTAATAAAATGCATTTTATCATGTATATGTGACAGCCTCACTTGCTGTTAAAGTATCTTCCAAATACTATCATGCTCTTGAAGAGCTCTAAAATAAACATCAAACCCCAACCACAAGCGAGAAACTCTATCCTCCTGAACAATTGAGTGTTGCCACAACTTTACCCCAATCTCAAAGTACAAGTATTCAGTTCAAGTCCAGCATTTGCAGGGAATTATCCCATAAATTTTAAGTGTCAGGTGCATCTTCTTTTTACCTTTCAGGAACAAGTGGTCATCTAATTTTTCACTTCTTAGACAAAACAGTTTCCATGCCATCAATCCACAAAGTTGACAGTATTATGAAAAAACCCATGCCAACAAACTTGTAATAGATTCAGGCTTCTACATTAAGTTTTATTTCTGCTTCTACTCCTAACTCAAAAATACTAGTCAGTCTCCATGTTTAAAGAAGGAATTTTTTGACAGTTTATGCCACCAGTTCAGATGGTTTAGCTGCTGAAAAGAAAAAAAAAAAAAAGAGCAAAACCCACAAAGCACCAAGCAAACAAAAAACCCCACGTCTTCTCCTCAGAGGTCACCTGGTGTTGTCCCAGAGGAAACAGCTTGACTAAAACCAGTCTTATTACTATCCACACAAAGCAGAATGCTTCCCAAGTACTTATTTTTATATCTTGTCAACATTTGCACACTCTTTGTGTCTGCAAATTCCAGAGCAGCGTGCACAAGCTGTCAGCTACCTTTATGCAATGCTGCACCCTTCTCAGAACTCGTAAAATCCTGATTCCCAGTTAGACAACATAGCTGTCACATCAAAATAAATTCAAACATTTAAATTGGAGCACACTGCTCACCCCAAAATCTCTTTCCAAAGCGTCTCGGGCACTGAATTGGTGACATTAAACAGACAGAATGGCTGTCTGCTAAAAGCTGCATCCATAATTAAGCAAGCAGAACAGATGAAGTGTGCTACAATGACAGGAAGGTGGGATTTCAGTCACCTCAGGTAAGGTTTCCATGGGTTAAGGCAACCAGCTCCCATTTATCTGTCAAGAGTTTCCCACAGACAATGGAAAGGAATAAACGGCTTAAGACAGCAATTACTCTAACTTATCTTCAATTCCTAATTTAATCAAGCTGAATCTCTTTCTGTGATTTATTTCTCTCCATTGATTGTAACCTGAGAGACGTGGAGCTCACATTTAGGTGTGTAAAGGTTAGACATACAAGAGGAAGTAAGATGGATCTTACCTTACTGACATGTTTCATCCTAAAGCATGAGACTGAGGAAAAGGCTTTCCTCCACAGCTCAAGGGACTTGAGAACTATGGAAATGCAGTTTCATGAAAACACACAGTGCATATTGCTAACAAAAACCAAGATCTTGCTATAAACATATGCACAGAGATGGTCTGGGCTTTAAAAAATGAGAGTGTGGAGAAGCAGCATCTCCAGCAGGGACAAAATCTGATCTGACAATTGATGGCTGTCACAGACAGTGCAGGCAGCAAATCCCTTGGACTGATGATCAGTGGATCCTATCACTCAAACACCCGGATTTTTGCAGGCATGTGTTAAGGACCTGCTGCAGGACTCCTGAGCCTCTGTTTATTCCTGCTCATGCCTTCAGGAATAAACAGGACATTATGTTTCTGGTCAGCTCAGCCAGAGTCCAGCCAATCTTTCCCTCCACAACAAAGAAGCCAAAAGAGCAGATGCAGAACACAGAATGTCAAAGCATTTACCTCATTGCTCTGGCAAGAAATGTCACACACCACACAGAACAAACTGGACTACTAAGAAACACCCCAGTGCATGTTTATCTATCCTCCACACGATGTCCTGGCACCTGCCATCTTAGATTTCCATCAGCTGGAAATTCCAATGAGACATAAAACATCATTTGGGCAGTAAAGGACCAGAAGATGGCCCAGACAGGTTGGAGAATCTCCATCCTGGGAGCCATGGGAAGCTGGGCTAGACTCTACCCTGAGCAAACTGATGTAGCTGAACACAGGGCTGGACTGGAAGAGTCCAGAAATCCATTTCAACTCTTGGTATACTGTGCCTGTCCTTTCAGCAAGCAGCATCATGTACTGCAAAACCAGCATCTATAGCTATGTACAGGAAAGCAGTCCCAGTTGTACATCATCCTGGTTTTGACAATTTTCACTCAGAGAGGGAAAAGGTCCCTTTACTCTTGAATAAACATGTTAGAAAAACTTGCAAAACTACCACACTTTTGGCCAAACTACCATTTTGATTACATTCTTGAAGGTGTGAACATCTTTTATTATTCAGTTTATAAACCTGAATTTAGCACCTCTCCTCCTCCCCACCATCACACCACCCCCAGAAAAAAGAGTCATCACTACACATGGATCAACCACAAACAAAATCATTTAGAGGAACAGGGAAAAATCATCTTTTATCATCTGTGCCACCTAGCAACACACAGTACTGGATCCAAAACATTTGCAGATCTGACACAGAGGAGCACATGAGCATCAGAATAGGAGAAGAGATAAAATCTCCTTTCCCATTTCAAAGCTTCCACAGGCACAAGAGCTTTCCATTAATTCTGAAATATTGTCATGCTCACAACAGAACTCAAACATTATTTTTCAATTGCAAACTTGATTTTTGAGCAAATACAGCATTTGGAGGTTTTGTGTATGTGTGTGTGTGACTGACAATTTCATCTTCTATAAATCATAACCAGGCCAAGTATTTCTGAGGTATGAAAAATTTTGCTGAACTTCATAAAATTAAATACAGGGCAACTACACTTTGCCTGATCTGCTGTGTGCAGCAACAGAAAGGACAGTCTTTTCTCTTTCAATTACTACAGTAGGCAGACTTAAAGGTTTTGAGACCAGATTCCTTCAAGAACATGAGAATTTCATCCAGAATAATGAGCAAAGTATTACTAAAAAAATGAGCATAAAATAGGCACACATAATTACTTGCATGCTACTTGTTTATTACAATTTATCACTTAGCTACTTCAGTTCCTGAGCCAGGGACACAAACACTGACAGACTGCACACAATATTGGTCCCAAAATTGCAGCACGTCTGAGGACAGGCTTGAGGCCTCCTGGCTTCAGTGCTCTAGCACTGGAGTAACCTTATTTCAGTTTTAAAATGTATTTCATATTTAAGCAGTGTTATCTATACAAACAATGCGTTTGACTTGCAGTTCAATAAACAGCATCATGGATGTCATTTTAATTCTTTTTTAAAAATTGCAAGGTTAGTCAACTACAGTACTTGGAGAGTCAGTCTAGAACAAATGAAGTATTAAACATCTTTAATTTCAGTCAACAGTCTGGAAACTACTGTAGCTTTCCACTTTTTAGGCATTCCTATTCATAATTCACCAGTGGATACAACAAAAACAATACTTTATTCATAAGCTGGGGAGTAGGTTCTGCATGCACAAAAAATATTTAATTTAGGATAAATTCTGAGAAACTTTAAAAGACATCCCTCTCCTGCTGGGTTTTTCTTTTCCCCTAGAAAAAAACAAATTCAGTGGAATTCAATTTAGGAGATGGTCAAAGCACATTTAAAGATTTGTTTGGACAGATACATACATATTCATTTTGACATTTTCATCTTGATTTTTGACTAGTCATTTCCCAACTGAAGGTATAAAATAGGTATCTTTTATGTATCTCTCTCACTATCTTATCTTAGCCATTCTGGACAAAGGGAAGTTCATTACTCATCTTTAGATTGCTTTTTAAAGATTTTAAAGTAAAACATCTTTCCTGCAGATTCTGTAATTTCTTTTTTTTTAATTAGAATTTAAAACCAGCAGCTTGCTTTAATCTTTGCATGTGGAGGGGACTCCAGGAAAGTGATGAAAGGTTTGCCAAGCAAAAGGAAGAGGCAACACAGAGACCAGAATGGAAACGAGCACAGGAGATGAAGGAAAAAAACATTGAAAAGAAATTCAGATATTAAGATGAATGAGGCAAAACAGAAGTTCAGAAGCAAACATCAAGATTGACAGCTGTCAGGAACTGAATCACCTATTCAATCAACTAAGCAGCTCATCATGGGCAGAAATAAACTCCTCCAGAACACTCCATCAGCCTCCCTTGAATCCCACTGAATGCAGCTCGGGGCTCGCTCTTGCATGAAAACCTCATCTTTGCATTGTTTCTTCTTAAAATTCTGTGCTGCAAAGCAATAATCAGCAGTGACTGGTGATCCACTGTAATTCCAAAATCCACGAAAACCTGACAAATGGTGGCATCAATTCACAAAATGTCACACGGCAGCAATTACTGTCCTGAACTGGTCCTCAAATTACACACACAGCACCTTGTCACCAAAATCAGAAGGAATATTTGTTTCTGCTCAAACAGGGGAAGAAAGTCAGCCAGATGTCTGTATGGAATTGCACTCTGCTACAAGTTCCTGTTACAGTTTTAAAGACAAAACTGAAAATGGGTGCAGGACGTGCACTTTGCACTGGGCAGAAATTCTGAGGGGGCGACCATGACTAGTGGGGCTTTAATAACAACACAGAGAGCCCCTCCAAACTCAGCTCTAGAAGAAAATGGGGATATCACTCTGGTTTTAAAAGCTTCTTGAAAGCAGAACTGAATTTGTTAAGACTGTAATAGGAGATGTGCATAGATTAGTCAAAAAATCAGTTAGCTTCTGTTAAAACCAAGGAAACTTGGCCTGTTAATTTGTGGTACTTTTGGATTTGCAAATAATTTCATTTCAAGTCAGAAAGGTTTGTAGAGCAAGTAACTCCTGTTCAGGCTTTGCTTCCCCATCACCCTCAGGATCTCTACTCCTGCACACTGCTAAATGTTCCTTACTCACCAGAAAAAGGGAACCAAAGAACCAGAAACGTTCTTTCACTTTAGCTTTTCTATTGCCATGTAATGTACTTAATCAATATTTATTTTAGCATAGGAGAAAAGAATACATGACCTTTGTTTAGAGAGCTGATTCTTAGATTTCAATTATCAACAGATCTGTGCTGGTTAAAGCCCTTTGAGAGGATTTTAATACAGTGAAGCAATAAGGCAAGCCATAAACCAGAAAACCCAGCACTCTGCATTAGTTCATTTCAAAGTAAACATAGAAATTAAATGATTGCTCTATAATGTCTCAGAGACTGCAAAAACAATGACAAAAGGGTAACTACCATACTGATGTAAATGTTTTTATAGGATCCAATTAAGACACTGCAGTGTTGTTTTGCCTTTTAAGTTCTGTTCAATACTTTATTTGTGCCTCATACCCTTCACCCTCTCACTTCTAAGGAAAAATTCCTATTAGCTTGCTCTTACTTCTTGACACAAGAACCATTTTCAGCTTGATGCAAAAAATGAACAGCTGAAGCTTTTTAGGGGAGGGCTCAGTTAGCAATTTTCTATTCCCATCCAACCTTCAGAGCACCTTGGAGGGATGGGGAAGAGAACGTGGTGCAGCAGATCTCAGGGCTGTGTTGGACTTTCCTGGGATTCTGATAGGAAACATGGGATGCTCCAGAGGTTTTGGCTGGTTAGACATGGCCAGTGACTGCTGCTTTGTGTAATGAGTATCTGAATTATTTGCAACTAGAGGACAACCCCAACTTTCAATTCTTCAGAGAACAACCAGGTTATGACATTATGCCCATAATTTTTGTTATTCACTAAGTGCCTTCTTACCCATAACCACTTGTTACCCTGTTTTTTTATTTACCAGTTGCCTTTTTTCCCCTGTATACATAAAACCCTTTCCACGAAGGCTAACTCCCTTTTCCTTTCCTCAACTTCATTTTCTACATTGAGTTCATTTTTTCTGAACTCTTCAAACTGAGTATTATCTTCAAAGTACACAAGTTTACTTATCTATCATTTCAGCCTGATGCCCTAAAACAACATATATACTAATAAATCTTCATAAAATGCAAATGGCCAACCGATTCATCAACTGACTGCATTGCTTTGTTCATGATGCTTTAACCAGTTTTCTACACATTGCAGAGTGTCACACAGTACTCAACAGTAATTTATTTTTCAGGACTCTTACTTCATGTGATGCATACAAAAGGCTGGGATTCAATTAGACTACCCTGTGTTCTTTGTGCAAAACTTTTAATAATCTCAAGAAGTTTCTTTTCCAGCAATGCCTGATTATTTCAACTCATCACACTTACTGCTCACAGCTCCACTATCCTCTGCTTTCTTTGTTTTCCCTTCCCAAAAGGGAAGGATTTAATTGGATACTAAAGACAGTTTTTACTCAATAAAAAAATTATTTTCTTCACTGTTCACCAGACCTGAAATACAAACCCCCACTGTTCCCTTTGCTTTCCTCCAAAAGGATCAGCCTGAGATATGATTCTGAAGGTAACTGCAGTAATTGCATGAAATGAACTAATTTCTTACCAAGTTGATGATATTTGGTCACCCAAACATGTCACCTACTACACAGAATAATTTTTCCACCCTTCTGTAGGTGCACTGACAAGCTCTCCATCACTTTCTAATTACCTTTGCTTCTTTCTCACTGAAGGCTGATCAAACCCCATTCCAATCTCTTTCCATAGCACTGGCTAAAGGATCTTTACTTCTTCAGCAGGAGAATGAGGATAAAACACCTCATGCTCACACCTCACCATGTCTGGGTGTGCCTTACCAAACAATTAGTGCCTGAATCCTTGCCTGTGCAAGCCTCCCTGCTCCACTCCTGGCACTGCTTGTTTATTTGTGTTCTGCTTCAAAAGTCCTTTTCTTTTCTCCTTAGTTTTATTTTTTCTCCTTTGCATTAATTTGTTTTGCTTCTAAAATGGAATGTAACAGCTGGTTAGTAGTTCATAGCTCATTTATAGTTTATTCACCTTTTGTTGCTCTGTGTTTTAGTTCTCCTTATTTAAATGAGCATTATGTGCTGGGATTTTAGCATTAAATAAATGCTTTTCTGCCCAGTTTCACCTCTTACGAGTTCCAAACCCATGAAATACCTTATAAACAAAGACCTACAACAGAACATATAAAGCAGCACTTAGAAATCCAGTTTGATGGATTAGGGCTTTACATTCCCAAACTGCCAAGTACAGTGGTCTCCCTGACCACCCAGCTACGGTGATTTATATGCAGTGACAGATTAAGCAGTCTTCCTGGTTACATATCATTAGTGGAAATCAAAGTCATGTCAGATATTGATGGTAATACCTTTCAAAGGTACATTACTGGCCAAGCTTTATGAGCAGCTTTCACATTAATTATTCAGTGAACAACAATGCTTAAAATATATGCATATATATACTCTTGGATCCTTGGACTATATTCATCACTGATGATTTTGAAGGAATGGAAAAGGAGCTCAAAGCTAACCTGTACATGGAAGCAGTAAGTTCAGGCTTCTCAATTTATAGATTTACTGTTTTAAGTCCATTACATTAAAGTGCAGTAAGACATCACAACTGCAAAAGCAAAAACTCCTAAATATCTAAATGCTACAATTAAATAAGCACAAGTCTTTTTCTTTGGGTATTGCAAATGTATTCAAATCACCAGAAAAAGAAGCAATTAAGTATTTAAACTTCCATTTAAAGGCATGCAGTCATTCTGGGTCATGTTATTGTACGTTATCAATATGCTATTGATTGAAACTAATCTATTATAGGCACAGAACAATCCAGTGTTGATACGTATTTTAAAATCGAGGAGTGATGAAAGCGAATTTCATAGCCCATTTTAAACTTTCACTCAAAACATGTAGGTTAATGGAAGTTAATATAAACAGCATGGAACAGAAGGACTAAAATCTGATGAGAAACAATCAGAATAATTTGGTCTGCCAGCTGAAAGGATACACATGTACAACTAAATTGAACTTTGTTTATGCCTTTTGATTTTCAAGCCTTCTCTAAGATGATTACCCTATCTCCAGTTCTATCAAGGGAAAACCGCCTCCCTCTTTCTGAATCTGCTTCTAAATCAACTTTTTAAATATTGTTTTTACAGTATTAGGTATGTCACACTATTTAGAGTCTGCTCTAAACATCTGCAAAGAAAATGTACCTCCCACAACTCCTCGCCTGCTCCTGACTTTCTCCACTTCTGCTACTATTATTTTTATAGTCTTTGATTTGTTCTTGCCATTTTTTGATGTAAACAAGATTAGGGGAAGCCCTTTTTTTTTGTTTCTTCTCTCATATACCTTAGAGAAATGGGAACATAATTACAGTGCCAAACCATTTATGCAGCTGCAAGTAGTACTCCCGGGCACTTCAAAAGAGTTCTTGACCAAAAAGAAATCTCGGATGCTTTATAAAAATAAGAATGTTCACTATGAATGGAATTAAAATGAAACATTACCTAAGTAGGGGTGCAGAGTAAATGCTGAGATTTAATACAGGAAAATAGCAAGGCCTCCACGAGTAGCCTGCATTATGCTGTGTTTGTATTAAAAAAGCTGCGGTGCTTTTTACCCTTAAGCACTCGTTTCATTTTGTACACAAATTACATCCACTCTGCCAGACACCATTTATAATGGCAGACAATCAGATCAGACACGACACTCAAGGGTTTTTATAAACTTCACATTAAAGCAGCAGCATGGCAGTAGATTTGGCTACTACAGGTTTCCCCCATCATTTAATTCCCATTTGTCTTGAATTGGTAAATGGCTTTAAAGTCGCTGTACACAGCGCTCACATAACCACACCACAATGGTCCAAGTCTCTGGTTTGAGGAAATCACCTCAAAAAATCTGCTTTTGTGCCATTTTCAAAGTCCAGGGAATGTACTTGACATCAGAAAATTTTCATTACAAGCTTCCCAGATAAATTTTTTGAGACACGAAAATGGTGAAAACTTTAGTTCAGCAGGTTTGTTTTGCTGCAGTGAGGAGGACAGCAGTGGTTTGTTTTACAGTGTTCAAAAAGAAAAAACCCACAGCACTTGATAGCACAGAGTTATCAGAAGTTACTTAATTATCATACATGAAAAATGTTTTTCAGAAGTAGACTGCAATTCACTGCAAGTTGTGCTTGGGCACATTTTACACAGTAAGGTTAGAATAAAACAAATTATCATGAAAAATAATTATATTATCCAGTAATTTTTTTAGAGTTCCCTTTCCAAATCTTCATGATGAGCCTCCACTTATCCACGTTTTTTATTAAGAAAATGGACACCTAATCTAATAATACCCCAGACACGAGTGGCTTCATGAATTGTAAAACTTAAAACTGGAAGAATTACATCTCTCATAAATCAGAGCTCCTCTATTAACATCAGGAAAGGATTGTGGAAATTTCCATCCCCAGCAAGCACTGCCCTGAAAGAAACCAGACCTTTGACGTGACTAGCACAGGCTGCCCTCAAGACCATCAGGAAGAAGAATTAGTTTCAGATAGGGAAGGACTTGGCCCAGTAACAGTGCCTTGAGTTTCACCAGGAACAAAAGCTTGGACACAGGGATGAGTGGAGGGGCAGTGTTGGGAGCACAAGGAAAGTTCTCCTAGAAGTGGCTGCAAACAAAAGGACTCTGACTGTTCAAAGCAGGGAAAGCAAGCTCTGCTGTCAGTCATTCCAAGGGATCTCTGGGGATGGACAAAGGGAGTCCCTTTCTGTGGAGCCCACCACCATCTCTCATGCCATGGCTGAAGGATATCGGAGCTTAATGGACATAAAAAATCTATCAGAACATGTGGCTAAAACATCTGTCAAAACACACCAATTAAAACCTAGCAAAACTCACTATTAAATTGGCAAATTCCCTTGATTTTGGTAGGTTTTTTGGAAGGATATGACATGTAAATTTGTAACCAGAGGTTCTAATAAATGTTTTACTCTTCCAGCATTTGTTTTATCAGGTTCACAATTAGTTTATTATGTCCCAATAGTCTGCATCCAGTAGAAAATCACTGTCCATCTGCTAAGGAGATGCAAGCCCCTTTAATATCCTTCATGACTAGGACATGGAAACTGAGGCTAACTTTTGTGTGCTGCAGCGTTACAGGATAATAATTCCATTTGGGATGCAGTTCCTAACAATCTGAACAGGCCAGTAAAGCACACAGGGTAAAAGCTCTGGAAGCCAAGGGATCTTAAGTTACTTTGTCAATGTCTAAATCAACACATCTACAGAATGACAAACACATTTTCCCACATCACAAAGCACATTCTGAAAACTGGCTAGCTCAAAGTTTGCAGTGGGTGTTGGGTTTTTTTCCTCATCTTTCCTAATTATGTGGTTCTGTCAATCACATAAAATTCCCTCAAAATAATGACCATAAAGAAATAGTGTCATTACTAATCACTGAGTGATCACAGGCAAACTGAACCCCAGCAACAGTATCTGACAGCTCCCAGGGGATACAAGTGCTGTCAGTCCAGGAGCTGCCACATTAAGAAGTCCCTTAGCTGAGCTGTTCTAGCGGTAAAGAACTGAAAGGTGCACAGAGCTGTGAGGAAACAAGTGGAAAAGTTTCCTGCAGAAAGTTTGCAGCAGCTGTTTTTTCACCTTGAATGAGAATATCTTTGTCTGAAAACAGCTCTCTGGTATGGTACCTGTACAAGGACCAGCAGTGCCTTGCCTGTTTAGTACCCAGTGCTCAATCCATGATTTACTTTATTTACATTTATCAACGTGAATTGTTGGTGCTCTGCCCCAGTTCTTGAGCAGCCAGACCTCCTCTCTCACTTTGGTTGCATGCCATGGGCCCACCTGCAGTATTTAGGATATCCAGTTATGCCACACACATAACACACACATGGAACTCCTCAGTTTTCCCAAGGCCAACACAAACTCACTCTTTATGAGAAATATTCTTCAAAAATATCAGTTAACTTCTTAAATGCAGCTGACATAGGAAAGTCTCCAAAACACTAATAAGCTTGAAAGAATTTATACAACAGAAGTCTTAGGAGTGACATTCCCAGTACCTGAATGGAGTCTGCAATAAAGATGGAGAAGGATTATTTACAAGAGCATGGAGTGACAGGACAAGGAGGAATGGATCCAAACTGGCAGAGAGTAGGTTTAGAGTAGGTATTAAGAAAAAATTCTTTCCTGTGAGGGTGGCACTGAAATAGGCTGCCCAGAGATGGTGTGGCTGCCCCATCCCTGGAACTGTTCAAGGTCAGGCTGGATGGGGCTTTGAGCAACTTGGTCTAGTGCAAAGTGTCCCTGTCCATGGCAGGAGGCTGGAACTGGATGATTGTCAAGGTCCCTTCCAACCCAAAATTTTCCATGCATGATTCTATGCACTGATGGAATCAAAACTCACTTCAGGTGAAAAAGTGGGTGCAAAAGCAGCAACCTCTCACAGGGGAGGATGTGAGTACCAGTGAAACAATTTGGACTGGTAGAGAAGGGCACCTGTGAACACAAGAAATGGGGGCAGCATTTAACTCTCTAGTAGTACTACATTAGTGCTCTGAGGAAGAAAAGGAAACTTTGCACTTGACCAAGGGAATGAGAGAGCTACAGAGAAAGAGGTTATAATATATCCTACAAGGCTGGAAAAGTAATATTGGAAAATAAGGAGCTTCTTCTTTCACCACACAGCAACAATAAAAAAAATATTTAAACCTGATTAGAGTGGTCTATTCTTCATGAGTATTGGAACAAAGACAACACTGCACTCCCAGAACTTCGTATTGAAGGGAACAGAATCTGTGGAATATCAAATATAAAGATGAAGAGGTTTATGAAAATGATCCAAAAAGCTAACAGTCCACCTTTCAGAGGTAATACATTAATGACTCTGAAAGAACATAAATATTTGTTTGTTATGCCCTTGATTGAGCCCAATAGAATAAGCCCTGACAGATCAGCATTTATTTTGCTGACCACTGGGTGTCCAAATTCTCTTGTTGAAAATAATTCCATAGAATTGAGGAGGAAATATTACACAGTTCTGCCAGTCACAAGCAAAGGCTGTAATGCAGCACCAGGCAACCAAGTCCTTCCCAGAACTGACAATATTCTTCCATCCAGCAGCATCAGGACACCATTGCAGAAAGGCTCTGACTCCCCTCTTCATCTAAATTAGTTTTACAGCAACAGTTCCTACTTTCCTGCTGTCAACTACCCCATGATGAATTGATAATGCATTTTGATAAAGGACAGTGTACACATATAATAAAAACATATTGGTGTTGATTCCATCCTTCATGACAAAGTTTGTATCCATTTCATTCAGTTTGGAGACTTACACAAGCCATTAGCTGGATTTCCATTTAAAGACTAAATTTATGGTTCACACAGATGTTATTTCAACATCAGGAGCTTGGTGAAGATACTGGGATATAGTGCATGTGAAAGTGCTTTGGTAGGGCTTGTGGGGGTTTTGATTTGTTGGGTTTTTTAACTACCATAGCAATGATGTCAAGTCACCCAGAGCTTGTCATTTTTGTGCAACATGCATCATTCTCTGAAAAAAGTGCAATAGTGCAGGTGTGCAAGTAACAAGATCTTATAAAGGAAAAACATTCTTGCTCGTAAAGTCAAATGATCAGGCAGCTACTTAGTCTTGTTGAATTCTGGTAGAAACGGGCTACATGAGACCAAACCACCAAGGCCTATTCCACAAGGAACCCGTGTAAGTCATCGAGTGAGCCATATTTCCTTTTTTAATTTAAAAAGTTCCATTATCTAGAGGAAGAATGCAGGTATGTTTTTAATATCTGTCTGACTATCACATGTATGAAGAAGGGCTTTTATTGATGACTACCAGGAAACAGGCACGCCAGCCACAGATCTCTTGGCTTCACCTCACCGCCGCCGAGGGAAGCGCGCGTCTTTCATCGAGAGCGGCAATATATTCCCCCAGCTTAACTATTTTACATCCTCTCCGAGGCTTCTAACCACTGGGCTGAATCGTGGACAAAGGAATCAGATGCCCAGAACGAAAGGCTCGGGGGAGCAGCAGCTCTTTATCCACTCCCTGCAATGTTCCTCTGATGGGGTGAAGCCGAGCAGCCGCTCGCGGTGCCCAGCGCCGCTCGATGCGGAACGCCGGCGGCGCGGCGGAAAGGACCTTTCCATCAGACATCCCCCAAAGATCCTCCTATTAGCAAGACTTAAGGAGGCCTTTGTCATCTCAAATATGCTCAGCTGCTCACCGCATGGCCAAGCAGTGTAAGAAGCATTTAAAGATGTGTCTGACATCATTAATCTATTTGGCCTCTGACCCGCGGAGCTGAACTGTAACTATGGCGACTAAAGCTTGACCTTACTACGCTGAGAAAACTTTAAAGCTCCGGCGTGTTTTGGGTCACATTGTTGGGATGAACAAAGGAATAAAGAAGAAATGTGACAGTTTCCTGGGAATTAAGGTCAGCGGGTCAATTGCCCTAAAGCTTTATTGTTATATGATAAGCAAGAGTAGCCGAAATGATTTTTCAGCAATTAGAATTTAAAAAAAAAAAAAATCCTAAACAAAAAAATCTAGAGCTTTTGTAGTCTGAAGTAGAAAATTGGTCTCTGTAAAAGCAATATGTAGCCCATCATTGAGCAAAATTACTCAGCTGCCTTCCCTGTACCATTTACAGCACAAACACTGGAAAAAAAATGGGCACTAGGTATCATTTTCACATTCTCATATCAGGTTTATTGTTAATTCAAGGTTTGGGGGGCGTGTGAAATGTATTTATTAATGAGTTTCTGGAATTGCATTTGCTGCAATTGTCAGTGTTTTCCATCCTCCCTTTTCAAATGATTCATGAAAGTAGGTGGGAATAAGCAGCCCAAATACACTGATTTAGAACATCTGTGTAAAGGCAGCATATGTTCTTAGGCTGGGAATAAATACAGTACAGGGGCTTGTCCTAACTAAATGCTATGACAAATACCATTCCAAATATTTACAGTCTATAAGATTTGGCTTACTAACACTGTTTATACAATTAGGTAGCGTGGAGCAGTTTTCACTTTAATCATGCATCAGCAAAATTCATAGGTATCTCCTCTATTTTATTATCCTTTTAATTTATTCAATAAAATTATTAATTGAAAACATATTTTTAAAGCCTAAAAGTTTTTCAAATATTAGGTATTCCAACCCATATCATGCAGGACCACAAATGTATCCTATAACAGCACCTAAATTGCAGATAGATACAAAATATCTAAGTTGTGTATTGAGTTATCATGCTGGGGTTTTTTAATTTCTCACATCATTACTTAAGAAAAACTACTGTAATGCAAAAGTGCAGCACAGACTGGGTATAACATGCCAGTTTAGCTGAGCATATCACCCACAAAAGTAAAAAACGTACAAAGGAAAAAGCATGAAAACAAAAGTTTGTGAAGCAGGAAAATTAAACATATCTCAACATTGTGTTTTGGGGTTCTCCACAATTAGTATATTTTATTTAATTATCTAATAATTATGTGAGTGAATGCTAAAACAGTGGCACTTCTTCATTAAGAAACATTAACAGTGTACAGAAGTACAGTACAGGGGAGAAGTACCAGCTCAAGCTTCTTACGACTATTAGAGAATACAAAAGCAAAATTCCAGGCACCCTGCAAGAAAACCCTTTATGCTCTTCTTTTTTTTTTAATACTCCAGATGTGTCTGAGATATAGAATTCTACAAAACTGGTTTTAAAAGGTCTGAAAACTGCCAGTCTGACAAAAGAGCATGGCTAAAATGATGCCAAGGTGTGAATGCCATCCATAAAGAATTCAAATTTTGTTTAATTCTTTTTTTTTATTCTGAATTTGCACTGTTGGTTGAGCACAAACTGAAGGAATCACTGCTGCAGCTGTTTCCATCCTGGGGAAAAAATGTTAATGGCTCTAGAAAAGCACTAGAAAAGCTCTAAAGAAAGAATTCAAGACCTAGAAAATTTGTTTCAATGTGGGCAAACAGAAGAATGTAATTAATACACATCCAACAGCGAGGTGGGAGTGAATTTACCTGCAGCCATCAAACCCCAGAATACGTGATAACTCTTATCACGTAGATTACTCGTCTTGCTGACAATACACAAGGCCACTGCCACCAGGCAGATCACAAACTGGAACGGGTTTGAACACCGAGGGCAGTTTGGAGGACAAGCATGCAACAGTTCAGATTTAAGATATGCAGCAGACTCTTCACCTTGGAAGACAGGATGCCTTTGGAAGCTGTGCCTGTGACAGATGTGACACCAAAAAATAGTGTCAAGAGGTTATTTGGGCCCCATTATACAGAAGGTCATTCTAAATGTCATAACAGCACACAAGGGTATTTTAATCTCCTCTCAACTTGATACAAAACATTTAAGAGTCAAAACACATTTGCTCTTAATACACTATCCTTTTGAAATCACTCTATTTTAGCATTGTTTTAAAAACAGAGACAAACTAACAAACTTGGCAACTTACTGCATAAACCCACGGCGCTGAAACTTGCCACAGAAGGGGGGCATTCCCAGGTGCCACACTCCCATTACCCACACATGAACAAACAATTATTCTGGAAGTCAAAAGAGACCCTGGAAAACTTCTAAAACCTCAACAGTTATTACTTTCTATACAAGAGAATCCCATCTGAAGTCATACATTGAAGTACTACTGAGTTGGCACAGAAATGGATTAAAGCCAGGAAATTCTAAGTTTAAGCTGACTCGCCATCCTTAGCACACTCTATTGTCCTTTATCCCTAAAATTTAATTAAACCTCAGTCCTGACCAGTTGTAATAAGGAGTACTGAAAACTGATTATCGGAATTGCTTTCCCCCGACGGTCTATTGTGCTACACTTCCTCTCTGCAAAATACAAAAGACCCTATGTACATTTTTCTTTCTCTGTGAAAAGAGGGCTGGAAAAAAAAAATCCAGTCTGAACTTTTATTTAGTTGCCAATTGTTCTGTGGAATGAAACTAAGCATTTTCTTTTAAAAGCTGATTCAAATTCAGTACTTAATCATGCCATAGCAGAGCAAGAGCAGCAACAAATTATGTTACAATTACATTAGAAATTCTTCCACAAGATTTTGTTTTCGGTCACTTCTAATCTTTCAATAGCTGCTGTTTCTAGGACTGATATTTTCCTAACAGCATTTGCTGCTCTGATCAGAAACATTTGTAATGTAAGGAAAATATGTATGTGTGTGCAGAGCACAGACAGAGAGAAAAGCAGTCACATTTGATTATAAAAAAAGTTCTAAAAGCCATAAAACATTTCCTTCATTCTTCTACGTTTTTGGGGTTTTTTTCCTTATTCTAGGAGATTATTTACTCCTGTACTAACCAATTTGTTTTCTCTGCTGCAGATCACTGCAATATGCAATTACAAAGTAATGGTTTTAAAATTTAAAATGCTATGAGCTCCACTTCAAATAACAGACCCAAAACACAGGCCTCAAGTGCCTACATTAAAGCACACTCACCACTAACTGGATGGATGACTAAGCCAGAAAAAGGTAAAAGAGCTGGCAGGCCACAGGACACACAAATTGAGAGCCCAGGTTTTAAAATCCCCCTTTGTCTGCAGTGCTCTCCCTCTTACCCAGAAAAAGTCAGATGACTCGAAGATATCAAATAACATCTGTTTCCTAAACAACACACTAATGCCTACAAAATTTATAACACCCGCTTTTGAAACAATACAGGAGAGAGCTCAGCCTGCAAATCCAAAAACTTTGAAGGAATCTTAATTAGCAATTTCAAAAAGATGCCTATAATCCAGGCAGCATATCACTGCCACAAGATGAAATAAAAAATACGTATGCAAAGCTATCTATGGTATTATAAGGATATCCAACAGAATTTGAAAGCCTTTGGGTTAAAACTATTAAACTTGTAGAGCTTCAAAGAGGAAAAGTACAACCCTTCACAGGCCAGCAACAGGTCAGTGCCTGTTACAGCGATCCCTCATCGTTCCCCTGGTAAATGACTCCTGCTTTGGCTGCCTTCATTCCCAGCTACCTCTGCCTTTTGCTACAAACACAACACAGCAATGTGTTTGCTCACCAGAATGAAAATGCAAATCCTGCCACGTCCTCCTGGCTCTCTGGCCCAGTTTATGTAAATGTGTTTCCCTAGTGCACAGCATTCTGCAGATTGGGGTGCCATAGCAAAGGACAGACTGACATTCCCTGTGTTTCTGCACAGCATTCCTGGGGTTACAGAGGTACAGTGATGTTTTCCCAGCAGTCACTCCTAAAGCAGCTAATGGTAAATGTTAATAACTTCACCTCTAAGAAGGGAACAAACCCAAACCACCCTAGGATGAGAAGGCAGGTAGATTTCAGAGCTGGCTACATAGAATTAATAATCACAGAACATACTGAGCTGGAAGGGACCCATCAGGATCATTGAATCCAGCTCCTGGCCCTGCACAGCACATCCTAAGAATCCCACCACATGCCTTAAGAGCATTGTGCAAATGCTGCTGGAGCTCTGCCAGGCTTGGTGCTGTGACCACTTCCCTGGGAGCCTGTTCAGTGCACACCCACCCTGTGGGTAAAAAAAACCCTTCCAATATTCAGCCCAAACCTTCCCTGACACAGCTTCATTCCATTTCCTCGAGTCACTGGTCACAAGAGTGAAGAGATCCTGCCCTGTCTTTGGCAGCACCCACTGCTCAGGGACTCCCAGAATAAGCTCTGCACATTTCATCAATAGTTACATGAGACTGTTTCTACTTGAAACCTTAAGTAACACAAGCACCACATTGTGAGAGTGAAGGGTTGCTACAGTCACGACAAAATGAACAGCTGCCACACAATTTGATGAAAGTGCCAGTTTCCCATGCCAATACCACAATCCTTTCAATGAGGCATTTGGCCAACATATTAAAATCCTCAGACCATCGGGAAAACAACAAAGTAATTCCACAGTAACAGCCCCAGCACGTTATGGCATCTATTGTTATTAAAAATACAGTAGCTGTAGAATTACAGGTTACAGAAAGAGATGAGGTTTTTTTTTTTTTAGTTTCAGAATTTGAAAAGCAAAGAAGAAAAATGTTTTTGTAGTAATATGACAGGCGACATAAACCGTAAGAAATGTGACAGCTGCATATACCAAAGTCGTACGTTTACCAAGAACAAGCCTGTATGAGACCTCTAAGGCAGGAGTTCACAGATGCGGCACTGAAGTCAGTTTTGAACAGCAATGATGGGTGGAAAACCATAACTAGCAGGCAGCAGGGCTCTGCAGTTGTTTTGCAGGCAGCTCAGAACGGTGAAGTAAATAAACAAATAAGTGAAACTGAGCCAGCAGCAATTTGTGACGTGCAGTGTGACCGACTGTCAGTCAGAGCTGGCTCATCTGCTCTTCGAGTGGATGGATTTGACTTGAAACTGTTCCATGCACACACACAGAGAAAGTTTCCTTTAAATCCATGGAGACTAAGTAGAGCACCTGATGAGACTTAAAACTTGACTTTCCACCTCTCTGAAAAGCCTACCTGCAGTCCAGTTAAAGCTGACCACAAAAGCCAACTTCAGCTCCACAGTGCAGCACAACGGACCCAACAACCAAAGCACAGTGGAAGAGGATGGTCCCACAGACACCAGCACTTGTCTGGCTCCATCATGAGCTGCATAGAAAAGCAGCACCAGCAAAATGTATTTCATTCTGGGAGGAGGTCTGCATTTCTGGCAGCTGAGCTGACTAAAGGCCTGGCCAAACACAAGCTGATGCAAAAGTGGAGATGGGGCTGCCCTCTGCGGCAGCAGCCAACCAGATGTACTGCGCAAAGCCATTTTTAGATGCTCTTGCCTGGAGTATTGAGGATCTGAACTCAATAACCTGAATCCCTTCTGTTATGTGCTTCCAGGCTCCACTGTCTGCACAGAGCACAGAGAGCACAGAGATGACCCAGCACAGGCTCAAAATGATTGTGGCTGAACAATCCACAGCAATCACGACTTGTTCGCTAAAGAATTTACAATTGCAATCAGAACCTCTCTACAACCCCTGGGAAAAATGATCAAGAAAAAATGAAATAGGCTTTGTTATATCCACGAACAATAACGTAAAATAACATCAACGAGAAATAAAGACAAATACTAGGCAGGCTAACAACAAATGGAGTTTTCATTTCTCACTGGGGCTATTTTTAGACGCATTCATATTTAAATATGAAGGTAATTTCCCAGTGCAGCTGTTAACAGCTCTTCCTGAGCTTCTCTTGGAGTTTGGGTGTTGCATCTGCTGGCATTTGCAAGGCAAACTTCTGGTTTCAGTGCATTATAACTACAAAAGCAGATGTTTCAAGCATCACCTTCAAAAATCGTACTTTGCATCTCAGGGGGTACTATGGTCAATTTATTTGCAAAAGGTTTGAGGTTTTATGTACAAAACTATGTTGCAATTGTAACAAGCATCTTACATGGTTTTTAATCTACCCAAAGACACACTGAGGTACATATCAGGTGAAAAAACCTATAAATAATGTGCTAGTTTGGGCTGCTGATGGTTTCAGAAATGCATGATTTTAAAGAATCATTGCTAAGGTCAAGAACTACTCCAGTTTTAATGAGGGACTCTGTCTGCTTCTCTCATTCAAATGAAGATTTTATTTTTTCTTTGTCAATAAGTGGTAATTAAATAGTTCTCACGCATTCTACTGTATCTGAAAGCCTGCTTACGTGGAGAGAGATACAGTAATGCTTTAATTAGGACTACAGACAGACCATATTTGATTCAGATCATGGGTCCAGCTAGCTGTCAATACCACCACCACGTAGTTTTTGCTTTCACAGCAATGTGCAAAACAGTTTTGGTCAAAATAACTGAAGATTAGAAATAGATTTATATTCTGGTTTTAAAACCCATGTAGAGTACCAAGCAAAGAAATGAAAATCCAAACCACTCAAGAGTGTATATCACTGATCTCTCTATCCCATGGCATCACTTGCACTGTAATGACTGTGCTGCAGGCCTGGTGCTTAACCTGCTGTCCTGGCAGAGCTAGACCTGCCTCTGACGTTTTTTACAAAAGGGAATGAAGATGAAGCCTCTGGCATCCATGCCACAAACCTTCAGGGCAGAGCAGTGGGGTTTGGGTGGTAGAAGAGTGATGTTAAAGCAGCTTTGAAAATCTTTTTCCCCACCAATGGATTGGATACAAAGGTACTACAGTGTAGACCACTCCTAGGGGAGACCAAAACACGCTCAGCTGTGTGTGTGAAAGGCAGGAGTTTGGTTTTCTTACTTGTGAGGTGAGAGGAGAAACAATGAACTCAAAGAAAGAGTCAAGACTCTGTTCTTCACTAACAAAGCTGTTGTCACCTTCTCAGGCAAGTCAACTCTTACGTGCTGCACATCACACACAGCTACATCCATCCCGAGGTCAGCCAAAACACTTTTGTTTTCCTGAGTCACAGAGCTGAAGGTCTCTTATGGGTTCCTACAGGTTACTTCTCTTTAGGGCTCCCAACACTTCCCCCAAGGCCTTGGGATTGGCAGCAGCAATTAGTGTGTGTTCACCAAAGGCTAAAGAACAGAACCTTTGAGGAAGGAGATTAAAGATGGATTAAGGAAGGGAAAAAAAAAAAAAAAAGAAAATGAGGAGCACTGCTCCAGATACAAAGCTGAAATGAATTTCAGATTCCTATTCCCATGAAAATTCAGCCTCTTACCACTTCAATGAACTTCATCCTCAGTAGCAGCAAATCATACCCACTAAATAATGCATGTCCATCACCTGCTCAAAGTAATTCCCAGGTCTCAGGCCTTCTCCTCACTTCCCTGCTTACCACCAAGTTCTGGGCAGACACCTGCTGGGGGAGAGCTTCTCTCACTCCTCAGTGTCCCTCATCATTCTAGGTGTTGGAACTGGGTGAAAACTGAAGAGGGATTGCTCTAGGAATACCTGGGAAAACCTCCAACATGAATGTGCTTCCAAAACTCAGAGGAAAGAGGATGCCTCTGCTGAGCATGCCAGTGCTCTAGGAATGAGATCTCCTTTGCATTTGAGGAAAATTATAAACAAAATTTCACGGGTAAAAAGTAAAATCACCCTTAATAATGTACTACTAGGAAGGGAAATGTGAAAGAACACACACATATGCTTTACAACTATTTTTTTTCCTGTTTAGCTTCAAGGATCTTTCCACAGCACATTCAGCCAGCAGATGCTGAAAACAAGCCAGCGCCCACACCAATTCACACAGATGGTGCTGGTGGGGTTGAGCCTTCTACAAAACTTACTTGTCTTCTCAACTAAGATAAAGTTTCTGCATGTGTGTCCTTTCCCTCAGTCAGAATTTCACCATTGTGTTTCTCATGGCCAGGGAAATTTCAAAATTCCTCTTAACTCACTTTTAATGACCATATCAACCCATATATGACCATATAACTTTCTGCCATCCCCCCATTAACTGCTGTTGTGCAAAGCCATTTCTGAAACAGCCTCTCTTACTGAACAGAAGACAGAATAATAACCCCCCGCTCACGACTAAATAAATCTGCTCAGACAATGTAAACTTAGTCCTTCCTGAGAATAAACACTTGTGAGTTATTCATACATTCAACACTGGCACAGTCTTTGGTAATTTCAAACCCAGGTATTACACAAGCAAATCAGCAAAGGCACAGACTCGGGCTCATGGCTGGATGTTAACACAGACTAGACACAAACAACTAGGGCGGTGCATTTGGCCAAAATAGTCTACTAATGCTTTGATTTGATTTGCCTGCAAAGCAGGGGGTGTACATTTTTGTAGAGATTACAGATCACCACCTAATGCCTTCAGCAGCACTGTATCCCCATACACTTGCTTTGAGTTTACCAAGAATGCTAAATATTCACACTGGGGAACTCATGCATTATACAAGTGCAGAAAACTTGGCCACTGTAATTTTACCAGATTAGACCTAAGTGAAACTGCTCAACTAATAGGAGGAGGAAAGAAAAGAGGAAACGCTCTAACATGTAAAAGGAGCCAAAGAAGGACAACAAGGGAGGAAAAAAGAGTTCAGCAGAGGCAGCTTCTCCCGGCGTAAGATCAATGCACAAAAAGCTGGAATGTGAATGTTCCCATGTGGGTTGATGTGTGGAGAAACAACTGTTGGGCACTGGGGAGGAGGAGAGAGCTGGGTGAGAGGCAGGGCGTATCCAGAACGCTTGGCAGAGGGAGGCTGAGCACAGAGAGAGGAAAGACAAAGGCGGAAAATCCTCTGGGGCTATCAGGAAGTGAAAACAAAGAGAAAGGACCAGAAGAACTATTTTCGTGGCCTGCAAATAGACTTGAGAGAAAGCATGTGACTTTCAAGCTTTCAGAATAAACCTATGCTGAACTGAGGTCTATGAAAACTGCATACAAAAATATAACAAAAAACATGAATATTGCCCAGCTGATTGTCTGACTAGTTTAGACACTCGACAGCAGGAGCAGCAATGAGTTCCAACATTAACAGGCAAAACAGGAACATGGACAGAAAGGAGTCATCCACCCCAAGCCCCTTCTTAGCAAGCCCCAAATCACCCCTGCCTTGCTTATATCTCTATCCTCGAAGGCTGGCTCTGGGCAACTGTTGCATAAGCAGCAAACAAAGGTCCAAGAAAGAGCCCAAGACCAAAATTGTACCAGATTTTTTTCTTCCTGCCATTTCAGAAGGTTTCAGCCTAGGTTTTTTTTTTTGTTCTGTTTTGGTTGTTTTTTCAAATGTATTTCTGTACTACTGGAACCCTTTTTATAGAGGCAGGTGTAAAAACACATTTACCACTTTGTTCAGCTCAGTGTAGGCCTCATCGATAAAAATGTGAATTTGCAAATGCAGAACTACCCTGAGGGCAGAACAGCAGGTTTTTTCCTTCACAGGATCCTTCCTCACACACACTAGGCATTACTAACAATCTCAGTTAAGGTTTTCAAGGTTGTTTTGGAGGAACACTATTTTTCCTCCCTTTAACACACTTTCAAAGCCACATCAAGTGAAAGGAAAGTCTATTCTGTTCTGACAGCACCGCTTACTTTGTCAAGTAAGCAAGGAAAAACTTCATGTTCTTCATAGCTGTGAAGGAGTTTAGCACTGCTTCTCCTAAAAATGTTGTCATGGTGGCTTCATGGTTTGACATCTAACAAATAGAGGAAATTGCTTTTTAAATACAAATATCAACTTTAAGCATTAGGAGCAAACTTTCCTGGAATGGACTTCATGTAGTCAGCTTTCTTTACTCACTGCAGTATGTCCTGTAAATAATAAAAAATAAATACCTTACTAAAAGGCTTTGCAATTGCAAGTACCCTATTAAGTTACTTAATTTTGCTATCCATAGCACATGATCTCACAAGCAAAGCTGTTTATTTGCCTTAGGGAAAATACAGATGTGATGGCACCACGGGTGTTTCCGAGTTGACAGGGCTTTTCCCTGGGGCTGTTTAGGAGAGCTGGAAAGAAGAATGGGGGGAAAGCATGGAGAGAAGAGGGAGGAATGGCAGAAAATACAGGTGCAGTGGTCTAACCTCCTGGCCTTTACAGAAAGACAAAATAGCCAAAATTACAACTATTATCTCTCACATTCCTCTGGCAGGGGAAAAGAAAGAAACACACTTGAGCCCACCTAATTTTAAAGGAGTATTTAGTTTTAGACTCTTCATACCTTTCTAGCTCTGCTGTGGACTGTCTTGCATGACTACACTCCCATTTTTGTTGCATCTGATACAGAGCTGCTGCACCAACTTTGACAAGGTGCTCTACGTACATAAACAATGACAAAAGCTGAATTTGACAGACATTTGTACTTGGAAGGAATATATCCAAAACTGGATTCTAATCCCAAACTGGTTCCAATCATTTAAAGACCAAAATTGAATACAAAATGCAACATATATTTGCTAGGAAACTCTACTTAGTGAATATCAGCAAACCTTTCAGAACATGTATCATACTGAAGTTCATATATCATAGCGTCCTCTTTCCTTCCATGTCCCTACAAATCAGCCTGTGCCTAGCTTGGATTTGGGACAACTTGCTTTGGAAAATCAATATAACCTCATAAAAGCCTGAAGCTAAAACCCACTAACATTCATTTCAGTTTATTCCATTGAATACCAAACTATTTCTCTCAGCTTTATCTGACAGAAATCTGTCCTTGAGATGCTCAACGAAGCAAGGGTTCAGTTTTGATCCTTGAAGGCAGCCAGCCCTCTCCTTCACTGAGGATGAGTGATCTCAGATTGAATTTCACTTCCCAGTCAAGGTGTTTGGTTTCTCAATATTTCATAAATGTCCTGCCTGGAAATGATCTACAGCAGGACAAAGTATATCCAAAAAAGCCTGTCAAGTCACAGGGAGAGTCATCCAGGTCAGCCCTTGGCTGAGGGAGTTCCCAGAACTACAATTCTTATCACTCCATCAGGATACCCAGGAAAAAAAAAAAAAAAAAGGCACCATCATTACCACACTGACCTAATAGCACCTTACAAGAGCTTGTTATAAACTTGCAGTAAAATTCTGTGAAAGGCATTATGTAGTGTGAACACTCTGAATTCCCCACCCCACACCTTTTAAACCCTCTCAGCCCATGAAGCATTAACAAGATTACCGTGTCTTCCGAAAGGTAATTTCCCTGTAGGTCTGACAACTTTAATCTCAGTGTCATGAGCATGAATTAATTCTATAAACAAAATACAGGTAAAACACTATTTTAACTTAGAGATTCAATTAAAATCTCTCATTATATTCCTAGGCTTTGGCACGCCAGTGTTAAATATTCATAGTTTTATTCCCAACATACGAGTAACTCCATCCTTATCCACAGAACTTCTCCATTCTCCTGGAATTGATGACACCTTTAATTCCTACATTTTAGGAAAAAGATGGAGAACATGGTCAAGCTCTCCATGTACAAGAGATTTTTTGTGGAGAGTATTTTAAAGGCTACCCACGTTCTTCAGAAGTATATTTATGGAGTTTACATAAAAGAATACAGTCAAAAATCTGCTTGCAACAGCACATTAAAGACCTTTCAGTACTCCAGAGCAGCTGTGACCTGGTAAAATCTAATTATTTTTCACATGCCCTTTGGAATTCTCTAGGAATATGTACTGTAATTTCTAACCAGTGCCATAAGCACTGGGCCAGGCTCAGAATTGAGCTGAGAGATAGCTGGATGAGTCCCATATACATCTTTTATAAGCATCCCACAGATCTGTGTTAAGGCTTAGCAACATGGCACAGCAACATAACCCTGAAATCTGTTAACTAATACAGCTAAGTCAGGCATGAGAAATACCAAATATACAACGCTTTTGAAAAATACCACTATAATCTCAAAAGCATCTCAGTTTAAAAAAAAAAAATCAAGAGGATAGCTGCAGCATTTCCAAACTCTTAGCATTTCCAGAACCCACTATTCTGTCTCACACGATGAGACAGGGGCATGCTGTAGTACCAGATGTATCACTGTTCATATAATACATGGACATATGTATCCATATGCCTATAATGTGCCTGATATGCATTAAGATGTATATGCAATACAGTTGATTATTCTGAGCTGGTTAGGGCACAGCTCACTGCCAGGACTTATCAATACAGACAATTACACCTTAACCTGAAGTCAATTTATTATTAGTTTTTACTCTCCTCAGGGAAAGTTTGAATTGAAGTGACAGCGAAAAAATCCTTTTCCATTCTTATCAAGGAAAATCAATCCAGATTTCTTTTAATTAGTAGAAAAAAAGATAGCATGTATATGACATTTCATACACCTAAGTATCAAATCCATCAAGCACCATTCAAAAATTTATTAAAAACCTCTTGAAAAGGGATGAGGCTTGACACTTTAAAGTTTGCCTGGCTTTGTTTTTGAGAAAAGATACCAACAACAATTGAAGCATTCAAACTTTACACAGAAGGTGCACCTATGTGACAATTTCCATAGGATTTACAGAAGTCAAGCCCTCTTTGAAATCAGTGGAGCCTTGTAGTCTTCTGATAGCAGCAAAAGGTGCAACTGGAGGATAACCAGGATCAGCAGAGAGTTTTCGGGAGTCTGCCTTGCCCCAGACACTGGCTCTGTGCTGCAGAACGTGTTGGTCAAAACCCTGCCTGAGGTAGCCAGGGGCACTTGTGCATGGCTAATGAAGGCAGCATTGGGAAAGACACCCCTTTTGATGGAAAGTTTTTTAAAAAGTAAAAACGAAAAAACAATAAGAAACATCAACCGCATCTGCAAAAACCAACACTACTTGTGTGCATATAAGCTACAGGTAAACGAAACTGAGTTTTATAAAAAAACACCTGGAGAAGACGTTTTCTAGTTTGCCCTTTAACTACCATATATTTTTGGTTGTGCTTGAAGGGCAGAAACTTCAGGGAAAATCCCTAAGGACAGCAGCCTGGCCAGGCCACAATCCCCCTCAATCTCATTCCCGCCGGGCACGATAAGGTATCTCCCGGTGAGCGCCGTCCCGGGTGGAGCAGGAACCAGGCACTTCGCATCCACTGGATGATTCCGAAAGGAATCACCTCGGGAAAACCCTCAAATCTCCCAAAGCTGCCGTAGCCTGCAATGCCTCATACAAATGCCCCACAGCCAGGGAGGTGTCAGGGGAGTGACGGCGCTCACAGCCATGTGCCGACTGGGACTGAAGAAATTAATATACTGACTGACTGACTGATTGATTTGTGTTTTAAACAGGGGTTTTTTTAAGCCCCTTCGTGAAACTCGCGGCCTGTCCTGGTCCTTGGACCCCAAAACCAGGACCACCTGCCCAGCCCAAAACCGGGCACTAGGGGATGAACTGGGGGGATGAACTGTGGGATCAAGGGGAGCCACCCCGCTCCCGGCACGGCCACCAGCGGTACTAAGGCTTCTCTGCCATGAGAAAAAAAAAAAAAAAAAGGTAAAGAAATAAATTTAAAAGGTCCCCGAGCGTGTCTGAGGCGCCACGTCCGCCTCGCCCCAACACCCCCC
>JBBMKD010000145.1:6412239-6476730 GCA_037834095.1 Argya squamiceps | reverse complement strand
TTAAAAAAAAAAAAAAAAATCCGAGGCGATGCGTTCGCGCCCCTGCGCAGCGCTGCCCCCCGCACCACAAAGTCTGCGGGCGAGAAGATGGGCAACAAAATGGTTGCACGGAAAGAATGCAACAGGCCCAAATTCCCGCCCCGACGCCCCACTTTCTTGGGGAAGAAGAGCTGGCTCATAATCCTCCTGCCATTCCATAGGTCCTCGCCTAGTTCTAATCAACTTTTCAGCTGTTTTCAGTGTATTAAGTGATTGTCTGCCGTCGTACAGGCGCAGCTAATTAATTTATAGATAGCCTGCGAATAAATAATTCACCACGTACTTCATTGCACACCTCATCTCTACGTGATTCTGGCCCCAAAAATCGTTTCACGACCGCTGGGATGTGCCAGAATCTTTTGTTTTAACCCTTTTCCTCAAACGCAGTTAGGAGCTGCAACTTAGTTGATCAGGCAAAGCCCCGAGTATTCCTGCATTTCCCAACGTAGTGGTCCTGCTTTCCCAGCGTCTGCCATAGCTCACAGCACCCAGGCACAGCTTTCTGATTTTGGGGTTGGTTGGCTGGTTCTTCTTTTTTTTTTTTTTTTTTTTGATTCCTGCTTAGTTTCCAAGCTCATCCCCTTGGTGAATAAAAGCTCAGCTCTTGCACAGACAGCTGCCTTTCTGGCTCAGTCCTGCTCTTTGAGGTCGCCTCAATTTTAATCTCCCTGACCGCAAAGGGGTTTGAGCTCAACCCTGGCACATCCAGGCAAAGTTGCAAAGGAGTGTTGCAAACGCGAGGACGACTGTGTGTAATTAACTAATTCATGGAATGCTGTTACCGACGGGTTATTCATTTGGGCTGAAGGCAAGTCGCTTCCCTCCTGCAAGGGATCAATTCTGGGCAGTTAACAGAGACCAGAGGAGTGTTTTCTACCCCAAATTTACACCAAAATGCAGAATTACTTTACAGTTAAATCTTAGTCCTGCATTAGCTGAATACATTTTCTCTTTACCTCTTCGAAATAAGAAGATTCACGTTTTGCATTTCCATGTAAATCATTTCTACAAAGAAAAAGTGTACAAAGAGGCTGAAGATGTTCAGACTTTAAAAAAACAGTTCATTATCCTGACCCCAATTTCCTTGTCTAAAATATACTGCCCAAAAAGATAGAAGCATCAGTTATGCTCACCATCTGTTGCCTGGGGATATGGCATCTTAATGAACATTTCTTTGAATTAGACTGAAAAATGCATTTGTCAATTCAAGTGTATGAAGAAAAGAATTATTTGCTATAAAACAGAAAGATCAGTCTGTGTTTTCCTTGTCAATGTATGCCATGCATTAGGTCAGACTCAAGAGGTTTCAGTGCCCTTCCCTCCCTCAAAAGAAAACCCACCTTCAAGTTCCCTTTAATTTATTCCAAAAGCATACAATACAGCCCTGTTTAAGACAGGGTTTCAAATATTTCATAAACAAAAGGTATACCTGGGTTTACAGAAAGCCAGTTATCTTGAAATACACTGAGTTTATTCTAATCCTATTTCATGCTGCTATCAAGCTTTTTTATTTTTCCATCCACATTTAATCACTTCTAAAAGCTGCATTTTTTCCTGTCTTCTGTGCTCCTCCTGTATACCAGAAACAGTGACAGCCCTTGGCATATATTTAAAATGCTAATTCTCTTTTTTTTTTTTTTTTGTGGTACGCTTACACCATTTTAACTGGAGAACAACCAGATAAATACTGCAAGTAATCAGCATGGGAAATTCTGTAAACTCTCTAGAAGAGTGATTTATTTTATTTTTTTATAACTCCCTCCTTTGCAGGCTGCCTCTGTTTTTCTCAACAGGAGGCTTTGTTGTAATTAAAGCAGAGAAAACTGGACAGCAGCAAAAACCATCTGACTTGTGGCTCTTAAAAGCACAGGTTTTGTAGCATGTACCACCCCCCAGTGGGCAAAAAACTCTGTAGTAAACTCACAGCCAGCTTTGAGCTCCAGAAATAAAGTGGATACATTTTTACAGCGAGAACAAAATAAAGATGAGTTTCTGGGTTGGGGTTTTTGCTGTTTGTTTTGGTTTGGGGTTTTTTTTCCCCCTCTGTCACCAGTAGCTAAAAGTTGTCAGATATTGTGTAAGGCAGTGGTGACTAATGCAAGCCATTGCTGGAGGAGTTTGCAAACTTTGCAGCTGCAGTTATTTGAAGTGGCTGCAGTTGGGAGATGGCCATCTTTGTCCCCTTGCAGCAGGGATGCTAATGGCTAGTTAGCTCTCCAGTTTTTTTCCTTAATCACTTCAAAGCACAGGAATGCAAGGAAGAATTAATAAGTGATTGCTTACATTTATTTTTAATAAGCAGCCAAATACCACTCGGGGCAGGAATCTTGAGAAGTGTTCAGTACATTTCTGATGGCATCACTAATAAGAATCCAAACATTCTTACAGCTTCACATTTTTTCTAATTTTTTGAGCAGCAAAACTTAGTAAAGCAGGAGATGAGCAAACTGCTTTAAAAAGGAAAGAAACAAAACTACTGAAACTTTATCTAGTGTTTGAGTAATGTTTTTACATGTCGGGAGTTTTGTGCCAGAAACTCCATATCAGGTATAATTCTACCTAAACTTGTCAAGAGAGGAAAAATGGATTTTTTTCCCCTTGAAACAACGGCAGCATTTGTTCTCTATTCTTTTATTTAATGCCCTGACAAGTTACCTCAGCAGCAGCTCTCAAAAGAAAACCGAGAAGCCATAATTGGCTAAACTCAAAGAGCACTAAAGCACAAAACTGAAATCCATTGCAAAAAAAAAAGACTCCCCCTCAAAGTGTTTTCTTAACGTGCAACCTTTCCTGCAGCAGGGTAGTCAAAACAAGAGAGTGAGAAGGAATAGAGTAATAAGTCTGGGTCTTTTCAAGCCAGCATTTTCAAAACTAGGAAAGGTTTCAGAAGTAAACTTCCCAAGAGAACCACTTGTAGTTCATTTCCATCCTCCACAGCAAATACAGGTTTGGCTGATCTTTGGTGTGGAGTCAAGCTTTTACTCAGGATTCATTTCTAAGTCACATTTACTTGCATTTGAGGGAAGATCACATAAGAATTTGCATTTTTTAGGACACTTGAGTTCGACTCAATAAGACACAAGCAGTGTTATTCCTACTGCACAAGAAGTGGGAGCAAGTTTTCTGCAAGTAAATGAAACCTACAACAAAAAAACCTCACCAACATGCAGTGACACAGCCTGACTGAAGGGCTCAATCTCACTTTAACAAACTCCTCTGCATTTTTTACCCCTTGGAAAGACAGCTAGAGGAGCTTCTGCTTGCCCAGCACCAGACAAAAGACTGGGGCACCTTCCTGAAATACGATGATCGTGGAAATTGCAGCTCCTAGACAGCGTGCTTAGAAAGCATTTTGCTGTCACTATCAACTAACCCTGAGTAATACACTTAAAGAAAACAAAGTGTGGACATTGTTTTAAGTCTAGATTAGCACTGTGGAACTTCTTTTAAAAGAAAAAAACCACTTGGTGAAGCTATTTGAGCTGCAGCATGACCTTTGTAAGCACAACTGACGTTATGAGTAGATGGACTTTGCAAGTATTTTAAAAAATAAGCACATTTTGTGTTTCTGATATGTTTCAGATTCTAAACACACAGAGCTAATTCTGGAATAGAAGTACACTAGTTAAGCAAACTGGCTTATCAAGTATGTATATTCTATTGGTGGCTTTGAGTAATAGTTTTGTCTTTTACAACCTAAAAATACCAAGTAGTTTCCCTTTCCTCTGTTCCTTTGATGGTAAGAAAGAAGCCACTGAGCTACCAGAGTTCCTGCTGGAGAACACAGAGGTAGATTAGAAATTCAAATAAGCATTGTGTGACCTCAAGTGAGGCAGGTCTTCATTTTATTCACATTTTATCACAGCTTGGAAAGAAATCTTTGACACTGTTTTTAGAAA
The DNA here is from genome assembly GCA_037834095.1 of Argya squamiceps. Taxonomy (NCBI): domain Eukaryota; kingdom Metazoa; phylum Chordata; class Aves; order Passeriformes; family Leiothrichidae; genus Argya; species Argya squamiceps. The sequence continues at coordinate 6,472,792 of JBBMKD010000145.1, read as the reverse complement.
AAAATCCTAACTTTTCAAATATACCAAACCAGTTTATTTTGTTAAGCCATTGCCTGCCTACAGTACAGCTGGACTCCATATTTTAGAGTAAATGCAATGTTCTTCTTAGATACTTTTATTTTTTTGTATAGCTCAACTTATGTTTCTCACTTTAAAATGAGATGTCCCCTTAGCTGTACCACAGAGATAAGTCCACATGCAAGGCCCACAGGTTCCTGCTATCTCCAGTAATTCACTTGCTTACACAGTCCCAGGAAAACTTAATTTTTAACCACGTGGTTCAGAAAAGTTCAGGAAAACCTTCAACTCAGGATAAAGAGCAAAAAGGCTGCTGATCAGTTTCTCCAATGCTGTTCAGTTTTCCAGTGTTTTGTTACCAAAACCGAGCTATTTTTTGCATTTCAAAATTAATTTGAGCACAGAGCTTTCTAAAATCTGGTCTGTTCCAAAATAATGGCTCCTTTCAAAACCATGTGTCCATGAAGCCTCCCCATCTGATGCTGCACAAACCTGGCCACAGTGTCTGCACCAGTGGGGGTCACTTTTCTTTTCATCCTTGCCAGATCAGCTATAATGACTTGGTGTCAGGGAATATTTAGAGACAGCTCAAGGAGGGGAAAGTTGGAGCATGGCAGCAGGATTCTCTTCTTCTCTGTAGACAGATCACTGGAGCCTTTGATATGCAAAAACATTGTTTTCAGCTATAGCTGGAGATATAAAAGGCAAGTGCGAGATATCAAACAATCAAGACCTGAAGAAAAACTATTCTAAGTTTAGAAAAGGGAGTGGGGGGTATAGTCTTAATCCACATTTTTGAAACAGTGTTGTCTTCTCCAAAGAGACCTTTTCTTTCTCTTTGCTCTTGTTTTCGTGTAATTTTGAGAGAAGGGATAAAAAAAATTCCAGGAACTTAATGAGCTTTAGTGCTTTCATTTTAATCCTACACATTACTGCTATTGTAATAGTGGCAATAAATGAAGAGATGACTATCAAATGAAGCACAGAGGAAACAGTGCTAGAAAGGTAAAACAAATGAACTTTCTGTGTGTGCACACATCTATGTAATGTATGCATACTAGAGCCAACCATTTGCTTAATACTAACAAGTTTTTTTACAGCTCAGAGTTCTAAAGAAAATTTATGATTTTAAGTACTTAAAAGTTATTGTAGCCTTCAAAGGCCTATTAAAGGAATTTATACTCCTATTTCACCATACCCTTCCAGAAAATACCTTGTATCACGACTTCACATTAGTTCCTAAGAGACACCATTTTTTTTTCCCCACAGCTGTTAAGTTGCTGTTTATTTCAAAGTTTTAGGAATAGGCCTGGGCTTTTTTCCCCAAACACTTGAGTAATACAGAGCAAGAAAGCTAGACACTGCAAGAATACAGAGCTTTTTTTGTTCCATTTCATAAGGATTATATAATTTACCCAAATTACATAAGTTACCAATAAACATGCATTCCCTTCTATTCTAAAATGTGGTCGCACAGATTGAGTTTTTGCCATAAATAAAGCATACATTAAAAATTCTTTTTATGCCACAGTGGGGGTCTCTCATTTTGAGTTCTTTTTTTTTTTTTCACTGGACAACTGCTGAAAACAAGATGCTGAAAAAAAAACCTCAGAGGAGCACAGAAGCAGGAGAGAAGAGTCTTTTCCCCTCCCTCACTGGGTAGTCACATCATCTCTCAAATGGAAAGCTTTGGGGTTTTTGGGCTTTTTTAATGGTTAACATTTTTTCTGTAAAAAAGAGCAGCATAATTTGTATCTATTTAAATGTATCACTGCATATTCTGTGTTGCTGTAAGGAGCCTGACTGCTCTGTTTCATAATAGACCTGCTACAAATTGCAAAAGACAGTTCAAAAACAGAGAGCAGTTGTGTTTAGGTCAAGTATTTTACAGGGGACCAGAAGCTGCTCTAGTTTTGCTCCCAGGAAGCAAGGATTACTCAGCACACTGCTCCTGCCAAGCATTTTGGTTCCAAGGATCATGCTCAGTCCCTTGGACAAACGTGAGGTCACAAAAGGGAAAAGCAAGTAAACGTTGGGGATTTGTTTGATTTTGGATTTAACCACTTGTATTTCAGACATGCCAGTACAAGCTCTCAGGGGGTTTGGTATCTCACTGGATCCTTTATGCAGTAGTGATATGAAGCAGCCCAAGTTAAAAATGCTGTTTCAAAAAGAATTAGTGCTCTGTAAGAAATGCAAACAAGAGAAATAATATTTTTTCTTCTTTATAGAAATTTTACAGACAAAACCCACCTATGTATTGCCAAAAAGCTGACATAGATGCCTGGCTAATCCCTAGCTCAGAATCAACATGCTGCAAATGGGAAATATTCATATAATATTTTGGTAAAAACACTTTCCCTTTCACCCAGTAACCAGTGAACAGTAATGAGCTCCCTTTACACTTAAAACTAAGAATATCATCATCTCTATTTACCAGGAACACAAAGCAAGCAAGCATTCTGGCCTCCTCCAAGGAGGTAACACTGGCATTTGACATCAGATGAAAAACATAATTTATGAATATTTTGTTACTCTCTATTTTGCTACTGAAACAAGGGAAAATACAGTTCCGGCAAAACTGCAGTAACATGAAACTACACAGCAAAACATTTTTTGAAAGAGCTCTGTGGATTTTACTGAAGCACCAATGCTTTGGGGAAACAAGGTGGGCTACTCATGTACAGGGGATGCAACTCTTCAAACTAGTGTGCACCAGTTGTTATTAATTCCATTTTTTTATTTTTACTTTTGCAGGACATTAAGAGTTCGAGGAAAGCTTTCAGAGGGGAGTTTTCTGGGAAAGAAAATCATATTTTTGTAAGGGTTTTTTATAATGAAGAAAACCATCTGAATTGGCTGCTGTTTCCGTGGTAAAGTAACTTGCATTCTTGCAGCACAGGAGGAATTCTTTCCCTGCATTACAAATTTGGAAGAAGCGTTAAAAAGCGAGAGTTGGTTGGAAAATGGTTCTCTGAAAGAGGTGTGGATGTACCAGGATGTAGCTACTGTACAAAGGTCATACTTGGATAACTCTGGATAGGAAAAAGCATCCCTTTCCTGACCTCCTGAAGAGGCTGCAGTCCTTGGAGCCTCAGCATAATGAATGGTTTCTATCACGCGGCACTAAAGTTCCCTCCTCTGACCACTACGCTGCACACAAGAGTTTGTAAGAGTTACAAAGAAAGTAATTCCTGCTAAAGGCATTAAAACCAAACAAAAGAGGCTCTTCATTCACAGACTTTACACCAGGACAAAAATAGAAGGAAGCTGAAGCTTTTCTACGCTGGGGCCTGGTGTGCTTATGTACCATGATAAATCTTGGTTGGAATGCTCATTGAGTATCGTGCCAGGAGCCAGGAAACACACACCACCACCACCAAGGACCATCTGAGTAAACACCATCCAGAAAACACTGCCTCATATGGAGTAAACTGTAAGAGTGACTGGGCAGAACCACATCCCTTTGCTGGATATCCTCAAGCACAAAATTTACTCATACCTTGAAATACGGTAGGATCAATATTAATTTATTTTCCTTTTCATGCCTCTGAGAATAAAGTTCAATTAATAGGTGAACCCGTAAGAGAAAAGGTCATGACACTGCTTAATGCATAGGTCATCTTGCAGGAGTTCTCACAACCCTAATTACAATGGTAATTGAATTATGTTGTCTTAAAAGCTATAAAAATGCTAATTACCTGAGCTGAGTGTACAAACATACTACCGATGCAAAGTACAACCTTAGTCTCAAGAGTTAATTTATACTATGCTGCTAATAAAGTGGGGAAATGTGGTTAAACCTGCCAAATAGACTCTTAGAGTGTGCTACTTAGTAAGATGACTTTTGAGAAGGACAAATATTTAAACATGAAATTAAGCATGTAATGAAATATTTCATCCAGTGAACTAGAAAGCCATAGCTCTACCAGTTACCTGGCCAGTTTTAAAATTGACCTTTTCTAAATACTCACTTAAGCTTGAAAACCAAGCAGAATAGCCCACAGTGTTTTTAAGTTACACACTGTGAAGTTGAGCACTGGGAAAGACTTGGGAAAAAGTCTTTACTGGCCTTCACTCTTTTGTCTGCATTTTATGCTTTGCCTTTAGGGCTTTTCTTTAACTTCTGAAATAGCTACCACTAGACTTGTGGGTTTGGTAAGGGTTTTATAGTTCACTTAAGGGCTCCTGAGGAAGTTAGCTGGCTTAGGAATTACTTCTTATCTTTCAGATATAGAATGATTTACTTGAACTCTGGTGTGACTTCAGCTCTGTACTTATCTGGTGTCTGTGAACAAAGATTGCCGGTACATGTGAAATGTGAAGGAATTCTTAGAGGATCTTGTTGCTTAAGCAAAATAATTCACAGATGAGGCATACTTGATTATATTATTTTCAGTCACTGTACAGAATAACCTATTAAGTTAATTGAATTAGTACAAGTAGTAGAATTATCGATGTAAGGAAAAGAGAGTAAAATGCATCCACGCACTTGAATTTTGGTTTGATGTGTGTTTCAGATGTCTTCTGTAATGTTGATTTTTTTATTGCGGTTTCTTCAATGATGATCTGGATAATTTTGTTTGTTTGGTTTTTTTAGATTGTTGAAGATCAGAACTGTATAGAAATCTCATCATTCCTGACCATGATTAGTGTTACCTGGAGCATCTTCCTAGTTTGGACTAAAATAGGGCTGTTACTTGACATGGCACCTTGTTCTGTTAGTGCCAAACCATGCCCTTCAGTATGTCGCTGTGATGTGGGTTTCATATATTGTAATGATCGCGATTTGACGTCTATTCCTACAGGAATCCCAGAGGATGCAACCACCCTCTTCCTTCAGAACAATCAAATAAATAATGCTGGGATTCCTTCAGAACTGAAGAACTTGCTTAGGGTGGAAAGAATATATTTATACCGCAACAGCCTAGATGAATTCCCCACTAACCTCCCTAAGTACATTAAGGAACTGCATTTGCAGGAGAACAATATAAGGACCATTACTTATGATTCACTCTCAAAAATTCCTTATCTGGAAGAACTGCATTTGGATGATAATTCTGTTTCTGCCGTTAGCATCGAGGACGGAGCTTTCCGGGACAACATCTATCTCAGACTTCTTTTCCTCTCTCGAAATCACCTTAGCACCATTCCCTGGGGTTTACCTAAAACCATAGAAGAGCTGCGCTTGGATGATAATCGTATTTCCACAATTTCTGAGCTGTCCCTTCAAGACCTTACAAATCTAAAACGCCTTGTTTTAGATGGGAATCTTCTAAATAACCATGGATTGGGAGACAAAGTCTTCATGAATCTAGTCAATCTTACAGAATTGTCATTGGTGCGCAATTCACTCACGGCTGCACCGGTGAATTTGCCGGGAACAAACCTAAGGAAGCTTTATCTCCAAGAAAACCACATCAACCGTGTGCCACCCAATGCTTTCTCTTACTTACGGCAACTGTATCGATTAGATATGTCCAATAACAATCTCAGCAATTTACCTCAGGGTGTCTTTGATGATCTGGACAACATCACTCAACTTTTTCTTCGCAACAACCCTTGGCACTGCGGGTGCAAAATGAAGTGGGTACGGGACTGGTTACAGTCATTGCCTTTAAAAGTGAACGTACGTGGGCTGATGTGTCAGGCACCAGAAAAGGTGCGTGGGATGGCTATCAAAGACCTCAGCGCAGAACTGTTTGACTGTAAGGATGAGAGTGTGATAAGCACCATCCAAATCACCACTGCAGTACCAAACACGTTATACCCGGCCCAGGGACACTGGCCCGTTTCTGTGACCAAACAACCCGACATCAAGACTCCCAACCTGAATAAAAACTACAGAACCACGGCGAGCCCGGTACGCAAAACCATTACGATATTTGTGAAATCTGTAAGCACAGAGACCATCCACATCTCCTGGAAAGTTGCACTGCCGATGACTGCTTTGAGACTGAGCTGGCTCAAGATGGGCCACAGCCCTGCCTTTGGATCTATAACTGAAACGATAGTTACGGGTGACAGGAGCGACTATCTGCTCACGGCTCTCGAGCCGGAGTCGCCGTACCGTGTGTGCATGGTTCCCATGGAAACCAGCAACATCTATCTCTCCGACGAAACGCCCGAATGCATCGAGACCGAAACGGCGCCGCTCAAGATGTACAACCCCACCACCACCCTCAACCGGGAGCAGGAGAAAGAACCTTACAAAAACCCCAGCCTGCCCTTGGCCGCCATCATCGGCGGCGCGGTGGCGCTGGTGGCCATCGGGCTGCTGGCCCTGGTCTGCTGGTACGTCCACAGAAACGGGTCCCTCTTCTCCCGGAACTGCACCTACAGCAAGGGACGCCGGAGAAAAGACGACTACGCCGAAGCGGGAACCAAGAAGGACAACTCCATCCTGGAAATCAGGGAGACTTCTTTCCAGATGATACCAATCACCGGTGACCAAGTGTCCAAGGAGGAGTTTGTAATACACACCATTTTCCCACCTAACGGCATGAATCTGTACAAGAACAGCCACAGTGAAAGCAGTAGTAACAGGAGCTACAGAGACAGTGGTATTCCAGATTCAGATCATTCACACTCATGATACTGAGGGACGTGAAAGACTGGTTTGGGTTTTGTTGGGTTTTTTGGGTATGTTTTGTTTTTTAAAGAAAACAAGAAAAGACTGACTTAACAGTTGCTGTTCTACTGCAAAACACTGGATTAAAAGACTGACAAAGCAATGTACTGTACATTTGCCATATAATTTATATTTAAGAACTTTTTATTAAAAGTTTCAAATTTCAGGCTACTGCTGCGATTATGTAGTGGGGATACCTGACCACAATTCTATATTTTAGTATTTTTTAGTAATTTGTACTGTATTTTCCTTGCTAATATTGAAGTTACAGACCATTTAACTTTTGTGTTCTACTGAGTAAGATGACTTGTTGACTGTGAAAGTGAATTTTCTTGCCGTGTTGAGCAGTCAGAACATTCATCTGAGATCCTTGTAAGTGTAAGCACAGACCATTTTTCACTTTGGTATCAATAAAATAATGTTGAACCTGGCAAATCAGGAAGATCAAAAAGTGGTTACAAAAACTCACAGAACTTCCAATGTTGGGTCTATTAAATCTGTAAACCACAACAATATTCAATAAACAAAAATGCGTGTAGTAATGGGCAATATCAGCTGTCTGGATATATCCATTCAACAGTGGTGAAATCCAATTTAAATGAGAATAATCAAATTGATGACATGCATGAGACTGAAGCTTTTGACAAGTGTTAAGAAACCTAGTCCTTAGAGGAAAGTATAATCAAATTCCTAACAAGGAATTGAAAAAAGGAAGTTGTAAGCTCTACAAACCAAGGGGGTAGATACAGCTTAGGAATAGATTTTTGGTTATCAGAATCAGTGGTCTGTATATCACAGAGAAAATAGTGATGGATGCTCACAGGCATTTGGGAGACAAGGGCAGGAAGACAAGAGACAACACTTTGAAACTGCTTTGAAAAGAAGAAGGGCTGAAAGTGCAGTTTCACAAAAAAAAAAAGAGAGAGCAGGACAAAACCCAAGGCAGTAAAAGCAAGGTCTCAAAACCTGTGGTCCCAGAGGTGAGCAGAGAAATGGGGAATGCAGCTGTTCTGAAGCATATACGAGTCTGTGTTCAGTGTACTGCTGTTACAGTCAGGAATACTGCCCATTACTGTCACAGTTATCCAGAAATTCCTTGGTAAATCTGTAAGGTAACATGTTTCTTTCTGCCTTCCTGCTGAACTATGAGCTATTTCATGTTTAAACCCCAAGCCACTCTTTGTTGCAATAATCATTCTGTTTCTTCAACTAAAAACCAAAGTGCTTTGTACGCCCTTTGGCCAGTCTTGTGTGTGCCTTGATCCAACGCTACGTGTATCAAGCTTTTAAAAGCTAAGAAAAAAGGAAATAATAAAATACCCACTTTTTCATACATAACTTAACGATGAAAAATACTGGTCTTATTCATGAATGAAGTTGAAAAACTAATTCAAAATTATGCTGCACCTCTGCAGTGCACTGATAAGAAACCCACTCAGAGGCTACTACTTTTCAGGTCATGAGCTTCACCTCTCTCTGTGTTCAGGTTAACAGTATTACACTTGCAGGTTTTCTTCATTATTAACTACTTGGAAAAAAAGTTTTCACAACAGTGAACAGTGTGAACAATGAAAGGGAGGGAAGGCGTGGAGTTACAGCCCTCTGAAATACAGTTTTTAAAAGAAACAGCAAATGAAAAATATTAAATATTTCAGACATTATCTCAGACAAGAAGGAATGTATACCAAATGCAGTTCAATTCTATGAGAATATTAGTGGTGCTTGGCCTGTTTCCCTAAAAGCAGCAAAGAATGAGAGATGAAAAGAAGAAAGAGTGGCCAACACTGAGACTGATGGTTTCAGCAATCAGCCTGCAAATGAATCTCCTACCAGGGATCCATCTAACTGCACAGACCCAAAATTTCCAGTAACACACTTTTTTTTTCCATCCTCATTTTCCAGATGTGCCCAGGGAAGTTCCTCCCCAAACTCCCTGCACCATGGAACTGTTGACACATCATTTTCAAAAATGTCTCCTGCAGTTTCCTGACCTTTTACAAACCACGTGTCCTTTGCATGGAGCATTGAATGGATCCATGGAAAGGGGAGTGTAATGCTAAGCTCAGCTCACTGCAATGCACCAAACAAGATTATTTTGCTCTGTTGTCCCATCTGGTGCAAGTCTAGGGAAGGGCAAGAAGGGAAGACTGAGCATGTGGAGCCTCATAATGCTGATGTGCAAAAAGCTTCCCAAGCAGTGAGAGGAAAAGGAAAATGACACAAAGGGACTGGACAGACCTGGTTTTTTGTCTGCTCTCACACAGGGGGATGGATCCCTGGTATCTGAGCTCATTTCATGACTGAATTCATGGCAAGAGAGCCTAATTCTTTGCCAGCAGTTCTCCAGCAACAAAATTAAACAGGTTTTGTTGGATTTTCAAACTATTTAAAAACCTCTCTCCCAGCTGGCTCCAAATTTATGTTGTGACACAGGTAAAATGACACTCAGTGACTACTTTGCCTTCTGAGGCACCTAAGCCAGAAGTGCCTGGTAATGGTATGGACCAACTCCAGTGATGCCACTGCAAGGTCATAAGAGTATAAAAAAGTTGGCATTTGAAGAGATAATTGTATGACAGTCTTAAATAAAATGACTTTTCATGTGACATTTTTATCTGTGAGGCAGTTAGGGTACAAATCCAAAGCAACTTCAGTAAATCAACCCAGTTGTTCCTACTTCACCTTCCACCAGCAAGAGTGAAAACATGGCCAAGGCTCTGTCTTCCTCAGGAAACCTGCTCAGGCTGGCAGGAGAGCTGGTGTCCTCTTACCACATGTGATGTCAATGCAAAAAATGGCACACTGGAGTCTACAACACCTTTCCTCGGGTTCTACAGCAGCTTTTACCCCACACACATAATGTTAAATTAATCTGGCAAGTGAAAGGTTGCTTTCAAACTAAACTGTGTGGTTTTTTTCCTTTGGCTGTTTATACAAATTCCTGTTCCTCTCCATGTCAGGCCTGTCTCTTCAAGACTGCTCCTTGTCCCAGAGCTGCAGTTGCTGCCTGCAGTGCCCCCCAGCACCATCAGAAATCCCTTCTGTTACACAGGTGTATGTGCAGGTAAAGCAGATTACTACAGTAGGCAGTTCATTCAACACATTTATCAAAATAACATTAATCCACGTTAAATTTATCTCAGTTTTTGAATTCCATGTGATTTCTGTGCACTGTTCAGTATTAACTATGGAGCAAGGGGTGGAATTCTCTTTTCAGTGTTGCCTAAACCTGTGTGAGTTCACTCGATCAGTGCTCTCCATATTCAAATACTATGCCCTTCTTAAATTTATCCTGCTATCCTGAATTGCCCACAGTCCTGTTTTAACCTGAAAACTGTCTCCAAAAACACCCTGGTACTTTGGAAATCATATTAATTTTGTCTCATCTTGGCACCTTCCAGAACTAGGGCCAGGAGCTGGACTCAGTGATCCTGATGGGTCCTTTGAAGTCAGTATATTCCATGATTCTGTCAGAAACTTGCTTCATTTATAAGTTGTTATTTCCTAGCTTTCTACCAGAGCCTGATGTGCAGCAACTGTTAGCATTTTTTAATTGGTTTTTTTTTTTCTTCTGGCTTTAACAGTACCAAATTTTATGGTCTTGGAACAGAGTTTCCATCTCTCCAGCTAATGCACTAGTGAGCATGCAAGCTATCTTGTGCCAATGCTGTACATATTGAATGTAGAGCAGCAAATGCAATAAAAGCAAGAGCAAAAATAATAAAGGCTTATTTGCTATTAAAATAATTTACTGATGACATAATGCATTAAAGCACATATATAGACTTCCCTGCTAAGAGGATGAAATTCTGCACATTCACCTGCAGTGCAGCTGAAGTTGGATAAGATCCTCAGAAGTAAGCTGGCAGATGCCTTCTGCCTGGATTTATCCAAACCAAGTTTGTTTGAGATGGTTTTGGACAGACCCATAATTCACAGGGGTACCCTCCACTTTGAAGATGCCTTAACCTTACTTCCAAAACCATATATTGTTTCAGCATCACTGATCTTTGTTTAATTAACTTCCTTTACTGATACCAGAACAGACACAGCTTCAAGCCACAGGCCAGCACTTAACCATCAGGGATTTTTTTTTTCAAAGCATGAAGTCACTCCATACCTGAGGAGTTTTCATCTTCCAAACCAGCCCAGAGTGATTCCATCAGAGAGAAAAAGCTCATTGACTGAATTCAGACATCAGAATTTTACCTTTTTTTCTTTGCAAATGAATTTAATTTTGAGGTGGTGGGTAAGAGTCCCACCCTTGTGATGAAATTAGAGCCCTCTCAAACACTCTGAAGGTACAACCATGACACAGGTATTAAATTCTGGACACAACTGCTTTAAAAGCATTTCTTTTGGTAAAACATGAATGTTTGATTTCATAGTTATTTCATCAAATAATTTCCTGCTCCTCTTAAAAAACCTAGATCAAAGTGGATCTCAGTGAAAGGGTGGCAAAGCAGATGCTCAAAACAAGCATCACTTTGCTTTCTCAGCACAGGACATCAAGTAAGATACTCAAGTGATGCCTGAGGAACATTTCTCCCCTGGGGGGAAGCCAAGACACTTCAAATGGGTGTCAAATAAAAATCCTCTGAATTTTTGATTGTCTGAGGCAAAGGCATACAATACACATTTTGGCAAGCAAGCAAATGCCCATCATAAAAGCCCTGTGCCTGAAACCTGCAGGTTGGGACTGCAGATGTGAATTTCCCAACTCCAGCTGCTTTTCAGAGCCCCTTTTTGTTTCCTTGGGATGAAAATGTAATGGAGTCACAGTATAAAACCCCTCAAGATTAACAACATGAGCTCAAAACATCTTTTTGACATCTGAAGCTGGACCTTCTAAGCTTAGCAAGAACCCTCATAAATAAGTTATAAAAATAGAATGGTCTTAATAGGGCTAATTAAATAATCTGACTTGTTCAAGCTGGTTGATAGTGTTCATATAGGCTGATACTCTGTCCTGAACAGCCCTCTTAAGTCATCAAAAACAGGGAGCAGCTCATACCCAAGTGCTAGCACAAGCTCCTGTCCCCTGGCTGAGCTTAAGGAATATCTATCTATAGACAGAGCTGTGGAAGGTCTAATTGTTCAAACTCCAGGGGCTGCAGCATGTTCTTTCATCACTAACTGTGGGAACATCATTTACAAAAGGATGAAATTATGCACGTTATGCATAATTTAATGTCCCTAATTTATGCAAAAGAGTTAAAAATTTATTTAGCTCAGAACTGCACATCCAATTTATGTAATACTGCTTCCTCCAGTGGCCTTAGTCCCTGATAAATGCCTGCCAGGCTTTCCACATGAAAACAGATGTTTTTTGTGGATGTGGGGAGGAGTTTTAATAATTTTTCTTGTCTTTTTTTTTTTGTGATTAAGAACAATAAATAATTTTACTGCAAATCTTTCAGTTTTTAATGGGATACAAAAGTCAACTGGTTGATAATTTTAAATGAATGCCCTCAGACACAGCAGATGCTGATGTGACTAAAGATGTCCCCACAAACTCTGCTGTCCCATCTCACCTCACAGTAATGCTTTCCAGGATTTTAACTTGAAGCCTTGCTTTTATTGCAAGGATTGCAAAAAGGTAATGAAATCTGTTTTCACTACTGTAAGATGAAAACTGGAGACCTCTAAATTTTGAGATGCACACGAGCAGTTGTATTTACATGGCTGTCTTTAAGGCTGGGCTACACACAGGAGGCCACAGCAAATCCAAGCCTTTGTCCACCTCTGAGCCTGCTGCATTCACAAAATTTCCTAAATTACTAAACAGCTTCAACAGGCAGTAAGAGAAAGCCTCCTGACCTTACACATCATCCTCAGCTACCTGTTTGTGTGTGTAAAGGGGAGTTAATTTGGTTTCCTTAAATGCTGTTTTTTCATACATTCAATGAGGAAGCACAGAAATAACAGTTTTTAAAAAGGTATATCCTTCTGCCAAGGAATACTGACACAGCAGAGGACTGAAGAAATGATGTTTTAACCCTTATTCCAGAATTACACTCCAAATAAAAGCCTGGGTAAGCCCTATGCACTTCTGAGAGTGTGTGTAACATGCTCACCCCCTGTTTAAGCTACATTTAATGGACACAAGTTATTTGCATTGCACTCCACCTCAAATTATTTTCATTTTCTACACAGTTTGAGCAACAATGTAAGAATGTGGATAGGTACAGAATCTGTGGTATTTTGTTTGTTTAGCTGGTTTCAGTAATCTTCTCAGGAAACATTAAAGACACTTATTTCCAAAGCCTGATGGAATAAATTACTGCCCACAAGGAACATGAGCTCATTAATAGAAGGAAAGCCATGTACAGGGAAATGCTAACCCAGTGAATAAATACAATTTTAAGGCATTAGCTGATAACACAGAACCTCCACCTAATGTCTTTAAGGCAATTATTTTACCTTAAGAACTCCTTAATGGCATGTAACCTACTTCATCCACTAAAAACCTTTTCATTTCTCCCTGATACACAAATGACATACAGCATGCTAAAATAAAAATTAGGAAAAACACCACAGTAGTTCCAGGTCTTGGAAGGTTTTCTGGTTGCTGAAATTCAGCACTTTGCAGCCCAATGAAGTGAGCAGTCAGGAGAATATCACTGGGGGAGAGCTAAGCTGCTGACCTTGTGCAATTTCCTTGGATAAAGGGAAAAAAACAGAGATGGAACTGCAATGCAGGACCTCAGCAGCTCCACCATGGCTGTCTCAGACAGACCCTTCTCACCTTATCCCAGTTACAAACCTTGGTGCTTTTCACTACAAGAAAATTTATAAGTTCCTTTAAGGGTCAAAAAGGTTCAGCAGCAGCAGGACAACCACCTTCTCTAAGCTCTTCTTTCTATCCTTTCTTCTTTTTCTTTTTCCCTTTGTTAATTAAATAAAGCTCATTGAGAGAGTTTGTTCAGTAAACAGGACTGTTACATGTGTAAAAACCCCTTCAGTGCTAATTTCACTTGTTGATACATAGTGGAATAGTGCTGAGCCCTCCTTAAAGAGTTCGCACTTAAATCCAGGGCAGGCATATCACAAAATATTTTCCCTGGAAATCTCCACCATTTCCTGAATTGACAGGTATGTGATGTTAAGGGTGGGGGGAACAAGATAAGAATATGTTCCTAGGAAGCTGCTCTTACCACTGTTGCTTTCCTGTATTCCCTATATGAATTTAACAAGTCGAAATAAACAAGGATCAATTAAAGAGAATTTTGGAGGAGAGGTGCAATACCACAAAATCACATTTCTACTACTGAGAACTGAATTATGCTGAACAGCTACTTGGTTTATCATCACTTATCTGTCTCAGGAAATGCTCACATCTTTCATTATCTGCTGGCCTAGGGACAGAGCTGCACTGATCAGAGCATTCTGTGGGTACAGACAGAGGCATTAAAAGGAGCCAAATATACCTGAACAAAACTAATAGGAACTGGTTTTGGAAAAAAAAAAAAAAAAGAAAACCAAAAAAAAATTGTCCTAAATTTCTGTGTCTTGTCCAAAACGTTTTGTCCCAAACTCTGAAATACATTACAATCATACACTATTTAAAAAAAAAAACAAACCAAAAACAAACATACAAACAAACAAGTATCTTTCAAGCATGGAAGATTTGATGTAATGCTCAGCTTTACCTGTAAAATAAGTTTTAAAGGTTTTGTTTATATGACTTCATGCCCAATGCTATGATGAGCACATGTTTATTGAGGACCTCCTCAGTGTTTTTCAATACGTGTTCTGCACAGAAGTAAATGGCTGTTTGTGCAGTCCAGTTCCCACCCATTTTCCCTTCCCATTTTCCCTGTGTTATCAACTGACTTCTTTAACACTTTTATCATTTTAGTCATTAAAATACTAAAAGTGCAAGAAGTGGTTTACCAAAATTTTTTTAGGGTCTTAGAGATGTGAGAGGGAAAGGACAGAGACATTATACTAGGATGCTAAGTAGAGGAAAAGGGTGCTATTGTATGCTGCAGGGAGATTTGCTTTGTTTTACTGAAAGGAAAAATGAAAAAAAAACCCCACAAAACTTTCACAAATGCACCTATTTTGACAAAAGGACCTGCTCATGCAAGAAACACATCTTGTTCCCAAAGCAACCACACCACTTTGGGAAGGGAGGGGATGTGAGTGTCTCTCTTTGATATGGATTTGAAGGTGATATCCTGCATCCCATGAAGGAGCACCCCGCTGGTAGAGTCAGAATAAGTTGGATTGTCTTAATACCCATTTTAAACTCAATGCTGGTGTTGCTGCAAAACCAGGGAGCAAAACAACCCAGTCTCAGGGACTTCAAATAAACCCCCAAACAAATCAAAAAACAACCAACCCTGCAAAATCCTCCAAAAGCACCTATCAAAGTGATTTCAATCCAGTGATCCGGTACACAGTCAAAGGATGTAAGCTCCTCTAATCCCACTCTTTGAGCTCCTCCAGGCTCCAGCCCCCGTTGCCATGGCCCTGCTGACACCTCCTGCAAAGGACAGGAGCCCCACAGGCCTGAGGGCTGCTGCCTGTGGGTTTCACACTGCAAAAACAGCTTGGGAGGCGAGGAGCATGAGGCACCCATTCCAGTCCAGGAGGTTTCATTACAATGAGTTCAGCTCTGGGCAGGCTGCCATCATCAGCATATTTCTGACAGGTATTTTATTTTTCCTCCACTGAATACCTAACACTACTGAAAGCACTTGCTGCTACGTTAGATACTGCTGGTTTCTTTAGATAAAAGAAAATAAAATTTGAAATTACCCACTGTTCTCTTTTGTGCTAATAAAGACTAACTTTATCCTTCAGTATAATCCCGCCAAATCAATTAAAACGCATTCAGTGGGTTGAAAGGATACCAGTGAAGTATTAACAAAAGCCTGGCTTGGATTATGCAAAACTTTTGCAGCAATTGACTGATGCAAAGATTTCTGTGGCAATACTTTCAGGAAAAGAAAATAAATCTAGCTCTTCAAAATGTTTCCTACTCGGTTTTGCTCAGCAGCTCTAGGGAAGTTATTAGGTCAAACTCCCACAACACTGACCTCTTTCTGAGGTTTGCAAGTCAATATGTGAGTGATGAGTGAAGTCTTCCATACTCATTCATGGAAATCTCTACAGTGCTGCTATGAACTGGGGCTTAAGGATATTAAATAGGAAAATGTCTTAAACCAGAAGCAGCTGATGTCTGGGTATGCTTGGGTGCATCATCATCAGCTGAGGAACCCATCTAGGACATGCCTGAGCCTTCCTCAGGAACGAGGCAGAATTCCTGAGGATAGGGAAATAAGCCATGCTAGGTGCCAAAGGGGGCTGGAGACCTGCCAAGCCATCTGTTCCCATGTCTTACCACCAGCTAAAATGCCACTATGGAGGGGAAAAAACATTTTTTCCCCTGCTGAGAAGGAGCTCTGGCAGGTGCTATGCTAGGCCTGGTCAGCAGACAGCCAACACTGCTTCCTTTGCAAAAAACAAACACTGGGATAAACTTTCATCTGTCAAACAAGCCAGGGATCATGTTTTCTAGTGCTTTCACATTGGTAGGAAGCTGCCTCTGACATCTTCCCTCAGGGCTTGATCATACAAGGAAGGAAAAGTAGGGAATTTTCAAGACGCTGGCAAGCGTTTGGTCTTTCAAAATGTCATGGCTAATCTCCACATCACCCAGCCCGCTCCCTAATCAAGACAGAGGAACTGTACAAGTGCAAATTAGTGTCACTTATGTCCTGAAAACAAGTAAGGAAGAGGATACAGAATAAGTATGCCCAAAAGCAACATCAAATTTATTCTCTGTGATCAGATGGGAGATTTACTGAAGTTTACTTCACCTTACCCAGAAGAGAAAACAGCAAACAAACATGAAGATATCTCTATGACATTTACCATCTGGCTGAGCAGGTTAGCTCTGCATTATTGCTGTACTCTGCTCAACAGCAGTGAGAACAGGCAGGCAAGGAGTGGTCCTGAGCTCCCACAGCCATTTTCAAACACTTCCCAGATGGAAGACCCATCTTCTGCAAGATCTGATTTATTTTTTCTCTTTTGGGTCCGTTAACAGAGAAATTAACAGTAGCACCAGGGTTATTTTAGAACATTATGCATCCCAATGAATAACAGAATAAATTTTGGAGGGGGTCACCTGTTGAGGTGCAGGACAGACAACTAAAAGCAGCTCTGTTATCAATCCTGAGATGCCACATGCCAGCCTGAAGCATCAAAGGAGGGCAGCAGCACGGTGAGCCCACGGGTGAGCAGCCTCAGCACACAGGACTGGGAGAGCACATGAAAAACTGCCAATGTTTCCCTGAACCACTGAAGCACAACAGGGAAGCAGCCAATTCATACTAGTGGGCACTAGGAAGTTGTCCAAGACCTTTAAACTCTTTATTCTTCTGGGAGCTGACCCAGATTTGACTGTTACTCTAATGGTAAAAAAACCACTCACTACTTAATACCTGCGGTACACGATTATGTGCTGATGATGCAGGCTCCCTGAACACTGCAAAGTGCTGGGGGTATTTGTTGTTAAATCCACAGTTTTGCAGGAATAACCATTGTACCTGCCTAGAAAAAAAAACCAGGATTTCCTATATGGGGAAAGGCAACAGTGTTAATTGCAGGTATTTCATGTGAGAAGAAAACTAGCAGGAAAGGAAAAACAAACACCATTTCCACCCACTCCTCCAACCATAGTGATCAACTTACATATTCCAATTTTATTTTAAAAAACTGAAATATTCTGTGTTCAGAACAGTCTTTTTAAAAAATATGCATTGTAAGGCCTTTTTTGTAACATTCATCCTTTACTAATGATTTTTTAAATGTGCTTCTAATCAGTTTGAAAGGGACCAGTAATTTTTGGCTCAGCTGTAGCAGCGATAGAAGGAATCAGCGCAAGATGCCAGAGGAATGCAAAATGTACTAACCAGATATGAAGCCAGCTACACAATACTGAAATCCATGCAAGTCCACATCAGATTGTCTGTTTAACACTGCAGAATTTGTGATATTTACTCTGCCATTCAGGAACACTCTTTACATGACACTTACCCTGATCTCTCAAAACCACATTATATAGCCATAGTACAAATGGGAATACTAGTGCTCTAAATCTATTCTCCATTTTATTTGAAAGCATAATGTATAATAATAAATTATTTTTCCTTTTAAATTACATTTCATTAATCTTTGTCCTTTAAAATAAAGATACAAGCACATGGCCAGATATTTTTCTGTATACAGCATCACCATTCCTATGATAAAATTAACAGCAATTTCTCCTAAGCAGCCAAAAGTAAAGAGTGAGAAAATTACAACACTAATACTAATTTATTAAAAGCTACTTTCAAATGCCTTTAACTTCTCTTTCCTTTGTTTGCAGCATTTTAGGGCCATTTGATAAAGCCAAACTGCAGATGTTCAGCCCTTTGTTTACTAAGGTAACTGCAGCTGAAAACGAAATGGAAGTGACAGCACCAGGGCTACCTCGCCTTGCCAGCAGCAACGCTGTGCTGGAGCAGTTGCTGCTGGAGGAAATGAAACTGTAGAAACTCTGAAGGATGACATTACTGGGGAGCTCTGCAATTCAGACTGGCAAGGAGGCAGGAGTGGGAGCCTTGGAGAGCTGCCACCACCTCCCTTCTATGAACCGTGGTGTCCCTTCCCCACTCTGCTGCTTTCTGGGCTGCACAGTGTGTTTTCTTAGACCTGCCACCCATATGGACACTTGGACACGTTACACCAAGTCACTCATGCTGGCCACTCCTGGTATAAACCACATTTATGCCTCTGTCAGCACTAATTCTGCTTTTTGAGGAGATGACAAAACTCTGCTGTGCTGCAAGCAGAGGTTCGTCGCAGCCAAGTGAACATACTGTGAGTTCACAAGACAAATAAAAGCTCTCAACTTTTATTTGCAGGTTGTCCTGCAAAATTCTCTCCTTGCAGACACATCTATTTTACAGCAAATTTATATTTTTTCAGCTTTCCTAAAGCAGGTTCTTATGAAGGCAAGTTGCTGTGATGCCTGGTCCTTAGGATTGCATTTTAAATAACAAAAGCTAAAAGGCTCTGATTGATCAAAGCTTTTTGAAATCAGAAGAACAACTGTTTCACACTGTTGAAAATAAGGGAACAAGTCCAGGCAATATTTTCTATTTCCCACTCCTACTCTTAGAAACACATGTGACATTTATAACCACAGTGTAAAAGCTCATTAATACTCTACCCTGACCTATTAAAAAGGGTTATTGGCTATACACAATAGGAGACATTCTCCTGGAAAACAGGCAAGGAAAGGAGAGAACAGCTCAAGATAAGCCACCTCGCCACAAACAAGCTCAAAGGATGAGATCATTAAATGAGTGTTAAAAGCGTCTAACATTTTTCACCTCCTCTCTGCTCATTTCAAAACTAGCTTAAAACCACAGAATAAAAGCCCAGTGAACACCCCAGTACATTTTAAAAGGCAATTCTCTCTCAAAGGGCTGATAGCAGGCAGGGAGTGGGAGAAAGGTTTATTTTAGTTGAGCTAATCTGACAGACTGGCACCTACTCAGAGGTGTTGGAAGACGTCTGGCGCATCCACACACCCACCAAGAGCAGCACTAAATTCTTAAAGAAAACAGGGCTGCCTGTGCATTAAGTTCCCTTTTAAAGTACTTCTCCCTAGAAGCTTTGTTCTTTCTTTTCAAAGAAATAATTTAAAGCAAGCTCCCAATAAATGTGCTCTTTTTTGTGGAGGGGGGGACACGTCCAACACTTGACCTTGGGGTTTGCCAAATGCTGAAGGCACGGTGCCCATGGAAGCACCAAAGAGGGTGAGGAATCACCTGCCTGCCAGATGAAGTGGAGTCCATATTCACACCCCATGCAGCCTTCTAAAGCCATCCTTTAGCTTAAACAATTGGGGTTTGCTTGGGTTTTTTTCCTACCATAAACTTACACAAAACAATCTTAGTTCCTCTCAGCTTATGGTTTTCTAGGCTGAAGCCAAGCTCTTCCAGGCTACTGGTAAAATGCTGGCTGATCCTTCCTGCCATTATCCTAATTACCCTTCCTTGACCTGTGGTTGTTTAAACTCATCTTCCTAAGTACAGATAGGACACCTTCATCCTTTACTGCTCCCAAATGGTGATGCTGAGCTTATAGCAGGAATTCATATTGTCTGTCCTTAAGCTCATGACATTCTCCTGAAACCAATTAATGGCAGAGGAAAGCAGTTCTTCTCACTTCATAATCCTGTCCTCCCCCGCCTTGCCAGTGCCTCTCAGCTTTGGAGTTGGCAAATTTATTTAGCAAGCTTTTAATTCTTCTGTAAAGGCTGCTAATGAAAATATTAAATAAAGCACGATTTGATCTTTGAGGAGCTCCAGCAGAACCTTTGCACAAACTTGCAGCAATAAAAGGGTTATCAAGAATGACAGCATTGAAAGGCTCCAGTCTTTAAAGGTATCTTCACCACCTCAAAAGCCCTTCTTGCAGGAGACAGGATTACCATGATGCAATCAAATTATGCCCAATTATCTCAAGTACTTTGAGCATGGGTGCCAGCCACCCACCCCAAAGGAAAACAAAAGCTGAAATAACACTGTTTGACACACGCAGATGCAGCAAGCCCAGTGACCACTTTTACTCTAACTAACCCAGAAAGAAGGTCACTGTCATCGTTTCCTGGTTCCCCCAAGATGTCCCTCTCATCCACACAAAGATGCTTTCTTAGCATCACAAAACAGCTTGCAAAGCACTGATCCCCTATGATACTGCAATTAGCTAATTTCCTACACTGATATCTCTTATACAGCGAACAGCATTTTAATTAATTCTTTAAATATATATTCCTCCAATAGGTTGAACCTTAATTAAAATTAGAAGAGCCTGATAGCATCTTCTTATCTGGTTACAGACGCAATTTTTGAAATTTGTGGTGATGATATCACAACCACATTAAAAGGAATACATATTGAATTTTATGTTCTTTCAGTTCAGCAGAACACTAAGAAAATTAATTCAATCTGCATTTACACTCACAGAATCCATCTCCTGCTTCACTAATACATATTTTTGCTTTGTTTCAAACACAAGTTTTACAAAACTGTTTTAAACTTTGCCCTGGGCATGTCTCTGACCAGCGGAGATCTGCTTAATCTCATATTTCATTAGTTATTGCTTAATTAGAACCCCATTTGAAAGAAGTTGAATAAAAATGGACCATTTAATTATCGTGAGACATGAAAGAGGCAGAAAGTCCTTTGTAATCCAAGCTGCTCCTCAGCAAGTTTTTATCGTGTTTATCACAGACATCAGACGTGACTCTCCCGTCTATCTCTCTCCCAGCTCTGCATCTCCTGATGCAGCTCTTCAGTCAGCACATCTGAGCTGCCCCTACTCCTACATTCATCTTCACACAGCTCCCCTGGCATCAGGGAACACCACAATCCACGTTCTTGCAGCCCAGGAGCACCACCACCAAACGCTTCCCAGGCCCCACCCTGTGCTTTATGACACTTTAAACCAAAAGACCAGCACAGCAACCAGGGGAAAAACTGCAGCAATATCATTCAGCTGAGACAAGTGCACAACTAAACAGTTTTAAAACCTACGTTTGAGGCCTTCCCAAACCTAGCAGGGTTTATGACAGCTCTAAAGCAAGTAGGGCTTCTTTGGTACTAGCACTACCCTTAAATATTGACTAAGAAACTAAAAAAGTTTACACTGAGTCTATCTAAACTGCAGCCTTTTCTCTTTATAGCCCACCAATTAACAAAACCAGCAAGTTTACAACACAAGTCCAGAATGACCAAGTTAGTATCTATTACATGCACAACTAAACACCAAATTGTATCAGTTTTTCCCCCTGTTCAAGAAGCATTTACACACGAATGCCAAATTACATTCTGTTTTCAGGCTTGGGCGCCCGATTATAATTTCAGCTTTCTGATATAAACAAGATGTGCTCAAAACCTTCAATTTATCTGAGAAACATTGACAAAACTTCAGTCGTGTCTGAAACCACTCTCTGAAATGCTTATTCCTGAACTGTAAATTGAAGTGTTACTGCTCTGTATTATGCAAATAGCCAAATTCTAGCATTGTAAGAGAAGCAATGAGCTTGTTATCCTGTCAGTCCTGCAAAGCAGACACCTTCTTAGAACATCATTTCCAAAACTGCTTCTGTACTCCCTTAACTGCACTAGTTTTGGTACTAATGAAGGATTTACCACCAACTTAAATGAGTCACCCAACAACGAGCACTTCTGAAAAGCCGACCATTATCTTTAACTTGGAATGCAAACAATACCCTCATGCTTATCAAAAATTCCTGTAAAAGCATTTATGTTAACAAACACAAGATATCCAGTGGAACTGAGGAACAGAAAAGACAGATAGCGGGTATCAGGACTCTTGCTAAATAAGCATCACATGGTGCATTCCATCAATGCAACAATTAGCTTTGCTCGGGTGTTCAACAACTAGTTTTAGTTGCATAAATCATATAGCTGAACAGTTGTATGTGAAAAATGAGAGTACATGCAACTGTCTTAAACTGAGATCATATATATCCCGACAGCCATCCTTTATGGAAAAATCCTGCATATGGTGTGTGTGGGTGGACTGAAACCACAGCGGGACGAGCGCTGTTACCTCACTGCATCTCCGTAAGGCAGGCCAGACTGGAGGGCTCAGAGGAGACTGGGCACCTGTCAGATCCATCAGCACATAAATCAGTGTATTGGTATCAGCAGCCTGAGCCACGTGGATCCCATTAAACCCTGCAGCATTACCTCACCCCTCAAGGAAGCCTCGTCTGACAGACGCTGCCTCCCACCCGCTCCCACTCGGGGCACGCCTCGCAGGTGGGCAGGTGACATGAGGACAGGCTGTGCCAGGGGACATTGTCCTGTTCACCAAACCACACTGAGTGGGCACATCACACCACACCAACCAGCACACCACACCAAACCACACCGACCAGCCCTGGGATCCCCAGGCACCTCCTGCAGGCCTGAGAGCGCCCCACAGCCAGCCAGGGATCTGCTCCACAGCCCCAGGGACAGGGCAGATGTGCCCTCCACAACAGACAGTGTGATGACACACATCCCACACCACCAGGGAAAAGGGCTCAGTCCTGATCACTCTGCTGCTACAGCATGGAGCCTCCTGGCCTGGCTGCACTGCAAGGCAGGAATCAATCCAGGAATAGTGCTGGAAGCAAACAGGATTCTGAAAGCAGGAACACATCTGAGCCCCCAGCCCATGCTATTTCATTCCACAGCAGTTACATCATGTTTGCTTATAGTCAATCCTTTTCTTTGCCTCATTTAAACTGACTTCATTTTTACAAAGAAGAGCTCAATTTTAATGCATTTCTTTAATCCTTCCCACAGCATTATGCTACTTTCTTTACAACTTACAGAGCAGCTTCCCATATCTGTGGGATATATTCTTTTTCTTCAGGGCAGAGGTTTCAAACACATCTGTCAAGCTGAATGGAAACAGGGAAGAGCTAAGCTCTAGTGTCTTGGGACAAAAAAAACACTGACAGTGTTTGCATGCTGCAGCTGAAATCAATATACTGAGGAAGCATCAAGGGGTGTTTCTATCAGCAGACAGGAGCAGGGAGCAGAAATAAGGCTCAGGCAGAAGGAAGGGAATTGATCTGGAACTGGAAGAGCTACCTCTGTTTCCTCTCGTTTTTCACAGCTATAAATTAGATATTCATCTCCATACCTGATTTGGGGGGCTGTTTTAAAAGCTGCTAGCAGGGTCTGCACAGCTCACAGGCTTGTGCATGTTATGCATGAACAAAGAATCACCACCATCATTAAACCCACAGCATCGTTAGAGGTACCATCAGAAATTATGTTGGGGAAAAAAAGGGGTATTTGAATATATTTTTCTTTCTGAAATATCAACACATGCAGAGCTGGCCTGCAATCTAAATGAAACCAAGGGAGGGCTTCCTCTTAAAATGCATTGATGCTGCTTGAGTGAAAAGTTTGCTGCTGATGGGTTTTATGTGCATCTAAGCTGAGCCAAGTGAGCTCAAGACAATCTAGCAATTCTGCCATTTACCATGCTGCAGTAAAATAAGGCTTCTTCCTTCTTCCTAATTACATTCTCAGGCTGCACAACAGACTTATCTATTCCCACTACCCTATAAATGACAATGCTGTTGTAATATTTAGTAATGTATTTCCAAATGTTAAAAAAAAGGCAAACAATGAGAAGGAACAGCAAACACAGAATAAGAGGCTACTGTCCATGCTTCCACAAACACTTGAGCCAAGTGTACTTACACACCAGCATAAATCAAACAGGCATAATCCAATTTAAATACAAGTCCTGCTAGGCTTTTTCATTAATGCATGGTTTATGCTTTTGTCATCTTTTGACTAATTTTATTACATAATACTGAGAGATTTACTATATTACATTACGGCTCGGCGAGTCATAACAGAATTGAAAAAGTTAATTTTGTTTCTCTGTTTCAGAAGCTAGAGAGTATATTATGTCATGCTGCTTTTCAATCAGTATATTTTTCTGAAATTCCCCTTTTGTTCCCTCTTCCTGTTCCACATTAAGAAATATACCTCCTATGTACTACTGCTCTTTTAAAACGCATACCAAAGAATTCTTCCATCCTCGTACATGCTGTCTTCTCAAAAAAAATCAGATCTTTAATTTTTTTAGTTTCTTGTCTATTTTGCTCCATCCTATTTTTTCAGGGTCTCTGGTCAAGCAGTAATAGCTCAGCAGTTCAGCACTGACCCCATAGAAGACAAGACATAGGGCCACACTGCCTTCACATTTCCCTCACTTGAAACAGCACAAGTAATTCCACTTAATTTGGGGAGATACATTCACAGCCCATTTTTGAAGATGGGAACATAACTCTGGTGGGCTGTTACCAGCTTTTTGTCTTCCCTAAACAGCTGCTACAGAACATCATCAGAGGCAGGATGATGCTCTGCCCTGAGATGGCTGCACTTGGGAATGAATCACCACAGACAGAGCAGCACCACAAGGAAAAAACCCATTGCTGAACAATATGTGTGCACTTATCCCCATTTCACTCTTTCACTGGGCTTCTTGGTTTTGTTCTTCAGTATTTTATTCAAATTTCTTAGTTCCTCAGCACTAATACACAGAAGGACCCAGCCAGAGTACAGAAAGCTGTCCACAGCAAAGGCTCCTGTGCCTACATCCCTGAACTAGTATTGCTTAGAAATTTCAATTTAGTGTCCCAGCTGTTAATGAAAAAAAGATTTTGGCCCAGAAGACTGTGTAATGTAAAGAAGAACAGAAAAAAAAAAATCAAATGGGAAGACAACCATTATTATAGTGTGCTGCACATACAGCATGACACAGGTCAACAGCAAATGAAAAAAAATGGAAGCCACGTTACTGATAAAACCACCTTCCACAACACACCTAATATACCTACTATTTCCCTATAATAATATACCTATCATTAGGGATTTTCTAGCCTTTTTATTTGCAACTCATTTTAAAAGGCCTGCTCAGGGAGTGCTGCTGGTTCCAGACTAATTACTTCCAGATTGTGTCAGATTTTCCCACACACAGAAACAAGTAGCCTGCTGAATTTGGTCACGTCAAGGTGTTTCCATTAGCTGCCTTATAATCACTTTGGGAAACTCATCTAGATGCAATTATAACTTTACTGCAAAGTTTTTGTTGTTTTGTTGGTTTATTTTTTAAACACTGAACCACAAAAATCATGTTCCTCATTCAAATCCCATTGCAGTAAATAGGATGGTTTCCACAGACTTTGACTTCTGGAGGAGGTTTCATAAAAAGATGAACAATAAATCTCTTCATCCACCAGGGAGAGAGGTTAATCTCTTATTCTTAATGCTTGCACATCAAAGAACTCCAGCACTGCACAGAACTGCTGCACATGAAGTCCAAGAGATGGCTATATCATAGTCATAATTTGAAATTAAGAACACATATAAAACACACCTCCCAAACTAAAGACTTGGATTCAAAAAACCTAAGCTCTTCTCTGTGAAGTAGCACATTATCAATTCAAAGAGATTAATCTTATAGTTAGAAAAAAAATACAAAGCCACTTAATTTCATTCATAGATTTTCTTTTCATTTCCCTACAACTAACACATAGCAAACTTCACCTGAGTAGGGTGTACTTTTACACCTTCAACTTGTTACAGAGCAGAGTAAGACATACTTACAGATCTTTTCTCTCCAGATGACATAGTTGAAGGCAAAAACCACTTAAACACCACTAGGAATGAGGGAATACTTTAAACCCTTTCCTAAGATGAAAGCTACAGCCACCACACAGAAGGTTTTCAGCAGAGTCCTCCTCAGGAGACACTACTCCCAAAAAGCACTTTGGAAAGAAAATACCTGTTTGCCTGAAAGCCCTTTACAGAGATCTCAGTCCCAAACCCAGACTCAGGTGGTGCCACACGTGGTAGAGGTGTCTTTGCAGCCCCAGTAAGCTCACAGACACCACAGTTGCATATTAAACACTAATTTCTTCTTTACTCAAGTATCTACAACAAACAAAGGGAGAAAGTGGTGGGTCTCTCACTAATAATCTGCAGAATTCATAGCTTTGCTTTTGCCCTGAAACATTTGAAGCTGCTTCTGTTTTTCTGTATAGCCATGATTATAGGAAAGCAGCTGCCTTAATGAACCAAAGTGTACTGGGAAAAAGAGGCTGGGGATGAGACCTTGTTCTGCCTTCTAAGAAGCTTCTTGGCCACTGTTTTTCCTCCTTGTCACATACTCAGTCTCTGAAGTAAACACACATTTCACCTATAAGACAATGAATCACTTATAATGAAATATATAAAGACATTGCATCCTACCTTTGTTAGAACTGTGCTGGCAGTGTTGATTTTAACTTTACGCTAAAGAATAAGTTCAAACAAATATTTGCAGCAAAGAAGTTTTTCTTTGAAGTTCAAAAAAACTAACAGGTGAGAGAAGGTCCTTAGGAGCCTTTTATTAAAACTAGAATTCTGCCCACTTCTTTCATTAGCAATGGACCAATTCCCAGCATATTCTCATGCTGAAATACAAACTGCTGGCATTCTCCTCTGGTGTGTGAGCAATGATTCCCTTGTTTCATTCCAAATATGACAATTAATGTTTAGCACATACTGAATAATCCTATACATGATTGCTCACTGTTATGTGGCTTTTTCAAGTCAGGCCATAGTTAGCAGGGACTGAAAGTTATCAGATTATGGAAAATTGGACTATTGTTTCATTCCTTGGTAATAATTATCCTTCTTTCCACTCCAAAAACTTGGAGATTGGTACCTGAAACTTCTCCTCTCTACCTGTTCTTCCAACTCTGTAAAAAATTAAAAGCACTTTTTCATGCTGTAAGCTCCAGCTGGAGCCTAAAAACAGACATGTAACAGCAGAAGAAAGACCAGTTGGACTTGCACAGACTGCACTGCAGGCTGGGAGGAGAGCAGGGGAGGAAGAGCTTTATTTATAAATTCATATAAGCTGCTCTAAGATTAACCTAGGGGAAAAGTCCACCCTTCACCACCAGCAATTATTCAGCCATCTTCAGTAGCCATTTACTGGGTAAATGCTTTAATTTGTGGAGCCCAAGACAACTGGTTATCATGTCATAATCTGGAAATAATTGTAGAGATTACAATGTAATGAAATGGATTTTTTTCTGATGGTTGGCAAGATTAATTATGTAATTACAGCACTAAGTAATTTTCTACATGTATTTCCTATGACTGTTTCAGTTGTGGGGTGGGTTTTTTTCCAGTGGACAAGAGTCACACAAGTATAGTAATGTTGGATGTGCAAACACCACAGGCAAATTTGGCAGAAACCACATGTTTTAAAATGTATGAAGTCCATAAAATGTCATTAAAACAACAGGCTTTAAGATATGGAAATGAGAAAATGCAAAATTGTTCAATAACCAAGGAAAGCATCAGTGTAAGGAAAACCTTTAATACATGCAGCCACAATATGTTTTATTTGCTTGCTTCTCTGCTGGCAGTATCATAATAACACTGATGATGTTCAATATGATATCATTTTTTTTCCCCACCTGTACTTTATATCTGAAAGAAAACACAAGAAACTGCAGAGGAGGAGAACATTTTCCACTGAAACTAAGAGAAGTTTATGTCTGAATTAATGAAAACAGTATTTCACTCCAAGCTGAAGTGATTTGCCCCAAGTGGCACAAGTGAGAAGCAGAACTGCTGGTTGTAATCCACTCCCTCAACTCCTCCTCTGTCACTCCACCAGATCCCAGACCTGCCTGTGTCTGAACAAGACACGTGTTACAGCACACACCAGCTCTGCTCCACTGCCACTCATCTGTCCCCCTCTGGAGTTGGTCCAACACTCCATGTAACCAGGAAATTACCTCACATTTCATATTTCAGGTGCAGAGCAGGAAATCAATACACACTGCAAATAACACAGAAAATCCTTCAACCTTTGTTTCTCAAACTGAGAATCCTCTCACAGATTTCTGAAGGATTCAAGTCTTCAGTTTTCTCCCAAGCACTGCCATCACCAACCCTAGCATCACTACAGCTTCAGCAGAGTAACAATCAGCTCCCCAAATGCCACGTTGGAAATGCATTGACAACACCATGCAAATAGTCAAAGTCCTTCTCCCACTCAAATGTGCCCCCAAAAGTTTTCACTGCCTTTGTCCACAGAGCACACACATTTTGCTACGACTCAGTTATTTTACTTTTTGGTGCTTCTCCATAACAGACCAAATTCTCTCAGTGTTTCTCTCCAGATAAGCAGCTCCAGTAACCACAAGGAATTACTGATGGCAGAAAGCAAGCAGAACTTGCCCCAGTTTCCTTAACTGGCTAGATTGAAAATCTGTCCAATTAATCCTCTTTAAAAAAAAAAAAAGCCTACTAATGCACTTAAAGTTATAGCTCCAGCACTGAAAGTCCCTTTGCCAAATTCTGCCAAAGATCCTTTAAGGAGGGCTGGGTTTACCACTTATTTTGGTCACTGTGGGGAGGCCATTTACTTATAGGTGTGGGGGGTTTTGGTGTTTCTTTTTTTTAAGAACACTTGTGAATATTAATAGCTATATACCGTCAAGATAAATAAAAACCTGTTGGGAAAACTCACACCAAAGGATTAAACTTAGTGTTAAAGAATGCAACTCACACTGCTAAGCATCAACTTATCTTCTAAGTTAACTGAACACCAGACAGAAATTGTGAAACATGGAAACTGTGCAAAACCACAATAACCATCATCTCAAACAACTCATTCCCTGCATGGGATGTGGTAGAGTGTCCAAACATTCTCACTGACTTGTCTTACATAGAGAAGACTTTGCTTTCTGTCAGCAAGCAGAAGCTACATAACAATTATCCTCCATTCCCTGCAGCATTTGTTATCCAAATTCTCTGTTCTCAGGGGCTGCCTGACTCTTGATTCCGAAAGTGTTTAGTCTTGGCCTTTTAAAAAAAACACAGAGTGGTAAATGAATAGGAAAATCTTAAATAGAGAATGCAAGAAGTCCTGCATATTCATGCAGAACATCAACTGAGCTGAGAAAAACCAACTAGAAGAGACAGTTGAGGAAATAATAAAAGCTGCCAAGCTGCTCCTCGACTTCAGCTGCCCCTTGGTGACTTGAGAGTGTTTTCATCTTTTCTCAAGACAGCACCAGTTACACATGAATGCTTCTGAGTGCCAGCCTCGTTAAAGTTTACATTGGTACCGGCTCCTACAGCCAATGCAAAATTAATATTCAAACTTCCACTGAGGAGACTGTCACAGTTGCTCCACCAGAGTTTGCATACAAGGAAAACAAGTGTTACAGAACAGGAAAATCACATTAACTGTGTTCTCAAATTGCTGCTCTGAGCATTGCATACTAATGGATTAATATTTGTTTTTAAAATAAGCATCTGCTACTGGAAGAGAAGAGAAAAGCAGATGTTACCCAAAGCACCACAACAATTTAGGAAAAGGAAGGCTGTGGGTCACTGGCATCTGCCTGTCCACTGTCAGGGAACAAGGATGTTAAAGCTGAACCTAGTTAAGGCAAGACCAAAGGGGGGACTGGACAGAAAAAAAGCTTGGAAACCATTCCAGAGCCAAACTTTTGTGCAAGTATTTAAAATACAGATTAAAGACAACTCTAGATTTCATAGAGACAACTGATTCTGAGTGTACAGGGAGAAAAAAAGATATTTTCTTTTTGATCACTAATAAAAAGATCCTTGGCCACCTGAAGTCAGGAAGCACCTGATACTGGATCTGAGGCAGTTGGGAGTTAATTTCTATTTTAGAGGCCTCCCACTGTCCCTCCTCCCTTGCCTCCTTGGGTTTGCTTTTCCTCTAGCCCAGTAGGGAAAGCAGCAAACAGAAGCACAGAGGCTACATGACTGTAAGCTGGTAAAAAGCTGCTAAGCTAACTGATGGCAAATCTGACCTTGCTAAAACCCTTGACAAGAGTTTAAGAAGATAAATATTATTTCAAGGAGCAGGATTCTCACAGATATCCCATTAAACTTCAGGAACAGCAAACCACGACAGGGTGCAGCCTGCACACGGCCAGCAGGGAGAGGGATGTGCCTCTGTAAGATCAATGAGAGTTATCCAGAGGGAATGGACATACAAAACATAAACCAACTTCTTTATTTTTTAATAACATGCTGAACGTTCTCAAGTTCTCCAAGTAAAAAGCATTTAAAGATCATTGTAATTCACTCCTCCTAACATTTCCCTTAACTGCATTATTACTTTTTGAGCCAAGACACATCTCAGCACTGCTCCCATACCTGACACCACCTCCATCATGACACCAAGTTCAGAGCCAATATGAGGAGATAAAAGCAATCTCATTCCCACTCGAGATGATTCTGTCCCACATCGTATTTATTTTAGAAACCTCATTTTTTAAACATGTGAAATTACATAAGCAACACAATAGCATTCAAAGAGCAGGGCTGAATTCTTCTACACCACCTGTCTCAACACTAGGACAGGACTGTAGGTCAGCTGTGGTCCAGGCAAAAATGACCTGATGCAGTTCTACAATACAAAGGCTTCAAACTTTTTTTATTTAGTAAGTCATTCATGACTAAATGGAACAAGAGATGGCCAATTTGATTGATTCACATATACTAGCATGCATTATTCAAAACAGTAATATTTTATCTGGAAATAGATTAAAAATTACATTCCAGAATTCTAAGCCAAATACTAAAATTTGCTCAGTCTCTCCCTTATAAGGAATACAATTCAATTGCTGTTTCAATTTTATTTAAGATAAAAGATAGATGTTGTTAATATATTTTATATATGATTAAGATATATATAAAAGATATATTTATATTTTAAAAGATATAACTAATCTTTAGCAAGCCCAAAAGCACTTTACCACTTAAAGCAGCATGCTGAGAATTTACTTGTCACCCCTAGAATAAATTGTTCCAACACAATAAATTCTATTCCTGATAAAGCTGTTTTTAATGAAAGGCACGAGGTCAGTAACCCACTACCACAGATTCCACTGCTCTCCACGAGTGCCACTGCAGAGATGGAGAAAAGCAAAGGAAATTACAACTCTGTGGCCACAGTCCAAGGAATATATAGCAGCACAAGCAAGTTTCACCTTATTCTGGATCAATTCTGTTTTTCTTAGGGACAATTTTGTATAAAAATCCAGGAACAGAAGAGCCAGAGCCATAATTATGCTCTCCAAGGGAAGGAATGCTCAGTAACAGAGACAGATGGCTTCAGCTCGTGTGCTGCACTCCCCCTTTTTCCAAAGTTCTGCTGCAATATTATTGTAAGGGCTTTGTAACTCGCTTGTTTGCATCTGTCGTCATATTTCGTGGGCTGCGTGCCTTCTGAATAGAAAAAAAATGTTTTGTTTTTGAAATGGGAGCAGATTTTGCTCATTTATCATAATAATTCCCTCAACTGGGATAGAGCTATTTTCTCACTAAGAAAAATTCAAAGTGTAACATTATTCTATTCCTCTGCTGTCAACAAAAGCAAAATGGAGCATTTTTAAAAAATTTAATAATGCTTCTGGATCAATAAAGACCATGACCACACAGGTTAACTACCTCCAAAATGTGTTAGGTGGTCTCCTGTCCCTGAATACACATCCATGTCCACAGCTACTTGGAATAACTTGGTCTTTTCCAAATAAAACAACCTCTTACTACTGTATAAGAGCTGCAAGACCCAAGGTGAACATCAGGTTGGTATTTCCATAATGGTCCTGTCATGTATCTCACCTTTATTTGCTTTAAAGCAATCCCAGTTTATTTTGCTCCTGCACTATCTATGCCATTTGCCTCCCTGTGCCCATAATTAATTAACCGTGCACCAGTTTTAATTTGCATTAACAACTGAGGGGTTATCTTCTCCTTTTACCCAAATTTATGCACTACTTTGCATGATGCCAAAGAGTATTTTTGAAGTATGAAATGTTCTGTTGGAGCAAGTCCAGAGGAGATCACCAATACGATCAGAGGGCTGCAGCACCCACCCTCAGAACAGGCTGAGGCAGTTGGGGTTGTTCAGCCTGGAGAAGGGGAGGTACCACAGAGACTTCAGAGCACCTTCCACTGTCTTAAAGGGGCTTCAAGAGAGCTGGAGAGGGACTTTTGACAAGGGCATGGAGGGTGGTGGGACAAGAGGAAACTGTTTAAACTGCCCGAAGGAAGGGTTAGATTTGACACAGGGAAGAAATTTTTGCCTATGATGGTGGTGAAGCACCAGATGCCCAGAGATGTTGAGGATGTCCCATCCCTGAGAGTGCTCAAGGGCAGCTGATGGGGGCTCTGAGCAAAAAACTGCTCTGGGAGGAGCTGTCCCTGCTCATGGCAGATGGCCTTTAAGGTTCCTTCCACCCCAAACCATTCCATGGTTCTCTGATTCTGTCACATCCCATCACGTCTCAAAATAAGCCCCTTTAATAGTTCCAGCTTTGAGATAAACATCTTGTGGCCAGGAGAGGTGTAGAAAACCACTTGGGTGTAACACCAGGCAAGAACCAGCATGGTCCAACAGGAGCAACTCACAAAGTGCAGCAGGACTCACCTCTCCAACCAAGTGGAGCAAACAGAAGAGTGACAATGGTGCAGCTGGTAAAACAAAGTGATACTCAGATACATTAAAAATATAAAAGACAGAATGACATGCAATGGATGTATATCCTTAAGAAGTGTCCAAGCAAAAATTTAATTTATTGCAAAGAAAGAAGAAAATTTTGATTTTATGGCAAGTCCCACAACAACTAGGTATTAAGGTTACCAGAATACACAGCAATCATCATGTTTTGTCAATATTTCAGCCAGCAGGAAAAAAATACAAAAATCAAGTGAAGGTTGCTAAATCACATGTGTGTCTTTCTCCGTCCACATATCTATCCATCTATATAAAAATTTGGTGCATCATATAAAGTTGCCAGTAATGCTGAAGTCTCACTTTGACAATTTTATTTTTAATCCCTTTTCACATTACTCTCTCAAACTGAACAGAGGACATGTCAACTACCAGGCTTAATTTCTGTTCTCATTAGCTTCCACATTATGCAGATGTCAGGTCAGGAAGAGCCGTATCAGATAACCAAAAATCAGTAATAATTAACCAATAGCAATGCAGTTTGCCCAAAGAGACCTATTCTTTCCAAGTGGTAAATTATTTTTTAATTATCCCATTGAGATGGAGACTTCTAATTGCAAATACTCTAAGCTAGGAAAAAATATGCACTGGGGAAATCCCAGATTATTAGCAACTGTGCAACTTTCTACACAGCTTTTGCAAGTAATAATAGACTTTTTCCAGCTAAAAAAAAAATTATTCCTAGAAGACTGCTTCATTGATGCAGATAAACCTGAAATTGAAGTACACAAGGATAATGGAATTGTTAATTCATTTTTTGACGTCCAAAGACGATTTTTTAAAGTCAAGAATAGATTGAAGTCAGACTTATTTTGAAGGTACAGATATAAGAAAATGAAATGGGTTTTGAGCAGCAAAAATATTCTATTAGCTTAAAATTAGATGACGTCAATATATAGCTATTTATTTGTCACTTGAGAGACACTTCATTTGTTCCAACACAATTTTACAGATCCAGAATTACTCCTGAGCCCTCTATCCCATCTTTCCATTACAGGGAGAAGAGGAGAGATTTATTTAATACCTGAGAACTTCCAGATTTTTCCACTATCCATAAGCACCAGACTGAATCACTTCTCACACAACAGAAGAAAGGAACTAAAGAAGTCCTAAAATCACCACCAGGACCAGAGTAACCAGGATTTTGGAAACCACATGTTTGTGGCCACTGTTGAGCATGGCAGCTTTAAATATCCACACAGTTCTGCATTCAGTGGTCAGCAGAGCACAGTTTGCCCAAAGGGACAACACTGAGAAGAAGAGCTCTTGTTTTTTCTGGTTCAGCCACAGAACTGGTGCTCAGCATCCTCCTCCATGTCCTAACAGTCCTTCAGCCTCACCTTCCCCACTTTTGTCTCCTAAATAAACCCAGCTGCTCTCTCAGGGATCAGACCCTAACTGTCCCTCAAACTGAGCAAAATTTGAAGCATATATCAAGCATCCTATATTCTGAGCATCCTTTTAAGATGCTGCATGTCATTTTGGATGATCTTTAATATTTTCTTGCCCCCTGGGAACAACAGTCTCAGGTGGCCCAAGGCAGCAGTAACATCACACCCTTGGCACATGGATTTCTGAGGCCCAAACACCCTGCATGAAGCATTTAATAAAAATGTTGGCTATAAAATCCTAATGGTTCATTTGTCACTTCCAGATTTCATAACAGGCATTATCATCCTCTCCCAGGATCCCAACAAGCAAGCTTCATACTAATGTGGCTCAGCCACAAACATTTCTATTAATATGGCTCAGGCACACATTTTCTACCTAATCAGCCATATGTCACTCACTGGAGACTTCCCTCCAAGTTTGAAGGGTAGAGGAGAATATTATGCACTAAAGGTGGAAAAACACAAAATCCTCTGTCATGGCTACATTTTGGGGTTTTTTTTAAAGCAATGTCTTTGCTGCTGAAAGCTGGCAGCACTACCTAGGTGCAGAAGGTGCACAGATTTCTGCTCTGTGGGTGCAAAATATAGTTTATAGGCCAAGTGAAATCCATAGTCAGCATCCAGTGAACTGCTGGCCTTGCAAACTGCAGGAAGGAAAAGTCAAGTGTGTCTCCTGAGAGAGAGAGAGAGTGTCTGTGGGTGAGGAAAGTTGTACAAGAAATGTGCACAGATGAACAGCCTTAATTCTGATTTCCAGAGAGTTTGGGAGGACGAGAGTTTATGGAAGAATGCAAGTAAGATGTAGAAGGCTTTTGAGCCCTCATTCATCTTATTTTAAATTTTCCACACACAGCCAGGCTGACAGAGCTGTCAGTAAAGTAAGTCCCTTGTCTCAAAGAATTTGGGGTTCCACCTCTAAAATTGTAGACAACAGTATCAAAGCTCAGCTCCTTTTGAAGTTGCAAATAAGGAGGGCAGTAAAACTGCTACACCCACTTGGCAACTCTTGCACCCAAGAGCTATTATAACAAAAACAACTCAAAAATTACAAAGTTTTCAGCAAGGGGAAATAATCAGCAATTACCCTTTGCAGGCTTTCTTTAAAACCACTGGAATATGCAGATTTTTACTTATCCTGATTTGCTCAGTGCTACCCTACCCTTGCTTTTCAAACCTTTGTGCGGAAGAGAAGCAAGGCCACTGCAAAGAAGCCACCACAGAGCAAAACACCTCCCACACCAACAGTCCCATTTTGGTCCCACAGTGTGAGTGTGACATTTAGATCCAGGTCACCTCACTAATTTATCCCCCTGTCCCTGCACTGCTTATTTGCCCTCTACAGAAGTGAAAAAAAAATTCTATCAAGAGGCATGAGCCACATCTCTGACCTACAAACACAAGCTGAAATATCTGTAATTAATTGGCTATTCAGTGTACTGTCCAACACAGGAGCAGAAGACAGCTTGTTAATTACCAAGGTCCTCTCAACTCCAATTTGTCCAGTTCCTGTGGTTCAAAAACATCCCTGAAGTCAGAGACTTTTTCTAATTGTCACTACAGTTATTTCAGTTCAAATGTTGCCCCCAGAAAGCCTATAAAATAAGAAGAAAATTTTATTTTATCTGCATCTGATTTTTTCCTCTTTTATATAAGCTTTAATGCAGCTCATAATTAGGCACTGCTACCTAAGGGAAAATTAATGAAATAAGAACAAGCCTCCAGATGAAGATTTTAAAGCGTGTGTCAGTGACACAAAGGTTTTTTGCCATGTTAGCATATTTAATTGAGAGAAGAGTGGCAGAAACTGGCTAGAAACACAGCTGACCTCTTGTTCTGTGTCAGTGCACCTAAACCTTGTAATCAGACATTGATAATACTGAATATGTCGTTGTGCTTTTTTCTCCCCTTTCCCAAATACAAATCAGAGGGGAAAAGTTGCTTGTAGATTGGGGGGTTGTTGCTGTTATTTCTTTTAAAGGAAAACTAAGATGCTACCTGTTGTCCTTTCAAAATGTCTAATTTTCATTGAAAACAGAAACTCTTCTGTCCAGGTACACAGAAATTTAAAACATGTAGGTAAAGTGCCAAAGTCAATGAGACCATTTCAGAATAGGAAAGGCTGTGTTTGTGTTTATAAAGAATATTATGTATTTGCCATATAAAAAACAGAGTTATTCCCTCCAAATTATCAAAAAATAAATAGAAATTTAATCAGAAAAAGACATTTCTTTTCCCTAGCATTTTAAGATTCAAATATACACTAAAACCCTTTTCATAGAGTTGAAAATTATGTTAATTTAATAAACTTTTTAGTCAGCACTACAGTAATGCTTTGAATTCACCAATTCTATGATGAAGCACTTCTCAGACTGCTTTGGACAAAAAGACACATTATGGTATTGTTGCTCCAGTAAATGCAACAAAATACATTATTTTTTCTCAACACAGTCACTACTGATCTGCAATTGCAAAGCTGCCTTTAAGGCTGTCACTTCACCAAAAAGAAAATGGCTAAACACACAATTATTTTATTAAGAATTAAATACTCCTATGCAAAAACATGCAGCAGCCTGACTTCGACAAAGGGGTCAAGTCTCAGACAAGTTTTGTAATTTCCTCTTAGATTTATGTCCCTTTTATTGCTGCTGTGACACCAGATGCCTTTCCCATTTGGAACTATAATTAGAAAGAGTTATTTCCAAAAATAATTATAATTTCATCAATTAGTTTTCATATTTTCTAGTGCTGTCCCTCTACTTTGTTTTCTCAGTTTACTACTGAAATAGAAAGTCAAGGAAGACAAGAAAGTTTCCATCCTCATCTCTTGCTGTCTCAATATATTAAGTTTTCTCGATGTTTTCCCAACATTGAAAACAAACCACCTTTCAAAAGCTTAAGAGCTGAGCAAAGAAAGATTTCTCAGAAGAAAATAAACCAAGCCCCAAAGGAATATGTCTACTAACATTTGCTCTTTTCTCAGGATAACAAAATGGCTAAAAAGATGGGCTGGAGCCTGAAAAGCAGAGATTGTGGCCAGTTTGACAGCCAGGGAAGTACCACTGGTGAAACCCCCATGGTGTAAGACCGTGGTGTTCACCACCATGACCTGGGAGGAGATAAAACAGGGATGTGCTGAAGTTCCCTGACTGTTTCCTGCACACAGCACAGAGACCTTCTGTTGGGAAAGATGAGACAGGAAAAGCTTCCCAGTATGATTGCTTGGCAAGAGATTCTGAAAATATAAAGTCTGAGTGAAATAGAAATGAAAAGCAATCTTTGAGATGTAGGCACGGCAGGCAGGAAGATGGTGATTAGCTGGAGGTGGATTTAGAAATAGCAAAGAAAGGGACACCAAGGGGCCCAAGGGTGTAGCCCCACCAAGGTATCAGGGAAAAGGTAGATAAGAAAGTAGCCTTTAAGGTTTAGAATACAGAGTGATATGGTAATATAGCAGCTCTCACAGGCTGTATGTAGATTTTGTAGTATTTGTACCTTGTGCTGGTTGGTTAGTGTAAATTAGAATATTCAACACAAAAGGAGATATTGTAACAAGGACCTCACTACTCTCTTGGGGACACCCCTCCAGCCCAGGCTGGTGGCTGAAGGCAAGGCTCTTTCACCCACAACCCTTGCAATAAACCACGAGCCTCCATGGTCTCCTTCCCACTGCAGAGGTCAAGGATGTGCAGCTGAGACCCCAGAGGTCCAGCCCCTGGATTCAAGCAGTCTCTGGGCTCCCCTTCAGAGGAGGCTGAAAGCACTTGAGGAAAATTTATCACTGCATGTTCACTGCTCAGATCCCACTGCAGCCAATCCTAGACAGGCCCAGAAAACCCTGCCCACACCCTTATGAAAAACTGGAACACTAAACAAGGGAAATGCTGTGTCTCAAGGTAAGGACTTGGCACCAGGGTCAGTGGACAATTGGAATCAAGGCTGGGAGAATGAATCCGCTCACCGGGACACAACGATGGAGGAACAACTTCTGTGTGAACCTCTTCATTTCTTTTACACCTTCCCATATCATTTGACTTCTGTCTGAACAGTCAATTATTCTAGTTTATAGTATAATAAAACCTGCCTTTTTCCCCCCTGTTTCAAAGCCTTGTATCATTCACTGAAGTCATTGCAGACCCACCTTCAAGCTCCGTCTGGCAGCAGGACCCTGAAACCTACATCTAAAAACCACCATGCCCACAGCTTGTTCAAAAAACAAGAAACAAAGAATCTACAGACAACAAAAATTGGACATTAATGGTAAGCTCTCATATATCTCAACTTCCCTTTAACAGGTTTTTCAGAAAAATAATGATAATATCATTTCTGCCTCGTGCAACTTTGTCTGTCCCCCGTGTCACTGTCACCAGAAATAAGTGGCTGATTTTCTCAAATGAATCCTTATGAAGGAATACCAAAAGGAAAGTTAAAAAGTGAAAAAAAAACTTTAAAACTTGATTACTCAGTAATGAATAAAGTTTATCTGTGTCTGTAATTTCTATCCTAGCTTAGAAAAAGGGATTAAAAAAAAGTAGTAGGCTTTTCCTCCTCAAGTTTTTGTTATACTTTTATGCAAATCATCTAGACCCTATCTTCATATCCCATGATGTAAAATGAGTCTTAGTGGAAAAACTCACATTTTCCTATGCCAAGTATGTTTGGAAAATGCTTCACCTGAAGACAAAGTGAGGTGCAGGGCAAGGTTCTCCATTCGGGGCACAAGTGACACCTCCTTAAAAAGTCCACATTTGCAGAGGTTTCTGGAGAGGCTGGATTCATTTTCTGCTCTTCCCCTCTTCTTTTCTTGGGAAGAAATTGGAGAAGGATTGACTTTCTATGAGCTCCTAACAGAGCTCCTGAATAAGACTGGAGGGAAGTGAAGTGAAGCAGGAGGGAACCAGAGCAAAACAAGAGTATTTGGAACTAAAAAATCGAAAGCACTGTCGATATACATGAGAGGATGTAAGTGCATCCAAGACTGGTGAACAGTGAAAGGAGCACAGGCCTTGGAAAGAGGTTTAGCAAACACATATTCTGGGAAAGCTGCAGAATGTGAAATGTAAATTGCCAGATTATAAGGAAACAGAGATGAAAGTCTGATTACAACAACCTGGAAGGCAGGAAAATTGAAGAAGTCACTGACTGAGAAAAAAGACCGTGAAGGAGAAATAAGCACACAGCAAGAGAGTGGAAGCAGAGACAAATAGAAGATGGTTTAAGACAGAAAAAGAGCACAAAAACAAGGGTTGGATACAAAATTTTGTAATTTTGTTAATCTGCTTAGATAAAAGATTATTGTAAAAACTACTGTGCTACAATGGTAGCTAAGAAATTAGAGTCATGGCTTCAAAACACTGCTAGAAGTTGAGAAGACGTGACTTTGGTGACACAGGAGCCTCACTCAGAGCAGCCAAAACCCCTGTCCCAGTGGGCTGCCAACCCTCCTCATGCAGCCTCCCCAGACACAGCCACCAGCCATGTGGGTGTTGGGATATAGAATGGACATAAAAATAACACACACACAAAAAAAAAAGGGAGCCATCTTGCAAGACAAGGACAAAACCATGCAATTCTCAAAAATCCTAGTTGTGAGATGGATGTAAGCCTGTCCAAAAGGCAGGAATGCTTCACACTGAAACAGAAATCACTTCAAATCACTTCTAATCAATTCAACCACAGCTGGGCAACTGGTATGAATCAGAGGCACACTCACACAGGGTGTCTGCCTTCAGCAGATGGTGGGAAAATGTCCATAAAGTCTTCCTAGCTTTTCCTGTGCACAGAGTAACCCAGTGTCCCATATCTGAGAAATGCAATGCTTGTGTGGCAAAGCTGGGCTGAGGAAAATAACAGAGAAGCAGGATGGTTTAATGTCAAACCCAACTATTTCCCTTAATTGTAGGGTTTGGTTTCTTCTTTTTCAAGAACTCTGGTGTCACAGAAGACTTTTTGAGAACAACTCAAGGAACACAAAGACACAGTGGCTTAGCCTCACTCTTACATTATGTTTTCATCATCTGAAATCCTTTGAGAACTGTCATTAAAGGCATTTTTTAATTCTTTACAAATCCATGAAGTACAGTTCTACAAGGACATTTATTCTCTTGGTGAAAAGGTTTGGTCTGACTCCTGCTTGTTTCCCAGCAAACCCTCACTGCAAATGCTGCTCAAGTACTGTACCTTACACAGCAAGCTACAATTTAAAAACTACACAGCTGAAAACATACATTTGTGCATTCACATTAGCAGGAGACTGGGAAGGCTGGGACTGTGCAGATTGGAATGGAAAAGGAAAAGGCAAGCAGAAATACAGGTTTACAAAGCAGCACCCTCTGTGGAGGGGCTGAAAAAAACCACATGAAATGTATTTAAAAATAGGATAAAGTCCATTTGAAACAGTTAAAATAATTTTTCACCCAGTGGCAGAGGACCCTGTGAGCTTCCTGGCAGCAGAGGCAGCCCGTGGCATCAGCTCAGTGATGGTGTCAGCCACCTCTGTGCAATCCTCTCTCTTCACTTGCCAAGAAACAGAACTCAAGGCAAGAAGCCCTCCCTGCGCTGGTGTAGGGTGAGACAAAGCCATCAGAGGTGAGGTTTGCATCCCACCTTGCCCCTCCAGAGCTCATCACCTATGCCCAGCCCAGGCACGAGGTCCTGTCAGGGCCATATGTCCCACCATATGTCCAGAGAAGCGTTGGCATGAGACACAAACTGACTCAGGTTCCTGCTGCTGCACCACATTCCTGCTGCTGCACTCGAGGCTCCTGGATCAATGCTCTCACACTGATCAATCAGGAATACCAGGATTTAGCCTGCAATTCCCTGAGCAGCAGTAGAATGAGATTACTTTGATTCGATGCAGACTTAGATCCTTACCAGCTTTCTGGCTTTGTTGCATTTGTATTTCCTAGGTGCAAGCCTGGTGAACAAAGAAGCCAGGTTAACAGATGGGAAGGAATGAAACTGAAGATCTTGGATCCATTTCTGCTAAATTGACAAGCACATTTCTATATAACCAGGTATTATACACATCACACACAGCCAACAAAGGAAGTGATTGGCTCCCTGAGATACCTAACGAACCTACCCAAAGAAATTAGACATGTCATCTTTGAATGCCCCAGAAGGGGAAATAAAGAGAGGTAAATTCATAAGCTTATTCATAACCACCAATCTTATTCATAACCACCTATTCCACAGCATTACAGACACAAAACCTCAGATTTTTACAGTCTTAGTCAGTGCTTCTCATAAGTAATAAGTCAGCTTCAGCAGTTAGGTAAAGCAGTTAATTCATAAAGCCACAAGTTCCCCTAACACATAAACACATTGCAGCTGTTTTATATTCAGGGGTTTATGCAATGCTATCAATTCTCTTCCACTTTGTTTCTTCTCCTTGTTGCCTCAGAAGAATAAAGTAACTCTAAAGTAAAAAAGAAAGAAATCATTCCTTAACTACCTTGAGAAATGTGTTGGCGTGACTGCGAAAACCAAGTAAGACTGAGGGATACAAGGTCTTGAGATACAAAAATTGCCAGAGTTACTGAAAAAACCCAGAGATTTTCCTCAGAAGCACCTGAGGAAAGAAGATTCCGTGAAATTTCATGGTATCAGAAAAAACAATCTGCTGTGGTAAGTATCAGAAATTTTCCTAAATGAAAACAGAAAACGTCTGATAAACAAATGACGAACATTTGCAGGGAAATGAAAATTCTTATGCACAAACAGGAATGTGACCCAGGGCAGTACCCCCTATTCCCTCAGGAATTACAGAACATTTGAGAGAAATGAGAAATTCTGGTGAATGACAAAATGTATGAATGAAAGAGCCTGGAAACCAAGAGGGGAGATCAGGAACTTCACAGCATTAAGATTTTTTTAAAGCTCATCTTCCTGCAAAACACACATACACAGTCAACTATTCAGCAGATTTTTAGTAATACTCATTTTGTTACACATTTGCAACAATGCCAGTTTTTCTTCCAGAAATCACTTGCACAAGCAGCAACTATGTTCTCAAATGCAGAATTAACAACTGTTAATTTGCCTTTAAGAAGTACAATATGAAATCCATATTATTTTTGCATTTTCTAGAACCTGAGCTACTGGCAGTCTTTGAATCTCATCCTCCAAAGTTTCTCCAAAGTAAAAAAGGGAAGATATTGGCCAAGGCACCTCAGGAGACAAAACCAGCTGGTTTTCATCATGGTCATGAGCATGGTTGTATTAAAGATTAGTCAAGCCTAAGAAACAACCTTCTTTGTTTTACTCAGTTTGGAAGCAGATACACCCCACAAGAGCAGCAGAAATCAATATTAGTCTGAACCACAAATGAGCCTTCGCATTCAGGAGTTCAGCAGCAACTAGGGTCAAAAAGAGCAGAGAAAGAGTATTTGAATAGTACAGTGATCCATGGACTCAATTCAAGGCAGTAAATAACATCTGTGCCTGAGTGAGCTATAATACTTTATAAAACAATAACAAATGACTACACCTCTGATTGATAGGAAAGTATTATATTATACCACAGGCAAAACTGTTGCCAATGTAATATTTTTTCTGAGGCAAAGGGACTTTTGTAATCATTCCTTCCTGCCTTAACTTTCAGCTTGCTGAAAAGCGAGGCAGAGATTAAAGGGATTGTATGTTTGTGTTGTAGATAAGTTGTATGTTTGGCAACAAATGGAGTTGGTGTGGGTTACAGAGACCTAGTTAACACTTTGCCAGCCTTACAAAGCAGGAACCTGCCAGGGCACAGAGACCTCTGTCCCTGCCAGCAGCCAGGTGGGAAAATAAAAAAGAATTAAAAACACAAACAAACAAAATGGAGGAGACTTGTAAATATGGCATTTGAAGAAACAGAGGGGAAAATGCACTCTTGACATCTGGGTGTAAGACCATACACTTACATCAATGCACATCTGCACAGACACTGCAGAGAAAAAATCATGGGCTTTTTACACCATAAAGAGTAAGAGAATTGTTTTCACTCTTGCAGCAATGCATGGACTGTGGTACTGAGTTTATACTGAAGGTAAATGGTATATTACTCTTGGTCAGTGCCCATTGAAGG
Organism: Argya squamiceps; assembly: GCA_037834095.1. Taxonomy (NCBI): domain Eukaryota; kingdom Metazoa; phylum Chordata; class Aves; order Passeriformes; family Leiothrichidae; genus Argya; species Argya squamiceps. The sequence goes on along the minus strand of JBBMKD010000145.1, from coordinate 6,429,510 downwards.
GGATGAAAAGCAGTCAGAAAAAAAAAAAATCTGGTGACCCTCTTGCGCTATATAAAGCACAAAATACCCTCTTGTTTCCTCTTTTTTTGTGACACAATGAAACTGGGAAAAAATACTGGTCTTCATGCTTGAGGGATCTTTCCCTCTAGTGAACAGCAGAACAGATTCAAACAATTCAACCAAGATCATTACTAAAAGTTTTGTCATCTAATCAAGACCCAGATTTTACAAAATTTTGACTAAGTTTTCATATAGAGTATCATGAGAATTAATTGATTTCAAGTCTGGCTATCTAAAGCTCAATCCAAGCTTAGTGACTATAGAAGCAAAAGGAAAAACCCTAAATAATCTCCTCAATTTCTTCTCCTTCCTTCCTCTCAGAAAACAAGCATTTTATGTCAACCATTATACCTCGATTTTGCTACTGTCTTGCACACCACAAACTGTTGACTAGCCAGCTTGAAATGTTTACAGAACAAGCTGACTGTACGTACACAAGCCCTGAAACATCTGAAAACTAAAAGCATACACAAAAACAACATCCCTGACACGTTTAAGAGTCCAGAATACATCAAATGAGAATAAACTCCAGATGCTGCTATGCAGGAGGGTGCAAGAGATAAAAGAGTAATTCAGATAATATTGCTGAGAAAGTTAAAGTATCACAGGTTTCTAGAATGGTTTTTATAAAAATAATGTTTCAGCTCATAAGAGAACATTTTTCTTCAGTTTCTGGTAGTACTGGGGGTAGTATTTCCTGTGCAAAGATGCAAAAGTAGTGATGCAGGAGCAGCATCAAATGTGACTACTGTGCATACCTGAAGGTAAGAAACTGACTTCAGAAAATGCATTAATTTAGGGTAGTAACAGACACCACAGTGCAAATTAGCTACTGCCTTTGACAACACTAGAGAAGTGTTATCAAAATGTCTCGTTTGAGATTCTCAGTCCATGCTCTCACAAGGGCAGTGAACTGCTGGTGATCCTGATATCCTACACACAGCACAGGCAACAGGTCTGACTGATCACTAGTTACCCAATTAATAAACTCCAAAACAAACTTGCATCATCTCTCATTATCAAGTCTAAGAAATGTTTCACATTTCTAGCAGAGGAAATTATTCTCACTCATCTGAAAAGACGTTGTCACATTTGTAAAAAATGCTGATACACAACTATTGTCATTGATAATTAGACATGCAACTCAAGCTACATGTGGTAGAAACAGCTACTCCCCTTCAAAGGATCCAAACCCTCATAGTAATAGTAATTAACAAGAAAACAGCAATTACAGATTTATGTGCTACCTTAAACATGAATACTGACATCATATAAACCATTCTGTGCAAGTTGCTGTTTTAATTAGTCCTTGTGCACTTTGTGTGAAAAAGAACATTCCAGTGACTTACTGTTTAAACACTAAATTTAGAAATTTATATTGCAGAAGTGATAAAAATCAAACAATTAACTGAGACTCACACCCAGCCTGTAATTTCTGGCTATTATCTCTACTGGGGTACCTACATTTTTATACACACATGCATATATATGAATGATTAATTCTGAGATAAACATTCCATAAGCTATCATTTGTGTCTTGCAGATTTACTTTTCCTCTAAGAGTTTAATTTTACTCTACTCATCTGTTTTATACAAGTATTTAATGCAAAACTTTTCAACTACTTAAGCACTTAAACTTCACGTGTAACATCCCCCATTGCACAACGCATTCAAATTTTTTTTTTCTGAATCCATTTCTTTCAGAAACCAACTTTCCCTCACATATTTTTCAATTCCAGCAAGGTAATAATTCCATTCTTTTCAAAGTGCTCATTATTGACTGATGCTTTATGTTGGGCTGCACTTGAGCAGCTGCATCATGGCTGGTTTTGTAAGGCAGAAGAGTTACAGCCTGAAACTGCGCGTCGCGGCTTGTTTGCTCCAGCCTTGTAATTTCTTTCCTTGTTTTGAAATCAAGTATCCTAAATTCCAATATACTTTTGAAGCAGCTTGTTGCTTTTAATGATCACAACCATTTCAAAGCTAAGCTGAATGGTGCCTTCAGGGCATCGTTATTAAGGGAGAAGAAATTCACCGATGCAGACACCAGCACACGCTGCCTCTCAGGCTCTATTTTTACAGACCATCAGAAATCTGCCACGTTTTGTCACATTCCAGCAAGGTGGCACTTCAGGGCTTTGCCAGCACCTATCCTATGTGGGATTCTTCTGTCAAATCTTATGACTACCTTTGCTGAGTCTTCAGGGGTTTTGACAAAATTCAACTCACACTGCAGCACCTTCCCCGCCCACCCACAGAAAAACACCCACTACTTTCAAGCCTTCCTTGTACCTGTCTGTAAAAACTCTCTGAAGAAACTTTGAGTCAAAGCAACGTGTTCCTTCTCAGAGAACAGCAAGTCACAGGTGCTGTAACAATTTTGGCAAAGCTCAAGCAGTTTGGGCAAGGAAAGTCTTATCCCCTTCAGAGACCAGAGCATGGAATGGATTCCCTGGAAGCTTCCAGCAGAAGCTCAACACCATTAAGGTGTTTATTTCACAGCATCCCATGGAACACCCCTGCATCAATCAATTTTGGGGGAGCTGCCTTTCCTTTTTCTTGGTATTGTAACTTCTTCACTGGCATGAATCACCCTTTCTCTCCCCCACTGTTTTGGTTCCATAGGGTTTGCTGGAACTTCTCTTTGGCACCAAGTGGTACCAGCTGCTTTTTATGCACAATGAATGACTACTTTTCTATTTCCATTAATGTACAAACCAAACATTTTGATAACAAATATGATCCAGTCACCAAACACTTTTTCTTCACTCCCCTTTTTCTTTCAAGAAATAAAAACACTCACTAGTATTCCTTAGACCAAGTTTAAACATCAGATATCTGGGAAGTTCCTCCTCCTTCATCAAATAAATTCCATCCGAAAAAAACTCAGCAAAGGGAACTATTACCATCATTCCCTGGCTGGCAGCAGCACCACTGAGGGCATAAGAATGTGCAAAAAAAAAAGGGAGGTTTTGCCAAAAAATACACCATATTGGACATTTTACAAGTGCCACAATCACCACTGAAAGGCCCCAGCAGCTCCTGATCTCAGTTTCTGCCCATGCCCACCCAGGGAAATCCTTTACTAACTTCTACAGCATAACAAGGTACATAAAAAGATAACGTGGTTTCATTCCTTATAAGAAACAAAATATTCTAACAAACTGGAGTTCATCCTGTGAAAATTACTACAACGAAGTAAAATGTCATTTAAAGTACCAAAATGCAAACTAAGAGGTTTACAAATTCCTATTTCACATCCAATACCAAATCCCATGTAAACTGTTGATGGGCACATGCACGTGGCAAAGAGCTCCCAACAATAACTCAAAATGTGACTTTTCTGTGCCTGAGTTCTGTCCTTTGCTTTGTTACATTGCATTTTGGCAAACAAAAGCAGGTTAGGGAGAATGAGTAGTTTTTTCCCCCTACTCTAATGTACTTTGAATAGTTAGAACAAATGCCTAATTGTGGATTAATTATTTAAAGACTGCACAAGCTTTCTTTATCAGATTTTAATAAAAAACCAAAAGCACAGCCATGACAAGGTAAGGGAAGGGTTTTACAATATCTGGCCTGTCAATGCACAAACACCACTGGCACAAAAAACTCAGGAACTGAAGCAAGGGAGAGACAAGGACACCTGTCCACCTTCTCCATCATCCCGAATTTCTCACCACCACCATCCCCACTCCAAATCACTGAATGAGCAAAAGAGTGTGGCCATCCAGCACTGAAAGGCTGTATTCAGAGAGAAAAAAGGTAATTTGGCAGGAAAAAAGTACTCCCTGAAGCTTCTCGTTCCCTTGGATAATCTTTTCCAGTTCCAGGATTTGGAGGTTTTGAGTTCTTCAAACAAGTGTTGCTTGTACTTAATGCAATATACAGTGAGAACATGGTAGGAGAGAAAAATAAAAACCACACCAAAGACATCAAAAACCTCACTTCTTTTGCAATACTGCAGGAAAATATAAGTTACAAGGAGAATTTATTCATCTTAGTTGAGTTTGCAACCCCCACATTTGTGTAACAGAGGCAACTGAAAACTTAGAGATTATTTGCTTTGCTGCCTTATAACTGACAGCTGCAATTTCATGCTAACCATTGTAGTTGAGATTTACAGGTGGATTTTAGTTCTTTATAAGCTGAAAATAGCAATTAAGTCAGGGCTGTCAGTTACCATCATATATACATCTGGGTAAACCACTATATGCAGAGCAAGCAAACTCAATTGAAGGTGAAGGTGAAGGATGGATGTAAATCTGTACAAGAAAGAAAAGGTTCTATTTTCTCTATGTTGTAACCTTTCCAGAAAAAAGATTTCCATTTTAACTGCATCAAAAAGTGGTTTAATTTCTTATATAGAGGGAAAAAAAGAGCTACACATTAATTAAACTGCTGTAAGTGCTTCCCTGCTCTGAACATTTACTCATCCAAGTTTTGGGTTATAAAAGCAAAGATAGAAGCTTTTTGTTGCCTTTCAAGAAGTCATTACAACCTGATCTTTCATTCTCTAAACACATTAGACACTCGTTTTACTGCCCTACTGCTTTTATCCCTTTTAAAAATTTACATGCAAAAAACTGTCCTGAATTATTTCATTTGCATGGTAGCACTAAGCATGAAGCATTTTAATGGAAAGAATTTTTACACAGCCATTCACAGCACCAATATAACATGAGCTAACTTAAGTCAATGGCAAAAAGACGTGTTAAGGGCACCCACCAGAAATTATTACTACAGAGGGTTCCTGAGTGAAACTATTGTCCATTGCAAAAGAGTGACTCAATAGTAACTTTCATTTAAGAGGGAAGATAAGTTAAAATATCAGAACATATTTCTGACCAGGAAAAAAGAAAGGGATATGCCTGATAACAGATGTGTCATAAATTTGAGTCACTGGAAGCTAAATGAAAAAATAAAGTAATTTTAACTATCTCTATGTGGTGTTTAAAAGCCAAAACTTTTAAAATTCAATGCCTGACATTACATTAGAGAAATAAAATTCACCAAAATGCAAATCTTGCAAAAGTGAACTCAGTTACTTCTTAACAAGTGTATAGCACAGCTCTCAATACCAGTAAAAACCCCAGCAGACAGCCCAGGTACTCTCCTGTCAGCACTGAGCATCCTCAGCTGCTGCTCTACAGCTTTAAAGAACTTCAATAAAAGGAACTCTTGGAATGCAAGGATGACAAATTACAGGGAAGACTTGCCCATAAGCCAAATTAAAGGAGTTTTGACTACTCCCATTACCTGTGCCTATGCACTGCTTTGCTCATGTGTGTCTGCAGAACCTGACCCTAGGCCAGGCTGGGTGGGGCTCTGAGCACCTGGGCCAGTGGAAGGCGTCCTTGTCCCCGGCAGGAGATGGGAACAGGATGGTCTTTGAGGTCCCTCACAACCCAAACCATTCCATGATTCTATGATTTATCACTTTTGGATCAAAACAAACTCCTACAGTGTCCCCAGGGCAAAAAACAACAGCACAGGAGCATCAATCATCCCCTTTTCTTCACTACCTTTTTATCTGATCATGACAAAAAATAAAACCAAACCAACAAAAAAAGACAAATTCTGGTGGAAAAAAACCCAACTATCAGCCTAAGTCTGGAAAGAGATTAAGTGTAGTTATCTTTTGAAGTGTTAGATAATGATTGGAACTGTAATGAGTTTCCAAGTAAGGCTGCATGTCACAAATTCCACATTTATTCAAACAGAGATTCTGAGGGGGGAAAAAAATATCACGCCACCTTGTTAGCACACATTGTTCAGCCAGATTTCAAAGTGAGAGAATGGAATTTAGTTTTTGCTGTCACACAGGTGTAGTTTATAATTCCATAGTTAATAGCTGCAAGTATTTTCACCTAGCAATAAAACCCAGCATTTACTACAGTCATAAGATTGAGATTACAACATTTACTACCATCGTAGACTGGTAATTACAAACAGCTTTTGATGGCTGCAGAGAGGAGGAGTTTCAACACTTGTGTGGGATGAGAAGGTCACCGTCTGCTTCCCAGCACTGCCACACCCACTGCACAGGCTCAGGGAGCTGCAGAGCCTGGCAGCTCTGCACACCACAGAACAAGGAGCAGGGACACAATTACAGCAGATCCCAGCTCGGTGTGCATCCCCTCTAGCCAGGTAAGGGAAATACACATCAGGCTGCAATCCCAGCCGAGCGTTTGGTGTTAACATCTGAGTGCTGCAAAATCACAGAATCACAGAATGTGTAGGCTGGAAGAGACCTTCAAGATCACCGAGTCCAAACCAGCCCTAAACCTCAACTAGATCGTGGCACCAAGTGCCACATCCAGTCTCTTTTTAAACAGGGATCCAAAAGCTGCCGCTCTCCTGACAGCAAACAAGTTGTAATTTTGACCTGCAGCTTGACACAGCCACCAAAACCAAGCAGATGGCAGGCTGTAAATTAACGTCTGGAGTTCAGTCCTGGGAAAACACAGGCATTGGAGGCATTTTTGCAACATTATGGCAACAGCAGCATTAGTTCTCATGATGTGAAATACCAGGGACCTACTGGAAGAGTGGCTGTCATTCATATTCTGCTGACTCCTCAAGAAAGTGGGGGGGGAAAGCAAACAAATTACACTGTTGGTAAAAGCAAGCCTTCTTCAGCTATTAAAAATACAAGTTAAATGGCCAACTTGCCCTTATAGCTGAACAACTTTACCTCATTCAAGATGTAATACAGCGAGGTGAAAAATTTAAACACTTCACACAAAATAGGACAAAGGAAGCCATTTTTGCTTTGTTGCCATGTTGCTTGTTTTACAATTCAGACTGGTATTAATTGGTCAACATCTGAAAGAAACACACTGATGGTCAAATTATGATTCTAAATCCACTAATTTGGTGGTGGTTCTTCCTGCATAATAGATTCTATGATATTTTAAGTAGAATTAGCTGCTCCATAGATTCTTTTATTTAAAAGGAAATAAAGATGTTATTTTACAGTATATTCGAGTTTGTTTTGTTTTTTACTTCCTACTAAGGTAATAAAAAATATGACAAAATCATTAAGCCTAAGCCAAGCTACAAACTAAAAAAGATTTATGTCAGACTGAGAGCTACTCTGACCCTTCCGTATCTGCTTATGGAGGTCAAGTCTACCTGGCTTGCCTGGGAACACCACCTGGCTACCTGGAGAACCTGTTGGGGAGCACTTTGCTGGGGTGTGTCCCAGTTCAAAGGCTGCCCATGTTCCTGAACAAGAAGCAATTTGGCTTGACATAAAAAGGTAGAAACGTCCACTAAAATCCAGTCCAGCTCACTGGAAGTTGCAGTCTGAAACAGACAGTTATTGCAAGCAAAGATGTGAAAGATGCTACTTTTTACATGTTATGACCAAGACAAATGTCTAAATTAGACATTTTTTCTTGGGTTAAATACTTCCCATCTCTGTCTACAGGGAATTGACAGATATCAGTTACTCCAAAGAAATCTACCTCAGCTGTGAGCATCTCTTTAAGGAAAGGCTGGATTGCCTTCAGAGAGGAGTTCTTGCTCCATTGCCTATGGAAAAAGGAGAGGGCCAAACTGGACAGTGGAAAGGGAGGCAAATTCATCCACAGATGGGTAAAAAAATACAGAAGACATTATAGTATTAGAAAAACATCATGCTTTTGACTCAAATAAAAGAGAAAATGGAAATGTGAAATTGAGAAAAGTTTCTTTCCCACACACAGACAACTGAAATTCAGCTGCTCTGTGTTTAGGATAACAAGCTTTTTCCTCAGAAATCAGAGTCAATCCCTGCCCAGGGATGGGGGGAGAGACCTAAATGATCTTTAGGGTCCCTTTCAAGCCAAATCATTCTGTGATTCCCAAGGGCAGGCTCCTAAGTGTGGACAAAGTGGACAAGAAGCTACAGGCTCTCACGCTGCTACTAACAGCCCAAACACTCCCTGATGACTTGCTGAACTGCAACATTGTGCAATTACATGGGTATATTAAATCTGAGAACTACAAGCCCAGAGCATCTTGTAGAAGAAAAAAAAAATCAATTTGGTTGTTACTTGGTTAGTTATGGCACGGTATAATTAGCCCAGCTCATTAAATCTAAGACAAGGGATACAGAGCTTCTTGTATAAACTTTATTGACAATACCACATATATAATTTGCATCTTACTGAAATGAGCAAAAACTGCATCAATTTTCTTTTTGAAAGAACAAGCTTCATATTGCTTAATGCTAAAAGAAATTAAGATTACCACCGAATTTTAAGCTTCTAGTCATTATTCCCTGAAACAAAAGTCACCCTAAAAATGGGCTTTTACATCTTTGCCTGGAATAAACCTATTCTGAAAAGTCAAGTAAACATCAACTCCTTTTCTTCTCAAAACCTCCACACCAATGTTCATACTTTATCTCAGTTCAGCTAATTTCCCCCTTGGCCATTTCATCCCACCATACACCCACCACTGTCTGTGGAGGCTTTTCCCCCTCATTCACTTATATCTTCTCAAAACCAGCTACTCCTTACAAAGGGAAAAAGTAGTGAAAAATTACTCTGCTGTCATCACACTGTCCCCCTAACTTAAAAATTTTTCTACAGAGGCTCTTCCTTTCTGCTATTTAAAATATACTTTTGAGAAAGGAGCTGCCTACTACTGCAACTCTGTGAGGAGCAGATTTCTAAGCATCTCCCCCTCACCTACATTTTCCATTTTTAAATATACTCTTCCTCCAACACCGAAAGAAAATGAGCCTAAAGAGAGTGGTAAGTAACTGCCTTAAGTCCCATGCCACTTCTGTGTAAGAGAGAAGGCCTGGGTTTACAATTACCACCAAGATATTTTGGATGGAAGAAGCCTCCCTTTGTTATAGATGATTTACTGAATAATGGCCATAAATATTTTTTCCAGAAATTGCAGCAAAGAAGGTCCTGCTTACTGAGGGAGAACATTGGTCTCAGATTTCCAGGGTGGGGAGTTCAACCAGTGATATAAAGTGTTGGCAAGAGAAATGTGAAGTAACTAATAGGACTTCTGAAAAACTAATAAAATAAGCAGCCTTCAGAAAAGTGGTTAGAGATGCAAATGGGAATTGTTCGTTTATTACAAATAAATTGCATCTTAGACATCAACAGTTTGTGTGTCCTATCAGGCATAAAATTTCAATCCTGCTTTATTTGTCTCCCAGTTATACGAATTGTTTACAATATTCACTGATTATAGTTATATTAGAAAATAATAAACAAGGAGTAGGAAAAACAAGTCCATTATTTAAATCTAATGTTTAATTTTGCTTTGCATTGATACTCAGCAATATCAATTGGGTACAAATAGGTTTTTGTGCATGCTATTTAAATAGCAAGAACAAAGAAACTTGATCAATTACAGGAAATGCATAAAAGAACAGAAGAATGAAGGTACTACATTAAAAGTCATAAAGCATTTTCAAAAGCTTCATTAGATTTAGAAATTTATCCAAAACCTACATCTTCTGGAAAAATCTATAAAATTACACAATTGGAATTAGAAAGCATGAGATTTCCTGTACCAGGGGAGAAGAATGGAATCTGAAACTTCCCTTTACAGTTCAAACCCCAGCCCTTCTGGAAGCTCACAGCTGTGCCCAAGTGAAAGAGATAGGCAGCTCAACATCCTGTATCAGTAACAGATGGCTTAAGGCAGGTACAAAGAGATTTACTTCCCATGTGATCCATTAAAATCTCCAGATAGGTTTAAAGCTCACGCTGTGGAATTACAGTAATGGAACTGGCCTGGGACCTCAGAGCTCCCACCACAAGTGTCTTTTGTTAAGAAAGCTGCCAAGGCTTGAATTTCCATTTAATATCAGTTTTCTACAAAAATACAGATAGCCTATCTAAAACATATGGACAAACATGTGGTTTAACATAAAGCTTTTGGGGATTTTTTTTTTCACCCTTTAAACTTACCTCCAAGTGCTTCACTTGCCCAACATTGGGCCAGGACTTCAGGAAAGCATTTTCTACTACTCTTTGGGTTTGGGCACTACCATTCAGAAGTCCTTATACAAATTCTCCTAAAAAAATGGAACATTTGGAAAGAAAATCACTTTGGCACACAAAAGAAAGAAATAGCAACTACATCATTCAAGACTGATAGTACTGCTTTTTTAATAATACTGATTTTTTGAAGTATTTGCATATGGATAGAAAATGCAGATAACTTGTCCTATAATTCCTACAGTGTACTATAAAAGCAAAAGCTTACTAAGGTATTGAAAAGCAGCCTTTATCTCAATCTTTCCTCTGAACAGAGTCAACACAAGGATTGGAAAGTGGAACATGGGAGTGAGATTAGCTGTATTCAGGCCAAGTTGACCGATCCAAAAGAGTTGTGTGTGTGTGTACATGTAAATGTAAAAATACATAAAACCACTCCGAATCTCAGGCCTGCCTTGTGCTGACATGTAAGGTAACATCTAAGGGAATATTGTTTCACTTCCATGCAAGCTTGCCCTAAATGCTCTCCCCAGATGTTACCTTCCTCACGAGTCTCTGCAGAGACTTTCATTAAAACTTAACATCTGGAAAAAATTAAATTGGAGACGAGCAGTTAAGATGCTACATTAATTAAACTATCAGTTCATTATAAATTTACCCCATAAATTCCTTCAGCACTGCCCTGTTTCAAGACTCATTTAAGAACCTGGCGACTCACGAGCAGCTTGGTGAGTTCCCTGAAAAGGGACACTGCTCCTGTTTCCAAGGCACAAAACTTCTCCTGCCATTAAACTTTCTGAAGACCTGGCTTGTGAGCATCTCATCTGCTGAGCCCAGACAGAGCTCAGTTCTGCAACAGGTTATATGATGAATGAATCTAAGTCTTGCACTAGAAATGCCCTCCTTTGCAGCACTTCCATGCAAATTTCATTCCAGGAAGCAGTTTTGACTCCATTACTATTACACACTCCAAAATTATAAAAGTGTGTTGAAGAAACTTGTATTCAAGGCAGAAAATGCAAATTCTCTCAGGCTTCCTGGCTGCTTTAGAGGCACAAGCTGTGCAAAGCCAGGCCATCCCTCATCTTGGAGCTGGTGCAGGCAGTGTGTTGCATTTGCTTTCACATTAGAGAGTTCAGCTGCTCTGACTGTTTTCCACAGAAGAAATCTCCAAGTCTTCCCTATCATCCAACTGAAATTTCTGCTCTCTCCAATTTATTCCAATTTCCAAATGATAATTTCTCCTTGAAGGCACGCTCCTCAGAAACGAGTGGATGTGCACTCTGCCTTTGTTACCCCCACAGCACACCTTCACCCTCCTCCTCTCACCCAGGGGATGCCTCTCTCCAGGCTGTCACCCAGACAACTGCATATTTTAGGAATATAAATTCACCATCACGATTTCCAAACACTTGGAATTCAAAACACAGGTATTTCTAAAGAATCTGGTTACTTGTACAAAACAGCTAAGAAACAAAGAGGCAAACAGAAGCTGAGAGAGGGAAATGTGTCACTGCCAAGGCAATGGGGAACCTCACCCTGAGGCTCACTACTGATGCAGCCCACCAGGTGTGAGTCTCAGCTTCCAGCCTGCTGACACACACCTGAAAGCCACAGTTCTGCTGTTATCAGCTAAGTAAGCATTAGTTAACAAAAGCTTTCCAGAAGCCCAGTAGGAAATTTCAAGGAGAATAAAGGAGTGCCTTTAGCTTCATTTTAATCAAGCTAAAATGTTGAAGCACAAAGCAGCCACAAGAAAAATTAATGTCATTAAAAAAGACCAAGCTCTACCTCTACTCCCATCTCTCTTCATTACACTACAATCTCAAACCTAAATTCAGTCTTGGAGGAATTTTATCCTTTGTATTTACATTCCAAAGCAATGTTGGCTGTTTAAAAACTTATCATTTGTGCAGCAAGGAAAAAAGACCAAGAAAAAATCTCCAGATATATGAATGAGAAAAAGCCTGGTCTGTATAGGGCTCAAACAAGCTCAATAAAATGCTGCTATATCAGAGTTTGAAATGCCAACAGATGCCTTTTTTAGTCTATTAGGATAAAATCACAGAATGATTTGGGTTTGAAGGGATCATTCCAAGCCCCTGCCATGGGCAGGGACACCTTCTCCTATCCCAGGTTGCTCCAATCCCCATCCAGCCTATCCTTGAACAGTGCCAGGGATGGGGCAGCCACAGCCTCTCTGGGCAACTGTGCCAGTGCCTCAGCACCCTCACAGGGAAGGATTTCCTCCTAATATGTGATCTGAACCTGCCCTCTGACAGTCTGGATCCCTTCCCCCTTGTCATGTCACACCCTTGTAAATAATCTCCCCCCATAACTCTTGTGGGCTCCCTTCAGGTACTGGAAAGCTGCAATTAGATCAACCCAAAGCCTTCTCTTTTCCAGGCTGAACAATCCCAGCTCTCTCAGCCTTTCCTCCCAGGAGAGGAGTTCCATGTCTCCTATCAACTTGGTGGCCCTTGTCCCTGGCTCATGTCATCACCAGCACCCCCAACTTCTTCTGGGCAGGGCTGCTCCCAATCCCTTCATTCCCCCCCTTGAATAGATACTGCCCTGACCCAGGTGTCAGTGACAACATCCATGCTTCACATGAATAATCCTTTTTTTTTTACTCCCCTTGCCTGGGTTTTGATATCTTTATAAAAATGGAAAAAATAAAAATGAAGGAAAAAGCAAGTGCTCCTGTTAACTGTAAGGTTTTTAAGGAGGCTCATAAAAGAAAAACAAAGATGCCCATATGGCCAAAAGCACAGAGAACATTAGAAAAACAGATTTGGTGTAAATCCCACATGGCTGGATTCAGATAATGTAAAATGCAGTAAAAGGCTGGGGATAAAAAAAAGTTACAGGGAATTAAAAGCAATTAAGAGGAGTCTGATATAAAGATAAGATTCAACAAGTTTTCAATAATTCTTCAATTCAGTAATGAGATTAATAAATAAAAATGCATGCCACTTGTTTTCTTGCCTGTCAACTTCATTAGCAATCCAAAGAAAATTATTTATGAATATTCAAATTCCTTATTTCTACATGTGGCATAACCAAATACACACTTGAATTTGTTGATAATTTTTCCTTCTCAAGGAAAACAATGCATTCAAAATACCTGGCAATGATATTTCAATGACTAGTTGAGCATTCCCGTTGTGACTCAAGGAAAAATAATAATTTCTATAGAAAGGAAATATTTCTGTAACTTTTAATAGTGCCATAACTAACACAATACCCAGTGCTATCTTTCTGTTACCATATACTGTAGGTACATCTTGATCTCCTACTGAATTCCTGCATTACAGTTCTAAGGGAATGTAAATCTTGCCTTGCCACAGAAATTTTGAAAAGTAAACTGTCGTAACATATTGCTTTAAAGATGGCTCTAAATTATTCAGACATTTCTGTTGTTTTCTTCCAAAAGCACTGAGAAGGGTGAATTTGAAAAGATATGACTAAGAGAAGCCCAGGCACATATACTCACAAATCTTGTTCTCATTTGGAAATACAAATTCCTAATTAAGTCACATGAAACTATTAAGAAGACACAAAGTCTTCAGTATTATCATTCCACTAAAGTATCTCTGGTTTCAGAAAGCTGCCTTGATTAGACAGAAAACAAATTTTGGGCAGTCCCTCTCCAGAATAAGTAACCAAACCCAGCCCCCTCTTTTCCTAAAGGGAGACAGAAAGACAAGGAAAGCTGAGGTTTAAATCCCATTTTTCCTTTGTTTCAGTGCAGCAGCCTGCAGAGGGAGGGAAGCAGAAAACTGCCCCAGCACAAGGACAATTTTGAGGAACTTCAGTGGACGCTTTTGCAACTTGTCTGTCTCATTAACTTCCTCCCTACAAAGGATTTCTGCTTCCAGAGCCCGGGCTACCTGTCGTACATCCAGAGAAATCCCATTAATTATGACATTCAACAACACCAAGGAATCATTCCAAGGAATTCTGCTGAGCTAAAGCTACCACCACCAAAAGAGAGGTTATTAAGGACTTCATGAAAACCTGCAGCACTACTTCAGATTTTTATTTTTTTATGAAATGACTGAAAGAAAAAAAAGTGAGAAAGTTAAAGCACAGCAATGAATTAATATCTGGATAGAGACAATCTTCTTTACTCTTGCTCTTCTTTCCCCCCCATGATGAAAGTTAGATACCTAAAAAGGAGTGTGACATCTGTCCTGAGGATTGATCAAAACCACAATGCAGCCTGACACAGATACCCAAAGAAGTCTGCAAGGCTGGAAGGACAGGGGACTTGAGGAGGCAGGAGGTAAACTGAGCAAGCTTGTTTTTTTCCCAAGGGGTAAGTTCAGCTGCAGAGGTAAGAAAGAAATAATGCTCCATATAAAAACATGTTTCTTAAAAAATCAGATTAGGCTTGCATTTTCTCAGGTGTCCTTATTACCATAACTACATATATCCAGCTAATGGCTCTAACACCATTCAAATGTTTATTCTAGGGTTTAAACTGAAGAATTAGCAGCAAAGCCCATTTCTCCTACTGCAAGTCTGTACATCCCAGTTCTGTGTGCAGGTCCATCACCAGGTAGCAAACAATTCATCCATCAGGTACATCTGACTGATGTCAGCAAAAACAGGAATATGAAGGACATCCTTGAGCTGGCAATGCTGCTGTGCAAAGTCCAAGACTGAAATAAGCCCTAAAATAACACTTGCTAGCAGCTGAAACTAAATGAAGGTTGGACTAGATGATCTTAAAGGTCTTTTCCAACCTAATTCATTCTGTGAATCTCATGACAGAACCAGAAAAAGTTCCATTTACAAACACATCAGAAGGCAGGTACTATAACCTCATGGAAATAAAGGTAGAAAAGCCTCAGTCTGAACTCTCCCTAGAGCTCACTCTGCCAATCCCAAGTACAAATTTCACCAGGTAACAGAAAACAAACAATGGGAACAATGTTAAATCAAAGTCCATCAAAAATGTGCAAGAATCACTTTCTCAGCCACACTCACTTCAAAGCTTCCTAAATAAGACTTCTTCCCTCAGCAAAGCAACAAACAGGATTTGAGCCTTAACCATATCTACTGAAACTTCTGTGGCAAACCTACTTTCATTTTAATTTTTAAGTACCAAAGAGCAAGAGGTACCAACTCCATCCTTAAGCTCACATAAGAGTTTGCAGAACACCAGCCTGAGGAACAAAATCTATGTGAATGGGGGAGGAAGGATGAGATCAAATCTAAAACCCACCAAGCTTTTTTTGGGTTTTTTTTAAATGTAGTCTCTCAAACTGTATTTCAGCTCTTACCATCATTAAAACAATGCTGGTAGGAATTGCAGCACAGCCTCCATGTCAGTACAGTAACTGCTAAGGTTATGTATTTAAAGAGTTATTGCTTTAATTCAACCACTTGTTTGCTATGTGCTTCTTACTGGTGGTTTATGTATTTTAATTATTTTGCAGACTTCCAAGATCTGTACATTTTATAAATGTTCTGTCACATTCTCAGTTAGCAAAACACAGAGAACAGTTTAGGTTTTGAATAAATGTAACATAAAACACAGATAAAAGTAATGGAGGAAGTTATTGTCCAGCACAAAGACCTACTGGCAATGGCCAAAAAAACATTCCTCAGGTGGTTGAAACCATTCCCTGTCTTCCCCTTGCAATTGTTTTTCTTTCTTAAATCAGTCATAAAGGATATTTCCATACTTCTGCCTTTATGTTCAGTTTTTTCCTGCAGCACCCAAGACTAGTTTCTTCAGACTTGTGCTTTCATAATCTGTTCTTAAAAATGACAAAAGCTTATATAATGAAAAGATTAAACCAAAAATAAAGTTACATAACTATAAAGATGCAGACAGAACAGCTGAAGGGTGCAATATTAAAAGCCAAAATCAGAGACTCAGCTTAGTGTTCCAGTAGTAACTGTTCAGGTTATAAAAATATATTCTAACCTTTAAGAAAAACAAGCACTGATGTAGATTACTTCAAACTGTTTTTGAAAGAGTGTTAGTTCTTGTGATGTTGAGTTTTCTGATATGGAATGGTAAGGTAAAATCCATGTAAGTAAGCCCATGAATGTGCAAGAACACTGGTTTCCTACAGACAGCCCATATGGAGGAGCAGCTTTGGCAAGCACCAAGGCAAGAGCAGGTATTTGTGAAACCCAGCCCAAGGCACATGGTGAGTCTGCACTGCTTTCCATACTTCCCAGTACTGTATTGGTGAAGTTTTATAAAGCAATCATTCATCATTTCATATATGAATAATAAAGAAGATTATTGAACTGTGGAGGAAAGCCACAAGCAAAGAAGGTGGACACCAGGTTAGTCACTGTAAGAAGTATAGATTGTACATTCATATAGAGAGTGACTATGCAAGACAAACTTTTTAAAAAGCACTTTGTCTCCAGCTTCATCCATAATGCATCCAAAGGCCTTTTTCAAAAGAAGTGAGGGTTGCATACAGATCTTTTTCAACTCCTAACACAAGGCAGAAATATAGAGGGACTTGCTGCAGGTTCCCCATAGTTAAATTAGTTTCATGTTTAAAATCAAATGCTACACTTACAATAAGCACACAAAATATAAAGATCTTCAAGCACAAAATGAGGAATCAAGAATTCTATAAAAAATAACTGCAAATCAAGTCCTCAATTCCCAGAGATGATGGCCCACAATACATTCACAGATGCAGAGAGAGGGGAACCAGCTGGCAATTAGGAGAACACAAACAAGACTTAAAGCTAGCTTTAATTCCACATTGAATGCAGGAATATTGCAAGTCTCAAAGAAATAATTCCCTGCTTTTCCCATATATTTCCCAAAGCAACCCCCCTGTTTCCCCAGTGCCTCACTCAGGGAGGCAGTGACCCTGTTCCATGAGTACCAGAGGCACAGTTGGAAAGCTGCGTGGGCACTTTGGAGAGCATTTTGCAAGTGTGTGTGTGCCAACCAATCCTGATCACAGGAGCAGCTTCCTGTCAGCATGGGAAAAGCATACCTGGCCAGAAAGATCTAAATGTCTTTTAAAAATCTAAAAGCCAAAAAAAGTATCCTAGCAGCATTTCTTCCAAGGTTGTGACTGCCACTGCTGTAAAATGTGTTATTACAGTAGCTTCACATATTATCAAAGAAAAATTAGGGAGGTTGTCGCCCTGATGCAAAAGTCTTTAGATTGTTTTTACTCTTCAACTAAAGTTTCTCACGCAGCTTCACAAAAACAATATGTATTTTTAGCATTTATCTATTGTTTACATTTTTGTCCTC
>JBBMKD010000145.1:6387702-6412139 GCA_037834095.1 Argya squamiceps | reverse complement strand
TATTGTTTACATTTTTGTCCTCTGGGAGGAAAAATGTGATGGACGGTGATGTTCACCATCCAGGTTGAAGAGGTGGCAACCTGTGTAGCCAATCTCTTGACCTCGGTACAAATGTATATAAATAATAGAGTCAAATAATTAGAATAAAAAAAAGAACCAGAAGCCTTCCCTTGACCTGCTGCGTCTGCCTCGTTCCTCGGTGCCCTGAAATTGTTACAGGAGGTGACTTTTTCAGGCAGTGAAGCATTTTAATCATTCAACTGACATTTCTGTAAGCACAGGCAGGTGTAGGTACATGGAAGGTACTTCCAACACTGCTTGACAGACCTTTGCAGCATCTTTTGCAGGTCACCAGAGAAAGTTTCTCTCACACAACAGAACAACTTAACTTTGGGAAAATCTTCACTCTGTTTCCTGAAGATACCCAGTGCTGCAGCATGGAGTAACCAAGCAGTGAGCTCTCAGTGCTTGTATCTCTCAAGAGGCTCTGCAGCACAGAGAGGAGAAGGACAAAGGTGGGGGTGTGATTACTGACCGTTCCTCATGGGAACAAGTAAAGGGGATCTGTGTTTAGCTCACAGGCCACACAGCAAACACAACTCAAGGTAACTTTTGTTCCTGTAGGAGTCCAAAAGGTGGCACAGGCAGGTCTCCTCCACCACCAGCGACTTGGACAATTGAGAAAGAGGAAATTTCTGATGCACAACAAAAGCGTCTGCCCCTAACCTTCATTAAAAGTCAATGGGATTTCAGCTCCTGAGTCTCATTACTGCTTTTGAAAGTCTCCCCTTTTGTCCTTCCACTGCAGAGCACAGATGAAAGCAAGAGCTTTTCTGTTCCAGACAGGCAGCAGCCCCTTCAGTTACGGCTGAGCAGGAAAAGCCAGTTTCACTCCTGCCTGGACTCGGGGTTTTCTATTTGCACAGTATTGATCAGGCAATGGGTAATAACCAAATTACAGCAGTGCTGGCAGGTCTGATCAATCTCTTCTCAGATATAAACGTGACCTCTCTCACCAGCTGCAACCTGGAAGCTTTGGAGGCCTCTCATGGTAAAGCAGTAAATACTTACTGAAACATGAAGAGCATATTTAGTCTTTACCAGTAGTAAGCAAAGACATGCCACTGTATCTCTTCGTGAAATACAGAATATCAGAAATACTCAATACTTACAACAAAGGACTCTGTGATAAAAACCACTACAAATGTGTGCATAGTATATCACTCAAATTATCTTCTGATGTACAAGTACTGAAAGTTCATGAATTTTCCTGATTAAACAGGACATGTAACTGAAACACTACAGTTACTGTTTTAGCACTGTTTGAAGACCTGTTTCCTTCATAATCATAGTTCAATCCCAAAGTTCAAACAAAAAAAATTACAAAACCATGTAGTTTCTGCTTCAAAAGTCCTTTACTTCCTACCTGGCACTGGTAGCCCTCAAAAAAACTTCAAATAAACCCAAAGCAAACTAGAAAGGTATTACAAGCTTTAGTGCCTTCATAAACAGATAGTCACATTCATTTTAATTGTTCCATGATAAACAAGGAAGACCTGTTTTAGAAAAGGAGATTTAGTAGCTTTTTCCACCAAATTTCTGTGTTAAAACAGGATTAAATAACCAGTAGGCAGCAGAAAGCAATCCCCATAAGCACACTGAAAAACAAGTCATCCAGGACAGCGTAACAAGCTAATCCATTACTTCTTTGACTTGCTTGCTTGTTCAGGGGCTTGTGGATTTTAGTGATTAACATAAGGTTCCTAGGTATCATTCGCAACTCGAGCGACAAGTGCAGTTTGCCATGGTCTGGTTTTGAAAGCAAATTCAAAAAAATCTGGTAATCCACTGTGAACTCCACAAGAAAATACCCCAGACTTCTGTGTGCACAGAAACAACAAAATACTTTCCTCTATATTCAGTACTTGATTCAAATGCTGTGGTAAGAAACACACGTGTGTGTATTGCTGCACATCTCCATTTTAGTGGTTATTGTTTATTAATGCACCCAACAGCAAATCCCAACAGGAATCACATTCCAATCACTCAATTACAGCCACTTGGCTTTTCCTGTTTCTAGGAATAGAGTGCACCACCTCACAGTGCTGCCTTGGTCAGCTTTAACTACTGAAGTGCATATATATAAATCTCTGTGCCATTCCATGGCATCCCAAATAGCTCCAGGGTGCTGAAATCATTGAGCTGGCACTCATTACCAGGCAAAAAAAAAAAAGGGATTTAGAGAAGGTGGACTTGGCTTACAGCATTTGTTCCTGCAAGGGAGAAATGGCTCCAGGTATCAGTGCTAATGGAAAAAATAAATGCAGGGGCATTTCCTCCATATTTTATGAAAATTTAAACTTATTCCTGCTGACAGGGGCAGTCAGTGGAAATGAGAAATCTGAGCAGCTTGGTTTTTAAGAATGAGAAACACTAACTCCATGATACTGTTAAGAAGAAATGCCTACCACACAAGACTAATAGTCTGTCTAACCAGGATTTTCTCCCTGATGGGAGAAACAGGGGATGATTTTCAGGGAGAACATGTCAGCCTGGCATCTGCACAGTCTCTTCCCCTTGCACTCCCCCTGCATTCTCACCTGATCCATTAAGGATGTTAGAACATACAACTGCTGTCCATTTATGACCTGCTGACTATGAATCTGCATAATCACTTTTACTGTAAGAGAAGTTTAACACTGAAGCTACGTGTGTTCTGCAAGGCCACTCCCATGGGGAGAGAGATGGCCAAAACAGAGGGGTTCATTAAAGAAATACAAGGAAATTCACAGCAACAGCAGCAAACAACCTAAAATACTTTCTGCCTTAAGAAAGTTGGCATTTGGAGGTTGGTGCTCAGTGTAGTGCCCAAGTTCCCTGCACCCATGAACACAAAACAGCACAATATGATTGAACAGTGCCCTCCTCATCCAACAGGCATGGAGGAACTGCCATGGCTGAGCAGCCCTCAGGAGAGTAACATCTAAAGACAGCATCCAGTCTAACATGCTTATTTATGTACATTTTTTTTGTTGTTAATAAATAGTTTCAAGATTCTTTCACCCAACGATGAAGCCCAGCAATTTCACTTCCTTGATTTTCTAAAATCCCTCAGCGTAAGTCTATTATTCCTTTTAACAGAAAAAGGGTTCATTAAGTTTTTAACATTACACACTGATCACTCAAGTCATCTCCACAAAGGTTTCATGAACTGACATTCTGGTCAGACAGGTTGCCTTCCTCACAGTTTGAGGCAACAAACTGCTGAAGCCCAGCTCAGAGAGCTCCTGCTCCAAGTACGAGTTACCCAATCCCACAGGGTTTGTTAGCACTGCTTTAGATTGCCACTCCAGCCAGGTTAAATAAGCCTCCCATGTGTAGCTGCTTTTGAGAGCTTCTTGTGAAGAGCTACAGAGAAGAATTTGCTGTAAGGGTAAAGTCTACAACACCAAAAATTCACAGGAAAGGAAACAGTATTATTTCATAATTGCACTTCAACACGGCTGCTGAAATTATGCACAGACGCTACAGACACAGAGACTCAAAGCAAGTGTTACACAACCAGTTTGAGCCCATATTTTTACAATTTTCATATATGAAAAATACCTTGGCAACATAGTTCCTATAAAATGTACCTCTCTGCAGCCTGCAATATCATCCAAGCTTTTTTGCTTCCTAAGATTAATACTCCAGGTCATTTTAACTCAATACCTTCAATGAAATATCAGGTTTGAGACACCCAAAACCACAAAGTCAACAGACATCCAATCCCAACTCATACTTTTAAGCTCATCTCCTCAATTCTCCTAATTATATTCACACACAAAGGATATCAGTAGTAAAATACATACATACACACATGGTATACCTAGAAGTACCACTTCAAAGCTGTTCCCTTAAATAAAACAAAAGAAATTTTAAAAATTAAAATTTAAAAAAATTACAAGGCCAAATTATTCATTATCCCAGCTGGAAGCCAGTCAAGTCTGACATAAATTTCATGATAAATCTACAGTAGAGCTTGGTGAAAATTTAGATTAAAAAAATTTAGATAAAAGTTTATTTAGCAGTAGTAATATATGAAACTGGCATCAGCCTTTTTACTACATGTCTTCTCAGATCTTTTTTCCCAATGTGCAAACAGATCTCACTAAATTTAATAATAAAACTGAAAATTAATTTTGAAAGTTATTCATGTTTTGTTGTTGTTGCTGGTTTTGGAGTTGAACTAATCAGCAATGCAAAGAAATTTATTTCTAGACAGGCAAAATCACCATTTCCACTCAGCAATGTGGCCCAGCACCACTCCTGAGCCCTACTATGATTAAAAAAAAAGGCAAACAAAGCCTAGGTTTTACAGCTTCTCTATAAGCAAAGCATGAAGGAACGGCCTGCCTGGCTGTATTTTTTAACACATGTGTGCTTGCACATATGCACAGGTGCGTAAGTGAAGCCGTTTCCAAATTTGTGTCAGGCAGCCAGAACTGAGTATGTAAAACAGCAAAACACATTTGCAAACTTTCCTCCTACAAACTGCAAAAGGCAAGATGGCAGAAATTCAGTTTGAGCATGCCAAGATCAAACCTTGGGTAATACACCTAACACCACATCACAAGAAAAAAAGAACAACAATCTACAATTCCACGTTTTGAAATAATTTCTCATTTTTAGGAACATATGGATAGTGTATCCTTGTTACAACTAGTGTTATTCCCTATACAGATTCTTACAAAAACCTACTACTGACCAGAAGTATAAACTCCTTCTTCAAAATTTCATGAGAATATTTTGATTGGACTTTAATATTTTGATGTCAGTTTTTATTGGAAACATTACTAATGATCAACAGCTCCTCATTCAACAGAATTTGGGGTCAGTTTTATCTGGCACAAGACATTTGAAAAAATCAGAGTTATAGAAACATAGAATGGCTTGCATTTGAAAGGACCTTAATGATAATTTATTTCCAGCCCCTTGTTGTGGGCAGGGACACTTTTCCACTAGACCACAGTGCTCAGAGCCCCATCCAGCCTGGCCATAAACACTTCCAGGGATGGGGCATCCACAGCTTCTCTGGGCACCCTCACAGCAAAGAACTTTCTCCTAATACCTACCCTGAACCTACTCTCTTCCAGTTTGAATCCATTCCACTTTGTCCTGTCATTACATGCTCTTGAAAAGGCAGGCTCCCTGTGGGTACTGGAATATTTTAGGAAATCTAATATTCCATCAGACTTTACATTCAAAAGAACCCATATATGTTCTCATGAGTCTTGTATGGCTATTTTAAGTATACAGAATATACAGACACAAAGGAGCTTTTTCTGAATCAGAAAGAGTTAAAGCAGCTTCCTGAGGAAGTTTCTTCCATAAGAATTCCTCCTCACAAGTGAAATTAAATCACAAAGGAGAAAGCAGACAGACAAAAAGACTCAAAACTCCATATTGTGGCCAGGATATACTATTTGACATGCTAAAATAGGCATGCACAAAGGGAAACACACACACAAGAACTAGAAGGTTCTTGGAGCTTTGTTGTGAGACAGCTGCAGACACGTAGTGTTAGTGTTACTGACTGAGGAAAAGATTCATTTATTTCAAGTAGCAGCTAAGCAACCTTTGACCACTGTAAGACCTGACAACTTTAATTAGTTTTAGCTTAAAACGGAACCAAACTTGGCTTTGGCATCTCTCCAAATAATTTTATCCCAGCCTGCTCTCTGTTCCTAGTGGAGCATTGCAGTATAATTACTTTAATCTCTTCATAGGCATGTTCCATTTGCTAGCTTTCCAAGGAAATTTACAGCCTTAACATATAGCTCAAAAATAATTTTAAAAAAGTATTTCTCATATTAGTGAAACAAAAATTAACAAGAAGCCTCCATATCTCGCTGGCCTGTAAAGAGAATTTTTATTTTTCAGAAGTTGCTATGCCAAACCTGCGTTCCTCATGTTCAGTTAAAGACATGGGACACAACAGCTCTGTGCAGTGTATGCACAGTGAAGCTGCTAGACCTGTTTGTATGGCTGGGGTTTGGTTTTTTTCAGGTTTAGCTCGTATCATTCTAGACAAGAAAATGACCATCTGGCACAAATTCCCAACATATTAGCAGCCCTAACTATTTCCAGATTAAATAATGCTATCAGGTTGCTATAAAACACTAACAGCACTTAAAGATTCAGCTGCTCTGATCTGGCCACCTCACCCACAAGCTCAACAGAAAAGAGTTGGGCAATCTCTTTTAATATAGTCAAAGTTATCAGAGAGAACAGGAAAAAGGGGCCCTTCAGCAGAGCATTTTTCCCTAACTATCCTAATCCACACTCATATTTCCCAGAGTTCTCTGTTGGATTGCACAAGATGGTGTGCCTGCTTCACAGAACGAGTCAGGAGATGAACCCTGGAGCATGGAATAGCACATGGAGCTGTGAAGGAAATGAAAGAAGGGCTTTGACAGGAACCTGAAGCTCATAATCCTGCTGTGTATCGGGGTGCTCAGGTGGGCTCTGCACTTGCACTCGTTTTCCTTCCAGCAGAGTTAAGTAACAAGTTGCAAAACGTGCAGGCATAGAAATGTACACATAATGTAATGGGGCTTTTTCTTAACAGGTTTTAATTTTGGAAAACCACAACTTGAAAAATACATATTTACATGGAACACGGGTTGATCTCATCCTTCAGATGGAAGACAACCATCTCTGGCTTCTGTCTGAAGCCTCCCAAGTTGAGCCCTGTCCCTGTGAGAAGTGCTCCCTGCACGGATGAGCTGCTCCCCTCCCGTCAGCGCCCGCAGAGGAGGATTGTCAACCCTGATCTCTGTCCAAGAACCAGAGACGACGTTATGGATTTCCCGCTGTAATTCAGAGCGCAATTTTCATCAGAGGATGAACTTAATTAAAATAAGACAGGACAGCAGAAGTAATAAAAAACCTTTTAATTACATTTCTACGGTTTTGGATTTGTCCTCAAGCTAGACATCCAGACTGCCTCAGCCTTCACCAAAAATATGAAAGGAATTCAACTTACAAAGTTTTCCTGAGCAAGCGGAAAAGCACTGAACGTCAAAAAAATTGCTACTTTCAATTTGTGCCTCTCTATAAAAGAGTAACTTGCAGGAACACAGAAAACAGACCATATTTATTCTAAAAAGCCTGAACTAAGACTTTTTGGTAAATAAAACTAATGCATTTCCTAACTCTGTATACACCACGTGCTTTCTTTTACACACAGCCCTGTGCAGGAGGTCTGCATTTTCTTCCCCACATTCACCACTACAAAGCTCCAAAGCTGAACTCCATAAACATTACCACACAGCACCTATAAATGGTTTAATTAAATGCTGTTGATACCAACTCTTTATAAGCCACCAGCGTGGCAACCCCTCATGGGCTCCTCAGTCAGCAAAATAAAGGGACACAGGGACAGCACAATGTTTAACAGCAAGATGCTCTCCTCGGGCACACAGGTACCCAGCTAATGAGCCACCGAGTCATTCACTGCCAGGGAAGCAGGGTGCAGCACAAAGGAAACAGCAGGGAAATTCACTTTAAGTTGCCCAGGCGACAGCAAAGCAACGTGATGAAAAATTCCCAGTGGCCCAGTGGCAGGGAAGGCACTGGGGAGAGCTCACTCCAGCCCAGGGCTGGGACTGCAGCACACTCTAGTGACCCGAAGTCTCCACAGTAAAAACGAAATAAATTCAGTGCTGAGCTCCCCAAAAAAGCTAAACAGCAGCGATTTGAACTCTGCCTCCATTTATAAAACATTTGATGATTGTTAAGAGGTAAAAAGGATTGACCAGTGTTGGTCTGGGACCACCAACCTTTCTCCCCTCTTGCCCTGTGAAGGCAACTGTGGTTATGATGCAGTTTGCCATTTCTCTGGGGCAGATTTAAACACTCTTAATTAACCATCAATGAGCTATGGCTTTGCACTTTGTCTTACTGCATGAGAGCCAACATACAACAGCATGGGGGGACCTTTGTACAGATGCCACAGCAGCACCGCACCAGGACACTCCTCCCCACAAACCACCACATTCCAGGGATCTCTGCACACCATGGCTTATTCCTGCAGTTTCTAGACTACACATACAGTCTGCACTGTAAAATATAACTCAAAATCAGCAGCTTTTCAACAGGTGCTTCAGCTACTGCAACAAACAGTTCATTTGCAATAGCAAAAACAACTAAAAACATGGACTTCTCTCCCTCCCCACCCCTGTAAGCATTTTACAGTTACCTTGCACAACACTATCAAGAAAACTAATTTATGTCCAGTCCCAAAGCAAATTACTTCACTAAGGCTGGAAAAGTAAAAGAAATCCAGAAAAAAATTGTAAAAGAAATTCATTTGAATTTCCATGCACTTGCCCAGAACAGCCCTGGCTTGGCAGGTCCTAGAGGAAAGGTTCAAGCACACAGACAGGCCCCTCTCATTCAGGGTAAAGTATTCCTCATTTCAATTTCTGAGAAGCTTCCAAATTGCAATATATAACTACAGCCCCAATTCACACCACCTTGGTCAAGTGGCCCTTTCCCACTCACACATTTAGCCCATCATTCCTTCATCTTCTCAAATTAAAGCACAATTTTTTCACATCCTACAGTTTTACTGACCAATCTTCACAATCTGGAGGTGTTGTCTTAATGACTCCATGGACTCAGTGACAAGATAAGCCTCAATAATTCAAACCCATCAACCCACTAATTTTTTCCCCCACGTGCCCTTCCTGCATTTCAGCACCAACTTCCTTCTCCCACTCATTTGCAGCACTTGTTTTAATTATTCTTTCTCTGGTTTTCCCAGTGTGCCTTTGTTTCTCCTTCTCCTGCCTCAATTTGTTCAAAAGTGCTTAAATTAAAGAACCTTTTCCAATCATTCTGCCATGCCTAGAGTTGTTGCTCTTGTTCTTAGAGCAAGCATGAATTACTGGTTAATCCACAGCCACATCCATATGCACACACACACTACCCCAACACACATCCTTGACATCCTTCTCATAATGACTTCACAGAACAATTACATTACACAGGACACATTTGGTAGCACCACTTCAGTCAGGAATATATGCTGAAAAAAATAATTTTGGAGAGTTTAAGTTTCAGACTGTTAAGAACATCATGACTACAGCAAGTACTTACAATGGATCATTGTGCCTACTAATGAACAAACCCTGTTGAAACACTAAACTACAGATTATTGCTTAATTTCTAGATGTGGATACACCTCATTGCCTCTCTGTACAGACTACACTTTGAAGCTGAAATAATGAACTACATGATTAGAGAGCAGCTTTTAAAGAGAACGGAACTTAGTGCCTTTTTATTAAATACCAGGGGAAGAGAAAAAAACTTCAATGAGAAATAGTCCTTTAACACATCATTTTTCAAGACTTTTATATGTCCTTAAATTATGTATGAACAATCCTTCCCAAGTGAACATGACTACGCCTGCACTAAATTTAAGAATTTGTGCAGCTTTTTCCAGGTTCAACGTTTAAACTCAAATCTTTTGAGTGACACAAATGCCTTATTTAAAATCAGCATTTTCATTAAACTTGCAAGCTATTATAGGTGATGTAGGTATTAAGCTTCAGAAGCACAATGTGTTGGTAGCAAGAGTCATCCGTGCACTCTGAAAAGAAAATATTTTGGACAAAGGAGGAAAAAAAATGCTTTGGAAGTACCAGATGCAGATTTCCCATCCTTGAGATGAAAAAGTTGACATGAACTGAGAATAGAAATCCTACATCCATTAACAAGGAACATTTAACACCTTCTCTCAGCAAAGTGTTAAAAAGAAAGAAATGAGCCACCAGTTGCACTGGTGCAAAAGAACAGTAATAACAATCCATAAACAATGGCAAGCTCTCTTGCCATTCCCTTCTCCCATCAGCTACCTTCACACAAGCATGCATGTCACATGGCAGGCAGTTCAATTATGACACTCTACAGAAAAAAAAAAAGGCATTTTAAAAAAGATCTAACTGAAAAAAACTTCTGGAATATAAAAACAGTGTACCACTGAAATCGCATTAATAGATTTACCTCAATATTTTTAAGAACCAGCCCTCTGGATTACCTGGACCAGTATTGTACCAAAGTTGAATTAAAAGCCTGAGGCTGTTCAGCAACTGATTTAATTTCCTGTTCATATGCACATTTTCTTTCTCACCTAATTCATAGATTTATTATATGCACTGACAAGGGATCAAAATTCAGGATCATAACTAAAAACTCTTCGGTCTCACTAATTATATAGGATTTATCTTCTGTATTTGCACAATGCCAAGCAGACTGCTGATGGCTCAGACTATTTCTTTAGCTGGTCTGGAAGAAACACTTAAAACTGCAGCTAATTTTTTTTTTTAAAGCAAAATACAAAGAATGCAAATATATTTTGCACACATATTATATGCTGCATACAGATATTGAAAATTAAATACTATGCTTGAAGTGTATAAACATCATCTAGACAGAGCCCATGTCTAAACAGCATAACAACCCCAAGCAAAAAAGTTAGGCCAATTCATTAACTGATTTCACCACAACCAGAAAGCACCCAAAATTCCACTTCTGACATTAAATCATTCTCTGTCTCACCAGACTAAATCCACATTTGCAGCACTGTGTTCATGCCAGGACTGGAGAAAATTAGACCCAAGACAGAACAACTATTTAACAGAGGTATTATAAACTTTTTTTAAAAAAATTAAAAATCAAAACAGTATTTTTAGCAGGAGGAGCATTGCATGTGGCCAAGGAATTTAAAAAAAAAATCCCTAGATTGAGGAGACCACAGTGGGGAAGAGAGAGACTGCTCAGTTTGCACAAATTCAGAATGCCTGGGCCCTTTTCCTAAAGCCCTGGACCATGAAACTCTGCTCTTCCATCACTGCCACAGTCAAGTTCAAGCCCACTGGAGTTCCACAGGCCCCAGCTCACAGCTGCATCTTCTCTTACTGAGGAGTGATGCTTTACCACCTTCATTCATTCAGCACCAAATATCAAGGCATGCCTGCCTTGAGACTTCCTCTCATTAAACAATTTAAAAAAAAGAAGAAATTCATGAGCAAGAAGTCCAGAGAGGATGACAATGCCACTGATAAATCAGATTCACGTTCCAAGCCAGGGAGAGGTAACAATATACTTCAGTTTTCAATTTAATCAAAGCAAAAAAAGAGTGAGCTTTTCACTACGTATCTTGGCTAAAAAAGAAACATGTCCTAGCTTAGCTTCATCATGCCTGCACCAGCAAATTGACTTAATTGTCAGCAAGGAATTATGAAATATGAAGTGACTCCAGCAGTGCTCCAGGGAGACTCCTGAGGCACGGTGTCTATAGCAGAGACACCAAAGTGCCATCCATCTCACTCTCCCCCTCAGGCAAAGCAGAACAGCCTTGGCTCTCTAAAAGAGGCCGCCAAGAAGAACAAAACCTGGCTTTCCTGGATGATTAGCAGTGGCTCAAACAGGAAATTTTAAATACATCAGCACATCTTCCCCGGCTGCTGAAAGCACAGGCGGGAAGCCGTGATTTCAGACACCAATTTGTAGTTACAAGGCTCACGGGGGCCTTTCTAAGGAGAGAGGCAACACCGAGCACACTTCCCCTCTCACATCCTTCCCCCCAGAGATAAGGGCAGAAAGGGAGGCTGCAGACAACACAGGCTGCTCTGCTGGATGCTGGCACTGGAGGACAGGACAGGAGAGGAAGCAGCAGAGATATTGCTAAGCTGTACTCTCTGACTCAAATGCTGGTTTCACTCTGACAGTGCCAGCATGACAGAAGAGGAGAGGCCACATCTAACTGAGCCCCTGGGACACGGGCACGGAGAAAGAAGTAGGGAGCCCAAAACCTTTTGCTGGGTCTTTGATAAGAGCTAGAGATAAGTACTCCCACCTAAAAACAGCCCTCTGGCCTGTTTGTCAGGGATTCACCTCAGACT
This sequence comes from Argya squamiceps, assembly GCA_037834095.1. Classification (NCBI taxonomy): domain Eukaryota; kingdom Metazoa; phylum Chordata; class Aves; order Passeriformes; family Leiothrichidae; genus Argya; species Argya squamiceps. The sequence goes on along the minus strand of JBBMKD010000145.1, from coordinate 6,400,188 downwards.
TAAGAAACAGTTTCTGTTTTAATCTCATCCACTACTGGTGGTGGGGACTAGTCTGAACTAGAGTTGCAGCCTCTGAAGCTGTAAACTCCTGACCTAAAGAGCCTTTGGGCTGCAAGCCCTGCCAAAACTCCACATTTGGGCCTCCTAAGCAGGATCTTTTGTATCAGAAGGCAGAAGGAAGATAGAGAAATCACTCTTTGTGGTCAAACAGCCCTAACGCTGATCACTCAGCTCCCTGAAATGCTGTGTTTGTTATCCACTGGGGGAAGGGGGCTATAATTAGTTGAACCATGGCCAAGGCTAGAACTGCTGGTCGGCAAAACTCTGCTGGAACCTCGCAAAAATTGTCTGGCCTCCAGCACTCAGAGATGCCTTCAACCAAGGAATCAGAGAAAACCAAGAAGTAAGCATTTGCCCTGGTCTACCCCTCCCCCAGGGCTGATTTAGTTCTTTTATTTTTTAAGATAATGGGCAACCTAAAACGAAAGTTGTTCCAGAACCAAGAAATAAGTTGTCATTAATGAACTCTCTCAGCTTTTTTTCTCTCTCAGCTCCCCCGTTTTGGTGAGCTCTGCAGGTAAAATGTACCATTCTTTACTGACTGACTATTCTGAAAATCATCCTGAAATTTGATTTTCATTTCAGAAAGAGTAATAAAATTACTCAGATTTGTAGAAATTCAGAACTAGTCAAGTGACCTGGATCACACATAATCATGCTCAACATAATCCCTTCAAAGTGGACTGAAACTGACAGGATGAGAAAGGAGGAATAGCCTGTACACCACTAATTCTTACAAATTTAAAGGGAATGGCTTGCCAGTTATTATTATCTGGCCTATCAAGTCACAGGGAAGACTTACATTCCTCCATAACATGGTTTGATAGAGTTGAAAGCAATACCACCCTCTTCCTTACATAAAAAGTTATTTCACATGACACACGAGTACAGTTCCCTTGAAAAAGCAATATGGTTCACACTTTAAATTTAAAAAGCATTTCTAACATGGATTTGCAATGCAAAACATTCTAAATACAAATCAAATATAGCTGACAGAACCATCTTTTTGAGGCAGCCCACAACTAGGCATGCCAGATATTAACTACTTCTATTTATTACTCAACAGAAACCAGCTTTCAAGCATAAAATGAAGGTGCTACAGAGACATACTTAAGTGATTCATGTTGCACACCAGATTAAAGTTACTGCGACACAGACATGCAAGTGATAAAAGAGAGAAGGAAGCAATAATCCTAAAAAGTTCTCCAAATCAGGGGGTTTTCCCACAAGTTTCAACTGCTCAGACACAATAGACAATGAAAGCCCCAGGCTTTGAGGCTTCACTGGTGAAACCATCTGAGAACAAGGGGCCATTACAACATGGCTCCTACAAGAGCCAAGTCATCTTTTCTCGATGAGACTGCCGGCCCTCGGGCACGGCTCAGGCCAGGAGCTGCAGAGCTCCAAAGGGCTCCTCTGCAGCCAGGAGGATTCGTGTGAGGGACAGGGTATCCCCAGGAACAGGACCACCCACGTCCCCTCTCGGCCATTCACACACATTGTGCAAGTGACAATCCAGGCTGGAGATACTAAGAGTGTATCCTGACACCTCAGAGGGAAGGGAAGAAGTCTGGGGGCGGCAGCATCTCATGACCCCTCTGCTGTGAGGAAAGCACCAGGCCTTGCAGCACCTCCAATATTGTAATTAAAACAATTCCCAAACACATCCGAACAAGTCTGAATACGGTGCATTAACAAGTGACTACTCCTTGCACACGATGCAAACACACTTGGCCATTGTGCCTGGATTAACAAGCAAATGCTGCTTTCACAAGTTTCCACCGACCTTTGATGTCTGTTTAGCTGCCATTACTAATTTTTATGACTGTGACATCAGGTCATACAAAGGAGTTTGGAGCCCAGATTTTTAAAGCCAAGCTGTACCCTTCATACTAATTTCTAAGTGAAAGGGTATTCCTAAAGTGAATTCCTAAAGAAAGCAACTTGTGTTTTTGCAAACAGAAGTGTTTTTCTTTTCTCAGAAAATCAGTTGCTAACAGCCATAGGTCAAAACCAAACCTAACTGCATTTCACAGTCCATCATTATTTATTTAACAAGTAATGGAAGCTGTATTTCAAGGGACTAACATTTCCAAGACCTGCAGCAAATGGCAAACCCAAAACCTTAGCAAAGGGTGGAAGATTCAGAATTCTTCTAAGAGAATTAAGCAAAGGCAACTCCTCCTCCCCAAGAATGCAGGGGAGACAGGGTCAGCCAGCTGCACAACAGCAGTTTTGAACATCAACTCTGACGACTGCTTTTTTTACCCCATTTTCTGCATCCAGCAAATTAGATAAGATAAACCTAAAGCTTACTTGCTTCAATCAAAGTAGACTTTCCCCTATTCCATACTTAACTGCATATATTTAACGAGATTATGTTACACACAGAAATGCTAATTCCCATGCTGACCTTACTGTACTTACAGTGACTGAGATAATGGTGATCTGTGCAAACCCAGAACAACCCAATGTGTTCGTGGTTAGAAACAGAAAGGGAGGAAAGAACAAACGTACATCTGGGCAGAGAAATGTGGGGGGCAGTATTAACATTACAGGGATAATCTCAGCCTACCAGCTGACCTCTCATTGCAAATATTTTGTAAGTAGACAGAGGAGGGCTCAAGGAAGTCTTCTGTGTCCCAACATTTGGAAATTACTTGACTGGTTTGGGTTTTTTAAAATGCAAAAGCTTGAAAAAAACCACAGCGTTGCATGCCTATCTTGACTGAGAACACACTGGTGCAACTATCGGCTTAAAAAACCCACAATCCTTCAGATAATCCCCAACAAGTCCTGATTAAAAGTGGATTTAATATTATGAAACGAAGCATAATTGTTCAAGACGACCTTGAGTAGTTCCTTATACCACTCTGCTCCATCAGCACAGTCAAGATGACAGCTGCACTGTCAAATGTATGATAAGACAGCCTGATAGCAAGGTCTCTCCAAAATATTTTCCTCTATGAAGTAAAACAGATGCTTACAGTTCTTCCAAACCACGCCTGTCTCCTGTTCTATTTCAAACACACACTGAAGGCACAGAATGAAATGGAGTCGGCATTTAATAAGCACAAGCTGTATCGACGGCCTCTCCAACAAGCACGCCTCGAATACATGCATTTTTGTTTCCTCTGCTTAACTCATCACCGATTTTATGTCCAGGAAAATTAAGGTAGGCCGGCCTAAAAGCGGTTTTACGATAACGGGGCACTATTGCCACCTGCTGTCAGAAAGGATTCACGGCATCCCACTCCACCTCAGGCTTCCCGACTGACGGAAAGCCACAGACTTTTGAAAAAATCCAAATTTGCAGGTGTTTTGATTGTATACTGCTACTTTTCTCTAGAAAGAGCACACACAAAGAAAGTCCAGGGTAACCATGGCATGAAGGATCAATAATCGCAGTGGGGTCAGAGATAATAAATGGGTTCAACAACTGATGCACAAAGAAATAAGGAAAACACGCTGGTCTAGGTAAAACAGATACTGTCCTGAAAGCATCAACACTGAAAACAGACTTGTGAATAAATCCAGCTAATATAGACCATCATGTTAGATAAGGCTACTAAAACATCTACCTTGCCCATATTATATTAGATTTTCAGAAGACAGACTATGCTGAATCCTGTCAGAGAAGAGGCTTGGCCATTAACTTTGTGTCAGGGTATTTTCTAGAATCACAAAGTGGCCTGTTTTGGAAGGAACCATCAAAGATCATCTAGTTCAACCATAAGCAGGGACATGTTTCACTGATCCATGTTGCTCAACTTCCCTCCAACCTGACCTTGAACATTTCCAGGGATGGGGCATCCATTCCAACTTGTCTGGGCAAACTGTTTTAGATACTTAGGTATCAGATACTTAAGGATCATGCACACTCCTCTCATTCCACTCAGAATTCTGTGGGAGCACAGAATGACATGAAAAGCCAAAAAGCATAGCTCTGAACCTCAGCATCTGTGCCTGGTGCTCCAGCCCACAATCTGTCAGTTTAAGGAGCCTTTTGAGTGCATTGTTCCAGTGGAAAGTACATTTCCTTCTCTGCTGGTTTTTTTATGGCTTCTCAGTAAGTCGCTGAACACTCACATCCCACTGCTTGAGATCATCACTCGATGATCATTAACATGCAGGGCCTGTCTGTCTGCAGTGCCTGCCCACATGGCAGGGTGAGTGGCAGAGCTCTCCTTGAGGCCTGAGAGGTTCAGGCCTCCATTCCACCTCCCAAGACTCTCAGCTCACTGGCCCCACACACACTGTGGCAGGATAATGTCCCAGTGTCTGAGGGACATTTCCACCCAGAAGCCATCTCCATTAGCTACATGTGATGGCTGTGAGCACACTGCTGGGACATTGGAAAGAAAACATTTCACCACAATTAATTTCCTCTTCCCAAAGCACCCCAGAACAAAGAATGGAGTTCTTCCCTGATATGTGCCTGCAGCACCACCAAACCTTTCTTTTTTAATGCTTAAGTTTGGAGTTATACTAATTATACCCAAGATATTTTCAAAGTCCATTGCAACCACCCTTTCCGCAGTGCAGTTCTGAGGGAGCCTCCTCAGTCACAACCCTTGGCTGTGTGGTTACAGCAAATGGTGTTTGACTGAGGCAGCTGCTCCACTTCTCCACCTAAATTAAACCCCACCTCCAGCAGCACTTCCCTTCCACTTCATTCTCTTGAGCACTGTCACTACACACAGACTTTTCATCCAATATGAATATTACACTACAGGGAAGAACAGCATTGAAATGAAATTAGACCTAAAGCAGAGGGCAAGTTTAAGCACATGTACTGCTCACCAGCCAGGCTGAGAGCATTTTCCACAGAAAGCAGTAATAAACTCACTCACAGATGTCACAACTGAGCATGACCGATTCCCTCAACTATTAACATTGACTTTCCTGATGAGTAAGTGAGGACTATATATAAATTAGTCTGGGGTTTTACACACAAGTGTAATTGTACCAACTGTAAATTAACTTGAGAAACCTTTGATTAACACCACAGTCTGCTCACAGGAAAGATGAAAACCAAATTAACAACAATTGGTTAGCAATATTGGTTCTATTCCTAGAGGAAATTACAACAGCGTAAGTTACATAGGCAGATGCCAGATGACTCCATACAAGAGATTTCAATACAAGTTTTCCATTTTCCTATCTGTACTCTGGAGATAAAAGATGCAAAGTATGTTTACAAAACATTCTAATGGACAGCAAACTCGCTAAGAAGCTCCCAGTATAATCATTTATGTTTAGCTCAACTGAAAAAAAAATGAAAATAAAAACCCCACAAAAAATCAATCCTAATAAATGTAAAAATCCCATGTCAAAATGCCATAAGCAACTTAAAGGCAGGTTTTACTCTTTTTTTTTCTTTCATACTCAATAGCAGGAACATTTGAGTTAATGGACTTATTTTCATAACAAATTATTGAAGAATAATTTCAAATGAGCTCCAGGGTAAGAATTACTGGTCACTGTAAAATAAAATGGGGAGAACAAGTATACACACAATACCAGATCAGGCTCAGTGACTGCCTCAAATACCTTCATAATATTCAGACAGGCCACTTCTGAAGTAGAAATTACTTCAGAAGTTACAAGATAAAAATTCTGTGTGATAAATTAAGTTGCCAAATGAAATGGATTAGCAATCAGTGAAATTGCCTGATGTCAGATCTGTTCCAGATTAGAATCCATCCTTTTTCCCCACCTGTTCATTAAGCACCAAGTTCAAGGCAACTGCAGTGACTGATTGCACATTAACGAGCTGTTTGTGTGGAAAGGCAGAGTTCAGCCCCTGTCTATACTTACACACTTGTATAAGCATAATTCACTGATAATATATTCAGTTCCCAGTATCAATACATAGCTCTTCTACCTTGATGTGTAATTTTGAGCTTGAGAAAAAAAGGGACACCTCATTAAGTTAAACAGTCATCTTCAAGGTCAAGGCCAGGAAATGATGAAGCTGGAAGAAAATATGTTGCTATCTCCAGATAAAAAAAGTTGGATAAAGATATTGCTGTGACACAAAAATACTGAAAAATGGTTGTGAAGTCAGAAGCCTGAGGGAAAGAAAGGCATATTTCACTAGGAAAGGTGAGATTCCATATGAAAATATCTATTTCATCCTATAAATCAAGTCATGTAAAGGCTCCAGTGACAACCAGTCCTGCAACAAGCAAAGCAAGAACAGGATATTTAAAACTGGATATTTTTCACATATGTTCAGTACCAGAACAGGGAGGTACAGCAGGACAAGCATTCCAAACTCCTACAAATTTGTTTAAAAACTCAGCTGTAATTCTCTGCCTGGAAAGAACTCCGTTTCTAAAAGCACAGGAGACCATCACCTCCAGGCACCTTCCCTCGGCTGGCCCTGCACACTGTGCCAAGGAAGCTGAGGAACCTGTGCCTGCCAGACCAGCATTCCCAGCTCAGGGAACTCACTGCACACAGGCAGGTGCTTTCCTGTAGAGGAAACCTCTTCTTTGAGCTATGGGAAACTCAGTAAATAAATTCCAGCATCAGGATTTAGTAAAAATGGGACAAAGTTTACTTATGTTAGTCACCAACTCTTTTGCCTCTTTATCAGAGGAAGATTTTCAATCACGCTTGTTTTCTTACATAGAAAAGATACTAATTTTAAAAACTGAGAGTTTCTTCCCCAAATTTGTGAGTATTAGAAATGATTCCAGCACTCAAATACAGTTTAAAGGGAGACACCTAGTTGCTATAACTGTTTCAACTCTCTAATTGCAAACTTAGATGCAACAGTACAGACCTATTACCAGAAATATCTAATTGAATAGACATGAGCATCTTCCTTTTTCCTGAAGATTAAAGGTTTCTGTTCTCAGTACCATACTTTGGTGCTGATACCAAGAATATTTTTCAAAGATCAGAAAAAGTATTATCTCTTCTAGTGTTCTGCAAGTCATCATCCTCCTCCTCCTCCCTACCAGATAAAAATAAGGAGAATCCTTTTTTTTTCCCCTGACATAATGGTTTCCCTTTGTTCTTCCTCCTAGCAAAAACTCCCTCACAAGCAGATTAGTACATACCTCCTTATCTTCTAGCTGGACAGTAAGATTTATTAACAGGTAGGAAGTGAATGAATACCTGAGGTCAGTAGTGATAACTGCTGTTTAAGGTATATGAGGTACACAGACATCCCCATCACACCCACTCCAAAACACCACTCCTACCTCAGACAGCTACTGCATGTGACATAAATAGTGACACAGTTTTCCTTACTAAAAATGCAGAGGAATTGTTGTCCTCTACTGCTCAGTTGATACCATAAATACTGAAAGAATTGTCTTTCAAACCTCACTCAGGTTTTTCTGCTGATTTCTGTATTTGGGATTGCCAGAGGGACTGAATGGCCCCTCTCTGCCCTCCCTGGACACAGACACACCACACCCCCCCGGAGCTCTGCTCTGACAGTTTATTCAGATGTTGGCTAATTGTGCTTCTCTGCCTTCCAAGAGCTTGAAGCACTTTTGGCATCAGGATGAAGTGACATCCAGGAACATTTAATCTGTTAAAAAGGCCAGTCAGCACAGATTAATGCAGTAAGCACATGCCTCAAGGAGAGCCTGTTTACATTCTCTGAGCGTAATAACAAAGTGCAGAGGAGGATACAGGAGTAAAAATAAGATTTTCAGACAAGTCTTACCTGAATCCTTTTAAAAAATGAAGTGAAGGAAATGGCATAACAGGACACCTTCAGCAAAATCTCAAGTTAAACTAATACCTGTCTGCAATGCAATCAGTAATAAGGAAGTTTTTGGAAACCATTGTATAAGAAAAAGGATGTTTACAGGGGTAGATAATTGACATCAATTTTAGCAAAATGGCACATCAGCTCCTTTTTTCAGCTCCTTTTTCTCTCACAATGCATCTCAGTTACTCACTCTAGCCTTGAATGATTTCAAAGAGGCTGTTTTGATGTGGTTCTTTTGACAGTGAGCTAAGACACAAACGATATATAAAGTATTTTTGGAACGTAAGCAACATTCAGTTTGCCTGCTAAAAGTCTAGGACAAAAAAGGATCCTTTTGCAGCAGTGTTCATCAATGATATCCTGATATTTAGCTACAGAAGACCACCATTTTTATTCATTATGTCTCCTTACATATTTGAGAATACAGGGTTTTTTTGGTCAATATGTTTGCAGCCAAATCTGGAGACAATCTGAACCACCTGGAGCCCTTCCACAGCCCCAGAGAATTTGCCAGACCATTCCCTTTACTTCAAGCATGTTTAGTTCTTTGCAAAAGTCAATTTAAACATGCAACCTTTATCTTCCTGTGGCTTTAATTTGGATATGACTTGCTGTATTTTAAACGATTTATTACAGGAGACAGTTAATGGAATTTCTAAATTCAGAGAGGAAGTCTCCAGAGGGTCTCTTCCTCCCTTCCTAACCCACAGCTTGCAGCAGATAGGAGGGAGTCAATCATTAACATTTTGGGTAGTCAAAAAGCATTAAGTGTAAAAAGAACTTGCACATATTTACCTCCAAAAAACCCATCTCCTATTCCATATTCAACAGGCTGCATTTCATTCAACTTACACACAGAAACTGTGGCTACTTACTGCTTTATGTCTTTGAGGCTTGGATAACTTCAGTTGCAGAAGAAAAAAACAATGGAAAAAACAGTTCTTTGCAAAAGCATCATATGGTGCAGAAACATGAGCTTAGATACCATCTAAGAGACACTACAATTTCACTGAAACTGTTGGATTTAAAAAGAATCTCAGCACAGCAGATGTTTTGCATAAATAATATGGATTTTGAACCAAAACATCTTCCTCATGGAGCTCTCCAGCTATGCTCCACAGTTTGAAAGGGTAACAGAAAAAAAGTAACACTGAAACCATGAGCAAATCAAAGGCTCAGACTTAATTACTGCACTGGCACATAGAGAGCACGTGGTTTTTCCAAAGTAATTGTAGGTTAGTATTTTAATCTAAACTTATTAGTATCTCATGATAGTTAACATATTATGCCCTTTAGGAACTACAGAAGGTTACAAAAGAGTTAGAAGAATTTTAAAAACCCACCTGTACCCGTGCCCTGGCCCTAGGACTGATGTTTGTGTCAATCTGATACACCAAAGTATCACTGTACATCTTCCTTTCAATAAGTGGCTTTGCCAACATCTAATCTGAATTTCCCTTTAAGCCCAAATTCAATGTACAGAAGACAACAGTAGAAACAACTTCTTTTTTACCAAAAGCTTCCTGGATACTTTCAGAGTGTTATGTCCCTCTTTAGGCCTTTCAACCTCAGTCTGTTTTGAGTGGCCTTTAGACCTTTTCTCAAAATTGCATATCAGTACACGTCGATTTGATTCTTTTTTTTTTCCTCCTCAGAGAGATGCATTTCTCACCAGGATGGCAGGCAGATAATAGGTTTATAGGCAGATAATATCATTTGCAGTCTGGGATGTAAGTTTTTTTGAGCCTTTCAGGAGAATTAAAGGGGAATTTAAATCAAGAAAAGTGAAGTATTCCTATTCTAAAGCTAATCCGTAACTAGTTCCAGTCTGTAATTCAAGGGAGGCCCATGAACAAAGAGAAGCTAAATATAAATGCAGAGAAGTATGCTAATATTGACTTACTGGAAAGCAATAAAGTAAGGAAGTCAGCAAAAGCAGTACTGGAAAAATCATCTTAAAAAAAGAATTACAAAAAAATATTAAATCTTCAGAGGCCTTGTCAACACAGTGAGCAGAGGATCATGTTACATGGATGCTACTGCATTGTTTGTTATTTAGGAAGGTTTTTGTGCATCAGTAAACCAGAAGATTAATTTTTTTGGCTTGGGAATACCAGCCTCAGTACTTGGAATGGAAAAATGTATTTTATAATGTCTAAGGATCCCACCTGTATTCACAAAACCCATTAGGAGAAGCCCACTGGTAAAGTGGGATGTCACAATCAAACACTCCAAGAGAGTCTGTTCAATACCGTCTACACACAGGAATGTTTGAGTGAGCAAACATTCCTGTGCTCTTCACAGACATGAACCAGTAGCCCCACCTGGCATTTTCCTCTGATAAGCAAACACATCATTTGGGCCATTACAACCCTGGGAACCTCTGAACTTTATTCCATCACAGAGAAGATACTGCAGCATATTTCCTTCCAAGAAATGAGTACCACCAAAATTACTTCTTGAAAATTAATCAATGCCACTCAAATACTAGGGGGAAAAAGTTTTTGGCCTCAAAAACCACACACTCTTTTTGGAGTGGAGAGTGCAAGCAAGATTTGGCTGTGTGCATGGGGTAAACCTTCCCATCATTTTTTGCCAAAAAACTGAACTAGCTTATTAAAATCTAATACACTAATTAATTAATTGCACAGGCTTTTCCCTCTTTTCGTCACAAGATGCTACACACAGTTCTTCACCTCAGCTGCACACATGGAGACACAGTCACTGAGCATGAATACTTAAAACTCTGTAGATCATGGCCAAAAACTTGAAAAATACAATCTCCCAACCAGAAAGCAAATATAAAAACCATATAAACCAAATTCTGTTTTCCTATCAGCTTGTTGTTAAAATTCTCACATTACCTAGCCAGCCCACAAATGGCTTGGTTTATAAAAGCAGACTGGAATATACTGCATTAGGGTTAGTAACAAAAATGAGCCTTCTACAACACAAAGTGGGAAATCAGCTAAACAGGTTGAGTCAAAAGATGGACACAAGATCATTAATTTTTTCATGGCAAGCAAACTATAGAAGTTTCACAATAATCCTTGCCACAATAAATGCACACAGGATGAACAGATGCAGTATGAAGGAACTGGGGGAAAAGCCATATTTTCAACAGATTTCCACAGGACTCACCAGTTTTAGGTAACTTTTCAGAGTTCACACTCGCACCATGGAGCTAGAAAGGATTTTCAAGACATTGCTACATAAAATATTTAACCACCTACCAGCATTGACAATGGCATCAACCTCAAGCAGCGTAATGTCACCTCTATAGAGAGAAACTTTCTCACTCAGACTTTTCTTCCCTTGCAGATCTTCTTTAGTGTTTTCACCTACGAACCAGAAAGCAGAAAAATTCAGGTTATTAGTGTGGGTTCGGGGTCATTATTTCCAAGCCCTGAAGAGGCGGCAGACCGGTGACACCAGCGCTGTCAGACCGCAGCGTCTTTCGGTTTCACCTCGAGAGGGCAGCGGTAACCCACAGACACCAGCACTGCCCTGACATCGGGCTGCTGGTTTATCACTTGTTTCCAAATGCAAGCCAGTAGGAAGCACGGAATCCTTATCCACATGTCATTTGTTTACCAAACTGTAGAAACACGTGTATTTAGGGAGCGAGATCCATCAACTAATTTTAGACACAAGTGTGTAAATTGCAAAAACAAATTGAGAAATTGAGATTACCCTCCTAATCAGAGTAATAATTTCTCCAATCCAGAATTATACCAAATTAGTACAAAAATACACAAGCACACCATTTGCCAACAGCCCCAAAATTCAGAATGACTTCTGAAGACGTGTAGCCAGACAACAAGGCTGAAAAATAATCCACACAAGTTTTAAACTTAGAGCTTTGTCACCTTAAATTGCTCAACTAGAAGGAGGCAGGTGGTGAAGACAACACACACCAGCTTGCAACAGATTTGTTACTAAATAATGTTACCATAGGTCCCTTATTCCTGTAAGCTCTTAGGATTTTGCATCACCAAATCATTTATATCGGATTCGGTCTATAGAACAGTTCAAACCCTTGCACAAACATATTGCCCAAAGCTTCACCAACTTAGACATGCACATCACCAGAAATTAACTAGAGGGAGGATTATTAACTTCACTCTATTACTTTTTTCAAATTCTTTTCAACACATGGCTCAAGAAGCCTGAGTTCGTGTATTGGTCAGAAATAGAACTCATTTGCTGAGGAAACAATGTGTGAATCAGTTTCAAATCTTCAAAACAAGTGAAGTGTGTTGAAAGGCAAAAAGCATCTTCAATATTTAGTGAGAAAATAGAAGCAGTCCAAACAAAATTGTCCCTCTAGTTTTACCCTCCATTTCCATCAACTCAAGAATACCAACTCGGACATGTCAGCAGTTCCTTGCTGAGCACCAGGGAGCACATCCCCAAGCTCCTGAGACCTGTCCCACAGTGGAAAGAAAGAGCAGCAGGCTGAGACAGCCACACACTCAGACCCTCTGGCCCGGCTCTTTGACATTCCCAGCCTCTGGCTGCCCGGCAACAGCCTTGTGACATCGCAGCCGATGCCACCACCTCGCTCACAGCCCGTGGGCACAGCTCCGGTCAGGGACCGCAGCTCCTCCGTCGGGCAGCTCCGCCATGCTCCGCCCGGGGCTCTCCCTGCTCCTGGGGCTCTGCGTGGCCTCGCTGCTCCCCAGCAC
>JBBMKD010000145.1:6372262-6386647 GCA_037834095.1 Argya squamiceps | reverse complement strand
CCGGGTTGCGGCGGTGCCGGGCTGTGCCCGGGGCGGCGGGGCTGTTGCCGAGCGACAGCGTTGGGCCCGGGCCCGAACCTGGCCGGGCTCCGCCGCTCGCCGGCGCCTCCCGTGGGGCACCGGCACCCGTGCGGCCCTTGGAGCGTCCGCGGCGCAGGAAACTGCCCCGGCCGGTTTAAAAACTGGTGCTGGAGCTGCGGGTGCCGGGCTGAGGTTCCCGCGCTGGTGTTGTCCAGAGAAGGGTGAGAAAGCTGTTGTAGGGTCTTGGAGCACAAGTCCTGTGAGGAGCGGCTGAGGGAGATGGGGATGTTCAGCCTGGAGAAAAGGAAGCTCAGAGTTGGCTTTATCACTCTCTAGAACTCCCCGAAAGGAGCCTGCAGCCGTGTGGTCCCATGTAACCAGTGTCAGGACAGGAGAACATAGTCTTTAGCGGGGCCAGGGAGGTTCAGGTGGGATATTAGAAGGAATTTCTTGTCAGAAAGGGTGATTAGACATTGGAATGGGCTTCCCAGAGAGGTGGTGGTGTTACCACGCCTGGACTGGAGGTGTTTAGGTGTTCAGTGGATGTGGCACTCAGTGCCGTGTTGCAGTTGACAACCTGGTGTTTGCTCAAAGGTAGAACTCGATGGTCATTTCCAGCCTAATTGATTCGGAGATTCTGTGGCTCCTGGGATCCCTACACCACACCCCCAGCCTCTATTCCCGCCTATTGTGAAATTCATCGCTGGCTGCAGCACAGGCCAAGGTCCACCTGGCTCCAAAGGTCAAGGAAGGCACCTTGGCCCCTGCACCTCTCAGCCTTCTCTGTACCAAGGGGAATTTTCTCCCTCACACCACCTCCCATGGACTAAATAAATAAATACAAAAGCTTCCCTGCAGCTGTACAGATGCTCTAAGCTTCACTTGTTCCCCCATGGAGGGAAAGGCCCTTCCCCATGCAGGTGAATGGATTTAGCCCTGGAGCTTGACTTAGGGCAGGAGTGATGATGAGGGGTTTGCTGTGACAAAGGACACGTCACAGCCTCGCTGTGCTTATTACCTGACACAGCTTCACCAAGACACAACAGTTCACAGGGGTGCAGAGATGCCTGATTGAAGTCAAACACAGGGTCAACATCTGTTCATATGGAAAAAGGAATTCCAGCTAAATCATACAGAGAATTTGTGTGCAGCCCTAGGTCAAGGACTGGCTTTTCTCTTGTGATTCACTCCTGTGCTTCACCTGTATCAAAGAAAGGTGAGGTAAAACTTAGCAACCTTTCAGCAGCAACATTTCACTTCTTTGCCCACAGTTTCTGCTAAACACGAACATTAGCATCTCTGCTATAACCATTAATCTTGGTACAGTTCCTCACAGTAAAATCGTTCATCTTATCCCACTCAGTGATGCAGGGAAGAACCCAGTTTACCTTTTAATAAATCAGACTGAGTCCTCTTTACAAAGCATATTTGAACATTCATATTAAACCACCTCCTGGAGGGTTGTTGTTCTTTACCTGATTACTTAGCTTTGCCCAGGTGATGTGCCTTGGTAGCCCAAGAACAATTTTCTCATCTTGATAATAAAAATGAGAGAGAAACCAACAGGTAAATTTTTCTTCTTTTTACATCCATTATGTGCAGCAAATATTTGAACGCATATCCTAGATCATTGAATATTTACCAAGCTACTGAATATTCTAGTGTCCTGTGGGATCTGTTCCACATTTTATAAATCAATGTTTATTGGACCAGAAGGGGAGAAGGAGAAAACTTAGCTCTCTTCCTGTAGAGGCCATCTGCATGCATTCTGCAGTTTCATTTGTAAAAGCAGCTACAATGGCTATAATTTTGGAAAATACCTAAAGCAAGTATGTACATATATAAAAGGGGGAAAAAAATTAAGCCTGATGTTTACACCAGCACCAAAATGAAAGACAAGATAAAATACAGGAATAAAACTTAAAAACAGGAGTGTCCAAATGTTGCAATTCCAGTAAGAAAATTCTTACTGCATTTTACATTTTTTTCTTCAGATGCTGGTGATACAATTGATCCCACTGAAGAAGTAAGAAATTGTGCCACTGACTGATATGAGCACCACCTGTCTCCTTACACTTGTTGATTCTGGAGGCCTGAAGGCAGAGAAACAATCAGCATTGTCATACACAGTGGGAAAATTCACCTAAAAAGTAGCATTTCAGTATTTGGATGAAAACCAATCATGCTGCAAACTGGGAGGTTATTTTCTGAGAACACTGTAGCAAGCTGTATACATTGAAGGCTAAAGCAATGCTCAGAAGGGCTTAAAACGTTCTGTTGAAAAAATGGGCATGAAAATTGCAGCAACAGAAAATTGGTGTTGTTCTAATGATCTGTGTATTGTATTTAGTCCATCCAAGGGCTACTGAACTGGGTTCAGAATGGTGACATTCTGCAGAGCAAGACAGGAAAACTGGGCAATGTCCAAAATTAGTATTTAAGAGATATATAGCCTAGGCAGAATACTAATAGCTGCAAAATGAACATTTAACATATGGATAAAGTAATGACTGGTTAGAGGACTCCCATTAGAGATATAATAGGAAATGTAAATTAATATGAGAGTGAATACCATGCTATATAAGGGAATAAATGTACCAAAGGAGAGCTGGAGCCTCCATCCAAACTGCTGGATCAGCCAACCGAACCAGCATTAAGGCCCCTACGTGCAGCAATTCCACTGCCATCAACCATCCTGACCAAAACAAAGATCCTGGCACAGCAGATCCTGCTCTGAGCCCACCTCAGAGCAAAGCTGAGCAGACCCAGTGCCCTGCAGGAGGCACTTTGGGGCCACTGGATGAGCACTGGCTCCATGGGGGTCACCTGTGCTGTGGGAGCCCTGGCACGCCAGGAGAGAGTCAGTGAGAGATGCAGGTTTTAAAGAAAGGATCAAAATATCAGTTGCTGGAGAAATAGAGAGGATGGGGATGGAAGCTGGCTGTTCCAAGTTTTGATAGTCTTAAAAACGTTTGAAAAATTCTGTGTCAAAGAGGGAAGGGCAAACTGGTGGCACCTTCTCAACCACAGTGTGGTACAGGGTGGGTATTGAACCATGGGCAGCAAAACTGGGCAGTTTTGTGAGAAAAAGTGTGAAGTTTAACAAGCAGAAAATCTGTATGAAAATGGCAATAAGCAGCTCTTTTTGTTTACTGTGGAAACCAGTTGTTTTTTACACTGTTCATTCATTTTTTCCTTGAATACAGCAAAAAAGGTAGATATGAAATTAAGATCTCTTAAAAGTTCTTAAGTAATTCAAATTTTCATAATTTAAATATCAATTTTATTGATAAAAATTTAAAATGCAGATCTATATTCATACTATTTCCTCAATTACTACCTCATTAAATAAGAAAGCAACAGAACATTGTGGACAGCTTCACATGTTAAGAAAAAATTTGTATGTGAAAGTACCTTTTTAAATGCATAGTATCTGTAGCTATTAAACAAAATTGATTTATTACACCAATAACAGAGCAATATAACAATCTAAAGTGTGTTTATAAATTATTTATATTTAATAAAAATTTATTTCAGCCATCATCATTCTACTCAACCCTTGCTTGTGTAGCAAACTGTGCACTATCCACAGTCCTGCTGATTTTGATAAACCCTGTGCATTACACATTTCCACTGCTGGAAATTCAAATGCAAAGTTACAAACCCTGTACATTAACCATGAAATCTCTCCTCCTGTCCATTCCTATCACATGCTGGAGCTGCTCCAAGTCCTTCTCCCAAGGCTCCCACAATATCCCTGGTAAGATGTCACCTTTTATTAGCACGTCCTCTCTGAGATACACTAACAGGCACTGAAAACATAAAATGCACATCATCCATCTTTCATGTGACAGCTGCATCCCACCTACTGAACTTTCTAGCTCATGGCACACCTGGGTCAAGGTTCTGGTAATAAAATGATGCTGAGTGACAGAGGAGTGGGAGTTAACTGCCTGCAAGCATTTGATAAACTGTTACCTGTAATTTCTTTGGTTTGTTGCCTTGGGCAAATGTGCTGAAGAGGAAAGAAGTAACTACAAGCCTCATTTGTCCAAGTGGGTGAGTGGAGATGAAGATGAAAGGCAATACACTCGTGTTAGTCACAGCTTTTTGATTTTCATCCACTTTGTCAGGGAACTATCTTTTGGTCCAGCAAATAATGGGATAGCTAAACTATTCAAAGAAAGAAAAAAATCAAATGTTTCTGTACTTTTGATACATCTGTTGATACGATTGCCAGATTCTGTTGTTTTGTAAGCAATCAAATGCACAGTGTTTCAGTTTAACCACTAAGGTTAACTGAACCACTAAGTTGTATCTAGATATCATCATTTTTGATAGTAAATAAATAATATATTAAACACATAAATAATTTAAGATAATTACTCAAATAATCTAATATATACACAATATTGATACTTATGACAAGACTAATTTTTAAATATTTTGATAGACACATCTCATTTTTGACTTGTTGCAGCATTATAAACTTTCAGAAGAGAATTTGTTAGATCCTTTGAAGTCAGACCTATTTTAAATCAACTAATTTTGAAAACATTGTTCCAATGTAGTAGTATTTTAACATGGTTCAGTCTGGTGATGTAAATGAGTGGATCATTTCCCCAAGACTTAATTACAGTTCCAAAATACTGGGTGTGGTTATGTACAGCATGTGGGACTGATGCATCATTGCTGCATTTTGTTACCATGTTGTACCTGAGTTCTGCAATGAGTGCTGCTGTTCACTACAGCCATAGACAAAGGAGGCAAGGGAGAAAGGTAAAAGAGAAAGAGCTTTTCAGAGTTTCCACAATAACCCCACAGACCTGATTTTTTAGGTGCAGCAGAAGACCCAGAAAAAAAAAAGGCAGGAATGTTCAACTTAGGCTCCTCTCCAGGATCAGCATCATATGGAAGAGATAAAAATACAAGCTGAAAGATTCAGCAGTTGATCCAGACTGAAAATGTCTTCTGCTCCTGGAACTATTTCTGGCTCCTAGAGAGAAAAAGAGGAAGCCAAGAGAAGTGTCCCGACTCAGAGATGACTCAGTGCAGAGTGCAGTGGAATGCCACACTTTCTCCCTGGGAGTTTGCCACAGTTCAGGTGTTTGGTGGTGTGATGGTGGTGCTTGCACAAACCTTTTCAGGCCTCTGCCAGGGGCTGCTCGAAAGAGAAGTCAGTTTTAATCCCAGTCATTCTGTATCTGAATGGACTAAGATGTATTCAACAAAGTATTTGATAGGGAAGAAAACTTTGAGTAGGAAATTGCTCTTCTGTATGCCACTAGAAAAAGCAGAATTCCTGTTCAGCCTACAGTGTCCTCAGTAAAAAAATACACACTGAAACCACAAACAGAATGAAAGTCAATGTGACCTCAATAGAGAAGAACAGAGTTTAAAAAAAAGGAAAAACTATAAAAGCAGGGTTTAAGCATGTGCTCAAACATAAAGTACATAAAAGCAATTCCATTGACTTCACCGGCACCACTGACGTACTCTGTGACTGCTGGGAACTTGACCCCAGCTGGCTGTGTACAACCTTCTCATCATCCAGAGCCACATCATCAAGTGCCTCTGCAAGGACAGAACTTAATTAAATGGGATCACATCTAGCAGAGGAGAGCATAATGTTAATCTGCAGTAGTAGTTAAAATATTCCCTGGTTATAAAATTCCTTAAATGCTAGCTCCTCTTCTTTCCAGAAAAACAACATCCTGGCATTAGAAACATTCAAGCCAGGTGACCAAAAGAAGAAGCAAACATGCATTTTCTTGTTTTGTTTCTTCCCTCATCCTGTGCTTGGATTTTTATTTTAAGACTGCAAAGGGCAGAAGGCAAGTGATTTATTCCAACATGCTGTGCCAGTGTAGAGCTGAACTGGGGCTGCTTGGGCTGGGCAGTAAATGGGTTGCTAAAACCAATAAAATATGGGAGTACCTTTAAAAGGCATCTAGCATGCTGATTGTTAAATTAGGCTGAAATTACATTATTAAAGAAAGCTTTCAAGTGTCAGAAATGAAAGAATGTCATACATTCTCCACTAAAGAAATCTAGATCTCACCAGAGGGGACATCCACTGTCATTATTCTGCTATTTTATCTGTTTTGTCTTTTATAACAACTTTGTCGCCAGACAGAAAAAAAAACGCTAAGGAGTGGTTGAGAGTTGAAAGCATGAGCAGATAGAACAGATAAATAATGTAAGAATTGGAAAAATAACTCAAAATTTTAAAATAACATACAGTGTAAAGCTGGTACAAAACAGTTGATAAAAAATGAAGCTATTTTGAATGTAGATGTTATACATCTTACTATTTTTGTTTCAGCAGATAACATGCATCATCAAAATCAGTGGAATTATACCACGACAAATCTATGTTTATTTCATATATACCAAGCAATAACTGAATTAATTTTTTCAAGTCTGCTATTCCATCTCTCTCCTTTGCTTGGTTATTTTATCTTTATACTGTATAGAGTCCAACACAAAAGAAAGAGCTGGGGTGGAGAGTGTCAGCTGAAGCAATGGCGTGGTTACTTTCCAGGTAATTTTTCTTTCTAATTTTATTTTACTCTTTTGTCTTCTCTTGCTTTTTGTTTGCTTCGCCTAACATTTCGTGTTGTTTATTGCTCATCTTGCCATTAGTAGCACAGTGTATTTTTATCCCCTCTAAATGCAACACATGCTCCTGCTCCTTTTCTTGCAATGCTTCCAGCACTGCACAAGCATATCTACATTTTCCTTTTCTTTTTCTTTTCCATCTTAATGCAATATACACCATACCCACTTCACTACTTTCCTCTCAATTAAATTGTTCTAAATTATTTGTTTGGTGTGAAGGGAGAACAGAAATGTCATAAAAATAACTGCTTAACCTTTAATCACCTGGGTATCATAACAGTTTGTGTGTATTGCATTCAGTGTAATTATATCATTTGGCAAAAATTCACTCAAAATTTGGGAGTTCAGGTTTAAAAGAGATAAAATTAAAAATAATTTATAATACTGAGCCTGAATGGTGTTAATTAAAATGCCCTCCCCGTAATTGGAATTTATTGCTTTGTAAATAGCAGTTACTGTAGCAGTGACATACGATGTGATATACAAGAAAAGTAGGAGATGTACATCACAAAATTGACAAGATGTTTGAATTCTTTCTTTTTTTTTTTGTTATAGTCCTCATCACCATTAACTATTTTTTACCTTGTTACAGTAGTTTTTGTCGCTAGTATGTTAATAGCTTTTCCTAATGTGCCCAAATCAGTGCACATCTTTTTACTAGTCCACAAGTACTTCTTGACCTGTAGGAGGCAAGTTTGTTTTCATTCCCCCTCACCTTGGTCAAGAATTGTATTAGGAGTTCTGTTCTGTTCCTATCAAACTCCCCATGAAACCCTCCTTTTATTGTGACCCTGAATGAATGATTTACTGTGGCTACAGAATGTTCTTTGCAACAGTGAGTCCAAATCCTAGCAGGGAGTATCAAACTCTCAGCTCCCTGCTGCTGGGAGCTGGGCAGGACTCTGCTGCTGGTCCCTGCCCACTCTCCTCCCTGACCCAGCAGCCTGATCCCCTCTGGGCTCTGCAGTGCTGCCTTGCTTCCAGCCCATTTCCTCACTGCACAGAAACTCACAGGAGTTTGCAGTGTGGATCCTCTTCCATGGGTTAGCTACAAGCTTCACAAAGGTCCTGATACCCTCTTGCTTTTAAGAAGTAGTACAGTTAAGGCTGATATAGAGCAATTTCTCCAAATAATCCATTCCAGGCAAAATGGAGACTTTCTGCCTGCTCATGCATGGCAGTCTAAGGGATAGCTAGCTGGCTAAAACACCACTTAATTTATGGTTATTCATGTAGGTGGCTGCAGCTCAGTGCTACAATGCTGCCTTTTGTTATAAGCTGGAAAATGAATTTACTCTTTTTCTTTTCTTCTTTTAGCAGTCCTTTCCTGAAAGCCCTTTCAAGAAGCAGTCTGTAGTGTTCTCATTAGAATTTCATCTCTTATATTTTAATAACTATCCTACCAGATTATTAAGGTGCTAGAATTATCTAAAAAAACTAAAAAAAAAAATTATATAATTAGTTTGCAAATTAAGGCTATTTGTCTCAGAAACATTCTGTTTGGATAGAAAGAAAACAGTTTTATAACAAAATGAACCCTCTTACCAATAACTTGCTTCTTTTCAGAAGCAGAAAACATTTTTTTTTACACCACAGAGAAATAATGTTTCAAAACAAGTAAATGCATTTCGAAGCATAATAGTATAATTTATCAGGAAGAAGGTTTACTCCCTCCAACACAGTCACAAAATGTGTTGCACATTACTTCTCCTAATAAATGTGAGGAATTGCCTGAAGTACCAGTATTTTTTACCAGCACCCAAATTGTCTCCACAGAGTTATTTGAAGGTAGCCTGGACAGGCAGCAGTCCCACACACCCACTGCTGATGGAACCCTCAGAACTGGAGCATTCAGTGCCCACCTGGGCAGCAGCTTTCAGGAGGCTCAGGGCAGGCTCTGGTGGTATCTCAGTGACCCAAAGCTGTGCTCTGGAGGCCAGCAGGAGCTCACAACCTGCTGGGAACCGTGGTAATGAGACTGACCAAGCTTGGCAAAAATCAGAAAAATCAGCATGAACTCTTCACATTGCTGAGGAATAACAGCAAGGGAGTGTCAGTCACAGTGTGTGCCCTGAGTTTCCAGGAGCTGACACCACAGCACCGTGGATATTTGTGTGAATGGCTTGCAGAGCCCTGCCAGGACTGCAAGATCACAAAGCAATGACGCTCCCAGTTACTGCCAGGGAGCACTGCAGGGATTTGTGCTTCTTGTCAAGCCCTCACTCAGAGGGTTACTGCTCTGTGTGGACACTGAGATGACACTTGACACAGCAGGCAGGAACAGGGACATCAGCTGATGTCTCAGAGACACTCACAGCTCTTATGAATGGCTAAAATGGGACACAATCTAAACAAGTCTCTGGAGAGAAGAAGGTGCTGGAGGTGCTTCCACAGAGAAGAAGGTGCTGAAGAATAAGTCCATGCACTTCAGAGTACAGCTGCCCACCTTCACAATTTGGCTGCTCAGCCCTGGCCACCACAGATGTCAACACAGATGTATTCCCAAATGACCTGTCACCAGAAGCTGCTGGAGACCTCAGGTCTGCACTCCACACAGCAGTAAAGCCCAGCAGTCATGCCCTGTGCCCCTGAGGAGCAGGACCATCAGTGGGACACATTGCCTGGCATTTGTCCCCAGGACCCAGAAATTAATTCAGAAAAGAGCTGCCACCTCACAGAGATTGTTCTCCCTCCTCCAACCACACATCCTACTACAGATGGGCTGACTAGTAATTAGCTGAGCCACAAGCATCTCTCATTATCTGTTAGCTGTTCACCACCACAGAACTGGGCAGTGAAATACATTTGAGCACAGAAATGGGCAGAGCTAATGAGAGCTCACTTTAAAGTCCTGAGTCTGAAAGACTGTTCTTACAGTAAGTGTTCTCTCAAGTGATAGCTAAAAATTGCAATTTTCAATAAAGTCTTACAGTGTGCTATCATTACTGTGGTGAGATATATTATTATTATTGGAAAAATGAAACAGCATTAAGCTGCTGTTATATATAGCAGCATATACTATCAATGTCTTGTATCTTGCTGCTGATAAAGCAGGAACCTGAAAAGTCCCTCCAAGACTGATGAATCAGTCCAGGTTCTTAAACTAGGAGTCAGGTGGAAATGGAAATTCACCACATACAGCTGGAGTTGCCCCACAATATTTGAATACAATCACATTTTGGAAAGTGGTCATTAATTTTGGTTCTGCTCATTTTTAGTATCCAAATCAATACCTCATAGATGTGATTTGTGAAGAGGGCACTTATTAAATGAGTTCAATTTCAAGTGCTAAGCTATAGCTGAGATGTATGTGAGAAATGCTTATCAAATATTTGCTTCCAGATGCAATTATTATTAGTAGTAGATTTTCCAATAAAATCTTATTTTATGCCTAAATCCAGTTGCATTGGAATGTTTTGATTGGAAATAAGCTATACCAGAGACAGTCTTGTCTGTGAACAAGAGAATCACAGGCTGCTCTCCATAAGCTTGTTATTGTTAATTTTTTTCTGCTGGAGACTTGCACATATTTTAGACTGAGTTTATTTTGTGCTGATGCTTTGCATTTGGGGTAATAAACAGGTTTATCCATATACAATCCATCTGGAATCAGTGTATTAAATAATTGAGATAGTTCTTTGGGCCTTGCTTCAGTTGCATTTGAAAACAAGGTTAACTTTTCTGGACTGGAAAATAACACTGTTAACAAGAAGAAAAATGCTATGCTCGTCATGAAGCCCTTCTGTGGTTTGTGAAATATTAACAATTTTCTGTTCACAGAATATATATTCCAGATTTTTTTATGTTATTATTTTAGACTGCCTCTGTAAGGCAGCAAAACAGTTTTCATGATGATTTCTGGACTTGACACTCCTCTTAATTGCTGATAATTTCCCCTATATAACATCACCCTAAAAATTAAGTAATATGAAATGTTGCCAAAAAATATTATTTAATCATAATTGATGTAAATCCACAAAAAACCCCCACTTAGAATATGACTTCTCAGACCTTATTAATAAATTGCCCCTTCTGGCAATCTAACTGGACAAATTAACAAGTTTCCAGTACAAGGGAAATCAACTGCTCCTTAAAAAAAAAGACAATAAATTAGTATTTCACATTATAGACTCAAGTCTGCAAAACTTCAGTCTCATCACGTTGCTCTAGTTGTACAAAATGGGGTAGAAATAGCCTCAGAGAGGAATCCAAAAGTAATGAGGTTAGTTCAAGTGGAGCTGACAGAACAACTCTCTATCAGGCCCCCAACACTAAGCCACAGATGCAGCAGGTAATATTCACCTTAAACCAGCACAAGATCAGCAACAATTTTCCTGTGGTTTTACCTCTGTTGGTCTGTTAAACACACAACCTAAGACTGTGTTAGAAGGTACAGAGGACAACCTTTATGAGAAGTTAAAACAGCAGATTAACAGTGTACAACCACACCTGCCTTGGCAGAGCTCTGCAGTAAATTTGCACAACTCTCCCCTTTCTATAATAAGTCTCTGCTTAGCTTAAAAATAGTTTGTGTATGAAAAATTGGAATAACAGAATGTATTTTAATTCACCCTGGCCATTTGGTGGCAATATACCTGCCAGACCTACAGGGGCACAAGGATAATTAATTGAGACACTGCCAAAGGGACATAACACTTTCACTGATAAATTCTTTACATCTTTCCAAAGGGTCACAGCCAGTATTTCAGCTTTAGGCTGGTTTATTGCCTGGAGCAAATTTGATTTTGATAGACTTTCACAAGCTATGGAAAAGGTGATCTAGAATGGTTACATGTTTCAAACATGAAAAATGTTCCAGGGAAAATAGAAAAGCTGCTGCACTTGAACTTCTTCATGCAAATAAAGACTTACCTGAATATAAATGATGTGCATTTCTGAACAAGGCTGCCAAGCTGAAAAAAACCAAAGCATATTAATATTATAATACCAAGATGAGGTCTTTTGATCTTGGTTTGATAGAGATGATTTAAAATCTAGATTAAGGAGGTCATCACAGTGCAAATCATGGAGAGAGGGAAATGAAAAACCAGAAAACAGAAATCCTAGAAGTAGTTATTTAGTGAAAAATCAATTTAAACCTGGTCTAAAAAATGTTCTGAATTAGAAACACCAGTGAATTTTATTTTTTATTAATCCTCCACTGTCCTTCCAGCACAGACACAACAAACCTGATATTAAAGTGCTTTTGCTAGCACAGCTAACTTTGCTTGATGAACCAATCCTTGCCAAAATACTCATTTACTGATATAACTCTGCCAGCAGACTTTGTGGTGTGTATTATCCAGCCTCATACAAGGTTTGCCTCTGCCTTTCTTTCCACCCTTAATTGGCCATCACTCTCTTTAGGCAGTGCCACATCTAAATGAAATACTGCAGTGATTCAGCAATGACAGCCACAGGTTTAAAATGTTTGAACTTTTTTGTATGCTAGTTTAATATAAATAAACTGTGTAAAATCATCAAAGCTGGCCTCATGTCAGTCCTGTTGGATTCTCCTGGTATGTTCCTGCATCTGAGCAGGATTAGAGAGAAGCCTGAAAAGGTTTTTAGCCCCAAAGGGCAGATGCTGCAGGCAAAAGTGCCCATTACCTTCAATGATGATTGAATATCGTCTGTGGCCACAAATACCAGTTCAGAAGTGGTGTCAAGATCCAGCTGAAAAACTAACACCCTGAAAGAGAAAACTAAAATGGGAACTACCTGTACACCAGACACTGTGCTCCAAATTCTGAAGAAATAACAATGGGAATGTTAAAATTTTATTTCTACAAAGACTTACGATTCTCTCCTTATAGAAAAGTTGATAATCAGAGTTTTCTTCAGGAAGTAAAAGTAGATCAAGGATAGCTCCAAACAAGAACTAACAGTGAGGGGCATTAACAGGATTTATATCAGTAGCCATGGGCAGAGTTTTGGTGGGTGGAGAGGGGTGGGAAACTGTGTATGCATTTTGTTGGAGTTTGTTTGTTTTCTTAGGAAAAATCAGAATTTGAGTTCCTCGGCTTAAGAAACAGCTTTGGCAGGATAAAAATGGAAGCAAGGTTCCTTCTCATAGGTCAAATTCCAGCAATAATAAAGCAAGGCTATAGGTACCTTCAGTGGATCTGTATATATCCCCAGGCTGTCTGTGAACGCTGTGCTGACTTACAGGGGATGAAACCTGGCATGGCCTTTCAGATGTGGGTAAATTAGGTCAGGCTAGTGTGAAACACAATCAGGCAAACATTCAGAAAAAAATGCTCAAGTGGTTGTGATGCCCATGGCACACTAAATGAAACAATAGAGTTTTTGAGAATTTCAGTGAAGTTTTATCCCAGTTATTCTGTCAGGTACTGGACTTGGAAAGGGTCTATCAGATTTGCTTACTTTTTGAGCCGAGTGTTTTGGTTCCAGGTTTGGAAGTTCTAGAGACATGCTGACTTGGGTGAAATCTCTATGGTGCACGTGTAAGCAGATGCATGGTGTCTGGGAAAAGAGCAGCCTCCTTGAATGAGGACAGTTTAAGAAAAAATAAAATAAAATAGAGAAGCACAGGTGCAAAATTATGAATAGTAGCAAATGGAAGATATTTACTACACAACTACATCTTCTTTTATTTTTTGTTTTCTGCAAAATCTGATAAATATTAAATACCATTAAATATGAGATTTCATTGATAACACTGGAGTTCTGATATCTGCTATTACTGAATTCCTAGTGCTAACAAAGCAGAATCTTTGAATACTTATTGAAATGTCTTCTAAACAGTGAATGGGCCATTAATCCTGCTTTTTAAAAGTCAGTACATACAGTGTATATTTTTTCAATGATCATGCTATTTCCAGCTACCAATTATAACCTGCTTTTCTTCAATCTAAGGAGCCCAGACTCCTTCAGCTCATACAATATGTGAATATATTTGTGCCATCTCAAAAGCAGATAAGCTGAATTTTTAGATGTTTTATGTATGGGATGTCAGTCTTAACAAATGTTGCAAATACAGCTCAGCAGCATAACAAGACTCTTTAAATCCTATATATTAAGAACAAAAGTAGAGAACTGAGTGACATTTTACGTCAGTTGTTGCTAATATGAATGATGAACAATATCTAGAAATACACAGAAATGTGTGTGTATACCTCAAAAATAAAGCTTGCTTTGAAAGAAATGGTGCATCATTTCATTTCTTCTCATATTCAGGACACACTGAATGAATTTCAAAGATTAAGAATGGAAGACATCACCTCACTGCAAGTTAACAGCCTTGGCTTTAAGTATCTGCTTTCCCCACATGCTGCTTGCCCTGTGTAAAGCCATGCTGGCAGTGTGAGACAACGGAACTACAAAGCTTTTCTAAAGTGTCTCAAAAATTTAAAGTGTCATCTTTCACCAAAAAATTCACTTTCTTCTACTTTCACCTGTTAAATCATGTCCACTCCAGATGTTCCCCTGCCATACTGTGAGGTCATTCCCACAGGAGACAGATCTCCATGAATTTCTCCAATGTGAGTCATGAGCAGCAGCTCCCTTCCAAGTGCTGCAGTGTCAGTCCATCCCATGGGCAGCAGTCCTCCCAAAACTGCTGCAGCGTGGGTCACTCCTCCATGGGGTGCAGTCCTTCAGGGACAGGCTGCTCCAGCAGGGGCTCCTCTCTTCCATGGGGTCACAGACTCCTCTCAGGCATCCTCCTGCTCTGGCAGAGTTTCCTCCCCAGGCTGCAGGTGGATTTCTGCATCCCCATGG
>JBBMKD010000145.1:6333157-6371697 GCA_037834095.1 Argya squamiceps | reverse complement strand
TGGAAGCTTCTGGCAGCTTCTCACAGAAGCCACCCCTGCAGCCCCCACTGCTACCAAAACCAGGCCATTCAAACCCAATACATCCCCAGTCTTCCTTAATATTGCCATAAAAGAGGACAATGAATGAGTCAATAAATACAAGTATCACATTTGATTTCTGGGAGCTCACATGACCTTCCTTCCCAGTTCAGTGTTTTAATCCCATACAGGGTTAAGTCTCAATTCTCATTCAGAAGTGCTTCTATGGGGTAAAATGTTTGAGTGTTTGCCTAAACTTTTAATTGAATACGGGCCCAATTCATCATTGTTCACTTGATTTGCATTTGGGAGTAGGTTATTATTTTTTGAAAACTGTTCTGTAAAATGCAGATTTTAGATTATTTGACAATCCAAGAAAGTGACTCAGTGGGGAAGTGTGCAGCGAGTACAAATCAAAATGAAGAAATAGTCATGAAAGAAAATTCTGAAGATTTCTGAAATGTTTGGTGTATTTTAACTGTGAAATACACAGTCTTCAGATCTATATTGTGGTCAACAGTGATTTTCAGTGCTGTAGCAGATGTCTGAGGGACTTGGGAGGCAAAGAAATCTTCTAACCCAGAGCTTTTAGAATGCTCAACCACCTAAACCAAATATTTCTTATCATTACTCAGAAATCAATTAAATATAATTAGCAAAGTACATATTACATACAAGCTAATTCAAATAAGCTACCTGTTTTATATAAGCTAATGGGTGGTTCTTTCTGCCTGCAAAATAACCTGGCAGACCATAGCAAACCCCATCATGATAAGCATTGCTACCTTGCAAGTGATGATAAAGGCATAATAAACATTAAATTAGACAGCTGCACCATCTATTAATCATGAAGCAAAGCAGAATGCTGCCCATTGTTCTACACAAAGGATGGTGCAGTACCTGAGCATAATGTTTCCTGAAAGCCTTAGAAATGGTTCTGCTTTGTTTTTTCTTGAGCTTGTCCAAGATGTATTTTTCTCTAATCTGAAAATGGGATGACTAAAAAGGGGTATGACAAAGATCTACAAAATCATGAGTTGTATGGAGAAGTTGAATAGAGACCAAGTATTCATTGCCTCTTCCAAAACAAAACCTGTGGGGGATCAAATTGAGCTATTGGGAGCTACAGTGGAAACAAATGGAAGTTTTCTTCATGTAGCAGAGAGAAGATCTAAGGAACTACATGCCAAAAGGTGCAGTGGGTGCCAAAAACTTGCAGGAGTTCTAGGGGACACTGAACAACTTCATAGAAAATAAAAGCACTGATAGTTATTAAACACTCAAGCACTGTATCTAGATCAAGAAGTCTCTGAGCTTCTCAGCAGAAGGAGGCTAGAAAGTATCCTGTGTACTTACCCCCTTTGTAATTTTTCAGGAACATTCCCATTTGGTCACTCTTCCTTTGAGTCTCCACTTCAGGACAGGCTGAAGTGTTCTCCTTAAGCAATGTGGGAAGAAACAATTACAGAAGACAGGAAATAGAAAAGGTGGAGGGGAAGGTCAAAATGAAGAAGAGAAAAAAAAAATAAAAAAGGAAGAGATGCAGACCACCCTTGACAGCACTTATTGCTATATTCAAATATATGTGATCTGATGAACACTGGTCAGTGCCATTGCAGGAAGATTATGTTACTTTATGCAGTTATATTAATGTGATTACTCAAATGATAAATGCTTTGATTAATTTATCTGATATCAATGTGTTAACTATAACAAGTTAAATAACTCTGTAAAAATAAGATATATATATATATATAAGTTATGCATTGAAATAAAGCTTTTGAAAACCAGTGACACCCATTTGGAATTCGGCTTAGGTAAAAACTAGCACAGCCATACCTGAATAAAACACATGAAGACTTAACAGATTTCATAGGTACCAATCTTTCATATAATCTTCTTTTTCTAGTATTTGTACATTTTAACACAACAAAACCCAAGGAAGAAATATGCAAGACAATGTTAACTTGTAATCCTTAAAACCACACAAAGATAGGTGAAATCCTCATTTAGAGGATGAGGGAAGACAGACTGAGAAGGAGATGTGTTTTTTGTGAGGGAGAAGCAATTTGTACTTTTCTAGAAACCATTCACAGCACAAAAGTCTACTAAAGAATTCAAGAAATAACCTGTGATGGCATGCCCTCACTCACCTTTATCACAGAAAAATAAGCATCCAGCATGCTCACTAAGAATATAAGACAGATTTTAGCACCTAAGGCACCTTCCTATAAAGAACTGCTGCCTGAAGCACAGGACTACTACAGAGAGAGAACTTGTTGTTGCAGATAGTAACAACAGTGAGATATTTTATTTTAGCCAGTGACAAACACTTGGACCACCAACTTCGGGCTGTGTATTTTTCCTTTTGATGGAAGTATTGCCCCATCTATTCTCCAGAACAGCCCAACTGAGTGCCAAGGTGCAGAGCAGTTGTGTAGCATGCACAGATGCACATGTGTTACATGCTCTGTTTCTCTTTTACTCAGAGGAAATCTCTGTGGCTCTGGTAGAAACAAGGTTTCCAAAAGCACAACCTTTGTACCCAGAATTTAGAATAATACACTTCCAACCAGAGGAATTACTGGTACATTAGGTAGAATGGAGGAAAATGTTTTTTTCTCTTCAGCCTGATCTTCAAGCAGGATTTCCTTTACACCAAAGACAACTATCTTACCTTTTCACACAAAATTTAAGTTGGAAATGCATTGGCAGCAAAACAAATAATCATTGGTTCCTTATTCTTACCTCGTGCCACCCCCTCCCCTTGCAATGGCACAAATGTTGAGCTGAGTGAAGAAACTGATCTGGGCTTTCAGTGATCTCACACTATTTTACTGAGTGACCTGACAGTATTTTACTGGCCCTCTGGTGGCTTCCTTGAGGTTTCTGCAGCTTCGAGTGTAAATCCAGCCCCACCTTTAATAAATGCAAAAGGTTTTGGAAGTCCTTCTCTCTCTTACCAGAAGCTTTATGTTAGCCTGAACCAGACTTTTTTTTCCTGCAAGTTAACTTCCAGGTAATTTTTTTTTATTCCTTAAAGTTATTAACCCTACCCTCATGTAAATATTAATGCTACCAAGTAATAGTCACATTAAGTCGAAATAACTACTCTGGGAGTGTGGGAGGAGAAACAGAACTTGAAAGATCTTTGTTGCCAAAAAAATGTGTTGTAGTTAGCTGGCAGACAGTGGAATAGTAGCTGTTGGTGTTCAGGCCATTGCTCTATAATTACTCTTAAAGGCCTTGGGAAACATTCAAATTCAGTTTGAACACCTCAGTTCTGAATTAGAGTCTATCAATGCCAGCAAAACAACAGCCACAGGAAATCTGAATGCAGTGGAAAGAATAGCTCCTGGTTTACTCTTCAGATCTCCTGGGCTTCTGCACACGGTGCCACTGCAGCTGTGTTCCTGTATGACATCTTTGGGAAAAGAAAGAAAGAAAAAGATTTTATAAAAGCCAAGCTAAAAGCACTATTTTAAATTTTCTTTGTAAGTGTATAAAGCTTTAATTAGCACTACTCAGCTAGAAAGCTTATATACATTTGAATAGCAATGAGAATTACTTTACTTCTGCATACATCTTGGCATAAATTGGGGTCACGTGTAATTATCCAAATGACAGCAACCTCTTTGAGATAGTTTTAGAGGATCACATTTCCTGATCAATGTTGGAAGTAACTAATATTATTGAGTGATACTGAACCTTTAATGTACTTCCTTTTTATTCTTTAAAAGAATTACTTATGTTCAGAGCTTCATTCACATTGGAATAAGCTGTTCCATGTCACTTTTTGTGACAATTACTGAAGTTCTGTTTTGTTCTGTGGCTCCTAAGATAATTGGCAATGTTTAACTAAATATTAAATATGAATCCTCAAGAAGGTTTTAAACCTGAATTTTGAGTGAGTGCATAATGTGAGAGATGTTTTGACTATTTTAATTTAGATGTTCTTACACTACCACCAAAAACTATATTTAGCTGTCAAAGTTATAGGTTCGTCTTTGAATGCTAACGAGGTCAAAATATTTTCCTGTGGAAAAACATTAACTATAATTCAAAAATAGAAAATACTTTAACTTCTCACAGTGAAGACTTTCTGATTTGCCTAAGTCTCTTGAATACCAGATGTAATTTTGAAGAATTTTAGTCTGAGTGAAACTCCTCTGTGACTGCATATGCACTAAGTACAGGGGTTAAAGGTCTTCCTTTAAAAATAATGGTTTTTCCCAGTTGCTCTTTTCTGATGACTCATCCCAGATTCACTTCCCATTACAACTCACTAGCAATTAATGCACCTTCATTTCCAGAGCCAGCCAGCATTAGCACTGTGAGCTCCCCCCTGGGAATGTCACTACAAAATCAGGTACTCCAGGTTCTCTTAACTTCATTCATAATTATCAGTGGATGAGATCCTCCACATGTATATCCCTTAAGATGTTTCTCTCTGTATTGTTTAGCACAGGTTTATATCTAGTTCAGCACAAGCTAAAGTGCTTTAATTGATGCCTAATTTCAAGTCAAGGGAGATCTCCAGATGCCAAATATTTACCTGTATAAACATATTTGTTTGGTGAAGTAAAGTAAATGTGGCATAAACCTGTCACTCAAGAGGGTCTTTTAATTGACATTACTGTATTCTTGTTATGCCTTGGTATTGCTCTTGCCAAGGTTTTGCACTTTGGTTGCATGAATTTCCTTGGAAAGAATAGTTTTGTCATCTGTTTCAGATCCCATGGCACCTATGGCAACAATAGGATGAACAGACAAAAGAACAGAATTTCCACTTTAAACTAAACCCCAAACACTATCTCAGACTTTATCCACCTGGCAGGGAGACATTTAAAACAAATGCTTCATGTAGGGGAACTATATCCTGCATGGGACAACTCCTGTTTCCATTGAGGCAACACTTCTGTCCTTTAAAGTATTCTTCACAAAAATATTCAAGAAACACCAGGCTGATCCAGCAGGAATTCACTGTAGAAATGCTCAGATTTTTCAGTTGTTGGTCTACAGAATGTTCACTACAGGCATCAACATCACTGTGGGACACAGACACCTTCCCCTCCTGCTTCTGTCACTTTTTGTGACAATTACTGAAGTTCTGTTTTGTTCTGTGGCTCCTAAGATAATTGGCAATGTTTAACTAAACATTAAATATGAATCCTCAAGAAGGTTTTAAACTCACACAGCCGACACTGCAGTAGAAGCCAGTCCAGGTCAGTAACTAAAAACTTTGTCCAAATACTCAGAGCAGAATTGCTGAATTGTTAAGTAATGATAATTGTAATGTAATAATTGTTAAGTAATGGTAACAGCTAGAAACTGCAAACAGCTTGATACATTAGAAACCCCTCAAAGCAGCAGGTGAATGCCATACTCCAGGACTTGTTCACATCTCTGAGATGAGGAGAGTTGAATGTAGCATTAAGTTAGTACTTGAGCACAAGGACAAGATATTTACCAATTTTGACAGCTATCACTTTGGTCTTGACTCCAGTAGTGCCAGTGCACTTTGCTCCAGACTCCAGTAAGCTTTTGGTAAGCTCATTATGCAATGTCTATTTTTCTTTTCTTTTTTTTTTCTTTTGTTGCATTGAATTGTAAGTTTTCCTGTTGGGGAAAAAAGAAAGGATTGGCACACACCATGTGCTGCAACTTGTTGCATTCTGAGTTTAGGAATGGGGATGGGGTTTTGCCTTGAGGAAACATCTGTGCTGTGCTCCTTTCTCACTTGGATTTAAACAACATCCTCCTCAGTGTTACTGGGTGCCACATCTTGGGAGCTCAAGACAGATCCCAGTCTCACAAGGCTTTGCTGTAACTTCTGGTGCTGTCACATACAGATATTCCAATTGCATCCCTACTAATGTCAGTACTTCAGTTACAAACCTCTGCACCACGATGAGTTAATTTAACTCCAGCCTGCTGGGAGCAGACAGTTTACATCAGCAGCTCCTATCCAGGTCTCCATTGCAGACCCACTGCTTCCTGCAATATGGGAATTAATTTATGGCAGACACCCCAAATTCCAGGACAGAACTTCTCTTCCAGCAGGCATGGGTTATATTATTATCCAAAGAACTGTCACTCTTTATTGTGGGTCCCAATACTTAAATGAGAGTCTAGATCCTGTTGGAATCTTATTCAGGATGGATTAATTTAATTTTTTTCCTGTTTGTTTAATTTCTTGTCGCAGTAACCATGGTGATAAGCTGTTCAGGAATTAACATAATATTTTGAAAAATATTAATGCCATCCCATATCCATTTTAATGTGTGCCATCCTTCAGACTCTAGCTCAAAATACTGCTAGTGTTGAGGTCCAGTGGACTTCTGTAATACTATTAAAGTAATTGATCCAGCTCCCAGCTTTATCAAGAGGCATTTGTTACCATTTAAAGTACACTATTTCACTTTTCTGGACCAGTTCCAAAGCACAGCATCACATATGGGCAAGTCCCAGAGCTTTCTATTTATTTATTTAAGAGGAGAATTAAACCACAGAACCAGAGCATTATTCACAGTTATTAGCAATGCACTTGTGCTGAAAAGATTTTGAGGATTTATGCAGCAGTATCAGGAGCAGTTCTATAGGCTGCTTCTCCATTTTATGTTCTTTGCATTACTGTACAGTGTGGGTTTTCTCAAAATTCTATTGTGCTACTTGCATTCACCTGTGGTGAATTTCAAAGATAAAGTGCTTCAAGGAACATACATATATACCTTGCTATATTTGGAATGAAAATTGAGGGAAAGACTTTGCAAACAACAAAATATGTAAGTTAGATATATCATAAACAGAATACAGGAAAAAATCATTCTTTAATCACAGGCAGCAAAACATAGTTATCTTGGAGTTAAGGTTGCTAAGCAACTTAGCTGGTACAAAACCTACAGAGCAGAAATCCTACTGTTAATAAACTATAAGTGTGGCAATGTCCAAAGTAACATGGATTAAGCTAGTAACATTATATTTCATATATTCCCTTATCTGTACAAACCAGGCAAGTCATAGTCTTATTCCCATTTGTCATTCAAATAATTTTTCATTTTGTTGAACCCTTTATCACTGTATAACAGTATGGTATAGAAAATGTACTCTAAAAGATAATGCACAAGGGACAGAAGAATAAATATCAAGTGATGGCAGAATTTTCAAGACATTTTCACTTACTACTGATGCTGTGCAAAGTGTCTTACCTGAAGACCTCTTGTGTCTGCTCCTGACTTCATTCATAAAAATCCCACAGCTGTAGAACTTGAAGACCTTGTAGGAATTTTGCTCTTTAGGTGTAAATGCTACTTCTCAGGCCAGGTTCATCACTTAATTTGTCCTAAAGACATAAAAATCACTCTGGAAACTATGAATAGAAAGATAAGGAAGTAGACAGTAGTAAATCCCATTTTAAACACTCTGTGGACATACTGAATGTGTCATAGTAATTACAAATAGTCCTCCAGATATTTCCTAAATAAGCATTTGATGTGAGGAGAGGCTGAACATGCCAAAGTTGTGACTGGAGTTCATCACGTAGCTCTTACATACGAGAAAATAAGTCAGGATTTGTGAATCACAGAACAGGAGTGAAGGAGAAAGAATACCACACTAAAATTTTGTTTCCCAAGAGAAGTAAAAACCGAAATCCTCCTCGTTCCTGTCTGAACAAAATCCTACAATTTCAGGAACTCCCTCCCTGGCTTCTATCACCAATGCCCACATCCTTGTGCACTGAGTTTGTCTGGAGCTGCCACTGCTGTCCCCAGAGCTGGGATGTGACCCCTCAGTCACTGAGCTCCTCTCTGTGACCAGGACCGCTTGTCCTGGAGCAGAGCTGGGTGGGCTGTGGCTGGACACAGCCTCTCCTTGTGCAACATGCTCCTCCTGCTTCTGCTCCTTGCAGGTGTTCCAGGTCATTATTAAAAGTCTTTGTGGAAAAAGAAGGCAAATCCAAGACAGTGTTATCTAATGAAGGTTATGTCTCAAGCAAAAAAGTTCCAAAAGTTGAAACAATGGCATTTTCAACTTCAAAATTCAATTGCTTTACCTCATAAAATACAAAGATTTATTGGGTGAGTGTTCAGCTTATTGGGCACTCTATTTTGCAGTTCAGACTAGGGGGATAAGTGTAATAAGTGTTAGAATAAATGCATTTAAATTTGGTTTAGACCTTGAGTTAAACAACCTTATTTTCCATATACCTTTGAAGCATCAAAGCTGCAACAGTCCTTACACTAACACCGTCTCTGTAGGGCTACAATTACTTTTAAAATATAAACTCTGTGAGCCTTCAGATTATTTTTGCTGGATCCCTGTTGCCTCAATACTCATCCTATAAGAGCTTTTAATCTCAAGCATTTTTCCTCAGCTGCTCCACTGACCATAAAGCATCACAGCAAGACAGGGAGAGGAAGACATTAAATACGCAGTGAAAGATTTCTGCTGACTTTAGTAAACATTAGATCAAGCAAATAAGCATGCATCAACCTCTGCCTCGATTCAGTGAGAACATATTTCATAAGCAAAGCCCACAGGAAAAACACATTCATCCTTGTTTCTCTGAAACTTTAGTGGAGGGAGTGTGGAGTTCAAGCACCATGGCAGTGATCTTTTCTGTTGGTTACCAGCACATGACCATGAGCAAGAGAATTATTACATCAATTTCTCACGTAAGAACTGCAGAAGAAGTTGGATAACTCTGTCCAGGGAGCATGGGCTGTCTTTGTAAAACCTGAGATAGAATACAACTCTTCTGCATCCCAGCTAAATGTCTAAGCCAGCAGATCAGTTTTATGGACACGGGAACAGCTCTCCCTTCACTGGGCCTCAGCTGTCTGGCCCCTGTAACCTGTGCTCTTTAACCATGCAGTTTGAACAACACTTTTAAACTCCCGTGCCACGTAGTGCCCCGGGCAGTTTGAACTTCAGGTTTCTTTGGCACGAATCTACCTTTCTTCGGATAATTCAAACACCAATTTGAATGCCCATCTTTCTCCTTGTACTCCTGTGCTCCAAAGGGAAGACCGTCAGTCTCTTGTGACATTACTCTCTCCAAAGTAGGAAGTTCAGTTAATTTGGGCTAAGAACTTCACAAACCCACGAGTGCAGATAATTTGTGTTAATAGCAGTAGCCTGTCCTCTCTGGATTTTATTCTTCTTCAGTACCATTTATAAACGCTACTTATAACCAAGCTCATTGTTACATCTTATTTAAGAGCTGTTTAATATAATGTCTTTCCTGTTTCGTTCTCTTCATGCTAAGCCCGAGAAAATAAGGAAAAAAGAGAGTTATCAGTTTGATAGCTCTGCAGTAATGAATAGTTATTGCTATCTCCAGACTCCTTAGGTAAATGACCCATTCCAGTGATTACCACATCCCTGGAGCGATTGAACCTGCCATCCCTGGGCAGTCTCCCCTCAAGGGCAGACGTTTAACTTCCAGGCAGAAGCAGTTCTTTGTCTGATCAGCCCCTGCTCCTTCACTTCCTCAGCAGGGTATTGACCTGAAGCCTCCTTGTAAATCATGGTGATCATTCTCCACTGTTCTGAGTGCAATTCAGCAGCTGCAGAAAATGCTCCCCTCAGAGGATAACAGAAAAGCAGCTGATAACTGCCTTACTTTGCAGTGCAAAATAAGTTTAGGACAAAAGCACTAGGGAAAAAGCAGGTAAATGATTCTAAATGACTCCTATACATGCTAATCAAACCAAGATTTGCATCAACTTTACCCAGTCCTGGACTGAGCAAGAATTTCTTTTCCCTCTCCACTTAACTTTGCCTTTTTTACTTCCTTCTTAAGGTACAAAGAAGACTGAACTG
This sequence comes from Argya squamiceps, assembly GCA_037834095.1. Taxonomy (NCBI): domain Eukaryota; kingdom Metazoa; phylum Chordata; class Aves; order Passeriformes; family Leiothrichidae; genus Argya; species Argya squamiceps. Next base: position 6,361,854 of record JBBMKD010000145.1, on the reverse strand, counting down.
AATCCACCCGAGTACTCTGGCAGGATCTCTCTTTGCTCTTCCCCTTGAAGTATGAACTTCAAAGGAGCGAGCTACCACACACGGCACAGTTTGGTAACCACATCCCACTGCAAAGAGTTGATAAAAACTGCCATGGAAGGCACCAGCTGGAGACAAGGAACACTCTGACCCAGCACCATTTACCCCTTCCCTTGTCCCTACAAACCAGATCTGCCCATTTTGCTTCTTGTGTGAAAGATTTTTATCAGTGAAACAATTTCACTCACCTACATTTCATCTGATGAAATGTAGAGACAGCAGACACGGGGGGGCAGCTGCCTCTCTGGGGCACATCCTGCAGAGCTCTGACTCTTGGATGCCTTTTCCCATTTCACTGTTACACTTTGTCACACATATTAGGGATTCATGTTAGTTTCGCGGCTTCAGTTTCTACAAGAGACCTGTCTTGTTCAGCCAGGAAATAGAAGGTTTTTATAAGAGTAATTCTCTGTTCCTCAGCTGCTCCATGCTCCCAGAGCACCTCAGACAAGTCTGCTTTTGGAATTTCTGCCTGGCAGCCTGCTCCAGTCTCCTGCAGAGAACCTGAAAAATAACATTTATTTTTCCTATAATGTTCCTTTGCAATATTTCCTGTAGTTTTACAGTAGACAAGATTAAAAAGTGCCATGACCAGCAAGGGGTTCTGCAGCAGGTGACAATTTAAGGGGCAATTGTTCAATAAGAGTTTGTTAGGATGGAAGTTTGTTACAGCTTTGCAAGAAACAGCGTGCAACTACGCAGTTATATTTAGAAATTGTCACTCTTGACTGTGAAACCTCCACTGCTTTGGTCAAAAGTCTCTCCAGTGCTTCAGCATGGTTTTCATTTAGATCTCACTTCAGAGGAAATTGTGGAAGATAAGTTCTATTTCTTCCTTATTTAACATCACAACAACTTCTTTTAAATTGTACAGGTGATTGCCCTTTTTTTTTCTCTGAACTTTCCCTCTTGTGCAGAATGTTGGGCTGTAAATAGTCCATGAATTATGCACTTATCTTCCCCATTCATTAATTTCAAAGGCTCTGAAGAACCGTATATTCCTCACAAAAATACATTAATACATAAAATGGACATTAATTCAATCAAAATGATAAAAATAATGTCTGATATAATAATTATGTCCAGAAGTACCTCTAAGAATCATTATTCCTATTTTGAATATGCTCCAGTACTATTTCCTTGGCTACATGGAAGGAGCTTCACTAGAATATCTGCAGGATCTGCTGAAGATTTCTATCTTTCTTATCTCAATTATCATTCATGTTTTTAATTCCAGATTGTGGCTACCAAAAATCTTGGAATACACTGCAAAAATGGCATACCCCAGCCTCTACATCAGTTTCCATTCACTTAATTTGTGGGCTCCCAGCCTTTATGATTTTGTGATTATCTGCATTTCTGAGCCATTGAGTTCACTGAACTCTGTCATTCTTAGTAGCCCACATTGGAAATATCAAAGATATTGCCATCAAGACCATTTTTATTCTAAATTCCATACAAAACTTAACGGTTTTGAGGTGGGTGGGTTGTTTTTTTGTTTTGTTTTTGTTTGTTTGGTTGGTTTTTTGTTTTGCTTTTTGGTTGTTGTTGTTGTTTGTTTGGGGTGGGTTTTTGTTGATTTTTTTTTTGAATGAAAGCCAGAAGCCAATGAAATCTCTTCCAGTTATACATCAGAATTTCCAAAGTGTGCCTATGAGAACTTTACTAAACCAAATAGGTATACCTATTTCTGAAAAATATTTCTAGGTTCAGTAGTTGACATATTCCATGAAACAACCCCAAAACAAAACCAAAACAAAACCCTACCAAAACCTACCCAAAATGAAACAAAACAACCCCACCAATGCACAGGTTCCATCAGACGTCTCTTGCTGCATTTTGTACCACTGTAGCCTTGCATCTCAAATTTCAACTGTGCACTGGTGCTTTAAGCCAAGAAATTAAGCTGGCTGTACAACTTTGTAGCTTTAATGGCTTCATATTTGATTATGTTTATATCCTATTTAGTCTTGCAGAGCATGAGAGAACTACATTGAAGACTTCTTAGAAATCAAGCTGAGCCAGCAGAGCCGCAGCTCACGACACCTGGTGCTGCTTCCCTGACGTTACGAGCAAAACCAGTCCAGCCCTCTGAGCTATGAGTTCCCCAAATACTTTATTCTTTCAAAATGACTGTACCCTACATTAACTGCAAGAGTAGGTGTGAAGTTTTGTCATACAATTTAAAAGCATACTATTGCAATTTAGTTAACAGAGCTGACTAAGCTTCCTGTGGGAAATGGTGCCAAGCTCCGTTCTGCAGGTGGGTTGGGGTAGGAGCATTTCTGGCCCAGATACTGAAGCACCAACTAGAAGCTTCCCTAATTCCCAAGATTATGCTGTACTTCAAAAAAAAAAGTAATAATTTTTAAGTCATAAATTTTGACTTCTAACTCTGTGTCTGAATCATAGTGAGCTTCATAAGAAATTCTATTTGTAATGGCTGAAACCATATTTTACCATTTGAAGTTATTATAATCACTTTGCGTTTTCTTATATTATTCTGTTTTTGTTAGAAATAATTTTATCCTTAAAGCATCATCAGTAGAACCAGTTTATGAGTGATGGTAAAACAAAAGCACCTTATTTTGCAAACCAACAGTCTTGAAGTAGTGTCCTTAGTGCCGCAATAGCAAATACAGATCCAGGAGAGACATAGAGAGCTAACAGAAACCCTATGTTTTGGTAGATAAGACCATTATTTCTCATTTCTTCTTGGCCTTATATCTGCAGCCATGTGAAGGGTGAATTGTTGATAATTTCCAATGTAAGCCCTGGCATTGAATTCTTCCAGCTACTGTTCTTTGTTTACTGAACTGTCCAATAATTACTAAGAAGAGAAATGAATATTGGAAATATTTCCTTGTGCATGTTTCTTCTAGTTACCCAACATGTTTATGCAGTTGCATTATGTTTAGCATAAGCTGGCTGGTTTGATATCTCTGGGTCACTGTACACTGCTCTTTTTTCATCCCAGCCTTAGGTGTTACAGGTTATTAACAACTGTTGTTGGATTAAGAAGATTGAAGATGGACAAAAGTTGAGCATTTAAGCACTAAACTATGTGTTGGTAACAGAAGGTTTGGGGAAACTCTCAGATATTATATTTTGTTAAAATTATCTGGGGTCTGGAGTGAAACACAAAAGTGATGTGGGAGTTTCTGGGGATGTGTTCCAGCCCTCTGCTCTAACAGTGTTTCTTGAGTTGTGCTCAAGGTAGGCACTATCACACACAAAAATCTTGTGAGTGTGGTGTGTGTGAGTCATTAGGGCCTGTGTTTTGGGCACAGAAAATAATCAAAGCCAAGCAGAAGATATTAAGCCCCTGGTTTCAACTGGATCTATTTAGATACATGGATTCCCTGGGCACTCAGCATGTGGGTGTCTTGGACACCAATCATGTTTGCACTCCTACAACAGCAAGTTTTACACAAACAGTCCTGGGTTTGCTTGTTGTGCTCGAGAATGTACTTGTCACAGCAAATCTCACTGTCCCCACTTACCTGATTTGGTTCACATTGTGGACCAGTTTTGATGTGCACTAACTCGATTACTTTAAGGTGGAACTAAATTGGAAGTGCACATCAACCACAAATGGGCAATTAGTTCACAGAATGAGGTCTTAAAGCCACCCTCACCCCTTCAAAATCCACACAGTGGGTTCCTACAGCCTCTGTTCCTGCAGATCCACATCCACTGCTCCATGCTATTTGCTAGCCAAGACACAACCTACAAAACTGAAAAGTTTGTGGAAGAGAAGATGGTATTTTAGGACTTCTCCAGGGTGGAAGCTGGTTCTCGTACTTGTTTTCACTGTGCCCAGAGCAATAAGACTTCAATCTAGAACCTAAGATCCAATATTGCAATAGTTATAAAATCTAGAAATATGAAAAGAAGATAATAGGCTGCAAATATAGAATCAAAGTAGATTGTAGGTCTGGGAATTGAGGCTGCCAGACAGCATCAAACCAGGAGAAAGATCCTTCCTACTTCAGTGCTGTAAGGAAAAGCAATTCCATCAGAAGGTTAGTCTCTTTGCTTTCTATCCCCACTGTCAGAAAAGAAGGAACAATTCTTACTTATTAGGTCAGCATAGTCTGCAAGGCTTTGCAAAATAACAAAGATGTAAGTACTTCCTTGTGCCTAAGGCTTGCCCTCTCAAAAGACATCTATAAATCATACATACAAATACATATATAAACATATATATATTCATTAATTTTATACTTTGTTAAGCACTTTCAGAGATACCAGCATCAGCTGGGCAGAGCAGGGAATGTATTTTCAGTGAAAATACTTTGGAATACCATTTCATTTTTTCAGAAAAAGTGACATCTTCCATATATACTAATGAACCACAACAAACACTCCAAATTACTGGTTTGTCTGGTTCTAGCAGGGTTAACCTGACCTTGTTCTTCAGAAAGAATTTTTTCCAGCTGAAATATCTAACTCTTCACAAATGACCTCAAATTCAGCCACTTTCCACCTCCCACGCTGAACTGTGGATATTTAGTCGTGACAAATTTGCTGAGTGGGACTGCATCTGCAATAATCACATTTAGCAAGAAATCAGATTAAAAAGCTAATCAGGGAAACAAATGTTTGTGCATTTTAGTATTTTTCAATTCATATAAAACAAAATGAAAATGTAGAATATATGAAACTCATTTCACCTTTTGAGGGAAAGACTTAAAGAAAACTTTTCACTGTTTGATAAAGACAGTTAAAATTGGGCATGTTAATGGTACAGCATTTGGGAAATGTATGTATTATTTTAAGGCTAATTTGATAAATTGCCATCATTAAGGACTTGATAATGGCTAAGTCTAATGCAGCTGCTCAGGTGCATATGGGTAATAGGATGGCTGCTTTTTGTTCTTTTCCAGAAAATGCTGTAGCTTCACTTGAGCACTGGTGACAAAATGGGCTGATTGTCACTACATCCCATCCTGAAGAACAGAATTTAACTCTCAGAAATCATGCAATTGGTGGCTTAGTTTGAAGTCAGATAAATTAGAATTAGCAACAGTATTACCCTTAGAAATCTCTCTAGGATCCAGACTGAGATAATTAATAACATACACTTTATACTTAAACCAGTGCACCCTCACACCCAAGTGGATGTTTCCAAATAAGGAAAAGGGTTTCAGTTTCACCTCAAGACTTTAAAGGAAGAAAAACGAGAGTATTTCATGACCTTCTTACCGTGGTTGGCTCAGTGCCAGGACAAAGGCACCTGTTGGTCTCTGTAGCTGCTCTTCAGAAACGCAGATAATTTCTATTGGGCAGCAGGCCAAAAGACCTCCTAACATATTAAGTAGTTAAGAAGGAGCACAAAGTCCCCAGTGCTTTTTGGGATGTCTTTGGCAGGTGTAAGGGGCTTTCCTGCATCTGTGCATGGCTTCTGTTTTGTTTTTGTATTGTTTGTAACTGTCTCATTTATTAAAACCTTTTGCTTTTCAAACCACACCCCCTGAGCCATCTCACAATCATTATAAACCATTTTTGTGAGGTGCTGGACACCCTCAGAGTGCAGTGTAGCTCCTTGTGGAGCTAATTCCCACCTGCCTTGGTGGCAATTTCAACACCACACCTGAACCAAACTCAAAGAAAAGCAGGAGGCTGTAGTGATGCACCCCGCACACCCAGCAGATGTTTCCAAATAGGGAAAGTGTTTCAGTTTATCTCTAGACATTTTAGAAGTTTACATAGATTTTTCCACACCCTCCTGGCAGTGATTGGCTCAGTACCAAGAGAGAAGCATCTATTGAACCTTTTCACTGCTCCTCAAATCCTGTATGTCTCCCTGTTGGCCAAATTGTCCCTCCTAGAACATTCAGTATTTAGGAAGGAGCACAAAAGAGGTAAGAGGCTTTCTAGAGTGTTTCTAGCAAGGTGTCAGAGGTTTTCTCAGACACCTGTGCACGGCTTTTCTTTTGTTCTCTGTAACATTTGTTGGTTTTATATTTTTCTTTATTAAACCTTTTACTTTACAAAACACCTCTGAAGAGCAGTGTCACTACTTGATTTTAGCCACTTCTCTGCAAAGGCTGGACCCTCAGAGATTGATACATTTATACCTGGTGTATAAAACTCTGGCCAGGTGCTAACTTGTATCAGGAGGCAAACCTAGACCTTAACTCCAAAGACACAGGACCAGGTTACACGGAGCAGTTTTGGCTTCACTGAGCTCAGAGGGGACCACCAAGTTTATATTCCTCCAGCTTCAGGCATTAACTTGGAGCAGGAGAGTGGCTGCCTTGTCTTATGGGCAATAACTGCAGAGAGGTGATGAAAGTCTTAGGTGGGAATCAAATGTCTGGAAGAAACAATCCCTCTCTTATTTCTATGTAGAGTTTTAATTGATTGATGTTGAATAGGTTGAATTTAGATTTGGGACTCTGCAAGTTCATAAGAAGAAAGGTTTGGGTCCGTCATGCTTGTCTTGATCAAATTTTATGACATGCAGAATTTTTACAAGTGATTTTCATGGATTGGTTTGACTCTATGTAGCTGGTGGAAATAGAAATGCTGTTTTATTATCAAATAAAGGCAATATTTACCAAATTAATATGCAAGCCCCTACCAGATTTCCATTTTTTCCTCTGTTCCCTAACTCTACTACTATTTAGGGTTTCCTGGTGTCCAGATAACCCATATCCAACAAAAATCTTGGAAGGAAGTCATTATTACTTAAAGAATGAAAGGATAAAATAGGCAAAGAAATTAATTATCTTTGAATGGATTCAAGTGGGAAAGAACAGAGCATATTTCATCTTGACATTTTTGATTTCATCTTGACATTACAAACACCTCAACAAGGACAAGGTGTATTTTTTTTATTGACCAACATTTCTGGAAAAAAAATCAGAGTTGTTCTATTGCCTTTAAAAATTTCATAATGGCATTGAAAAGGTGTAATTTCTCATGTTTTTAATATAAAATTTAATCTGCACTTAATTATGAAAGGAAACCATGTAATCCACTTAATGAGATGGAGTTAAAAATAGCAAAAAGGGGTACTATAATATATAATGAATTTTGACAGCATATTTAGGGAAATAATAAATTCTATCCAAGAAGTTGAAGAATTGAAAGAGGAAGCAAATTCTCATTGTGTGCCTGAAGTCTGAAGGGCTATTCACCAGGGCAGTAACAATCCTCAGAGCCAAAGCTCAAGACCTCATTAAAACAGAGAGAATTCTTTATGCATATTAAACCACTAAGGTCTGGCTCATTGCTTAGCTGTGCTGCACAAGTGTAAAATCTCACTTAGTTCTCCTGCTGCTTTTCTGTCCAGCTTTACCAAAGTGCTTTTGAACTGGAAGGCTGCTCTAAGAACTTCTGTACTGTATATTTTATATTTTCTTTCTCTCACACTGGTGAAATCAATCCACATTTGGTCCTGAGAATGCAGTTACTCTGTCATCAAAGGATTTATTCTGTGAGCAGTTCACAAAATAACATGTGCTATGAAGCTTTATGCATATTAAAAATGATGCACAGCAGGCTTTCACATCCTCAGGTCGTGCAACCATACCTCTCACTTACATAATCATCATACATAAGTATTCTTCACATCATTATCTACTCTGTATCATATCTACAGTCAGTAAAACTAAAAGGAAAAGGTCTTTAGCTAAATGAATCTCTTCTAGAAAAAAAGTCATCACCTTCCCTCAAAAAATTGAAAGAAATTAAGCATAAAAATTGAGGGAAATGGGTAAAAACATCTTCCCTGTTAAATATAGAGTACTTAGTTCAATTAAATGTTGTTTAAAGAATCAACAGTTCTAAAGACATTTACTTTATTTTTCATCCAAGTATGTTAAAATTTAATTTGATCACCATCCAGTCTCGGGTATGTTTCTGCTCTGAAGGGCTGCAGTCTTACACAGCAATCCATAACCAATGCAACAGCTGCAAGCTCCAGACTTAAGGCTGAAAGTAAAGTTCACATTTTTAAAAATAGTGAATAATTAATCGTTGCAAATAAGGCCTGTGGTAGCTTCTTTTACATTTGAGCTTTCAAAAAAAGATTAAATATCTTTTGGGTCCTTTACTGAAGTCACCAAGGCTTCTTCAGTATTCTGAAGGATGTCTCTATGAGGTGATGCCTCAAAGACAGATATTGAGCTCCTGATGACCCCAGCCACAAAAAAGTTTTACCAATCAGCACAAAAACTCTTAAGAAACTTTCAAGCCAGCACGACTCTACTAGAGCCTTCAAAAGCTAATGGACTGACAGACTGAATTTTACTATTGTACTGAGGAGAAGCTTTTATTCAGAAAACAGAAACATCCCTTCTCATCTGTCCATTAAAAACAATCAGTATTGTTGATGCCTTCTCAAGTGATTTAATCCCTGTCTGTGCTCTTATCTTTCTTTAACGATTTGAATAATGTCTTTCCTCATTTTTATGCACTATTATCAAAGCAAGCAATTACTGGGAGGGGAGGGAGAGAAAAGATAAATAACCTTTTAGACTAATGGGATGGAAAAAGCATAACATAAAGCAAGAAGAGGCAGACTCGTTTGGTCCCAGAGCAGTTGCCATGGCACTGCCATATCTGACTTCTTGTCTACAATAGCTGCAGATTTACCCACTCTCTGGCAGGTAGCAGCAGCTACAGGAGTTGGTTTTCATCCTCTCTGGGAGAGGCAATTTATTTGCCCCTCACCTTTTAGGCACTAAAACTCAACCTTGTTCACAGTGCCAAGAAATACTGAGCTGACTGAATTTCACAGAGGAGGAGTCACTGTACATCTCTCCCCACACTGACTCCTCATTTTCAGCCTCTCACCTTCATCACTGAACCTGTTCCAGTCAACCACTCTCCAAAACTTTTTCAGTGTTCTGTATAGCAAAGTAATTCCTGTTGCTCTACTACTTTTAATCCTTTTCAGTCTATAACATACTTTTTTTCCTTTCCTTCTCTGAAATTTGACATATCTGAGTGACCAAGATGACAAAGTCCAAATCTTATCTTCATAATAACTTTTTAGACATTTTCAATGACTGCACCTATCAATCTATGTAGTGTCAAAGAAGAAAGGAGAAGCAATAACTACCTCTCCTCCTAAAACTTCACCTGATTGACTAAGCTGATAAAAAACCAGATTTTCCTGCAGCCTCTTTTGGTGCACTTTCTCTCTTTCACTTAAATAACATCACCTACTCTCAGTATTTCCAAAAGTAATTTCTGCCTTTGAGTGATCTAAATATCTTCTGGCTGTACTCCAAGCATCCATTTTTAGCACCAGAATCTAAGGTGTGCCTTGTCACCTCCAGCTAAGTAACAAAAAGTTTCAAGTTTGTCAGATCCCTTTCCCCTCATTCAAACTTGTCCTTCTCTTCCATCATTTGAACACTCAACCCATTTCTCCTTTAGTGAAGCTCTTGCTAAAATCCTTTCTGCCTTCCTTTCATGTTGTTCTATAAACCTGTTTTCCTCTCTCTCTCTCTGATCCTGAAACCACAGCAGATACTTTTGACAGTGCCCCTTTTCCTGCTTGTCACCCCAAGTTCTTCAGTGTGTTGGGAATCCAGCTGCTGACCACCCCACCCCTGACAGCAGCTTTTATCATTCCTTTACCTTTCACACTCAGGCTTTTCATTTTCAGATTCAAAAGTCTCTGCCTCTTATGGGAACTGCTGTCTCAGGCTTTAGCTTTGCCTGTGGTGCTCTCTGAGCTCTCCTCTCCAAATGTCCCATGTTTTGGAGTCCTTTTCATAGTGCTCTCTGTCAATACTCTGTGCAAGCACATGGAAGCAATACAGCTCCCTGGCATAGCTGCAAACACCGTTGCTCAATAATGCTTTCTAATTTTGGTAACAAGAAGAGGAAGCAAAAATGCTTTTTCGAGTCAGGTACCAAAACAAGGGTATTGCCCTCAGAAGGGCCTCTACATTTCAGCTAAACACAGAACTATAACAAATGTGCTGCTCTGTACTGCTTTTATTTCACTTGGGAAAAAAAAAGTCTCAAATTTTCAAGCCACTTAACCTTGGCACTTCAGTGCCTGAGCAACAAGGAGCAAACAGAAAGTACAATTAAGATTCGTTCCTCAATTCTTTGTGCCTTCTGCCTCTCCTTTGCAGAGGCTCCCTCATGAGCCTAAACTTCCATCCCTACAATTATCTAGGACTGCTTAGAACAATGACATTATTTATGTGTTGGCCACAGTTTCACTGTTGGTAGCTATACCCTTTGCTTCCTTTCAGAACAGCACATTATGATAATTACCAGCTTTAAAAACCAGTGACAAGTGCCTGCAGCAAAGGAAAAGACCAACTGCAGGAAGTTGGCAATCCAGAGGTCAAAATTCCAGACCTATTCCAGCCAAACTGCTGAGTGACCTGCTGGCAGATTAAACATGTAACTAATTTCTGCATAAGCCATAAACATAGGTGAGCCCAAGCAGGCTCCAAGGCTCATCTCCATGTCTAACCAAACTCCAGATCTGCAGCTATACACCTTCACTTTGCATCTTTTTCCTTCCAGTATTTTTCAATGAATTTATTTAATGATATCAGAGCACTTCTTGCATTTACTTTCCACACGTGCTCAAACAATTCAGTTTTCCTGCTATAAATGGCTGTGGAGAAGGAATTAATGTCAAGGTCTTAAGCCTAAGCACTTATGGCAACCTAACATATGAACACAGAAATGATAGGCACTCTGTCATTCAGTAAATGGAAGAAAGACACCATTGTGATATATAATTGAGTACCTCTAAGTAACACAGCTTGGAAATGAAAAACTAGCAGAGAGTTGTCTACAGTATATAAAGGGGAAGGCAGGGCATGAAAAGGTGAAATGGAAAAACGCATGTGAAAGCTAAATTATTAAAGGGTAATGAAAAATATGATACTTTACTTTTAAAATCTTGAGCTGGCAATAACCTGTCAGTCATTAGCTTTGAGTGTGAATTTCAACATTTAGGTTGTGAGAGATCTTTCTCTCCTTAGTTTCCTTCCCTTGTCTTCACTATTCCAGTTCTCAGTGAAAGAGACAGGTCTTCATGGTGATCACACACATTCCTCTGTTAGAGCTGTACCTTTCCAAATTACATTTCCCTTCCATCATAGATTTCATTCTCCTGTGGTTAGTTTATATTGTGTTGCTGAGTAAACTTAACCAGAACAGGGATTTTCATAATTTGCTTTATAAATAATTATGCCTTTTAATTAAAAAGTTAATTATAGACAGCAACATACAGCTAGCTGTATTCCACAGCACTGGACAAGTTGCAAAACAGCTTAATACAAGTGACAATAACTGCAACTATAGTAAAAAAAAGTAATCACATTCAGCATTTATGCAAAGTACATTATAAAAAATTAAATGTGTATGTTTTACTAAAATATAAACCATATGATCCAAAGAATGTTGAATTTAATGTCCTTATACTGTTAAGTGATTTGTTTCTCATAGTACCATTTTGCAAAAATAGCCAGTTAGTGGCACCATACTAGAATTTAAATTACTACTATATTTTAAATGAAATATGCTCAGAAATTCAGTTCTGCAAGAACACTGCTGAAAACATGATTACTAGGAGAACACCAGGAGGAAAGGTGTCTTTTCCAAGCAGCATCTTCCTAACATCACAATCCCATTTTCACTTAAAAGTTAAACCTCTGTACAGCATTTAGTAACTTTTCCCCATTTCAGTTTCAATCTCTCTGTTACATAAGAGAAGGCAAGTGGAAGACAGTACAGACACAGCACAGACCTACCTCAACAGCTCATTATTCATTTCAGAGCACAAGTGCTCTGCTTCCAATACATGGTAAAAGCCTGTGCTGAAAAAAATTCACAGAAGAGAAAAATCAACACAATTATTTTTACAAGCAACAAAGTTGCTTTACTCACCTGACCTTGCAGCCAACTTCCAAACTTACCCATATGTCCATTTTTAACTTCTGAAACTTCTTGGGAAACAGGGTTTGCTTTGTGCTACATCTGGTTCTATTTTGTTGATCACAAAGCATTTTAGGGGAGAAATACATTATAATTTCCACTTTAGTTAAGATGGCAGAATCATAGTTTGGGTTTAAAGGCCCTTTAAAGGCCAACCTCCCTGAAAAGAGCAGGGACACCTTCAACCAGATCAGGTTGCTCAGTCCCATCCAGCTTGACCATATTTCCAGAGATGGGAACTTTTAAACTTTTTTTATTTATTTTTTTTTGCCTGCAGAGGTGAGGCCTGCCCTAAAACATTGCTGGGGCTTGGGGGCAGCTGCCCCTGTGAGCACAGGCACAAAAATCAGCCCCTTCCTGCACTGCCTGTGAATAACTTTATTCCTATAATCAGGATGAAGTGAGGTGGTTCTCATACTCCAAGTCAAACACATCCAAATTCCTGCACAGTCCAAAAAAAAAATTTTACTTCTTAAAAGTTCTACTGCCAAAACACCCTTATTATAGAATGACATCTTCAATCTTCAGCTACTAGTGAAGAGAGATGCACTGATTTACCAGGTAAGATATGAATACACTCTCCCAAGAGATTTTTTTAAAACTTTGACCTATCTTCTCTGTGACTCTCTGTGAAAAAAAAGCCTAAGAACACTTCTCCTCCATGAGAAGTTCTATTTTAGCAGAGTACAGCTCAGTTTGAGGGAGGCCAGCAATGGACTGTTCCCTGCTTTTCTCCCCTCGCTGTGAGGTTCACACTGAGTTCAGGAACTTTAAAAAACCCTTTTTTAAAAAAAATACCAAGTTTGGTTTATCAAGAAATAGTATTTTAAAGTTAGAAATCCCACAGGATTAACATTCTTTGGGTTTGACCCCGAACAGAATTGCTAATTACATGTTAATGTATTTTAATAAAATAATTTACATTGCCCAGAGTTAAATCCTGCAAATGTAAAGATACATGGCCCTACAACCAAGTAAATGGAACACACTGCCTGGTTTTTTTGGCAGGCTGCTAGTCACAGAGTACAGTGGCCCACCAGCTCTTCAAAGCAGCTCAGGACTTGCAAACTATTTTATTTGCTCAGTGATAAGGCAAAAGAGGAAGGCAGGCAAGTGCACTCTGTGAAATTATCAGACAAAAAAGTGTGGTAGGGCATAAATCCCTAAGAGAGTTGCTCAAGAAAGAACTTGTTATTTTCACAGTCATAGCTATTATTTTATTCACTGTACTTAACAGAATAATGCAATAAAAGTACCTTTAAAATGGATGCAGTCCTGAAGGAATTAAAGCATTTTCATGATTGGTAAGTTTGTTTTAGAGAACAGTCTTTTACATTTATCTCTCTTTCCAGAAGTGTCAGCTTGCACTAGCTTGCATTTTAAAATCAAAAATCCATCATGAAAACATACTCTGAAGAACTGGGTCCTAACCTTCAAGACTCAGGGTTGGATTTTGTTTGTTTATTCACTCTCTAGGGAACAGAAAAAGCAGAAGAAACTTCATGTTCTTCTAAGAATATGTTCTCTCCTACATCATTAATTTTCACCACTTTAGTCTCAGCAGGTCACCACAACTTTGCTATGTCTGAGTTTACTGTACTAGATGAAAATACATTTACATAGAGAATTTCCCATGATAAACAGATCAGCTGTTAGAAGGGAGGGAAAACTATCCTTGAAATTCCATCATCTAGAACTTCTGAAATGCCCCACAGCTGGTTACATCCAACCAACTGCACAAGTGCTGGCACCAGCCTGAATCATGATTTGAGAGCTCTGCATTAGCTGTGGGACTCCAGCACCCTTTCCACAGTAATAAATAGTATTTTGTTATTTTTATTGTCAGCTCTGTGTATATTCTACATTTAGAACTACTGATCCAGCTATTCTTATGAGGCTGCACACAGAACTGGCCACATCCTCACATACACAAGTTTGAACCTACAGCCAGAATATCATCTTCAAAAAGTAAAAAACCCTACTGCCAACCCAGCCAAAAAAATTCTGATTGAAGGAACTTTCAAACCTACTGTCATGCCTGTTGGAACCAATACCTTAAAAACTCCTTGTGCAGAACAGATTTGATTGGTGTTTTACAGTGATGCCTTCTGTCAAGGAAGCATCCAATGGGGACAAGTTACTATATGGACTCTAATATAGCTTGCCACATTTTTACTAGTGTTTTCAATGTCCACACAAGAAACTGCCCATTAAATTTATAGACCAATTTTATGCTAATTATACTCATTACACTCTGTGAGAAAACTAGGTAATTGGGTTGTTGTACTTCTATCTTTAGAAATAAATTAGAATTCCTGCTTAGTTAGAATAATTTAAAATGTCTGACTGTGCCTGTTCAAAGCATCCATTAACAAATGCTGGCTCCTACCCGACTTCCCACTGCATTAAACAGGCCATTTCTACACACAAGACAAAGCAGCTAATCAACTGGAAGTTGAAAATAAATATGCAGGGAGCAGGCATACAAACCACAGTGTTAAAATGCATTTGCCTTATGCCAAGATTCATTTGTAAATTCATCAAGTGTTACACTTCCTAAGTCATGTTGATGTGCTTGCAAGATGGTTAACTGCTCAAAAACAAATAATATTTACAGTACAGTTAAATGGAGTTCTTCAGCAATACTCCAGAGCAGAGGCTGAACAAGGAGGTGCACAGAAACATTTGTGGTGTTGCAGTGCTCTGCTGAGAGGTGGGCTGGAACCAGATGAGCTTTAAGGTCCCTTCCAACCCAGGCCATTCTGTGATCTAACTCTCAGAGCCTTTTTGCAGCCAAGGGGCTCTCATTTCAATTCTCAAGACTTCTAGAATTATGCACAGTCTCTGTGTAACTGTTCAGAGATCTAGGAGGGCCAGTATAACAAAGCCAAGCCATCCAGCAGAAAATGCCAGAAAGGTGTGCAGGGACTGAGTAATTTTATATTTGTGAAGATTTACTAACTCTCTGCAGGGAAACACCTCCCTGCACTCCAGAAGCCTTTGCATTCATAAACCTGAATTCTTTCCCAAAGCAGAACAACTAAGTCTGCTCCAAACATAGGCTAACAAATAATCATACTATTATCTTAATGCCATATGTTTGGGACAGAATTTAATTTAAAACTCTGTGCTTAGCTATTTTCTAAGGGATAATAAATTTTTAGGTACAAAATACCAGCCACCAGGCTGTAAAAACATCCTGAACAGAGACACAATCACCCAGTCCATTCAGGGCTCCAAGTTTCACTCTCCATTCAAAGAAGATTCAGTGAGTCAGGAGGGAAAAAGAACACACACAACAAAATAAACAAAAGAACAAACAAAAGAATTGTACACATCTACTTGGAAAGCTCAGGTATAAATAAAAGAACAGCTGTTTTGGTTTGTTTAGTGAAAGGTGGTAATGGAAGATCAGTCACCCATGCATCAGACAAGTGCTCTACATCTGTTGACTCAACAGTGCTGTGACAGCACCACAGCTCCTCCTGAGAACGCCTTCCAAGCTGAATCCTGCAGGCAAAATCATCTGAGGAATGCTTTGTTTGAGATGTGATTAACAAACCTCTTGGCAGTAGCTCCAGCTCAGCTATTCCTTTAGAATTTCAGAAACAATTATATGTTTAAAAAAAAAAATCACAAACAAAAAGTCAGGCCTGGACAAGATGCTCTGCAAATCTGTACTGAGTTCTGACTGGCTTAGATTTTGAACTTGTATTTTGAACCATGAAGTTCAGCATTAGTTTACCAAGTAAAGCTTACTACAGCTGCTGCCTCAGAACTGAAATATCACTCTAAGATTGGGCATCCTGCTTTTGAGGCAGAAACGAAACTGACTGGGAATGTAATCACCAAATCAGAAGTGGTACTTGGTGGGAATTACATTTTTAATTACAGAAGTGAAAGCAACTGACCTTAGGAAATAACATCAAGAGTTCTGTAACAAATCTAAGTTCTGCATCAAATTAAAGCTAACAATAGCTCTAGAACTGGAATCAAGTAATAGATCTTCACTAAAACTAAAAATTAGAATACATGGTAGAAAAATGGGAGACTTCAAAACATTCCTTAAGTAGTTTTTGGTAATAACTGATGCCTCTGGCACCTGAATGCTACAGCAACACACTTTGAGAAAACAAGGTGATAGAATGGCTAAAGAAAATGGGCATCACATACAACCATCTGTGGCTCAGTCTAGAGAGAAAAATTCCAGGGAGGAAAAAAACCTCAGGGAGTGCAACAATTCCACTATCAACAAAAACTTTGTTACCACTTCTTAGACCTGTTACTTCACAGTTTCCCTTAGTAAATTGCTCATTTTGGCTAGTATTTCCACAGAATAAGTGATATTTTAATATTAGATTTAGATTTAAAATATATTAAATATTAAATTTAGATTTTAAAAAATCAAGGTTAGAGATTCAAACCATTTAAACCAATGCAGGTACTGAGTAAAACAGTAACTTCTTTTATACTATAATTTGGCTAAAAAGGTGGTATTTTATACAAAGGATCATAGAATGGCTTGGATTGAGAGAAATGTTAAAGATTACCTGGTTTCAACCCCATTACTGGCAGGGAGACCTTCTGTTAGACCAGGTTATTGCAAGCCCCATCCAAGTTGGCCTTGAACATTTCTCCAGGGATGGGGCACCCACAACTCCCCTGGGCAACCTGTTCAAGGGCCCCACCACCCCCTCAGGGGATAATTTCTTCCTGTTATTTAATCTAAACCCATCCCCTGTCACTTTAAAGCCATCACCCCACACACCCTTAAAGTCCCTCAGCAGCCTCTTTAGTGGTGGAAAGCTGCTGAAATGTATCCAATTTCTGTCCCTGTGGTTTTCTCATCTACGAAAGCAGAAATTATATCTGATATATATTATACAGATTGTATTTGAATAATGAAACCTCCTTATTTTACCATTTTTTTTAAATCTTGCAGATTTTAATATATTCTGGCCAATGCACAGTTAGAAGGCAAAAAGGATTCCCCAGTATTCATCATTCACTGCTTCAAACTAAGGCTCCAAACAGGAACACACTTTCTGTGAAATTTGTCTCTTCTTTTATCAATATCCCAAGACACAGCTCCAAATAATGGGGGAAACCTACCTGGAGTACAACGTAGCAAAAAATGCTGGACATCAGCTGCTATGACAGAAACACAAGTGCAATGTGTGTGAACAAAACATCAGTACTGAGAGGGTGTTTGACCAAAATCTGCTGACATTGTCTGAGAATGAAGATAACCATCAGCCACATGAAATAGTAATCAGGCAATTACCAAAAGACCTCAAGTGAGAAAGAAAAATCAGCTGAAAAATCAAATATAAAAAGCCCTAACATTTCTAACAGGGAGAAAAAAGCAGTAAAAACTCCAAGAAGGAGCCCCTGGCACCTCATGCTCTCTGGGGGCCTGAGGGAACACCTTCCCCTGGCAGTGGGGTGAGAACACAGGGTGCAACAAGCACAGGTCTCTTCTGGGGTAACATCTTCTGACAAGGGTGGGCTCACACCACTGCAACCTCCTGGTAAAGGGACAGGGGGGAGCATTCACCTGCCAATTTGAGGGTGTATGTGTGGGGGTTGTTATAGGAGTGTGTTTAGGTATGTGAAGGTGTTTACCAAGGTTTTGTAAGGGTATAGTATTCATTTATCTGTCATATTGCTGCTATTAATTCTGCATCTATAGTTAATGGACTAACAATTAATTACAAGCTATCAATAAAGCAACAAATTACTTCAATTCTAATTTAAGTAAGGATTGAGCTGTTTTTCCCTTACAAGCAGCAAATGCACTCCTTCAGTGTATTCTGCTTCACTCTGGTATGTAGCCTTCAGCTAAACTTACCTATCTCAGATTTTTTTTTATTCTCTTCTTCCTTTTCTTTCACCTGAAGACACCCAAAATATTCAGGAAATCAAACCACAATCTACATAGGCCACACCTGCTTCTGTCCTCAGACTGATTCCAATCAAACCCCTACAATAACTGCACTCCTGCAAAGTAGTGGCTACAAAACCTGGGCAAAAATGGATCACATCTTTGAAAAGTGCATATTAAATCTTTGGGTTAGACAAATGAAACCTTAAGAGGTTTAACATACATGCTAGCCTTCTGAAGTGTGGCTTCTTAAACAAGATGGTCTAATGAATTTAATCCCTGAGATCAGGTTTTTGCTTCAGGAAATTCCAATTAAACACCATATGAAAGCTTGGTGTGTTATCTCCCCCTGCAACTCAAAGTTCAGTGTTAGCTCCCTGTTTTTCCAGAAAACATTAAAAGAGTGTCATTAATACTTTTCTTTTCTTAAAACAGTGTAAAGAAATACATTTAAATTTAATTTTGTATGGTTCACTTTTATACTTCTGCTGATGACATTTTTATAAATTAGAGGTAATGATGAATCCTCTCTCATGTTTCAACTTCACAAATCCTGAGTCTTGAAAGTGCAGAATCTCATTCCTTTACTCTGAACAGATTTGATTAAAACTATACATTGACAGATCTTGTAACCAAAGACCCAGACCAAGCACACTCACTAATCTGTGACTCAAACTCTATAATAAAAACACTCACATTCATTAAGTGCAACCATGCTTCTTTTCTAAACTTCTTTTTATTTTATTGATGGGCTCCCAGCTTTTGATTTATTAAAATAATTATCTGCTTGAATTCTTTTCTCGTTCTGTATTCGGGAGAAAAATATTCTGTATTATGCATAAAGCTTTTAAAATTAACTAATTATGTCACCTTTGCAACTACTTTTTAGGAGTTACTCACTCTGCAAAAGCTGACTCTCAGTATACATGAAGTACTAGGCTAGCAAATGGCAACCATGCTCCTCTTCATTACAATTTTAGAAAGCCATAAAGACTTACATCTGAAAAAGAATTAAAATGAAACAGCCTTGTGACAAAAACATCTGTTCATAGTAAACTAAGTGTTTTCACAGGTACTTATTCAAGCAACTAGTAGAAATCAGGAGTAACCTAGAATTCCAAGAAGTACTACAGAAAAACCCCATAATTGCAGTTAAAACACCCCAGAAAAAGCAGTTATTCAAACACAGCCAGGGAAATTAACACCCTGCCTGCCTGTTACCTGTTCCCTAATTCCAACCCACACTGCTCCAATGCCATATTTACTACTCCTCACTTCCATTACTCTGCAAACTATTACTTCTATTACTCCATTACTTTTCCAAATTAATGGAATATCTACACCTTTCCCCACCCCCCAAGGGTTAGGAAGAAAGCTACTCATCTTTTCTCCCTGGTCAGAAGATCTGATTTCCCACTACCAAGACACTTAACTATTTATGTATGCCATCTATGAAATACGAAATCAAAGAACTGAAAACCCTTCCTCTTCTCCATAACTTGAGTACTTCAAAGGAGCACAGTAGGAGCACTTCTCCAATTAACATTTACCCAGCACATTCCACCTCCTCACTCCCTTAACACATCTGAGTCACAACCTGCAGCTCAAGTGACTGGAAATTAACCTACTAAAGCAAGGATTTACAAAGTTACATTAATTTGACACGTAACTTCACAGGAACCTACATCTGGGAGACCAGAGATTCCTCCAGAAACAAGAGAATTTTATTTCAGCCAGAGAAGACCTGTAGAGAAATGCAGTAGCTTGTACTGAGCCCACTGATGTAGCATTAAACAAAAAAGCAGCTTTCAGAGAAACAAGTTCTGGTTTTAGATTTAGTCTTTAGAGGGCTTTAAAGCTCATCAGACCATTTAGAGTCCCTCTCCCTTTCACCAGCAGCATTACTGTTCTTTTCTAGGAAAACAAAAGATGAACTCATTTTCCTCAAATAATTACAGGTTAGGTTTGTAAGCAAAGCCAGGACAGGATATTGATGCTCTCCTTCTCATGATTTGCACCTTCTCTGCCCGTTTCTTATTCCAAGTCAAAGCCTGCTCAAAAAAATAAACCCCCAAATCAGGACCTTACAGGTGGGAAGGCTTCTGCCTACCTGGCCTGTTGGGTTTGTGCCACACACAAGCTCTGTCAAACTCCACCTGGTGGATAGTTTTAAAAAAGCCTAGGAAATAAACTTGAAAAGGCTTTAGTTCCACCAGGATTGATAAACCACTCAGATATTATGATAAAACTTATTGAACTGTGTATAATTGGTTGTATAATCTTCATCCTTTCTGTTTCTCCCCATCTCTGTGAGTGCTACAATCAAGCAAAATCTCTGGGCAGATATTATTTCCAAACCTCTCATATTAATGGGTCATATTTGCAATTAAGATCAATTTCTGGTAATGCAGTTATAGACAGGAAAAATCATAGCTCCATGGCACAGCTAAAGAGAAAATTACTCTTCTTGCTCTTTCGCCTCTGAGATAGAAAAGTGGAAAGTCATGTGTCAATGTAATTTTCAATTAGCATTTACATAAAATATCAATTATTCAAATTTCAAACAATACTTACAGTAACTTTGTACCCATACTTTACAACTCATAAAAACCATAATAATTCATATCTTTGTAACTTCTGGTAGTTTCTCTTATAGGATGTCTCATAAATATGCCTGCTATCATTCTTTACTTTTATTACACATTAGTATTATGATCCACTATCCCTGAGAAATAATTCAAAAATACATTCAAGACCTGTAAACCATACCTGGAAGAGCCTGTGATACTGAAATGTTGGAAGAGGTATTATTTTTGAAAACAGTAAATTTAATAAAAAGTTGAGAGTTGAACTGCTCTCTCAAAGACTTGAGAGAGCAAAGTGCTCAAATATTTATCTAGAAACAAAAAATTAACACCATTTCACACAGATGATGCTGTGGCACAGTCCAAAAACCTCTAGGGCGTGTATTTTATTATCATTTCAGGATGTTATAACTAAATAAGCACAAGTGAAGACTGTCTGCAATTAAAAGTTTTATAGAAGTCTCAAGACAATTACTATTCCTGATGAACAACTATTTTTTTCCTCCTTTAAGAAGTCCTTCTATTTTTGCCAGGTCTCCAAATGAAACTGTCGCAGAACCTCGCTGGGCTGGTTTTGCCTAAGGAGAAAAAAATATATATGGGGGTAATTTTGAACTAAAAAGTTTTGTAAAAAGCCTTTTAAAACAATGTTTATTTAAATAGTAGCTTGAAAGAGAGAATAAAAGCTTGACATTACCTGTGACTCGTGGTATTTCCAGCCAATCATGTAGTAGATCTGAAAGGTGGCAGGTACGGAGCCGTCGCTGTTCCCGTACATTTCTGGCAGGGCAGGGAGGGAGAGACAAAAGGTTCAGACCATCAGCTCCAGGAAACACTCAGTTCTCACAACATCACAACTGAGGGTGACATATTCAGCATAATGACTCCTGCTGAAAGATTTGGGACAATAAAAATATCTCATCCTGCTGCATCAATATAGTTCAGATCCTGGCATTATAATTAAGGTTAAAAATAGCTTATGGTAATGGCATTCTGTTCTGAAGTATTTGGGGTTTTCAGTTTTGATTTGGGTTTGTTTTGGTTTTTGGGTTTTTTTTACACAAAGGTCATAGAAAAGGACACAAAAAAATGTTTTTCAAGTCATTTTAGATGAACTCATTGCCTCTCAAATACTGACCTTGGTATATTGCAGCAGCTGCCAGCATTGTCTCCCTGTGCAGCAGAGGTTTTCTATTCCAAGAGCAATTACTCTCCCCCATACCTAAAAATACGTTTTAGCTTTAAGAAAAAGAAGATACAGCACATGCCATGAGTTAAGTGCCATGCACTAGGGACAGACTCTTACTAAACCAAAGTAAGTACAGAATCCTCTGCACTTCACTGTAAGAGAGAACACACCACAGATCACTGGGCGAGTTTCTTATGTGGATTCTTTGGATTCTTTCTGAAGAATCCAAACATTTTCATTCCTCTGCTTTGCAATTTACAGTCTGCATTGCTAGGAAACTTTTCAAATTATTACTTCCTCAGCCTGAGTCTACAAACATTTAGGCTTTTAAGTATACCTAATTTGAAGAATGAGTACAAGGAGTTTATTCAAACACATGATTGTATTGTTTTAACTGATAATCATTAAAATTACTAGTCCAAGAAATTTAAAATACAAAATAAAATATCCACAATTCTAGTATTTTTCATCACTTACTGCATCTGAATGTTTCTGCTCAGAATAAAAGTTGGCATTAAGGAATTACTCCAAACAGCAATGGATCCAGGTAAGAAATGCCCTGAGTTGCTGTCAGTAACAACAGACTGCATGTGAACGACTGCTTTACAATCCATGACAAATGCAATCAGAACATTAACAAAATCCTTACTCTGCTGTTTGCTGTTCCTCAGCAGACTCCAAACTGAGGATATATTTATTCTCATTCCACAGCACTTTGGTGATTAGAAAGGCTCACAGTGTGTGGGATATGAGATTCTGTCTCCCTTTAAGGGCTTTTCTGCACCTTACACTGGACAGGCTCATGCAGAACAGGAACCCCAGAGAAGCAGAACATCCACAGCAGACCATGAAGTAGCAAATCTTTGACTTGTGCTTCCCAACACAAATCTCCTGACAGGCATAATCTCCTGACTCACTAGACAGCAGGAAAAAAACTAATTCTTCTTCTGTTGCAAGATTTTTTTTTTTGTATTTTTTAAAGAAAGAAATGTTTTGTGATGAAAGTGCAACACTGGCTCAGGTTGCTCAGGGAGGTGGTGGATGACCCAGACCTGGAAACATCCAAGGCCAGGTCAGACAGAGCTCTGAGCTGTTGCAGCAGCCTCTTGTTAGAGCGTAGAAATGAGATGAGACACAGAATTCTTGTTTATCACAGCATGAAAAGGGTCCTGGTTTATTCCTCTTCACAGCTCAGCCATCCTGACTCCAACCATTCACTGACTCTGGCTGCAGCAGCTCCTGCTGGAGGTTTCCCTTGCAGCCTCTCACTGCTGGTTATTTCCTGCCAAACTCTGACTGCAGGGATTGGTTTGCAGACTCTGAATGCAGCTTTTACCCAGCAGGACTGTGACTGCAGGTTCCAACAACAGGCTCTGACTGCACACCCAGACTGACCTCACAGCAGAGACTCTCCCTCTTCAGGATCCTCCTTCACGATCCTCTCCTTCCCTCTTCCTCAAGGCTCCTCCTCCTTCATGATTCCCCTCACCAGCTTAATCCACTCCCTTTATCACTTACCTGTATTGGATACAGCTGTGATTCATCAGGGGTGAGAATGTATTGGGTAATTAACACAGCTGTTAATTATCAGGGGCCAGGTCACCTGTATTCCCTTCTCCTACACTGAGCAACCTGATCTAGTTCAAGATGTCCCTGCTCACTGCAGGGAGTTGGACTAGATGGCCTTTAAAGGTTCTTTCCAACCCACACGATTGTATGTATGATTTGGAGTTAAGAAACACAGTAAAACTCTTCTGTGTGTGCTCCACTGATACAGAAAACATTTTGTTTCCACAAAGAATATACTTGCCTTGTAAGTCTTCCATAACCTCAAATAACCCTGGGTAGTTCACTTGGATTTCATCAGTATCCTAGAAGAATTGAGAAGTTCAGTTTTAGAGCTTATCAAGCTAAACCAACAGCATTAGTTCAACCTTGCTGTACAACCAAACTCTTCCCTGCCTGTGGCAGGAGGGTTGAAATTAAATGATTTTCAAGGTCCCTTGCAACCCAAACCATTCTACAATTCTATTCATCTGCCTCTTCTGCTCAAATCATGTCTTTCTAGAAAGCACGTACTATTTCAACATTTCCAAAAAGTTTTGCTTAGTAGCCCAAATGCAATCAAATTTTAATTCAAATGCCATTACTTCCTTCCTGGTTTTAGAAGGAAGAGCAAATGTCTGCAGGTTTAACATTCTCTGACGTTTCTCCAAGAAAACCATCCAAATTCCACTGGGCCACGAGCCAAAGACACACTTCAGCTGGTTCCATTAATTACCACAAAGCCAAAGCAGAGGCAGTCTGGGCTATTTCTGCAGTGAGGTGCACCACATGCAGAAGGAAACAGTATGCTATTACTACATTAACAAACAGTGATTTTTATATTCCAGCAGCTCTGGATTGCTCTGCCTGATGGTTCTCTTACTTATAATTACCACGGTGAGGGTGTTGAAGCCAGCCCTGGCCAGCAGGTGTCCCAGGTCGGCGACGGCGGTGAAGGGCGACACGTGCGGGGAGAAGCCGCCCTCCCTCTCCAGCTCGGCCAGCTGCAGCGAGCAGCGCAGCTCGTACAGAGTGTCCCCGCCCAGCATGGCCCCGATGAACACCCCGTCCGGCTTCAGCACCTGGTGGATCTACACACACACGGGGCTCTCACACTGTGGCTCTAAATCAGCTCCAAAGCAATCACTGGAACAGATTTAATGTTGGCTGTGTTCTGCAGGGTGAGCTGTGAGGCAGCTTCTGGTCACACTGCAAACAAACACTCTGGCTGCAGAGAGACTGTTCTCTATGTTTAAGAGTAAATCCTCAGAAATGTTCCATGTTTCCTGGCTCTAAGTGTGATTTCAGTCAATTTCACTTGCTTACAGTCAGGAAACGTGGAATAAACCATGGAAGTTGAGGGTAAAACTACTTCCAGCAGAAAACTCCTAAAATATTCTCTATTAATTTTCTTTCTGAAAGGAGAGTAGATTAAGGTAACTATGCCATTTACTTTTACCTTCTGAGAGCAGCAAAAACACTTTTTAATGGCTTGATTTAAGAGAAATGGAGGCTTCAGTTGCCAGCAGTGATCTCTGCACTTCTGAGACAATAGAGTAATTCCATTTTTATTATGCCTACAATTACTTATTATTAACTTGCCAAAACAGGAACATCATAACTCAAACACCAAGGCTGACAAGCTGCTTTCTGGTCTCTTAAGTTCTATGGCAAATAATTTCATGCTTTTTTGTTTCTGTAAGAGTTGGAAATGATCTCTGGTTAAATGATCTCAGACATCTAGAAAAGCCTGATTATATAACCAGGCTAACAAGACAGCAAGCATTCCCAATGCTTTTGAAAAACAGTATTTTCAATAGTTTTTTAATGAAGTACTAATTAAGCTACCTTTCCTGTGCTACTAAAAAATGGCAGGTAAGAAAATTAGGCAGTTAAAAGCAGATTTTGTTAGTTAAAGACACTGGTACCAACAGAGGAAATCATGAAAGTTGGCCAAGAAGCCCAGTTCCCTCCCCATTGTGAGACAGTGTCAGGTATATTTACTGTGGGAGAATGTATTTGACACTCTATAGAATACTTAAATTCCAGTGAAAATTGTGTATTTCTTTCAAAGTTTCTTTTGTAAGTACTGAAAGCATTTCAATTGGTTTTTATTATTTCAGTGACAGTAGGGGAGTCCTATTCCTACCAACAGGTGATAGAACAGCACTGCAATGACTGATCAACATGAAATAAATGAAAAAACAGCAAACTGGTTAACATTTTCCTTGTTCTTGTGTCACAATTTTGATTTGACTAAAGTTTACACCTGCAGGAAAGAGATGAACCAATCCAAAATGACCAAAACTGTTACTGGAAAAAAAAGTCAATTTCTGTCCCCAACAAGTATTTGCTTCATTTCAAAATCAAAAAGCCTTGATCAAAGCTGTATTTCAAAATAAAAGGCTGAGACACAAAAATAACTCAAGCTCCATAAAGCAGTTCTGGAGAAGAGCAGTATTGTACTACAAGTAGTAAGAGCTAACAATAAAAATGCCTCAGGTAACATTAGTTACCATGATCTCAGATGTGGAGAATCCAAAATATTGTATAAACACGTTGTTTCAGTTATTTATTCCAAACTGATCTGAGGGAACAAATCAGTAGCAATATCAACTAATGCTCCTCAAACTGCCCAAAGTATTGCAAACAATCCTTGTGTGCAACATGAGTTATTTCTGTGCCTCTTATTTAATAAAGACCTGGAAATACAGAGTGCTCTCAATGCAAGTAATGGCAAGTGCTGACTTAGAGTATTAAAAACCAGTTTCTTACCTCTTTGAAAGCTTTAGGAAGGTCATTCACCCAATGTAAACTGAAATAACAGAAGTGTGCATTTTAACTTTTAGATTTTACAGATTAAATCAAATTTAGGGAATGCAAGTAACTATTTAATGAGCTAAGTAAGTTTCAGGAGCCAAAGCCACAAACTGGTTTCTCAAGGTGCAGCCATGCTGAAACTGATACTGAACAAGAACCCAAGTTTATCCACATAGAGCTTTTTTCTTTCTTTTTTTGGTTGAGAAAATGCAAGTCCTGGAGACCAGTTTGTCAAAATGCAGGAAAGAAAGAAGCTCCCCAAGTGTTTTGTAGGAAAATAAACAAACAAAACAGGAAGAGTAACCAAGACAGCAGTTTTCCCCTAATGCATGCTCATATTAACTATGCAAGTACATTTCTTATTGCTTTTTAATGGACTAGTCATCTTTGCTGGATTGATTTGCTTAAAGCTACTCTGAAAAGAACATCATTAACAACTTAAACAAAATAAATAAATTATTAATACATACCTCAGGCTGCTGACAACAAGATCAAAGGTATCTTCTTTGAAAGGAAGGAATTCCTCATCAGCTACAACCCTGACCGTCGGGATTTCAGACTCTACAGCATTTTTCTAGTGTTGGGTTAGAAGAAAAACAGAAGAAGAAAAACAGAAGAAAAACAGCTCATGAGAAACTCCCTTCTTTTGCTTTCTTGTATCACAGAACTGAAGCACTTTGGCATTCAAAAAGCTACTTACTAAAGCATTCTCTGCGATATCAACTTGAATAAGCTTTTCAACTGTTTCCTGAAATAAAATTTTAAAAGGCTATTAAATATGTAAATTATTTTGTAAATGGATGTAAGTAATTTTTTGGCACTTACACCTATTTATATTAAGTCAGAAAGAATCTTTTCCACCCTTGATAAAAGCTTTATCTAAAGCAGAAAGCACTTTTCTCCTTCCCAACATGAAATCTGCTCCCAGAGAGAACAGCAGAGGCAGAAATGGTAACAGAAAACACATTCTGTAATTTTAGGCATAAATTTAATTAAATATAAATCATGGATTAACAGCCAAGGAAGCACCTTTACTTACAGCCTGGTTCATGAAGGGTAAACTGTTAATGGCTTCAAAGTTGCCATAATGACACTTCTCTTTAACAACTAACTGTGGCCAATAGATTCACAAAAAGCCCACACATATTCCTACTCAAAACTAAAAGTTAACCGTATTATAACAAATAACTTCCCTTGCACTACCACTTGTCCAGTTTTCAGTGGCAATAAACTAAGAACAGCCTGCACAACACACAGCTTTGAACTATAACTGCAGGCATAGGGGGGAAGATTTACCTCATCAAGACTCAGATGATTGTTTTAAGTTGTAACAGAGCCCCGTTTGAAAGGGAGGGACACACACGAAGTTCCTTTAAATACTTTTAAGTATGAAGAGAATGACAGTACCTTGGTTAAGTGCTGAGCTATGAAACCTCTTCCAGAGCCAACATCCAAAGCGAGAGGAAACGTTCTGAAGGATAAAATTAGCAATACAGAACATAACAAAGCCTTAAAGTATTTTCAATTTTAGACTGTATTACATTTCACCTGCTAATCTCTAAGGGCTTTATTGAACTCAGCCCACGGAGCTGAGTTTTGTGGCACCCCGGGGAAGGACGCTCCGCATCCAGCGGGTCTCCCAGGGCTCCCGTTCCCCGGGGATGGGGGACAGGGCGGGGCTCACCTGGCGACATCAAACACCCGGTCCGCGATCCTGCCGCCGACCTGCGGAGAGAGCCGGCCGTCAGAACAGGATCAATGAGGCTGGAAAAGACCTCTGAGATCAAGTGCAATCTATTAGCAAACAGCGCCTTGTCAACTAAACCCCGGCACTGAGTGCCACATCCAGCCTTTCCTTCAAACCTCCAGGGACGGTGACTCCACCACCTCCCTGGGCAGCCCGTTCCAATGTCTGATCGCTCTCTTCTGTGAAGAAATTCCTAATGTGCAATCCCAAATTTCCCCTGGCAGAGCTTGAGACGATGTTCTCTTATCCAGTCGCTGTCTGCCAAAGAAAATAGACCGACCTCTACCTGGCTACAACCTCCTCCAGGGAGTTACAGCGATAAGGCGGCCCCTGAGCCTTCTTTTCTCTCTGGGGTTTCCAGGCTGAACACCCCAGCTCCCTCAGAGGCCTCCACCAGCCCCGCTGTCCTTCTCTGGACCCGCTCCAGCTTCTCAATACCGTCCCTGAGCTGCGAGGCCCAGAACTGGCCCACAGCACCGGAGGTGACCCCGCCAGCGCCCCCGACCCCGCACCTCCTCCCGCAGGTAATCGCACTTTGCGGGCTCGGCCTGCAGCGCCGCCCAGTTCTTCTGCTTCCGCTTCAGCCGGCGGTCGAACGGGTTGAGCGCGCCCGAGCCCGGCGAGGCTCCGGCGGGAGGAGAAGGGGGCGAAGAAGACACGACAGAAGATGAGGAGGACGAAGAAGATACTGATGACGTTTATGACGAGGAGCAATCAGGCTCTACGACAAAAGGTACGCCAGAGCCGGAGGAAGCAGACAAAGACGATTTGGAGGATAGATTAGCCCGGGAAAAGATTGCAAATCGATTGGGAATCAATAATTTTACAAGTGCAGCGATAGTCGATAAAGCGTCATAACTGGTTGTGACGGTAAATCAATAAAACTTTTTTTTTGGCGAGGTAACGAAAGAAAGAGAC
>JBBMKD010000145.1:6292567-6333057 GCA_037834095.1 Argya squamiceps | reverse complement strand
CGCATGCGCCGCGCGGGAGGCGGAGCCGCGTCCCGCCGTGTCCCGCCGCGGCCGCAGTAGCGCCATCGGAAGTGGCGCTGTGCTGGTGGCGGCGTGCGGGGAGCGCCGTGAGGGAGCGGCGGGCGCCGGGCACGGTCGGTGCGAGCGGAGCGTCCTCGGGGCTCCTCCTTCGGTCGCTGGGGTCGGGGACGGAGCGGGTGCGGGGTTGCAGCCGTTTTGGCGCACCTGGTGCTGCTGGTGGGCTGTTAGCTGCGGTGGTAATCTCGTGGAAGGTGTCGTGCGTAGTGTGGCGGGGAGTCACGGAGGGATGTGTCTGCAGCCCAGGTGTATCCGTTACCGTAGAATCATAGAAGAGCCTGGGTTGAAAGGGATCTCAAACACAATCTCGTTCAAGCCCTCGCCCATGGGCAGGGCCAGGTTGTTCAGAGCCCCATCCAACCTGCCCGTGAACACTTCCAGGGATGAGACATGCACAGCTTCTCCGGGCAGTCTGTACCGGTGCCGTAGAACCCTCACAAGGAAGATTTTTTTTTTCCCCTATCTAATTTAAACCTACCTTCTAATAAGTTGAAACTATTCCCTTTTGTCCTGTTACTCCAGACACTTGTAAATATTCTTTCTCTATTTTTCTTGTAGGCTCCCGTCAGATACTGGAGGGCCACAGTTAGATCTCCTGAACAATTTCAATTCTCTCAGTGTTTTCTCATAGGAGAGCAACTCTATCCCTCTAATTATCTTGGTGATCTCTGGACTTGCTCCAATAGCTCCATGTTCTTCCTGTGTTGGGACCCCAGGTCTGGACACAGCACTGCAGGTGGGCTCTCCCCTGAGCAGAGCAGAGGGTCAGAATTCCCTTCCTTACCTGCTGTCCATGGAGCTTTGGGCACAGCCCAGGGCACAGGGGATTTCTGGGCTGCCAGCACAGCTGGCAAAGCAAAGATTTGTGACTGAGGCTGTTGTAGGTTCAGGATTATTTGTGACTTGTTTAAATCTGCTGCTGCATCAATGCCAACGGGGTGCTGGGTTTCATCAACCAGACATCAGCAGCAGAGATAAAGAAGTCACTACCCCACCTGGTGCTTGTCAGGTCACATCTGGAATTCTGTGTTCAGTTTTGGCTCCTGCCATACAGAAAAGATGTGGACAGGCTGGAGGGGGTCTAGAGAAGGGCCAAAGGACTGGAAAGTTCCACGTGAGGAAAGGCAGAGAGAGCTGGGTTTGCTCTGCCTTGAGGAAAGGAGGCTCAGGGGAGACCTTATCCTCATGTTTCAGTGTTTAGAAGGTGGCTACAGAGAACACTGAGACTCTGTTTTTACAAGCAGTGACAAGCAAAAGGCAGAGGGTAATAGGTACAAGCTATTCCTGGGGAGATTCCATTTAGATACAAGAGGAAAACTTTCCTCAATGAGAACATCCAACCACTGGAATAATCTCCCCAGGGAAGTGGTGGATTCCCACTTACAGCATTTGGCTGGGCAGAGTGCTGGGCCATCTTGTATGTGGAATGCTTTGGCCAAGAAATGTTGGGCCAGGTGATCTTTGAGGTCCCTTACAACCAGGTGGGAACCATATTCCAAAATGTTATAATTAAATTCCTGTCACTAAACAGTTATTATAGTGAGTTATTGTAGGGAGCATTGCTAACAGGTTTAGATTGAGTGGCAAGTGTCCCCTTGATTTTTCAGCTTTCTGATGTTTTTACATTTCTCTACTGGAGTTCTCACACTTGTAACATGAGCAAAGACGGATTTTTTGTAAATAATGCATTTCTTTCCAGGAGGAAGGACAAACTGATGGACTTCTGGCTTGGCCAGTGTGGTCACAGAGGTGTTAACCTCATTTCCCAATCGCTGGTCAAATTCCAAACCCTATTTAAACCCCAAACCAAAATAAACTTTCTCTTTCTCTTCTCCCTTCTCAACCTGACAGGTGAGTGTAGTTCTTTCGTGTCCTCTAGCAGCAGGCAAGTATAAAATAATTTTCCCTAAAAAACCAGCATTACAGGTGGTGTGTGATGCTGTGAAACTGCCACCTGTGCTTTTGGAAAGAACTTTTTAGCGACAGGTTAGAAATCCAATTTGGTTTTTTTTTCCAGTTACATATCTAAATCTATGTTAATCAGCTGAGAGGTTTTTTTAATCAGAAATATTTGGGGTTGTTTTTTTTTCCATACTGTAGATGTCCAAGTCTTCAGTGGCACCAAAGATGTCCTCCCAGGAGGAGATCCTGAGCGACGGGCGGTTCAGCCGCATCGCCAGGGACCCCCGGTTCTGGGAGATGCCCGAAAAGGAACGCAAGGTCAAGATTGACAAGCGGTTCTGGGCCATGTTCCACGACAAGAAGTTCAAGCTGAGGTACACGGTGGATAAAAGGGGTCGCCCTGTTAACTACAGCTCTGCAGAGAACCTCAGGAAGTTTTATGCCTTGTCAGAATCCGACTCGGATCTTTCGGAGAGTGAGAGTAAAGAACTCGCGGTGAAGAAAAAAAAGAAAGGGAAAGGGAAAGGAGAAGCAGATTCTGCTGGTGGCTCAAAAGAGGAAAGCAAAAAAACCCAACAGGAGGTGGACCAAACATGTGAAGCAGTGACTAAACTAAATGACCTTAAAAAAGATGGACAGAAAAGAAAATCTAAGCTCAGCTTGAAAGAGGACTCAGAGAAATCTGCAGTGGGAGTTGATCGCTCTCAGGGAAACAAGGGCCTTTTACCCAAAGGGGAAAAAAAGCAAGGAGATGTGCCAAAGGGAAAATCCATTTCAATTCAAAACAAGGAAAAATCTTCACAAGCAAGTGCTGCTAAGCCAGTCAAAGCTCCCAGGAAGGACCAATCCCTAGAAGGGAAAATAAAAAAATCAGGTTAGTAGTTCAAGCAACAAGGAGAATTCAGCTGTGTTTATTTGATGTTGATGCTTTTGTTTTATCTATAGAAGATGTTTTGCAAGATCAGTTATAAAACAGCTGACTGACTCAGATTCAGTGCTGCTGAAGGATTGGAGTTGGTCAGCTCTGTATAGAATCAGTTCTGATTCTTCAGTAAGGTTGTGAACATGCCTGTCCTTTTCATTGTTGGCACTAAAATTGTTGGTAAAATTTACAACAGCATGTACACTGCTGTATTTCTGAAACTGAACAGCAGATGTATGAACTGTTACCATGAAGGCTTGGTAGCCACAGTCCACATCACAACTTGTGGGCTGAAATTGCAGACATGGCAGCATTGAGCCATTCATTTTAGAGGGGATTAGAAAGAACAAAACTTTATTTATATTGCTTGTGCGTGTGTATAGCCTCCATTATTAAATAGATTTCTACCTGTTGGTTCTGTAATATAAATAAAATAGCAGAATATTTAATTACAGTTGAGATTGATAACACAAGTTTGGACCTAAAGAGTAATTAAATTAGTTGAGACCAGACAAACAAAAGAGGCAGTGCTGATGTTTTGTGTTATTTGCTCCTGCATTGTTAATGCCTTTCAGGAGTCTCTGTAAATACATACAAAAAAGCCCTGAAGTTTTCCTTTTTGTGAGGGGTCATGTGTAACTCTAACATTAAAATGTATCTAATGTTTATCTTTCTGTGCTCAGACACCTGTGAGCAAAGTGTAAAATCTAGGAGCCAGTCAGAGGAAGAAACCTCTGCAAGTGAGGATGCAGAATCAGAAGAGGAGGAATCAGAAGATGGTGGAGAAACAGGCGAGGAAGAGGAGCCAGAAGATGATGGGGAAACAGGTGAAGATGACAGTGATTCAGAAGATGATGAAGAAAGTGATAGTGGGCCTGATCTAGCCAGAGGCATAGGGAACATTGAGACCAGCTCAGAGGATGATGAGGATTTGAACGAGCTGTTTCCAAAGGAGCCAGAGATCGAGCACTCGTGGCGCGAGCTGGATAAAGATGCCCCTCGTGGAGATGAGGTAACAAAGCTTTGCATGTGAAAAGTTGCTGCATGACAAACTCAGAAGTGGTGTGGGTTTATTACAGACCATCATGTATGGAGCAGTTCATGGAGGTATTTTTCATAAAGGTTTTTCAGGTTTTAGTGAGGGAATGGAAGTGATGGTGAAATTGTGTGGCAATGAGAGACTTGCAGTTTTCACTGGTATCTCCCTAAGCACACTTACCTATACCTGTGGAGAAGCTGTCTGCAGGTGAAAGGACAGACAAAATTGAGCCTTTCAGAATTTAAATAATACTGCTTTTGTTCATTACTGTGTTTTTTTCACTTTTCAAATATTTGGTTATTTAATTCAGACTTTAAGAAATTAAGGTATCATGAGACAGTGAAATAGGAATTTACAACTAGCACAAAACCAGTGTGTAAGAAATCACAGTACTCTAGTGCTGCCACAACAATGACAGTGGTTGCTCCTGAGACTATCAATATTTGATGATAACAAAATCCCAAGTGATTATGTTGTTGCTGCAGTTCTAAATCTGTGATTGGTGCAGTCCATTCTGTGGTGCTTCACTCTTTATGTCCTTTTTATGTGCTCTGGTAATTGCTGCTTCTCATCTTTGCTAGTTCAAGTGATAAAAAGTCATGATGACAAAGCAGCTTTTCAGCACAGTTTATTGCTGACTTTGATTTTTACCACTGAGTTCTGCTAGAGAATTGTATATTCCCCACAACAGTCAACAATTAAACCTATGAATGCTCTTTTCTTTCAGATTACCAGTAGATTGGCAGTTTGTAACATGGATTGGGACAGGTTGAAGGCTAAGGATTTGCTGGCTCTGTTTAATTCTTTCACACCCAAAGGAGGAACAGTGTTTTCTGTTAAGGTAAGAAACTCCTGGTTACTCAAAGGAGTACTGGCTTTTACTGTTTAAAAAAAAAGACTACAAAATAAAAAGTAAGACAGTGCTTTGGAGAATCAAAAGAAATACGCATATGTTTAAAGAAAAACTGTGCTGCAATTTAATTTGCTGTAACAGGCATGCATCTGGCAGAGTTAGAGGCCAAAGCCATTGACTTCTCATGTTTATGAGGTTGGCTCTCAGTGCTGGTTTTCTGATATTAATACTGAAGTTCTCAGTTCTAGTAGGAGGAAACTACATTTCCTTGATTAATATTCAGTTTAATATTTAGTGATCTGTATGGCAGGTAACCCAACCTTACTCCTAAGACCCAGCCTCAGACCTTACTAATAAATTGGCTGTATTTTGGCCATTTAAGTTATATTTTTCCATTATTTGTGTCTGCCTCAGCTCTGAGAAATTTTATTCAGATTCTGCTTTCAGAAGAGGGCCACAGTACAATGAACAGAGTCAGGGTTCCTGTTGTTCTTCATCTGCCTCAGAATTCCTAGCAGGCAGTTTGATTATTTTACTGTCTTTTCCATACATTAGGAAAGGTATTAAAAAATCAGGAAGATATTAAAGTTTATGGAATTGATCCCTTCATTGATCTTAAATAAAAACTGTAAAGTGTAAAAGCCTGGAGAGATTTTTTTTTCTTAGCTAGTGTACATAACACTACAGTTAAAAATTTAGTTTTGTGTTCTTGTATCTGTAGATTTATCCTTCAGAGTTTGGAAAAGAGAGATTGAAAGAGGAGGAACAAAAAGGACCTGTGGAACTGTTTGATCTTCCAGAGAATACCACAGAGGATGATGGGTATTAGTTTTAATTTTCTCTTCAAATGAGAGCTATATGTTTAATTCTTAGTGGAAATCCCAATCAACTCCTGTTTCCAGGAGTTCATATGTGGAAGTGTCGTGTGGACACCTTAATTTTTTAGGTTTTTTTCAGAGGTGGTTTTACAACAGGCACTGGTTCATTATCCTGCATTTAATAAATGCATGATGATGAAACTTGAAAAGATTTGCTTATTGATGTGAGTTGAACATTTTATGATGCAGCTCATTGGAATAATCAATGGAACAAACATGTTGGTTGCTTAAAAACCAGCATTTCTCCTCTACAAATTGCCATTTGTGCAGTAAACTCCCTTTAGTGCCCACTGTCAACGTTCTTACCTGTGAATCAACAGGGACCTTGGTCCAAGAATTCCCAGACTGAGATTCCTTGAGTGCCACCAGCACAGCCCTGGCCTGCTTGGCTGAGCTCCTCAGTCCTGCCCTGGCTTCTTCAGGCATGTCTTTTGTGCCTGTTTTAAACTTTCTTTCAAGGTTTTGCTTTGATATTTTCCCAGAATTTCCAGATGTTTGGCAGCCTGACTGGGGCCATATTTGTATAATGCATCCTGCTGGAGTGGCCTGCATTTAGAAAATCTAGAAACTTCTAAAATAAGGGCAGATCCCTTTGAAGACATTCTCTAGTGCATCAGGAGAGTGTAAGGTGGATGTAGAGTGTGTTCTGAGGTCATCCAGGTGCATCCTGGAGTGTTGGATTTGCCACTCAGTGGCCTTGAGAGCATCTGGAATCCAACACACCAAAATTCAGGTATCTCAGAGATACCTCAGTGGTGCCTGTGCCCTTCAGATTCACTGGAGCTCATCCCTGTGACCTTTCAGTGGTCATGTACAGATTTTAATTTTTGATTAATCAATTAATTAATAAGTATAAATAATAATTAATCTAATTATTTATTTAGTATTTAATTATTTAATTAAATTTATTATTAATTATTATTATTTAACAAATAATTATTATAATTGTATAATATTATTATATGTAATATTAACTATATATTAAATATAATGATATATAATATATATAATTACATCCATAACTATATCTAATTATATCTAGTTATTATATTTTATTAATTACATTAATTAATTATATATTATAATTTTCATAGATAAGATATATAACGTAATAGTTATTACGATTAATTATTATTAATGATTATTGTAATAATTAATATATAATTATTATTAGTTAATTAATTTATTGTTTAATAGAACATTAAAAAGTGTCTGAAATAGGCTTTTTTACTTGAAGAAAACTGAGTCCTGATGGAACTTTGTGCTGTTTAACATCTAATCCTACAAGATTAGGAGAGTGGTTGATGGGTGCATGTTTTGAATGAGTTGAATTAGAAGATTTTGTGGATAAAGAGGTGTTAAAGGCAGCTCACCTGCCTGGTCTTTTCTCCACTTTTGCAGGATTTACAGGGAAAAACTGAGGGAATACCAATTTAAGAGACTGAAATATTTCTATGCAGTGGTGGAATGTGATTCTCCTGAAACAGCCAATAAAATTTATGAAGAATGTGATGGGCTGGAATTTGAAAGTAGCTGTTCTTTCATAGACCTGAGGTAAGTCCACTGGTGATATTTTGGCATGTTGGGCCAGGGAGGGTGAATTAAGGGCAGTTTATAATAATTTGGAGTAAACTATATTGACTTCATTCTGTAACCAAAAGGAGATACAAAGATAAATTGGGCATCCAGTGAGTTGTTAGATTTCCCTTTGGCTCTTCTTTCTTCTTTTTGACCATTTTTATTGTAACATGGGAAGTTCAAGAGGATCTCTTCATAGAGAGTCTATTTTCACATAAAAAGTTCTGATTACATCTTCAAGTTTTTTGGTACAATTAAGTAAAGTGATGGGATTCAGAAAATGAATTTTTTTCTTTTTCTCTCCCCAAGGGTCCAGAAGTGGGTCTTTTTTGTGATTCCTTACCACAGGGCAAGATTATTGCTGCTGTTGTCACGAGGCTGCAATAGATGTGTTAGTCCTTGTGAATGAGTTGCTGGATGCTCTGATATTTTAAAAGTCATGTTTGGGGAAGAAAGGATTTTAAATTATGGTTTGGTTTAATTTTAAATTATGGTTAGTATTTCCTTTTATTGCAAAAAACCCCTTTTCATTCTAAGCAGAAAAGTTACTAAATCATAAGTTGTGACAAAAGCCCTGTTTGTCTGCTGGGGACACTCTTGGAAGTCAGTGAAAGTTAAGGAGTTTTTGCTTTGAATCATTTTCTAGAGGAATTCAGTTAATTTGCTTTGAACCATTTTGGAAAAGACATCTTTGCTGAGGAAACATGTAACTTTTCATCATTTTAAACACTTACAATGTTTTACAACAAATACAGCTGTTTGAAATTCTCCAATGGTTTTCCTAATCTGCTTTGTTAAATTTTAATGTTGCATGCTATTTATCAGATTACACTTGCAAAGATTCAAAAAAAGTCACAAGTAATTTCTCATGTAGTATACCAAGGTTTTTGTTGGTTTTTTTTTAATGAAGTTCTTCAATTGTTGCTCATTCAATTGACTTTGGTCTTTTTAATTTTTTTTTCCTTACTAACTGTAATTTTTAAGCTGTACCAGACTTTCCTAAAAGGTTTGGAATTTCTTATTCATCTATTTCCAAATCCTATTTTATTCACTTTTTCCTTTTTAATTTTTAATATTTAACTTTCTGAAAAGATGATTCTTAAAACAAAGAAAACCACCCAAAGAAACCACCCGAGACCCTGTTTCTACCAGACTGAAAATTGAAATATTCCCCAAAGAGGGTGTTGTTATACCCTGAAAACCTGTGGAACAGATCTGCAGAAGCCAAGCAATGAATCTTACATGTGTGGAGCTCTTGTCCATTTCTTTTGTTCCCTTTTCAGGCTTCCCCCTTTTTTATTTTAGCTAATTCTTTCATGCTGATGTGCTCATGAAAGCTTAGACTGTTTATACTATGCAATTTCCCAGTGTATTTGAAGAGTAACATGTTTTATTTGCCTTTCAGATTTATTCCAGATAATGTTACATTTGATGATAAGCCAAAAGATGTCGCCTCAGAAGTGAACATAGCTGCTTATAAGCCAAAGTACTTCACATCTGCTGCTATGGGAACATCAAAGGTATCTTTACAGTGTTTTTGCAATGTTTTTCTTATTTGTTTAGTTTAGCTGTCAGCTCATGAATGATATATGCACTGGGGAAAAGATTCCTGATTATCTCTGCCATTTCAAAATAAAGACATCAAACCTATTAGAGGATTTAAGCATGCCATGGAGCCACAAGTTGCAGCCCTGGTTTGGATTTTAAAGGAGATTGGGCTTCTCTGTTGCAAATTAAATACTGAATTTTGACCTCATTGTATCTCTGTGACAAGCTGCACACGAAATCACTTTTGTTATTTACAGTTAAATGTTTTAATTTGCCTAAAATGGATGTTAGTGTATAAATCAGCAAGAGCTTTTTTGGTAGTAATGCCAGGCTTCAGCAGCTGCTTGTAGCAATTCATTCCTCCTCTGTCCTTCTGACAGCCAAAGTTTCCATCTGGCCATGAAGTGAAGCAGATTGGAGCAGTGATTAGTTGAGAAAGAAGCACTTTGTGCTGGATGATTTTTCAGATCTGTTCCATGTTCTGGTTTAGGGTACAGTTGTGCAAACACTTCCATTGTCTCCCCTGCAATCCCTGTGTGATTCCAGCAGTGCATGGCTGCTGGAAGAGGAAAAGAGAGGAGCTGGTGGCTGCTTCAACACCAGAATCTGCTGCCACAAAGGGAATTTGGCTTACAGAGCTTTTCTCCTGTGGGACCTGCTGTTACTGAACCCATGCATGAGGAGATTTCTTCAGTTCTTGTAGCTCCAACTCATTGCAACTGACTTAATAAAATAAATTATTAAATCTTAATAGAATAAATTATTAAATCTGACTTAGTAGAATAAATCCCAAATTGTTATAGTTAAATTCATGTTACTAAATAGTTATTATAGTGAGTTATTGTAGAGAGCATTGCTAACAGGTTTAGATTGAATGGAAAGTATAAAATAATTTTCCCTAAAAAGACAGTGTTAGTGTTTAGTTTTAGTGTTCCAGCTTCTACAAGTGGCATTCTTCATTTTAAGGTAGATATCACCTGGGATGAGACAGATCATGAGCGAGTGACATCACTCAGCAGAACTTTCAACAAAGAGGAGCTTCTTGACATGGATTTTCAAGCTTATTTGGCTTCATCAAGTGAAGAAGAGGAGGAACAGCAGCAAGGTACTGTGGTATTAAATGTTGAACACAAAGTCATCAGCTGCAGGGTTTTGAATACAAATTATTTAAGGATTTAAATGTCATATGTATAGAAAATGCTTTGAATGTCATCTTTTACAAGGACAATATTATATTTGTTGTGTAATGATTGTATCCCTGGGCAGAATCACTAAATGGTTCAGACTGGGACCTTAAAGACCATCCAACTCCAGCCCCCTGCCCTTGACAGGGACACCTTCCACTGGACTACAGTAGCTGCTTTCTGAATAGCAGCTTACACCTCTGAGTGGAAAATAATTTTCTTGCATTTTATTTCTTCCCCTACTCCATTTTTTCTCTTTTTTCAGGGTATCTCGACATCTCTTTGTCAAGTTTGGCAATATCTGCTTTTAATCTGTTCATTTCTGAGATAAATTATAGGCCCACAGAACTTGAAGTGTTTCCTTTTCAGAGGAAAATCCTAGTTTGAAATGCAAGGTGGATAATGACTAAATAACCAGGAACATCTTTCAAATGCTTTTTGATTCACATACTTGTTAAGAATATAAAGAGAATTTCACCTAACTTTGTAAGGTACATGAGTCTTCTGCATATGGTGCAGCAATGTTTAAATTCCTGATTTAAATTGCTTGTTTTCATTCCAAAATTCATCCTGCTCTTAGTATTGCATGCAGCCTAGATTACAAGGCAAATAAAATTTCATTAAGCCTTAATTAGGTTTTTCAAACAGATGTTAAAATTGATTTATACTGCATTAAAGCAGGTTGCTTCAATCAGAGACGAGCTTGGAGCATGCAAAAAAACATTACAGATTCTTCTGCTTATTGAGATGGGAAATATTGTGGCAGCAAACTCATCAGGGCAGCAGTAATGTCCATTTTTTAATCACCTTGCATGAAAACTCACAAAGTGCACCATGGTGAGCTTTAGTTTCTCTTAGTGAAGTCTGTGAAGGGCAGCAGGGGATGCAGAATAAAACATTTCCATCTTCTCTCATGTACAAGGCTACTTTAGCTGTGATGCTGAAGAAGAGCAGCTGTGATAGGCTGGTGATGAAAGCAAATATTCATGTGAGCAGCACTTCAGGAATTTTAAAGAGTAAAATTCCATGGCTGGGAAGGGAAAAAAAAATAACCTTAAATAATCTTACTGCACTAATAAATTTTAAACCTGGAAATGTCTGGATTCAAATGATGTTTTGAAAAGTGAGTTTCTAATAGAGGAATTATGTTGTCATGTCTTTAAAGTGTTCCTGACATTTTATCCATTCAGTTATGTGATAGAAAGCAGGATTCCATCTGTCAGGGTTCCATCCAGCAGGATGATGTGGTGCTATGAGCAAATGGGACAAATCAGTGTCAGCTGCTTGAATGGAAGTGTAGGAGTCTGATAAGGAGGAAAAAAATGTCCTGGACTTCTATTCATACTTTTCAAACTCATTGAAATGTTTTTTTATAAACAGGATTTTGTTGGCCTGTTCTAATACTGTTTTTCATGGCATTTTTCAACTTAAAATATGTGCATCATGAGTGTTAGTATTGCTTTTCAACAGCAGTTCTGTAACATCCAGGATTTCAGTGACCTGGAATTGTGGTTCATAGCACAAAATTTCTCCTTTACATTGCTTCTGAATTTTCTGTTCCTTGGGTACATTTATCCCAGTTAGGAAGTGTTTGTGGCATTCATCAAATCTAGCCCATAATTGCTATTTTGCCAATGAGGACCAGTGACTGAGTGTATGGCATTGTAAATATGCTTCAAATTAAGCATTATGGGGTTTATGTCAAAGCTTTTAATCTGTTTTCTTTTTAGTCTTTACAAGAGCAACATCTTTTCTGCTGTTCTGCTTTGCACAACACACAAATCCTGATGATAAAATACTTTTATAGGACTTTTTTTACACCACCAGGCTTGGAGGGAAGTGCATGTAGATCCCTGCTCTCCTCAGCAGCAATCTGAGCAGGAAAACCAGTCTCCTGTGGTATAAGACTCCACAAACCTTTTTGTCTTTTGTTTTGTGCTGCTGCCCCCGTGCCAGAGGTGCACAAATGCAGAGAAAAGAAATGCAGTGGTTGGGAGGGAGGAATTTTTGTTTAAATAATGCTGCTAAATCTTATTTTCAATAATTAAGGTTAAATAGAATCAGACTAGTTGTTAAATCTTTTTACAAATCTATTTGGTGCAATAACTCTGCATACATAAATTTAAATGCATATGTAGCATTTTATGAGATAATGGTGCAGCCTTTTTCTCTTAAAAATGAACAGCATCCACATGTGTTTGTATTTGCTAAAGCTATTTCAGAAGGCTCAGAAATGGAGGGTGACAGAAGTAGAACATGCAGTTATTTATTCTTTTCTCTGTAAAGAAGCAGCAAGAGGGTTTAGCAGTTTATGAGTTGGCCAAGCCTGGATGGAATTTCATGGGAATTTCAGAATACAGATACCACACAACCTGATTATTTTCTTTCTGTGAAGCATCAGAAACCTGATACAACTGATGCAGGATACTTTTCCAAAGCATGTTTGCAGGAACTGTTGGGTTTGTGTTGTAATTAAAGGTGCTTGGAAGGCTGCACCTACAAAAGTCACCTGGTTTGCAAAAGGAGGTTTAAAAAATACATCCCTCAATGGTTAGACTACACAGACCTGAAGGAAAATGCAAAAAAACCTAAGAAAATGCCATAATTCAATGTTTACCATTCATTTACTGTTACCTGTCTGCATTCTCTTCTTCCAGTATCTTTTCTCCCTGAAAAATCTTGCAAAAAGCCATCAACTCTGATAGGCTTCGAATAAACTTCCTTTTGTATTCTAAATTTTTCCAGGTTTTTATTATCATTAGAATGAACTAATGGGATTTGCACAACTCCCTGTTCAGGAAATGTTTAGAATGTGGGGAAAATGGGGTTAAACCCCAATGTTTTCTTTGACATTATTTTCTGGCTCAAGATTGACATCAACACATGTGATTTTTCATAGCGTGCTGTAGGGCAGTGCCTTTACCTCAGACTGGATTCCTGAACACTGGAGTGTAAAGCTTTTTAGTTTTAATTCTGTGGGTCTGCCTGCACTGTACATATTTGGGGTTTTATTTTTTATCTATCTGAATTTGAGTAATTACCCTGGATGGAATTGAGACATTTAGGGCAATTTTTATGGTATGGCCACCAGCATCCAAGCCAGTAGCTGAGTTTTCTGCTTTGCCATTATATCACAGAAAGAAAATTCCCTCTCATCTTTAAAAAAATTCATCTTTGCAGCAGACATCTTGTCAGATGTTATATCTGCTACAAGTTTTCTACTGTCTTTAGTTTCTAAGGCTGAGGTTTTTTAAAGAAAGGAATCATCTACTCAGCTATTACAAGATTATCTTCTTAAATTAAGAACAGGATCTCTTCACAACACTGTGATTACAAGAATGTGATTTCAGCTAACTCAGCTGCCAGTCACCAATTTAATATATTGAACCTCTGCATTTGGTTATATTTTGTATTAATGTCATCTTTTAAAAACAAATTGTTGTATTGGAATGTTCCTGACCAGCCTCACAATTTGAACTTTCTTCTTTTAAAATCTTTTAGCACTTCTATTGCTACTTTCTTTGGAAAACAACAAGAATATACTTGTATTTTATACTCTAAATTTCATCAGTTTTTTGCCTTTTTCTCCTTCCCAGGTTGATTGTATTTCTCTTGCAGTGCAGCTGTTAATGCCCCAGAACTTTCTGGTTTGTGTGTTTTGTTCAAAAAGCCTTTGAACAAGCTGTTGGCAGAAAGCATTGCTGCCTTAATATCCATCAGAAAGTGGTTCCTGATGTTGTGCAATACAGCATGATACTTGAAAGCCACTGACAAGGTTATTTGAACTCTGCACAAACTTTGAGAACATGCTCAGCTCACTTTCCTTTCTTGCAGCTGTTGTCAAATGTGCTTTATTTGCTTACAGGATTAGAAGCTCCTACAGTTCTTTTGAAGGCAATGTTAAACATTTAAAAATGTTTAAATATGTTTAAAAATGTTTAAACATTTAAATTTAACATTTAAAACTGTTAGTTTTGACAGAAGAAATACAAGTCCTATCTAAATATGCTTTGCCACTTAAATTTCTCCTAGCAAAACAAGTGCTAAATACAAACTGCTATCCCCTTGCCTATCCAGCTTCTAGGGATCCTCTTTTAGCTTAAGGATTTTTTCACTTCCCATCCAGTGCAGCTTCTTCTTTCTCAGGACACTAGGAAGAAGGAACAACCAAATATCTTCTACTTGTCTTCAAAACAGAGTTGCCTTTTCCTTTCTGGATGAGCAGATACTTCCCTCTTAGATCTCAGCTTCTAAAGAGGAAAGTGGAGAAGCAGCTGCAGCTGACTTGTCCCCAT
Organism: Argya squamiceps; assembly: GCA_037834095.1. NCBI lineage: Eukaryota > Metazoa > Chordata > Aves > Passeriformes > Leiothrichidae > Argya > Argya squamiceps. The sequence continues at coordinate 6,318,780 of JBBMKD010000145.1, read as the reverse complement.
GTGCTGTGCAGGGAATGAGCCCAGCCTGTCTGAACAGAGAGCTTTGGCTGCAGCTTGGGGAAGAAAGGAGGGTTTATGGGCTCTGGAAAACAGGGCAGGCAATTCAGGGGGTTTACAGGGGTGTTGGAAGGTTGTGCAGGGGGAAAATTAGAAGGGTCACAGCCAAACTAGAACTTAACCTGGTTACTGCCATGAAAGACAAAAATTGTCTCTAAATACATTTGCAATAAGAGGAGAGCTAAGGAGGGTCTCCATCCTTTACTGGATGTAGAGGGGAGCACTGTGACAGAGAATGAGGGAAAGACTGCAGCATTTAATGCTTCCTTTGCCTCAATCTTTAACAGTGATGCCACTTCTCTGGGTACCTGAGCTGGGAGACAGGAACAGGGAGCAGAAAGGAGCCCCCTTAATCCAAAGGGAAATGATCAGTGATCTGCTACCCCACTCAGAGACACACAAGTCTGTGGGGCCAGATGGGATCCACCCAAGGGTCCTGAGGGAGCTGGCAGATGTCATACACTCACTTAGACACTTTCCAGCATTTTTCAGCAGTGCTGGATAATCAGGGAGGTCCCAGTTGACTGGAAATTAGCAGATGTAATGCCCATCTACACAAAGGGCTGGTTTTGGAGATTTAAGTTCTACTCTGCTGGAAGGGACTCTAATAATTTTAAAATGAAGTGAAGGATGCTGTGTCCAGTCAGTGATTTCCTTTACTGGACAAATTGTTTTTTGTCTTTTCAGATATTACTTTTATTTCATCTAAATAAGGGAATTCTTAAACTGGCTACTCTGTGGGGTAATAATAGATGAAAATATTTTATCTTCTGGAAATAGTGTGTATGTCTTAGGTTTATTTCCTAAAGATTAACTTCAGTTGCTCACTTTCTTGAGGCTCTCTGTGATAACTTTGCTCTCTCCTCCTAGATGGTGATGAAGCTCATGAAATGGAAGATGACAAACCAAGGAAAAGCCAAAAAGATGATGAAGAGCAAATTGCCAAGTACAGAGAACTTTTGCAGAGCATCCAAGAAAAAGAGAAAAAGCAGGAAGAAAAGGATATAGGAATGGAGATTAAATGGGTTCCAGGTAGGGTTTGGTTTTTTTTCTTTTCCTGCCTTGGCAGATATGCAGTACTGGTCTGCTGACAGGGATATAGTGTAAGGTGCTGAATTTATAGTGGAGAAACAAACCCTTTTTTTCCTCATAAATTGAAATCCAGATTGTTTACAGTGAGGGAAATAGAAGAAATAACATGCCTGAACTCAGTTCCTCAGCTGTAAGTTTCCCTTTATGGATTATTTTTTGCCAGGATTTTTTGTACTTGCTTTTTCAATTATCACTTTATAGACTTTTTCAAGCAGAATTCATGTGTTTGCTATAGAGTCATAAAACATACTTACACTTTTAAAAATGAAAACCAGTATGATTTGGAAACATAGTGTATAATTAGAGGAGAGTGGTTTGGAAATGTTGCTTGTGTAATGCTAAAGATTTGGGGGAGAAAAGAGGGAGAAGTCTGATTTTCCCAGTGCAACTGCTCTGGGAGAAAGCAAGGTACCAGGAATGGTTGGGGGAGCAGTGACATCCAGATTGACATCTGGAAATCAGTGAAAGGTGACTTCACCATCCCAGCAGAACTCATCCAGAGGGCTAAACACCTGTGTCCAGTTCTCTTTTTTCTTCATGATAAAACCCCACTCAGACTGAATGCTTTCCCTGAGGTGTAATGAGCCAGTTTAAGAGCTCACTACATCCATGAAGGGAAAGGTTTGCACTGTGGCATCACCTTGATCCTGGCCCAGAGCTCATTCTGACTGCCTGTACCAGCCCTGGCAAAACTCTTTGCAAACCTAATTTTATTTGCTAAAATAACAGAACTACTCTGCAAAATATCTGGATCTTTTCCACTGGGTTAGAATGTCAGATAGGCAATTGTTCAGAGGGTTAAATGTGCAACTGAAAGAGTAGGGAAGTCTGAGATTCCCTTCTGGGAGCAGCAGGTGTGGGACTGCAGCCTGTGTCAGGACCCAGCCCTGCTCTCTTACTGGATATTGCAACACCAGACACACACCAGAATCCAGGTCCTTCACTGCTGATGGGTTAATCCTGGCTAGGAATGCATATCTAATGATGTGATTTATACAAATATCAGTCTGAGTTCACTCAGGTGACTTCTGCTGGGTTTGAAATATTCTGGTCTGTAGTGGTTCACTGAAATGGACTAAACTGAACAGAACAATTCCATTCCTGTTCCTTCATCAGGCCTGTATTCAAAAGGATACACAGGCATTAAAAACTGTGTGCTTTCAACCATGCTTTTATAATTCAAATAACTTCTGGCATGAATTCTGTCAAAACCATTTTGCAGAAGCATGGATCAAGCAGCCAGGACAATGCTCACTGCCACAGTGTCGTTCCCCTTCTGTCCACAGCGTGTCAGTGCCTGCATTCACAATGTTGCTCACAATTAATCCATTGTATCACTGAGCACTCCAGGCCAAGGAGTTTTCATACATAAGCAGCTTTATTAGACTTCCACAGAGATTTGTTGTTGCCGTCTTTCAGATTGAAGGTTGGAAACCAATCAATTGCTGCTAGGAGTGTGTTTTGTGTTTATATGTTTGTATTTTGGTGTTGTTAAAGCAACCATTTTTTGTGTTGGTTTTGAAAAACACCTTTGGAGGTGTTTTTGTTTATTATACATTTTTGTTTATTATGCATTTTGTTTTGGTTTTTGTTTATTAGGCATTCTGTTTTTCAAAGAATTTTGCAAATTGTATGAAAGAAGTCCTGTAAATTTAAAAAGTTTGAGCAACTTAATGTGGTAACACAATCAGGAATCCAGAGCAAACTATTCATTTCAGGAGGTGGAAAATTGTTTTAAGGGAGACCAAAGGAAAGTCTTTAGCCTTGCTTGCCCTGAAGAGCAGGAAGTTTTTTAAGAGGCTGTCCTTAAGACTGTACCTTGCATGCTAAGAGTAAATTGCATTAACATTTAGTAGCAAAGGAGCATTAACTGCAGTAGAGATGAAATCCAGTTCCCTCATGCATGGGCTCTCTGTTTCTTTGCAGTTGGACTTTAGAAAATTGGATTTGTTTCATACTTTTACCCAGTCCAACCCCTTCCTTACTGCACCTTCTTGTAGGACTCCTAGGACTTTTCCTTTGTCTTTATCTCTGCTTTTGGAGGGATGGTAAAAAAACCCAAACAACCAAAGAAAACCCTACCCATCTTGATAAATCTGACTGATTTTGTCTAAATTTAGCTGGATGTCCATGCACAGGGTCAGGTTTGTTCATACAATTTTAGGTTCAATGTGCATGTGTGCACAATGAATTTTACATGGATAGTTTATAGTATTTGATGTTAAATTAACAACTATGATTTTACAGCATATGTTAACATTTCCTCATTTCTTACCCTGAAAAAGTGAGAGGTTTATTGAAGAGCAGAGGTTCTGGAAATCACAGAAATGCTCACTTGCCTTTGTTAGAGACTGTCTACCTGCACAAGGTCAGCAGTGCCACTTGTGGCTGTTGACCCCTGCAATAAGGTTTTATCCAAAACACAACTCATAAAAGTGAAAATGTGTGTCTTAAGTTTGCTTTTGAGTCAAAATTTCAGCCATTACTGATTTCAGGCAGCATTTGGAGAAGAATTCTGCACACCTGAAGGGGATACTCTTTTAGATATGTTTTTTTACATGGTGGAGCATAGGCAGCACATGCTGAACAGTAGTTTATAGCTCTGCCAGTTTATACACACTTGAGGCTTTGCTTCCTTATGGGAGGGAGGAAAATTACTTGTTATTTTTTCTTGAACAAATAGGCTCTTTTAAATTTCAAAACCATTTATGTTCAGTTGGAGCATTCTGGGCATTCAAAAATAGTTTTTGTTGTAATCTCTGAAGACTCCTTAATTTTTTTCAGAACTAGTTGAAATATTTTTATTATCAAGTTCTGCCTAAATGTGCTTCACTTATTGCAAAATCTTTTTTCCTGCCCAAATGTTTAATACATGGAAGGATTACAACAAATCTAGGAAGTTTTTCAATTGAAAGGCAAATACTTGAATTAATTCAAAATTTTGAGTTTTGGCAGGGTTATTTACACATGGTTATAGAAAGCATACTTTGTCAATGATTCAGTTATTCTTGAATCATAATAGTTTTAAATAAACCACAGTGCCAGCAAAAATAAATTAGATGTAGTTTCAACTCCCTTTGGTCTATTTCTTCTAGGCACAAAATCAGTGTTATATTTAAGCATCCATCTGTTCTCTTAATCATATCTGATTGAAGCAACAACTACTATGAATCCTTATCCAGCTCCCAAAGGTCCTCTTAAAAAGTGAAAAGAGAGAAGACCACAACTGCATTTGTTGATGATATTCAGCCAAGTTTTTTTGGGGAGGTTTTTTGAACTTACAAACTTCTCCTTTGGGAAGAGCAAGATGTAAATATTTAGCCAGGCTTAGAGGAAAAATTCAGATTTGTTTTGCTCAGCAGTCAAATAGAAGTCTGTGGTGTCTGTAAAGTGCACAGTAAAGCCCAACTGTGGGGTTAAAGAGGATGTAGAGCACAGAAATGCTGGTGTGGAATGTTTATCTCCATCTGGGTCATTGCTGAGTGTGTCCCTGCCTGGGGTGGCTCAGTTCCTCACACCTGACAGCTGCTGCCTCTGGTGGGTCCTCACAGCCACTTCTACTGCTCAGCAAAACTTGGTTGACTTAACACATTTTATCTTTTGGGGTGACAAATTCAAATGTGATCAGAGTGTTTCTATTTGCTGTTCCTTTCAGCTCCCTGCAAGCAGGTGTTTCATTTTTCTGATGAGGCATTACAAGGAAGATGAACTCGCTTGTTTAGGTTTCCTGAGAACAGAAATGTATCTTCCTAACCTCTAATAACAGTGACAGGCTGTTAAACTTCCATAAGTTTTCAAAACTGAGTGTTTGGAGAAGTAAAAATTCTGGCCTGCACCCATCCCTTGCTGTCCCACCAGTGTGTTTAGGTTTGCTGTAATATTTACAACACTTTAGATGAAGTATTATTTTGTTACATGCTAATATTGATGACCTTTTTCCTCTCTTTTCTTGCCCACGTTTGTGAAGGTTAAACAAAACTATTGTGATTCATTAAATCTAAAAAAAATACACCAATAAGGGTATATAAATTAGACCTTTCTATGGCCAGCTAATATTTCTACCTAAAGTAGACAATTCCTTTCCCCTTCTGCAATCAAAATCCTTTTTGACCACTTAAATACACTCTTATTCTGGGGAAGTGGTCTGGACAGTAGTTTCTAAGCCGTTCTAATCTGTGGAGAAACTGTAATGCCTTTCATGAGTCTGCCAAATACCACAAGAAAGGGCTGGATTTTCCTCCAAGTTCTTCAGTGCCAGATGGATCAAATGATTCCATTTTCCAGGCAAATAAATCAGAAATATTGTAACTTCCTTTCAGATTTTGGGTCTCTCTTTTGCTGGAGATGGGAATTCTTTTTAATTCTATATTTACTATCTTCAAAGAGAATGTGCAAGGTTGTTACCTGACCAGTAATTTTTTCCATAAAAGTACTACAAAGTAGCCAAAGTTATAGTGGTTCAGTTTCAAGGAAGCTGATGACTCTGCTTTCATGGACTTTGATGATAACTAAATATTTGTTCTTGTTGTATGAGAGTTTCTTAATGGCATGTTTTTAGTGAAGCTATGCAAAACCCTTCCTTTATCATGGCTCTGATTTGTTTGCTGGTTAAGTACCCAGTTTTTGTGGCTGTAAGAGTTTACCACTTACTGTTCATTCTGGCACCTCTCCAGAGCAGTAGAAGGATCCTTTATCTTGTTTTTGCTCCACTCAGTTCCTCCTACGATTCCATGGTTTAATATGATTTTAGATCTTGTCCACACTTTGTCTTTCAGACAAGTTGTAACCAGCTCATCAGCCTTGGAAATCATTTTTGGAGTATCAAAAAGCAGGGATTAGTGTTTGCAGTTTTTCAGAAAAATGTTCTGCCTGCTCCTCTGGGGACAGCTAGAACTGTCCATGAGAGCTGCTCCTTTTCTTCCATCATGATCACTGCTGGCAGTTCCTCCATACTGAGGGGAGCTGGCAGGAATGATGAGGAATGGGGACTTGGCCACTGAGAAATCTGGGAGAAAGGATGGGATCTAGTCTGGGACATCTGCAGAGGTCTGAGCATGATTTCTGAGCAATCAAACTGGAATGAGGGGTGGGAGAGTAGGATGTGCTCAGGGCTGGACTGGGGTGGCAGAAGAGGAAGCTGAAAAGAGAACACTAGCATTAGGACTGGGGAAGAGACAACAAATATCAGGCTTGGAGGGCAAAGCAGAAGGAGGATTCCTACAAACTCCCAGGATAATTCAGTCACTTTGTGGGAGATGATGTTACCTGTAGGATAATAGGACTGATTTGTTCCAGCAATAAAAAAAAAAAGTGTGTAGTGAATGAAGCAAGGAATTGCAGGCAGGAGAGAAATACTTCATTGCCCAGGCTGTTGCCTCCTACCAGGGAAGTGAATTCTGTTTCTTCCACTGAATTGTGCTCCAGTGCATTGCAAGGCAAGTCACTTCATCTCCTTAGATCATGAAATCTTGTTTTTGCAAGTGCCCATCTTGTGAAGAGTGGGCTGAAAGTTTATCAGGCACATCTGAAATCAGTTTTTATCCTCATAACATCCAAGTGCTCTGTGATGCAATGAATTTTAGAAAAGTATTCCTGATGCATATGGAATTTCTTACCAAAATTAGAAGATTTTGATTTTGCTTTTAAATGAAGTGCATATTCTGGGTTTGAGTATTCTACATGTAAAATGGGAATGCTTCAGTTATTTAATGGATTTATTTTTAGGGTGATGTTCTTACATCATTGAATAGTGTAATGATGCAATGTAGTGGTTTGGTTTTGGTTTTGGTGGTGGTTATGACATGTCAGTCCAAAACCTGACCCCTGATAGGTCCCTGTCCTTTCCAAAGAATTCTAAGGTCGTAGCAGAGCAATATTCTGTTAACCAAAAAACCAAACTGTGTTAACCTATAACATGCATATTTTATAGAAAACTTCACTCTGTTCTATTTACAAAAAGCTTAAAGGTTAGGACATACTTGTCTATGCAGATGCAAGTGCTGGGCATAGAAACAGTGGATGGCTGTCCTAAATTATGGAATTCAAGGTAAACCTAATTCACACATCCAAACTCAACTGTCTGGTCCTGTTAGGCCAGAATTATTAAGAGCCAGACATGTTGCACTTGTATGGGGTTTACTTTTCTAGAAGGAAAAATCCAAGTGGTCAGCAGAGATCCTGCAGCATTGTCAGAGTGTTGTTACAGAGGCAAAGCTTCAGAAATTGAGAATCTAAATTAATTCAGAATCTTCACTAATGACAGTGTGGTACATTAAACATAAGGGCTCTGTGTGTGTCTGTTGGATTTATTGTGTTGATGCCTTAAGGTTCAGCTTTTGTGTTTTCAGACTCTGTGCTGCCCAGGGGTGCGGTTCTGAGCCTCACATTAAGTGTCACTCAGCTCTCTTCACAGAGCAGGGAGACAAAACAAATCCTTTCCTGCTGAGGACCAAGGACAACTTTCAGGCCCAGAAGCATAAGCCATGGTGTGGACTAAGAGAGAAAATGAGAAGGATGGGACTTCATAACCTGAAGCTGGAATTGGACAATTAAACCCCAAGATGCAAATGGACCAAAACTTATAAAAATCTAAGACCTCGTGACCATTCAGCCATTTTGTGACCATTCTTAGTCCACCTTGGGTGTAGCCCTGGCCAGGCCCTGTCCTGCCCAAGGTGGATCCTGGAGGCCTTTCAATAAATCCCTACTTTATTCTCCAGCTCTGTCCAGTCTCTGTTTCAGGTCAGCTTTCCCAAGGCATCAGTGTTGCTCATTCTGGCATCTGTAGACTGCACAGTTGAATGTCTGGAGCAGAGACCTTTCTGAGGAGCAGCAGGAGTGTTGGGAATCAGATTCCACATTAGCAAACTCCTCTTCTGACTCTTGTACAGTTTTTACTGAAGGAATGTTTTATTTGGAAAAACACATCCTGTAAAGTGATCTTTATAAAGATGGGGTTTTAAGCAATATTTATGCTGTTTCCACAGACTTGTTGAAGAAAAGCTAGATTGTTTTTTTACAAAGGAGAAAGCAGTTGATTAAAAAAATTCAGATTCATCACATTTTTTCAATTTACTATGGCTTTTTTTTCTAGGTCTCAAAGAAAGTGCTGAAGAAATGGTCAAAAACAGGTTGGAAGGGAAGGATAACCTGACTCCATGGCAAAAATATCTAGAGAAGAAGAAAGAAAAAAGACTTCTTAAGAAGAAGAGAAAGGTAATGTTTATATTGGCCTTTTGAGGGGGAGTTGTTTCTTAATTTGTTGTTAATTTTTTTTTCAGATAAACAAAATAAATTGTCCAGCTGCCAGTGCTGTTTTAAGTTTAGAAAATGCAGTGGTCACTCATGTGGAAGTACTGAGGGTATTTCACCAAACCTACAGAGCAAAAGGATGCTCTGCATACTGCTGACCATACATATGCTTACACAAAACATCTTTTATCTACTTGTGCTGCTGTAAAGATAAATTAGTCATAATAATGACAATTGGCTTTAATTTGCATTTTTAATGCATTAGAAGTGGTCTTTATGCTACTGTGTGCATATCAATTCAAAGTTGTTATGACGATGATCATTGCAGGTTTGGAGATTTTGGGGCTAAAATAATACAGACTTGTTTCCCAAAGCTGTAATAGCAAAGAATTAATAGCTGCAAAGAACTATTCAAATTTCAAATTGCAAGAGGGAAAAAAAAAGGCATGTGGCATGCAGAATCTAGGTTCTCTGAAGTCTTAAATTACTCCTAGTGCAACTCACATTGCTGAATTACACTTCTGAGAGTAAACTCTACACCTTGAGTTACTCTGTGCATGTCAGGTAGTTGTAACTGGCACTTGGTGAGTAACTTCTTGAAGCTGGTGAGTGCTCAAGGTGGAGTAAGCAGCACTGTTCTGCAGCAGAGCAACTTTGTGTAGCATCACATTCTTGTCCAGTTTGATAAATTAAGTCAAGGAGCAAGGTGTATGACACACTACTGCCAATAAAAAAATTATTCTTTTAAATCTAAACTCCAGCTTTTTGAAATTTGCAGCACAGAATGAATTTTCTTACTGAAGTTTGTCCCCAAGCATAGCTTTTGTGGAACATAAAGTAAGGACATAACAGTGCTGATCCTGTGATTTGGTGGAATGCTTGTCTGATGCATCACAGTTTGGGGATCTGCCTGATCAAAATGTGTGAAAGAGGGTTGAAATTCTTGATTTGTCTTTACTATCAATTATTAGTGTGCTCTGGTTTTTTTCTGATGTTCCATGTACATCATTTCAATTTTCACCTTCATAGCTACGAACAGAACATCTCGTTCCAGTGAAACTTAAATAGTAGTTACATGTTGATGGAAATAATGTCTGTGCTTTGTTACAGGCTGCTGCTGAGAGGGAAGAGAGTGAAGATGAGCTTCCACCTGATGTTGATCTCAATGACCCCTATTTTGCTGAAGAATTTGAGAAAACAGGTCAGTCAAGACAGGCAACTTCTGGAGTAAATCTGTCCTTTTGTTAAATAGTGAGTTTTCAAAACAAAGTCAGTCTGGGCTAAACACAGAGACACAATGTTCAGAATTAAATTAAGTAGGTGGGATTTGCCTAAAATTACTGTTCCTGTTAAATTATGGTTATTGTAATAGATGGAATGGTAGGGAATATTCTCTTGGCTTTCACCAGAGACCATTAGTTATCCAGTTTCTGGGGATGGCTGTTAAAAACAAGCTGCTCCCCTAAGTATTCCAGAGGAAAGAACTCCATTGCTTTTGAAGTCTTTTTATATGGGAACAGCCATATATATATGGGTCCCTTTGAAGCTTGGGTCAATTACAAAAACATCAAATGTTTTTGCATCATAAACAAAGTTGTCTTGGAGAGGAAATCACTTTTCTCTTGGTCTGATACATGTTTTTACTGGAGTACTCTTGGCTACTTAAAAACCCCAGTAGTGAAATGCAGCATTTTGGAAAATAACTTGCCCAGTTTAGATTTCTAGGATACCTTTTTTACAAGCTTTTTATTCTGATGTTTAAATTAGCTTTTGCCATGGTAACAGCAAATTTATTTTGAGTGATTTTGCTGAGTAAAATCAATAAAGGTAAGTTTCTGATGTTCCATACTTCTGGGAGCCAGATCCTAAGAGTGGCTCATATTATTGTATATTAAAAGAAGAAAAGTGACATAAAAACAAAAGAAGAAAACAAGCATAAAGATAACAACAGATTTACTAATATTGCCAGTCTGTTGTTTGGTTGGGGGCTTTTTGAGCACAGAAGTGCAGATCCAAGTTCCATTTAAAAAGGGTAAGTTACTTTTAATTTTATATTTGCCAGCACAGGCTTCTGTCCTCAATGTTAAAATGTATCCTAGGATAAAATAAATAACTAAATCCCAAAATCTGGATGATTTTGTGCTTAATAATCTGAGATACAGAACAGGAGAGTCCTGTCCATGTTTTAGAAAGAACTCCCACAGTCCAGTGTCATGCAGTGCTGTTTCCTGCCATGCTCTCTGCATGGCTCGTGTGTAAGTTGAAGTAACTCATTGGAAAGATAACCATTCCCTTCACCAAATAATTTACTTATTCTTTAATAGGAAAATATACCCAGGTACTCTCACATGATGTGTGCTGTTCTCTGTGAAACCTCTGAAAAAATTGTTTCTTCTGCATCATGTGAGAAGTTGTGTCCTAAAGGGGCCTGGCAGAGAATGAGCTTATCTCATTCTTAAACCTTGTCCATAACATGGAGAATAGACTTTAATGTTTGTGGAGTCTTTGAGGATAGTTAAATACACATAAAGGTTAAGAAACTGAAGCCTTTGTCTTCAAGATTGCTGATAATTACTGAGATACAGGAGAAAACCAGAACGTGGTTAGCCCTGGGGAAGTTCTAAGGGGACAGTTCAGTGGCTGGCTGGGAGCCAGTTTAGATTTTAATGGTAATTACACAGCACAACTTTGGCTTTCACCAAGTTTACCCAGAACAGCCTCTGTCTCATACTTGGGGTTGCTTTTAAGCACAACTTATCCAGTGAGGGAAAATGCATTACAATCATCTTTGAACTTGGCTGTAGTTCTGCCAACTTTGTATTTAGGGTGCAGGCAACTTAAATGACCATCATTTTTCACAAGCCTTCCACAATTCCCCTAGAAGATTGAAATTTCACCCTTAAATTGACTGTCAGATTATTTTAGATGATGCTGAAGAAGCATATGGCAGGGTTTATTTGCAGACTCATGTGGACCAGTGCAGAAACTGAGGATGCAGGAGCGCTGGATTCATTTGTTGGCTGTAACATGCATGGGTCTTGTGTAGCTTGGTTTCTGTTAAGCTGAGGCAGTGGAAGGGAAGCAAGAGTGGAAGGAGCTGCTAAACCAGGGGCCTAAAAAAACCTCTGAGTGCTGTGAAAGGAAAAGTGGAATTTATGGGAAGTCTGCTGAAGCATATGTTCCTCAGGTATGTCTTTGTTCCTGATAAGCAGGCAGTGATTCCTGCACTTGGGAGAGGCAAGGCAGAACAAATTCTTTGTGCCTGCTGTGCCCAAAAGCTGTCTGGGTGGGGTTCATGGTAGCACTTGCTTTGCACACTTTTCATGTGACTTTTTAATAGTACCACAGGCTAAAATGTCAGATGGTGCAGGTACATGAGCCTTGAGGATGCATTCTAGGAGCTTGACTCTAGTTTCATATTGTCAAGAAAAAACAAAAGTCACTTTGATTTTATTTGATTTTTCACTGATGCCCATACTGCTTCAAAAAGCCTTGGGAGATTTGGGTTTGGCTTGGCCAGTTTCACTGTTACTGCATCAGCTTCTGTGGGGTCTTAGAAAAGGGAGACAGAATGACTCTTGTAGCCTAAACTGTTGAAAAATTAATAGCTGAATAGTGTTAATTGCTTATCAACATGAGAGCGAGGTCCTGCTTTTGGAGATCACTGAACAGTTTCAGAACATGTTAAACATAGTTTCTGTTGAACCTTTGAGGAATTCTTCACCCATTATTGTAACTCCTGTTAGTTCCAAACCATTAGATGCCCTCTTGTGATCTAATTTATGATGTTTGTAGGAATTGATGGCTTTTTAAAGCCAGAAAGGAGCAGAAGGAGTGCAAGGACCTAAGAGCTTAACAAAATCAGAGTATAGTTGTAGAGCCTGTGTTTGAAAGATAAAGTAGATGAAAATATTAATTTATTGTGTGTCTTTACAAGGTTTTTGAGACTGACTCAAGTTTCTAAGGCAGAGGTCTTGTGAGAGGAGTTTTTGATTTGGGGTCAGTTTCTCTTCCTGAAATCTCAAAGTTATGATAAGTTTTTACTGTCAGCTGGAAAGTTGCTGATGCACTAAGTTAATGTTGCAAACAAAATTCTTGAGCTGAGAAAGAGTCAAATGGCAGCTTGAGTGGGGGTGACAGCAGAAACTGGACACTTTTTATAAAGCTGCTGGCAACTACCAATTAGTTCTGCTTCACACTGAAACATCTTCTGCTGTAGGTGGGACAAATCTGGTTAAAAGCTGGCAGTGGGGATGAAGTGCTAGGGAAAATCTGAGGGTTTGCAATCAGTTGTCCATAAGTGTGCAACAAGTGTGTGTGGTGGGGCCAGCAGAATGTATGTGGGAATAAGGAATCTGGCAGGAGTGTGTTAGAAATACAGAAAATGATGCAGTTGTGAATTTTCAAGCAGAGCCATTTTCAGTATGACACAAATCTTTGAGTCCCAAGGGTGATTTTAGGTCCCAAGCTGGTTTTATGAGCATAGTGTCAAAGTAAGAAATAAAATGTTTACCAATTTATTTATTTTCATGGAAAAGAGCTCAGTTTGATACCAACTCCTTGTTCAGCCCCATCTGCAGCCACAGAAATCTCTGAAGGCATAAGGATCACTTCTGTGATTCCCCACAGAGTGAAAGAGGAGGGAAGGTGACTTGAACGACTTTCCCTTGGGAAATACGTGGAAAGAAAAGAAATTTACTGTTCTAACTTCTCATATAATTGTCTCCAATGGTTTCTCTGTGCTCCTTTTCTGTAGTTTAGCCACTGAAAGATAGAAAAGATTCCATAGTTGCTGAAGTTCTACAGAAGACATTTATTTCTCCCTTCTACACATTGACTTAAATTGTGTAGTTTAGGTAGCAATATCATATCTGAATCTGATTTTCCTGCACATTTTCTGGAACTAAATCAATTGTTTAGTTTTTGACCTGATGTCACTGTGCATCAGGATAGTTTATTTTTTCATGGTGGTGGTTTGTTTCTTCTGGAAATCCATTTCCAGTTTGGAATCCATGTAGAAATAGTCAAGGGAATAGTCCAGGCAGAAGAAAAGCCTTCCTCAAGAAATACATCCTCTTCCAGAGTATCCTTATTGATACAACCTGACATGTGTCTGGCATGTCTGTATTTCCAGTCTGAGTACAAACCTGTCTGAACAAAATGAAGCCAAATATCTTCCTTCAGAGTGCCCCCAGTGGACTGCAGTAAATTGCCTGGGAATGTCATTCCCAGCTCAAAGGTTAGGGTGTGTGGTTCAGGTCAGGAAACCTTCTGCTTTCCCTGCTTTTTCTTGATCAAGATCTACAGGCATTCCAAAGAGAATAATTTGATTTAGTAGGATTTATAAACAGGTCTGTTTTCATTAGGAGTTAGGTTTGACTGATGTCTGATGCTGTTACTGTTCATTATGTCTGTCTAATCAGCACTGTGTATCTCAGTGCTGAGGGAGCAGGGGAGCTTCCTCAGAAAAATATTCAGCCTGAGCTGAGTCAATCATCTTTTAATTTCCACTGGAAAACACCCTGGGAGTGCTGTGATGTCAAGGGTTTTGTGCACTATTGTGATACTCCTCTCTACTGCTCTATGAAAAATACAGTAAAACCATGCTTGTGACTTATGCATTTGAATGTTGCTGCCTCCTTAAACTGAACAACTATTCACTGGATTTTTATTGCTTTAAGTCTTGGTTTTTCTTAAATTCACAGTCTTTTTCCTGTACATTTAAATACTGACTGCAAGAAAATGAGATGTACTAAGAAATTTTAGCTATAGGTGAATTATGCCCTCATGCATAAGCTTGGATAAATGTGTTCATGCCCTGTGTTTGCACTCAGGTGTAAAGAAGAAGCCAGAATCAGTAGAGAGTACCTCAGAGGATGAAGATGAAGTTGAAAAACAGAAGGTAAAGTGATGTAAAAATGTTGCATTGCATGAGTTCTGCAAGTATTTGGTATGTGTTTGTGAGTTTTATTCTATGGCAGTAGAATAAAACTCTACAATTTTAATAGTGAGAGTTTTTGGAACAAAAACTACCAAGAAGTTGTTTTTGTGTTGGGCAGTGCCAAGTTGGTTTGGTTTTTTTTTTTAATATCAGTATTGTATGAAACATTTGTGAGTTTAAACCTTGTCCTGTATATTTTTGTCCTTGAAGATTGAGTTATCTGCTATTTTGTGTTTTCTTTTCAGTCCTTCTCAGAACAAGTTAACTAAAGAAATTACTTAAATCCAGATATGTTAGTTTTTATTTTGCTATATGAATATCAGAATTAAATTGTGTCCATTAGTTATTTCTAAACTGTGATGTACATTTTTCAGATAGATTGTTACTGTGTTTGAAAATTGAATGTGGGTATTTGCATTTATTTTAGATTTAATAAGAAGGAAATCAATTTGTACTAATACTACACCTCAAAATGTTAAAATAATGTTTTTATGAATGAAATAATGCTGCCCTGATTACTCTATTTCAACTTATTTAAATAAATGTAGACTCACACAGGCTTTGTTAATGAGATGCTGAATTTTTTCATGGAAAACTTCCATTGTGTAAATGGACTTTCTTATTTTGTAACAGGCTGAAATGGCCCTACTGATGATGGATGATGAGGATGACACCAGAAAACATTTTAATTACAAAAAGATTGTAGAACAACAGAATTTGAGCAAGAAGAAAAAGAAACTTCTTATGAAAAAGAAAGAATTACTAGAAGATGACTTCCAGGTAATTGTGTACTCCCTGACTTTGTGACTGGAGCAATTCCAGGAATCTCATGATCTGTGATTTCTGAAGCAGCTGTGTTTTATTTGGCTTAAAAGCTTTCCTGTCATGGGAAAAGTTTACCTAAAATCAATGCTTCTTTTCTCCCATCAGGTAAACGTTGCTGATACAAGATTCCAAGCCATGTTCACTTCTCCCCTGTTTAATTTGGATCCTTCAGATCCAAATTTCAAGAAGACAAAGGCAGTAGAAAAGATCCTGGAAGAGAAAGCTCGCCGAAGAGAAGAAAAGGAGCAAGATCTTAAGGAGGCAAACAAGGGCCTGGAGAACAAGAGGGCAAAGAAAGGAGAGGTTGCCAAGAAAGCCATAGATCCAGCCCTATCCATGCTAATAAAGTCTGTCAAAAATAAAACCCAAGAGTTTCAGGCACGGAAAAAGCAGAAAATCAAATAACTGAACTTTGTTGTTACTAAGACTTCACTTTAATCCCAGCCCTTCCAACTGGAGACATCTGTTAAAGTTCCTGCAGCCTGGTCCAATTCCTGTCCACCTAAAATGTCCTGAAAAGTCATTTAACTATGTTGGACAATTTTGAAGTGTTCAGAGTAAGAATTGCTCTTTTCTTTTGCCACAACAAATACTGTTTTGCACATATGTAAGGAAATGATGGGTTTGGGGTGGTTTTTTATCATGTCATCTTTTAAAAATCATAGAAGTGCTGAAGATGGCTACAAAAATCATAATTATGGGTTTATTTATAAATAATAAAACCAGTTCTTTGAATAAACAGAGGTTTATTGCTGAGACTAAGTGTTTTTTTAATTTTTAATTTCACAGAAGTGTGTAAAACATACCTGTCTTGATAAAGAAGGTAATAATATAACAAATGGAAGGAATTTTGTATACAAATTTTTTTAGATTTTTAAAAGATTGCATAAATGCTTCATGAATTTCTCCTTTAAATACTTGAAGGTAATAGAATTAATTAGTGAGAATATTGCCATTTAGAAGTGTTTCTTTAACATACTTTGGAAATAAATGGTTTTTAATTGGCCCAAAAGAATTTTGGGCACTAGCTGTGGTTTTTTCTTTCACGCCTAAATGAAATTACATCAAAACAAACTTTTTGCTATTGTTACTACATTTCCATGAATATGATACTTATACAAAGTCTTCCAGCACTGCAAGTGTTAAAAAAAAAGGGATGGGGAGGGGGGAAAGGAAAAAATCGAAGGGAGATGTAGATGATGGAATTTTAGAAACCATCTTGTTTGGCCATGTTAGTGATAGTGGTGATGAAGGTATCAAAGGTGCAGGGAGAACACAGTAAGTAGAAAATTATCCCTCTTCCCTGGAGTGTGGCCACTGATTTGTCTTAAGGTTTGGTGTGGCTTGGGGTATTGGGATTTTTTTTAATGTTTGCTGTATCAGGTCTAATGGAAAACAACATGGCATTACAAGAAAGACTGAAAACTTCAGAAACCAGGAGCTGAAAGGGAATTTTCTGTTTTAAAGACAAAATTTTTAATTTCTACGATGTTCTACTAATCTAAACAAAGACTTCTGTGAAAACAGAGGTTGAAGCTACAGATAATCAAAGCCAGTGTTTAAATCAAGTAAATTTATCTCAGTATGTAAAGGAGATAAAAGAGCTAGATTAGCACATGGGAGGCTGTAGAGTGACCAAAACAGTCAAAGGTATTAAGGAACATAATATACAAATACAGGTGGAGATGGATTTTAAGAGTTCTTTGCAATGATGTGCCTGTGGAATACTTGGAAACCTTGAGTATTTTAAATGTAATTATTCTTTATAAACATTTGAACATCTTCAGAGTTACTTTGTTTTAATACTGGGCCCATAGAGAGTCTCCCATAACTTTGTTTAGTAATTTGTGTGGAAAACAACTTTGTTGGGAAATGAAAGGCAGCAACAACCTGCACTGGCTCTTGAACCCTCTAACCCTGCTGGGTTCTACTGAACACTTGTGTGTTATTGGTGCTTTTATACCTGGAAGTTGACATGTGGAATTGGTGGATCTCTGCTCCTGCAGATTGCCCAGATTTGCTGAGTGATTCACTGGTACAAAACTCTCCACCAGAACTTCTGTACTCTTGCAATGCCTCTATCCTCGACAAGAACTTTGCTGGAGGAGTCATTTGAAATACCTGGTTATAAAATTAAAAAGTCACAAATTGTGAGGACTTCCTATTGAAATTAGATGGTATAAATTGTGTCTTCACGTGGATGTATGCTGGCTACTTTCTCCTGTTAGGAAGCCTGGCCTCTACTTGGATGTCATAGCAAGACAAAATGCATGGAAAGATGAAGGCAGACCTCACAGTGACTTTAATTATTGATTGAAATAATTATTTTGTTGTATGGTAACGTATTCCTGTAAATGCTCAATGTGTGATTGTTTTATGTAATCAGATGCTTTTGTTGTTGGTTTTGCTCTCAGGTTACTGAGTACTGTGGGGGCATCTTAGTTGGGAAGAACTGGAGAATTTCAGGATCTGTCCTAGCATGCATCTTAGATGGGAATTATTTTGTTTGTTTATAAAATAATTAGCTCTAAAACCTCTTTTGTCCCTTTAAAAAAAGTTTTAATTGCCAATTAGTAAGTCAAATCCCATCATCTGATCTCCATGATTCCAGATCAATGTGAACAAAATCTGACATGCTTTCTGTGTCTCCAGCAGAAGCGCATCTTGAAAATCTGCTAAGAATCTAGAATTCTCTGCAATCCATATCCCTTGGCATAAACAAATGATGGGTTTGACCATCTTGTTCTTTTAAACATGAAAATAGGATCTAGAAGTTCCAACCTCTCTACTTTAAAATATTATTTTGCTTTTCATTTTCACTAACCCACAAAAGTGAAGGCAATGAAGTAAAATAACACATTAAAAACCAGGACTGTTAAAAGTGAGACAAATAATTTTTCTAGCAACTTACAGAGGTCTGTTATAAAGTAATTTGTCTCCAAATTGGCAGCCAGCAAAGCCCATACTAAATGTGAGCCAGGCCTTTAAAGCTCTAATATTACAAGTAGAAATCACAAGAGGGTTTAATTTATTTCAAAACTCAGATCAGACAACAAGAGATGAGGAGCCATGCATGTTTTCAATCATTCCTTCTGTCTCAAAATTAAATTAATTATTTCCAATTAATAGCAAGTTGGCTTTTTGTTATTTTCGTATTTTGATAGTATCCAAAAACAACAGCAAGTCGTGCCATCACATACTTTTTTAGCAAACAAAGCAAACAACCAAAATATTGTGGGTTTTCTAAAGAAGGTCTTAGAAAATTATGTTATATATAATCTATATTTAAAAATACTAGAGTAATTTTTTTCTTTGCATTTGTCTTAAAGCATGTTAAATATCTTAGTCAAGTTTTGTAGCTGTAATAAGAAAAACAATATTGGTACTTCTGATGGCACAGTAATTTTATTAATTCCTAGAATACTTTAAAGAACTGTAACTTTCTTAGTGTAAAAATAGACCTTTTCATCTAGAGGACTGTGTTACTGCATTCCTGTAAGAAGCAAGACAAAGTGGCAGAAAGGTCTGTTCTGAAGTTTCCTGTCCTTAACATACAGCATTATAAATGGGAGTATTTTTGTCTGGGTTCTGGACCCAGTCTAGATGAATGTCACCTCAGGTCATTACTACTTTCTATCCCTCTCATCACTAACGTATGAGTAATCCCTACTCAGGACTGTTCCAGCTCTGTACTTCAGCCATGCAATGCTGTTGAGTTTTAAACAACATTGCTTGTAGCCCCCAGTGAGCCCACTGGCAAACCTTGCTCCTCTCCCATCCCCACAGACACCCAATCCCACGGCTGCTTGCCACAATTCCATGGGCAAATGCTCCTGGACTGCATCCCATGAGCTCCTTGGCTCTGCACAAACCCCTTGGCTTTGCATTGAAATCCTGCCCAGTGCACTTAGACCTTCCTCCTTTTGTATTTCTGGGACAAGGAAGGAGGGAAAGGACAGCTGAGGCAGATGGGCTTTGTAGTGACTTCTGACAGTGGGATCAAGGATTGGCATTATGTGAACAGGAAAACAGTGCAGTCAGCAACGTGTGTGCCTGAACCACTGCTCAAAGGGGCTGGCAGGTTGTCCATGAAGAATGCAGAAGTTAACAGAACTGGTTACCAAAAGGACTGGGAGTAGCAAAGGAATGGTTTAGGGTGGCTGTGATTGCTACAGGTGATTTAGACCTGAAATCAATTCTGTGGAATTTGAAACACTCAGGCATAAGCTGCTTCCCTTCCTCATTGCCCTGTCTGCTTTTCCCCTTGGGTTAATGCCTGGGCACTCAAAGAGAGAGTAGGTACATGAGCTGGCCCAAGAATGGATGCCTTGGGCTTTGGGGGATTTAGGGACAGGTTGGTCCTTCTCCTCAGCAGAAGTAATGACTGAGGAGAGTCAGCAGGGAGAGACCCTCAGTAGATGTGCAGTGATGAGCAATGCCTCTGGTGTTGGCAAAGAGTTTGAGGGTGTCCTTGCAGCTGGAGGGGGGAAAGAAGGTCTGCAATTCTTGCACCAAACAGAAGATAGACTTTTTTTTAAACATATTTCTTGTTGGGTGAATTTTAGAGCTCCCTATGTGGAAACTAAATACAAGTGCCTAGTGACCAAAACCATGTTAAGAGAGAAAATCAAGCAGAGTAAATTTGAAATAAGCTCTGGCATTTGTTGCAATTACCTGAACAGATGCTTTTCTTTAAGTTCTAATCTGATACGAAAATCCCATGTTAAGGGAAGCAGTCTTCATTATTCTATATTTTGGTGTCCAAGTGCTCAACTTTGCAAAATAACTGTTGTGTCATCAGGGTATTAATTTCCATTTATTTTAATGAAATAAAAGCCACAACCTTTATGCTCCACAGAAGCTCAGCTGTCTCATGGATGGATGGTCACCTCAATACAGAAGAGGAGACTGGGCACTTCAGTGAACAGCCCAAATGTTAGCAGGGAACAATTCTGTGTTTTGTATGCCCTCTGCAGAGGAGGAGAAATGCTTCATGGGGTGGTGGCCATACAGCTACTGCAACACTCGTGTAGTAAAATCAAAACAGGTGTAGCAGAGCACACTTAAAAGAAATACGAATCTATCCTTTAAGTTATCTGCTTTTCTTAAGAGGCCCAAAATTCACCTTTGATAGCAAAGGAAGTTGCCTTGGTAAACAAAGATGATTTTGTCACAGAATAACTGCTTTGTTAATCTGTGAGTTACATTTTTTGAAAGACAGAAGGTACAAAATACAGAAAAAGGGTAACAGTAATGAATTTAGTGGTGTATTAAAAAGTAGTTTAAAAATGCAAATTCTGTCCTAAGATAAACCAGCATTGATTTTTGATCTTAACTTCACCAAAATGTGAATTTGCTGATAGAGCTCATGAGCTTGTCTGAGGGATGAGAACAGATATTTTTCCCCTCATTTTGCATCTTGAAGATCAGAACTTCCCCAGGAGGAGAATGATTCTGCTAATTATTCTTAAATTATAGTGAACTTAGGAATCTTGAAGTCTCTCTGTTGCAATGGGATCAGTATCACAGAATCTGAAGAGCAGGATTAATGTAATTCACAGTAATGCTGTGAAGACAGCATTACTGAAATCGTATCATACCCTGAGTGCAATAAACCAGCTCTGGTCTGGACTAAATCATTGGCCATGGAGAGCTGCAGAGAGCAACCATGCAGGTCAAAATCCATAACAATAATGAGATGATCTAACCTGTGGAGAAAGCCTAGAGTAATTCCTAGTTCAGAAATTACTTAGTTGCCAACTTGACCTGTTCTGCCAAAATAAGTATTTTTAAATTGTCATATTTAAACCTGCACCATACTTTGTGGGCATGAAGAAAAATGTTCTTTGATTCTGAAAACCACTTTTCTGCAAGTCTTGGCTTCCTGATTTCCTGTAGCTGTCACTGGGAGATGAGTGTCCTACCTACTGCAGTGGCCACTATGTACCCTGTACACATTTAACTCACTTTTCAAGGAATAAAAAAACAAAACCATGCAGGGATTTACTACTTGTGGTTATTTTGGCAACAAGTGATGAGCACATTTTTGAAGCTGCATTTCTCAAAAGTCCCGTGTCTTATGATTTGGCCCCCCTGCAAAGCTGGCTGACAGAGTGCAGTCACACCGAGTCGGAGCTTTCGGAGCCGCGGTGGAACGAGCGTTGGAAATGATCGCGTGTGGGTGTTGAGCAGCGGGGAGTGTGTGGAATGCTAAATAGACAGGTCCAGGATGCTAGAGTATTTCCTTCATCTGAAGGAGCTCATTATCTGGAAAAAACATTATTTTACTGGCTGGAAGTCAAAGAAGGGGCCTCTTCACATGGAGAGGAAGCAACAAGCGTGCCTGGAGAAGAGTGCAGGCTCTTTTTTACGCTACCTGCCAGGATCAGCCAGTCTTTGAGGGGAATTGATGATGTGGTGTTTGAGTGGATTGATTCCAGCCTTCAATTGCTATTCTCCTCTTGCATGCCATCGTCCAGATAACAGTTCCTGTTTGTATTTACTGATGCATTCAGCTTCTTTTTCTGTTGACTGCAGAAGTGAGTTGCAAAGCTCCTAAATGAAACTGGAATTGTTCATATAGGGTTGTATTTCTATGTACTTGCCTTTTTTGCTTTGTTTTTTTTTGTTTTTTTTTTTTTCTCTTTTTGTCATGGCAACTTTCCAGACAAATCATTAAAGCATTAAAGTTGTCTTTAATTCTTTTAGGGTGTCCTCTCACCTGGGTTAGAAGGGATAGAAAGGGAATGTGATTCTTCTCCTCTTCTGCTGCCCCTTCCCAGCACCTTTATCCTTAATAGGTGTCCGAAAGCACTGAAACCTCCCAGACCAAAGGTCCAGGTATTTCTTGCCTGGAACATCTTCTGTGAAACCTCACTGAAGTCTGAGAACTTCAGTAGCCACTTTTACCCAGAAATAAATTAAAGGAGCAGATAAGCTCTTTATCATATTAGGAAGTAAAACCAGTAGAGTATGCTTCAAAAGACAAAGTGCAAGAAGAAAACTTAAATAATCAAGAAGAAACAGAAAAAAACCCAAAAAACCCCACAGGCTTTAAACCACAGCTGGAATCTTTGTAAAAGGAATAAAGAAAACCTTTCACTTCCAACCTGGATGCTGAGGAACAATTTACAGAATAAGGTCACCTTTTTATTGGAGTAGCAACACAAATCTACAGAAGAGTAAGGACCAGAAAATAGGAAAAAAACCCAAGAAATATTTGGCCAGTTTGAAAACTGTCACCAGCAGCAGAGGACAAGTTAATTAAAGGCATCAAAAAACAAGTGAAAACAGACATTTGGATTTGAAATTCAGTTCTGGCAAATGGTATAGGACCAAACATTGGCAAAGCTTTAGCTTCTCTCCTAAAGAGCAAAGGGCTCTGTGACATTGTCTACCAGTATGACAGCTCTACCTTTCTAATCTGAACCTATTGCCAGCTTTAAGGAGATTTGACAGTCAGGTCAAGTCAAAATATGTGTAGCTGAGAGTCAGACACCTGTGCTGCCCCTTTCTTAGCCACAGACATAACAGCTGGGCACAGAAAGGGAAAATGGGAGGCAGAGGGTGCATAGGACCTTACACAGAACAAAGAGGTGAATGCACAAGGTCACATCAATGTTGCCTTGGTGGTGGCCAATGCTGCCCATCGAAGAAGGGCTGCAGCCACAAGGCAAATGCATTGCAACACAAGGAGGATATTCCACAACATCCTCCTTTCCCCTCAAATCAGCCTGTCCTAGCTCAAATGTACCTATTGCCATCCAAGAAGCAAAAAATGTACTTTGAGGAATCTTCTTGTTTCACTTCAGCACTGTCAAGAATTATAAGTGCTTCAAATAAAGCAAAAGAAAAAAAATATTTCAACAAAGCAACTCACAACTGGGATTTGGTCCTCAGGTTAAAATCTGTGAAAGGTGGCCAAAGATTTCCTGAGGGTTTGTGGATTGCATGTTATTTCCTTGTAGTTTTGTCCAACAGAATAGGAAGCACCTGGTAATGGGGGAAGACAAAAGCTGCTCTCCAAAAGCCACATAGTTTTGTGTGCCAAAAACTGGTGTTGAAAAAGACTTGCATTTGTTCCTGACATATTTTGCATTGTTAAAAAAATGTGAGGCTGGTCTTTGAAAAAAGAAGTCAATAATACAAAAGTGGAAGCACATTTTTATTGGGAAAAAAGCCATAGAAATGGTTTCTGTGACTATTAGGCAGGCCAGGAAGGAGCCTTCTGAATTCCTGGGGGAGATCCTATGTAGGACAACTAGGATGTGGTGGAGATGGAATAAAATCTGGGGGTGAAAAAGTTAGTTTCCAGATGTCCCTATGCACAGCAGGGGGGGTTGAACTAGATGTTCTTTAAAGGCTCCATCCAACCCAAACCATTCTATGGTTCTACGATTCTTTGTTTGGTTCTTGCCAGTTCGGTGCAAGTTCCTGCTAATTAATACTCAATATAACCAGTGTTCACCACAAACACCAAATGGTGCTTCTCTTGATGACGGCTAGAAGTGTAACCAATTTTTTACTAGTTATTATTTGCTATGAAATGTGTTTTGGCTAGGGAATGAAATTGGTGTTTATTAGGAAGTCCTGTAGTAAGTGTGAAAAACGAAGTTCACTTTTTAGAATTTTTAGAAAATCTTTATAGAATTTTTAGAAAAGTTTAATAAGTGATAAAGGAACAATATCCAATGCTGGGCCAAAGAACACACCCTTAAAATAATGTCCTCTATATACTGTTACATTACTGGGGGTACATACATATTTATGAGTTTATACATTATTCAAACATTTTTGTGAGTTTTTAATGTTTTAAGGACTTTTTTGTTTGGTTGTAACCTTTAACTTGTCTGCATAACATTTTGTAGATTAAGTCAGTATTTTTTATTTCTTCTTGTGGTTCTATCTTGTTGTTTCACACTCCCTGATAAAATTCTTCTCTAGTGCTCTGGTTTTTTGTCACTGTTATCACTTGGAGAGGCCAGTTTGCAGATGTGAGAAACAACACAATTGTTTTACACTATTTTCTGAGTTGGTTACATCAAAACATTTTAACCTTGCATAGTCTCCATTTTTATATTTTGCCAAGGCTTATGATATCTATTTATTACGCTATCATTTATATATACAGGTTATATGGTGCATACATAAACGGATAGATTTTTTTATACTAGCGAGCAGATAAAAGGAATTACAGATTGTACCATATCAAAATACTTGTGATCAATGACAACACGCAAAAGCTGATACATAAATGCGAAAGCCAGTATTATATGGCCATTTGTAACAGAAAGCGCTGCAGAAACATAATTTGTCAAAATTCCCTTTAAAAACTGAAGTCTGGCGGGCGAACCCCCGAGGGCACGGCCCGCTGAGGGCCCTGAGGGCAGCGCCACCAGGCGGCCGCGCGCAGCCGCTCGCGGTGACGTCATGGGCCGCTCCGGGTGACGTCACGGGCCGGGCGGCGGGAGGAGGGAGCGGTCTGAGGGCTCCTCGGTCCGCCCGCGCCGGGGATCGCTGTGGGAAATGAACCCGCCGGGGAACGAGCACGGACATGGCAGCGCCGGGCCCTGCCCGCCCCTGCGGTCCGTTCGCTCCACGGCCGCTCCCTGCCGGGCTTCGGGCCCTGCGGGGTTCCCCGTGCGGGAAGAGGCTGAGTGGCTCCTGCTGCCTCGGCGTGATGACCCTCGCGTGTGTTTGTCTTTCTCCCGGCGCCTGCTCAGGATTCAGAGTTACTTTTGCAGTGCAGTCAGGGCTTTGGGCACCTTCCATGAGACCAGGTTGCTCAGAGCTCCATCCAACCTGGCCTTGAACGCTTCCAGGGATGGGGCATCCACAACTTCTCTGGGCAACCTGTGCCATGCCGCAGCACCCTCACAGCTCGGAACGTTTTCCTAATGTCTAATCTGAACCTACTCTCTGTCAGTTTGAAGCCATTCCCCCTTGTCCTGTGTACTACATGCTCTAGTGAACAGTCCTTCTCCATCTTTCTCGTAAGCTTTCTTCATGTACTGGAAGGCCACAGTTGAGGTCGCCCCTGAGCCTTCTCTTCTCCAGGCTGAATAATCCCAAATCTCTCAGTTTTTCCTCAAGGAAAGCTGCTCCATCCTTCTAATCATCTTGGTGGCTTCTTCTGGCCTCACTCCTACAGCTCCATGTCCTTCCTGTGCTGGGACCCCAGATCTGGACACAGCACTGCAGGTGGGGTCCCACCAGAGGGGCAGAATCCCCCCCTCACCTGCTGCCCACAGGGCTTTGGATGAAGCCCGGAACAGGGTTGGTCTCTGGGCTGCCAGAGCACATTGACACATCATGTCCAGCCTCTCATACAGCAGCACCTCCAAATCCTTAAATCATTTTTGTTCATGTTCTTCAGATGTCACGTTACTGTGTATTCCTCCACTACTCTTTCATTAGGTCTACAGATGTAGAACAGCAAACTGTATGACAGGGAGGGTCAAGATCAGGATTGATGAAAGTATGACTGCCAGGAAGAAGAACTGATAGATACTAGGAGAAGTTTGAAAGTGAAAGGATTGGTCCAATGTGATCTTACGAAGTGGAAGCAGCAGTTTCTAAATGAAATGTAAATGGACATGAATAATATTTTGAGATGGAAGTGGTTTGACCAAATTAACCTGATGAGGAGGAAGTGTTATGAAATTATTGAGATAAGTCAACCATATGTAGAAATAAATATATCCTGAGACCCAAATGTATGCAAAAGCCTAATTAGGATTCTCAGTCTGGAGTTACGTTCCTAGTTAATGTTTAAATGACATCTCTATCTTCATTTTCAAATGCAATGGCAGAGTGAGACAGAGCAGCCACACACTCAGACCCTCTGGCCTGGATCTTTGACGTTCCCAGCCTCTGGCTGCCCGGCAACAGCCTTGTGACATCGCAGCCGATGCCACCACCTCGCCCACAGCCCGTGGGCACAGCTCCGGTCAGGGACCGCAGCTCCTCCCTCGGGCAGCTCCGCCATGCTCCGCCCGGGGCTCTCCCTGCTCCTGGGGCTCTGCGTGGCCTCGCTGCTCCCCAGCAC
>JBBMKD010000145.1:6255600-6290504 GCA_037834095.1 Argya squamiceps | reverse complement strand
CACGGGCCGCGTGACGTCACGGCCGTGGGAGCAGCGCGCGGGGCTCGGGATGGAGGCGGGGGAGCCCTGAGGGGCTCGGGGATCTGCCCAGGCCTCACCCTCGCCTGTGTTTGTGCTTCTCCCGGCGCCTGTTCAGGAACCGAAGTTACTTTTGCAGTGCGGTCAGGGCACTCATTGGCTGCTTCGGTCAAATCGTTTTGGTTCCTGTTCTCCAGCAGGCACGCTGGTGTGTGTTCTGCCACCTTTTCTGCCGCTGTACAGAGGGAGAGCAGGGGATGTGGGGTCAGGAGAGGTGGAAGTGTGACAGCCAGGAGGGAGAACTGATAAATCCTAGAAGAGTCTCGAAAGGGAAAAGTTGGGTCCAGTGGGAGCTTAACAAGCGGAAGCAGCAGGTTTG
Source organism: Argya squamiceps (assembly GCA_037834095.1). Classification (NCBI taxonomy): domain Eukaryota; kingdom Metazoa; phylum Chordata; class Aves; order Passeriformes; family Leiothrichidae; genus Argya; species Argya squamiceps. The sequence continues at coordinate 6,290,107 of JBBMKD010000145.1, read as the reverse complement.
TGAATGAAATGTGAAAGGACTTGAACAGTTTGAGGTGGGAGGGGTTTGAGAATGTTAAGTTGGTGTGAAGGAAGTGTTAGAAGCGGAAGCGAACGAGAGAGGTTGCCTCTATGTTCTCTGCAGAAATAAACACATCCTTAGAGCCAGCTGCAAGGGCCTAATTAGGATTTTCAGGCTGCAGTTACAATGTTAGTAAGTCTTTAAGTGACATCTCCATCTTAGTTTTCAAAAGCCATTTTATCATCATGATTGCTTTCCCTACCACCACACTATTTCTTCCATTCCTGGGAGAGTTTAAATTCCTTGCTTGCTCCTCTGTCTCTTTACTGAAGTCTGTGCTGTGCCTTTGTTGCAGGAGTGACTTTCTGTGGAGTGTAACAGGATGCAGCAAAGAGGAACAATGCTTGCTGAAGCTTTCTTTAATATTATTGGTAAAGAGAAAGTAAATGCAGTGATGAATACTTGAATTTTAGCACTGAAGCTTTTTCAAGTGACCATTACAATTGGATGTAATCCATGAACAGTCTTTCTCTCTGTAGAGCCTGTGTATTGTAGTGGCCTTTCATTTTGTATCAGGACAAATATAATTATGACAAGAATTTAATATTTAATTTTTATAAGTAAATTTATAAATGTATGACAGTTACTAGGTATGTTTAGCATATATCATCATAAGAAGAAATGATGGTAAATAAATAACTTCCTCCAGAGCTGTGCTGATTCTTCTTATGAAAAGAATAGTTAAATAGTGGGTTTGTTCTGTGGCAGTGCTGAATCTTGCCAAACATCATTTGCATAGTTTGGGCCATTTAAATGGAGTGGTATTTAATTGCTGGAGTGAGCCATGTAGCATTTGCAAAGTCAGTGGTTTAAGCCTTGTGCATTAAATATCTCGTTTTTTCACTTCTGTTCACCTGCCAGTGTTCTTGGGTTACAAAGTCCTTTTTGAGATGGTAGGAGTGATAGATTATGCTGGAGTATAGAAGTGTAGGGTCTGAGAATGGTTTGGATTGGAAGAGAGCTTAAAATTCATCTGGTTCTTAATATATAAACTCTCCTAATGTATTACAGAGGTTTTCTGCATTTCTGCATTAACACTGTGCTTTTCACTTCCTTAAGCAATTACATGTGTGGAATGTCACTGTTTCTATTTTACCTGCTGAACTAGACAAATGTTTTTGTGTCAGGATTAATATGTACTAAGCTGTGGATAAGGGCAGCAGTAAACACAGAGAGTTTGTTTGGCAACTGCTGATAAGTACATCATTCTGTATTGTTACTTTTTGTTTCATGTACCAGACAGTACTGCCAATATTTCCATTAGCTTTCTATAAACATTATTTTCCTTAAGGGTAACCATCAAAACTGGTATAATTACTAAATTATTTGAGCTTGACTTAAGCAAGTTGTAGTTCACTGGTAATCATGGTAGCTCTGCTTACCCAGACAAACATTATTTGACTGTTTTAGGCTTACTTGGTTTTGTTTTAGAAATACTTTATCATTAAAAAAAGGTAATTTATTTTTATCTTTTCCTGCTGCAAGTTAGTGGGGAATTATAAGGAGATGGGATGAAACAGTATAGAAGAGTAGGAGTTCAATATAGGATCTTAAACAGGTATTCCCTGCAAAAGAAAGGAAGAGTTGTGGTGTTTTAAAGAGTTACTCATGTGCTAGGTAGATGTGATGGGTGGAGAAATTAGTTGTAGTGTTGGAAAACAGGACACCATTGAAAACAAAACTTGTACTAACAGTTCCTTCCAATGTCTGGCACGATCATTATGTTCAAGTTATGTTGTAGTGAAAAGGCTGCTCTCAGCTTTTGCAACATGAACTTTGGTTATTTTAGGTCTCATTAATGCTGTTGGTTACGGGAGAGGCAGAAATCAGAAGCTGCTTTGGAGAGGTGTGTTCCCCTGGGTTCAAACCTCTCTCCCAAAAGTTCTTCCTGAGGTTATTTGTGTGAAATCCATCTCTTGAAATCATTGTCTAACATGTACATCTGATCTGGTTTTAGGATGATTTCTCTCCAGAGTTTATTTTTGAATGGAAGTGTGCTCCTTCCCAGTAGAAGATGGTGATCCCAATGTCTGATCATGGAGAAGGGGCTCAGTTCAGGAGAAGTGTTACCTTCCAAATCATCTCAGGTCACAGCTGTCAAAGTGGTCCTCAAAGAGCCCGAAACAAAGCAGACCCAAAGAGGGAAACGAGTGGGATTTGTGCTTGTCCATGCAGGTAAGATGTGGAAGCAGAACAGCTGCAGTGGAAATAATGCTTCTTTTGATATCAAACTAGATACCAACAAAAAATTTATAGTGGCTTTGGGCTACTAGTGGGCAAGTGAAGGGACTTTAGCTCTGTGGGCAAGTGAAGGGACTTTAGCTCTGTGGGCAAGTGAAGGGACTTTAGCTCTGTGGGCAAGTCTCAGAATGGGGAGTTTGATTGGAAGTTGCACTGGAAACTCTTAATCAACATGTGGCTGTTTGGGTGTTCTGGATGGTGTTTTTGTTCTCCCTGACAAAGAAAAGCCCTAAATTTAAATGGCTGTAAAATGTCATGTTCTGCAGTTGTCTGCTAAGCTTGGCAAACCTACAAATGAGGGAGGTGTTTAATCTGTTTCTTTATCTATGGAAGGATCAAATGCAGTTGTTTCATTACTGGTGGTTTCTTGTCTAGCTTGTCCATAAGGACAGTCCAGCTAAACCTTCTGAAATCTCCTTGGGCTGTTTGTTGCAGAACTCTTGTTACCCTTTGGACATTTTTCTTCCAAGTCTGTTTTTTTGATCTTGTTCATGTTTAAGTGAGTTACTCTTTATTCTTTCCACTCTACTCAGATCTGATACAAAAATTCAGTGTTTTGTGTGTCTGGCCCATAAATTCTTCTCTCATAGGTTCTTTATTAAATACTTTATTGAATTATGAATCACAAAGTTAATAATGCCTCTGTCTGGGTGTATATTTGTTTTGAGCATCTGTGTGAGTACATGAGGTGAAATAAAGGAAAGTGGCCTGGTCACACCTAAAATATTTGAAAAACCAACATGTTACTTGCTTTATAAAATCATTAAGGTTGAAAAAACAACCCCAAACCTCAAATAATTTATTCTGAGTTGATGTTTGATGACCCTGGTGTTCTATTTTAAGAGCAAATTGCTCAATATAGTGTCCTTTACTGGGTCACTTTGGTATTGGTGTTAAAGCTTATTTTATTAGAGTTTCTCAAAACTAATATTTCTAAAGGTGAGCAAAGGGCAACTGAGATAAATACAAGCACATCTTTAGGTGCAAAACCTGGTAAAACAGAAGTAGATTTTAAGTATAAGTGTGCCACTCTTGTTTTTCTGATGCTGCATTTGGTTGAATGGTGGCATTGATAAATTTTTCAGGTATGGAAGTTGTGGCAGTGGCTTCAAAATAGAGCAGAGTGGTTCAATACAGTGGGATAGGTATAAAGACTGAAAATAGGAAAAGGTGAAAAATGTGATCTTCATTTCAAGGAGCTCCTTGTTCTAAGTCAGGAGTAACAAGCCCTAAAAATGTAGCATAAACACGAGAAAATGAACAAAATTGTAATTGTGGTAAAAAAAATCAGAGTTTGACGTAAAACTGAGGGTTTTGCCAGATAATGGACAGTAAAGAAAAAAGCTGTGCTGGAAATCCTCCAAGAATGGGTGAAACTGGAATCTCTTGGAACATTTTAATAGGAAGAGATTGATGCTGGTATTTATACCTGCATGCTGCTGGATATATGATCTGTATCCTGTATTTTCCTGAGTGTGTTTGATTCTGTGTTGGAATGCATGAAGTTGTCAATCATTGGCAGAAAAAGGAAATGCCAGAATAAGGAATGCTGTATCTGCCTGTGCCTTAAACCTGGCTGTGAGCTCCAGGCTGTGGTTTGCCAGGTGCTATAACACATTTTCCTTTTGCTTCAATTGCAGGTGCAGGTTATCATTCTGAATCCAAAGCTAAAGAGTACAAGCATGTGTGCAAAAGAGCCTGCCAGAAGGTAAGTGTCACCAGCCCCACAGTCCTGTACTGGATCCACAAGAAGTGTCTGGAGTTAGCTGCTCAGGCTGTGTGTGTTTACAGAGGAAAATGAGGGAAAACAGAGGAATTAACATGATACAGAGACAGAACAGTGCGTGGCTGTGAGATGCAGCAGCATTCTCCTCAGTGCTGGGAGACACCAGACACCAAAGGAGCAGTGGGAGAGCAGGAGGAGGTCACAGGTCCTACAAGGAGTATTCCTACAGCTTCCTGCACCTCTCCAAGGTTTCTGCAGCTAAATATGGTGTCTGTATTTTGATTTCTTCCATGCCCACTCTTTGGAGTTTATTTAAACTCTAGCATCTAAGTTGCTAGAGGGGTTTCTAGAATTATTTTCTTCTTGATAGCTCTTACCCTCTTAATAGGAAGGGGGGTAAAAACAGGAAAAACAAAACCAAAAATATCAAAGCTGGAAAGGGAGAAATGGCAGATGTTAATTTCCATTGAAATTAGTATGTTTTCATGTCTTCCAAGAACTTTGCTTTGGAACTGGCAAGTCATGTCTTTTAAGTGTTGAATGAGTAGCTGGAAGACCTCTCTAAAATTTTTGATGTCTTTTGCTTTCTCCAGGGAGAAGGAGCTTGGGAGCTTGGCAGGATATTTAGAAGAGTTTCAGAGTTGGTCTCTGATAATTAGCACTTTGTGTTACAGTTTGTTGCTCAATCCTAATACCAATCTAATTTTGTAATGAGAGGCCTCACAAATCATCCAGACGTAACACTGGCTGTATTAGCCTTGGTGAAAGTCATTTTCCAGCTAGTTATGTGAGATCTGCTGTTGAATTCAAGTCCAGTTTGAGATTGTGTAGCTACTCTTGATCTGAGTAGCCAACATCAATAACTTCTGTGAAGAACAAACAATTTCAGGTTTGTCTTGCAGCCAGAGTTGTTTTCTGGGGTTCCCTGAGAAAGCTTGGCTGTATGGTCTTGTTCAGTGTGGATCTAATAAATACCATCAGGCTCTACAAGTTCATTGTTGTGTGTGGATATAATTTGAAGGTAACATTATCTTACTTGATTCGTGTTTGTTTTTAGATGAACTTGTGAAATTCTCTTCAATTTTATGGTAATTGCTGTATGTGGTACTAGAAATTTTTGTTGAGTCTTGGAAGGAAAAGTTGAAACTTTGTTGGCTGAAACATTTGGTGTTTGAGGACATCAAGTATAAGAAGTTATTTTAATGTAAATTTGACTGTGCAGAAATCTGCTGCTAAATGCTGTGTCACAATGTCATAGTAGTGAAATCATACCTTCAGGTCTGCCCTCACATGGTTCATACTGACTTTTTTCCAGTGCCCCTTGTTCTTACACCCTCTTACATTTTAAACTAATTTGTTGAAGATTTTATTTGATACAGGACTAGGAAAATGTAGGCCTCAGTCCCAGAATAATAGAATTTCCTTATCATCAGCTAAAACTTCTGTTTTACAGGCAATTGAAAAGCTACAGGCTGGTGCTCTTGCAACAGATGCAGTGACTGCAGCACTTATAGAATTAGAGGTATGAACTTCTGACTAGTAGTAAATATGTCACTTGGGTAAATCCTGCCAGACCTTTCTCTAGGGGGGTGTTAAATGGGAAATCTCAGTGGAGTTTTGGTTTTGTGCTATACTGATTTTATCTCTTGCTTTTCCACTGTATTTTGGTATAAATGTGTTTAAATACTTAATAAAAATGCAAACTGAATGGAAGTTTTCTAGTTGGTGCAGTTTGGATGTTATCTTAGGGATGCCTTATCAGATACTCTTTACCCTTTAGGGATAAATGCAGTGATTAAAGACTTACTGAACACTTTGTAATGAACTTTATTTCTGACTTGCTGAGCCACAGACAGATTGTTCTGGCTCTGCTTCTTAGAGAAGGGAAAAATATCCTACTGGTTCTGATTATTATGACAAAATCTGTGCAGAGGAATAGGGCAAGTGACACTTTTATTTCAAAACAGTACTTGTTAATTAAGATAGAACATCTTGACAAGCAGCTGCTGGTGAGGTTTTTGGAAAAGTCTCTTTGGAGTGATGAGATGTTTTATAGCAGCTGCTCTCAGTGAAGGTCCCCATGAAATAATGTAGAAGTGAGTAAAGCTAAACATTTCTGGGAGGTAAATGAGGCAGTTTGGTCACTGTCCCAGATCCACTAATCCCTCATGACAGTAATGATGGAAACAGGTATTCTTCTCCTCCTGTAAGCACTAACTGCTTCTTCCTCTCCAACTTTATTAGTAAAAACAAAAAAGGAAGGCAAGGTAAGTGTTGTGCTGTAAAAATAATTTCCTGCACTTGGAATTTCTGGTAGTATTCCAAGAGGATTAGCAGTGGATTTGCTTCCCCAGATGTTGGGGAAGTGTTCATTAATGTCCTGGCTGGGGTTGGTGTAAGGCAGGCAGTGAGTGCAGCCTGCAGGATGTGTTACACACCCTGACTGGGAGCCAGGGCTTCAGTCACACTCTTGGCAAGTGCCTTGGCTGCCAGCACTGCTGTGGGTCTCTCTGAGCTGCTCAATTGTGCTTTCATGTGTTATCTTACACATCAGGGCACAGCTCAGACAGCAGTGGGTGCCTCTAATGGGATTATTTACAGTGCACTTCCCTCAGCTCACTGAGGCTGCTCTCCCTCCATGAGGCTGCTTTCTGTGGCAGCTCCCTCCTCAGTGGGAAACAAAAATAAAAATCTACTTTGGGTTGTGATTTTTATCGTGTTCCTGAGCTGCAGAGGAAAACATATTTTGAGAAGCTTAACCCAACAGTTAGAGATCTCTTTGCAGCTGTGTCTGGGGTAAATATTTTGTGTTTTTGTTATCCCCAAGAGACTTTACTTTAATAGATTTAAATACTCTGAAGTAACTTCTGTAGAAGAAGTTACAGCTTTGAGGTGAAATGAAAAAGTTTTTTCCAGTTACTCCAATTAGAAACCTTTTTCTCCTTATCTGTCTTGCTAGTACTGTGCTGATGCCTGCCATCATTCCACTTTCTGGTTCTGCAGTTGTCTTGGGTACTGTTTTTATGTGTTCTGTTGCACAAAACTTTTTTTTGGTCCCTTTTCCCTGTTTTTAAGATAAAATGTCATTTTGTTCTGGTTGTACTGCAGTCATTAATGTAATTTTTTGCTTTCCTTTATTCATTAAGTGATTTATATAATCTCTTAATTGAAGGTTCTGTCTGTTACTGGAATTGGGAGTACTGGCTTTGGCATTTGGGCTTTTTGTAGATTTAAGTAGTTATTTATGCAGTTACACTGAGGAAAGGTCAGATTTGTACCTAAACCAGAAAATGGTGTGGTTTGCAGTGGCAGCTTTTTGGATCTGCTATGAGAAACCAAGTGTTGGACTGTCAGCTTCCAAAATATGGAAAGGTTTGTATCTACTCATACTTTGTTCTGAACACCTCCTCCAGACACCTCTGTCATTTCTGGAGCTGCACCTTCTGGTTTAGTGCTGGTGGTTTTTCTGTTGCTCTGTGGAAAACAAACTGCACGTGGCAAGTCAATAAAGCAATCAGAATGGTTTTTTCTCATTAATTGCAAGATTTTATGAGTAAAGATATAGGTTTGTGTTGGCAGTCTCTCTAGTGAGCTGTCACTCCCTTTTGTTTATGCTTTAGCATAAACATAATCTGTTTGAGCATTTGAAGTTGGCAAATACATAACAAAAATCTGTGTGAAACTGTTTGTTTTCTTGTCTCCCTGTAACACAAATGAAGATGTAGAACAACAAAAGATTGTATTGAATGATAACAGATTTCCTTGTAAAGTACACTGACTGTAACTTCTTGATATTTTGGTTTCTGTAAGGACACATTGCTGTGAGTTTGTCTGAAATATTTAATCACTTTACAGCTCTCTCAGACTTTTAATGCTGTATTCCAAACACTTGTAGTCTTTGCAAGGCACAAATACCTCTGTGGAAATCTGACAAAAGATGAATATTTTTCCTCAGTTCCACTCAATTGCAGAACTCCTGTTACACAGGATTGCAGCTCATCCAAAAGGCTTCACTTCAAGGACTTGTTGAGGCACAAGAGTTGCTCTTGATCTTTTATGAGCAAGTATGTTTGTGGTATGCTTGTCTGTGTTTTATTTTTTCAAGCTCTAAGTGCAGAAATAACAGCCTTTCTTTGCTGGACTGCAGCTGAGTGAAATGGTGTTCTGTGAATAGGATAATAATGCTAAGAGTTAACTGGAGGGGAAGATGGATTTCTTTTGCAAAGGAACAAGACTGACACAGAATGTTGTTAAAACAACTGTGCTGGTCTTCATAAGCATCAGCTCTATTTGATAAGGTCATTGAGGCAGGTGTATTTTCTGGTTTGAGAACTCTGGCATTGCAGAGAAACAAATGCATGTGTTACCTCTGTCAGCCTTTGGTGATAAAATGGTCTGGCCAAGGTATTTCATGAGACCATTATTTACTCTGTTAACTCCTTCAGAGTCATCATTGCAGTACTGTTAATTTTTGCACTCTTGCTCTCAGCCACCATATGATGCCTGGATTTTTCTTGAAACACAATGAAATTATTAAACAGGGGTTTTTTTTGTGGAGGGGAGGAGACCCCATACAACCCACTTAAAATGTGCTGTTTTCAGCAAAACCACATGTTGATTTGCATTTATGTCTGGCTGTGAGAAGATTATCCAATTTCAAGCTTTTCTTTGACTGTAGAGCACTTAATGAAGTCTGCTGATCAGGAACATACAGTGCTTGTAAAGAATGATGAAGATTTCAAATTGTTTCTAAGTTTAGTGTAATCCTTTATTAATATGTGTGTAGATTACTTGTTTCTTTATCTGACTTTAGTAGAACATTCTTTCTGAACATGATTTAAATTGGGAGTTAATATGATTGATGGGGAAGCAGATGTCACATTTTGGGTTCCAGTCTCCTTGCTGCTGAAATTGCTCAGTTTATTTTGCTTCTTGTTATTGTGGATCAATGCAAAGAATGATTTGAACTTGTTATACTCAGTGTAACAAGTAACACACAGAAACACTCAGTGTGTGTTTCTGTGGTTGTCAGGGAAGTGTTCCAGTGGAAGAACCTCTTTCTTGATGATTTTTTCTTCTTTTTTTTTATTATTTTCCTAGTAATTAAGACTTTTGAATATACAGCCTTGGTCCCAAGGATTTCTCTTTCAACACATCCTTGTTGTGTTAAGGCAGCCACCATAGATGAACTTCTAATGGGTAATGAACTGGAAGTTGTTAATTCCAGTTAAAAGCAGTACTATGATATTTTGCTGCAGAGTGACTGACAGTAATTTATGATAATAGTGTTGTCTAAAAACATTTTTGCTCATGCAATTGAAAGGGATGTGACTCATCCTTGCAAACTATTGATTGTCATGAGATTCTCACAGAAAAATAACTTTTAAAATTACAGTATGTGGAAAGAAGTGCCTGGAGACTTTGAATTTGTTTTAGAAATCACAACTAAGCCATGGCCAAAACTTCATCAAAGATGGATGGAATGTTCTTTCATGTTCATTGAAAACTGAGCATTTTAACTCTTTGCCTGGATGTATTACAGAGCTGAGTAAGATCTTCAGGTACTCCAACTCTGACCACGGCTAGAAATTTCAGGATGCCTGTATTTGCTGCCAGAACATTTATAAATACATTTTGAAGTAAAAAGGATTCTAAAAATAAAAATCAGACCCTCAGAAACTTGGGAGTTTTTGCAAGATGGGTAACTTGGGAAAACGAAAGTCTTATTTCAGGTCTTAAAGTGTTTCTCACCTTCTTTGCTACAGGTTTACATGGTAAGTTAGAGATACTTTGTGGAATAATTGCCAGAAAGTCTAGTATTTTTCAGATAATTGAAGAGTTACATTTTATTAAAATACTTTGAATAACCGTTTGTTTGTCTTTTCTCTCTTCTTTCTTGCTGTTCTATGGTAGCAAGGTTTGCTGTTAACATGCAAAGCTCAGGCTTGGTTTGCTTCCTTGTCTTTTTCATTTTCCTTAAAAACACAAAGGCTGATTGCTGCTTGTGGTTTCAAATAAAAGTATCTTCCTGAAGATACCTTCTTCTCTTTTCCTGTCCTCCCTGTTCCTAGACACATGCTTTGGTGGGGTTCTTCCCCATTTTATGGTAGCCAGGTCTTGCATTGCTGCATTTTTCTGTCTGAGGATATAAAGAGACTTTCACTTAGGTCAGTTTGTTTCTTCTCTCTTTGAAGGCATTCATGCTTCTGGTTAAATGTTTCTGCATTCCTTGAAAGTTTTGAATTTTCATTTCAAAATACACCTTAATGTTCATATGTTACATTCCTCCACTTGCATATCAGACTCTTGAAATCTTTTGGTCAGACTTTGCAGAGATTCATGTTTTCAAAAAGAGATTTGTGTCTTTATCTATCCATAGAAGTAGATGTGAATGTTGTTTCCATTTGATTAATAAAGGTTTTCCCTTACCTCGTTTCAAAGGCTTTTATCTCACCTCAGAGACAGTGAAAAATTCCATGGGTTCACACCCAGTTTCTCTAAAGCTGTTTTCAGATTGTCTTTCAGATGTGTGAAGTTAAACCATCTTCCTCTTAGGAGTTCTGAGACTATTTCTTAATTGAATGCTGTCTGATTCTAAAAATAAGTGAAACTCCACAGAAATATTGAACAGATGCTTGGAATTTGGTCTTGATTTCTTTTTACTGGGAAGTAACTCACATTATTACTGGTAAGATTCCTTCTGAGTCTTCATGTGAGAGTTATCCCACCAAAGAGACATCTGCAATTTGGTGTGGAGTTCTTATTTATCAAAAAATTCTGTAGTATTCTGATAAATATTCTGTAGGGAGAAATAAGTGATGTTCCCTTTGTCTTTAGATCCTCTGAGTGAATTATCTCTTGGTGGATCCTTGAGGTTGTGCCAGTGAAGGTGCTGTGCCAAAGCATGTAGCACATACAGATCCTTAGAGATAAAGTGAGCTCTGTATCCTGTATTTTTCCCTGCCCTCTTTTGATTATCACCTTTACCAGATGGTAGAGACCTTTGTGCCTTGAGTGCAGAGGGATTTTGAACAGTGTTAGCAGGACTTCTTTCCTGGTGGGTCCTTCTCACTCCCTTTCTTTGGCCATGACACCTACTCTTGAGGTAATGGCTGTCTCTGCTTTGTGGCAGTGACAAATCTGTGGGGCACAACATTTTCCCTCTTTGAGGAAAAATCTTTTGATTTTGAGTCTTTTCTTTTGAGTGTAATGCACTGAGTGAATGTGTTTGGAAGAGAACATCAGAGATTTGTCTCCAGACTCACAGGTCTCTGCACTCTGATTACCCAAGGGCAGAGCACTTGGACAGCACTAGGAGCAAGCAGTGTTCATCCTAAGCATTCCTGGGTTTGTTGAAACCTTCCACTGTTTGCTTTCAGTTTGTTCCACCACTTCTCTGCTCCATTTTTTTCTAGACCTCACTGACTTAATTTTCTTCATATTTGTAGAGCCTGGGGAGCAATGAAGCCAGTTTAGCCAGCAGCCACTCTGAATCTTCTGCCTTTTCAAGGCCATAATCTGTTTCTAAACACATTTTCCCCCATCCAGCCCCTTTCTACAGAAAATTATTTGTGCACTCTAAACTGTAAATGTTTCATTCTCCTCAAATCTTTTCAAATTTACTCATTTGCTGTGAGGTGTAGCTGTCAAAATGAACAACAGAATGAATATACACAGTGAATTGGAAGAAGTGTTGTTGTGTGGAATAGAATAGGATAGAATGAAATAGGATAAAATCTTGTGCTGCTTCAGAAGTAAAAAGCAAAGAATGAAGGCCAGTTTCATGATTATGTATTAGTCAGGGATCTTGTATTCATGATTCTTCACAAAGATAGTGTTTTGGTGACTCAAATACTGAGAACTCTTTACATGTCTCTCTAAATTTGAGTCAACATCTCACAGAACAGATTTTGAGTTTACTCACTGCTTGCTCATTTGAAAGTTAATAAAAGCTAACTGACATCAGATTTATTTTTCATTTCTTTGTGCTCACCTCTCTTTTATTTCTTTAAATTCATTGCAAATTAGTGTGTTCAAAACCCATCCAGCTCATTTTAAATGTAAGACAGAACTTTGAGCTGTTTCCAGTAATTTGTTTCCTGATTCAGCTTTTATTACTCATCAGTGAAATGAGATGTCATACTTGTACAGTTTGTCTGGTCTAGACAAACATTTTTCTTTGTCACATCAGGTTGTGACACTGTTGGAATTTAAAGACAGGAAGCTCTGAAAGCATGCAGCATCTCTCTGAAATTGGATTCTCTCTCTTTGTCCTGTATTCCTTGCATCTAGAAGAGGGGATTGTATTGAGCTGGCAGTGAGACTGCTGAACTGTGCTACTTTGAAATTTTCTGGTTTTGAAGTCATGGGGATGCTCTGATGAAATGGAAGGATAAAAATGGGATTTAGTTCTAGCATGCAGAACTTACTCTTTGACAACCTTGGGTTTAGTTAAAAGCCACAGGAGGTGTTAACAAAAAAGGAGTTAGGTTTATGATGTTGTTAAAATGTTGTTCCATAATTTCTATGACATAAATACTGGTTTTTAGTCAAGAAGCTTCCAGACCACAGTCCTTGTGCTAGTGGTTGAATAGCAGTTTTACAAAGTGAATTGTTAGTGTTGCCAGTTCTTCATTTCTGCATGTGGAGCTGCAGTCATGGGCTTAGAATGTTCACAAAAAGGACAGGTCTGTTCTGCTGTGGTGTCATACTTAGGAGTTTCAAAGGTAGACTGGTCTGTGCAATGATCATAAGATGTTATTTAAATGTTACTTGATGGGTTAAGGACCAAGGGAAGTGTGTACTTTGGGGGAGGGAGAGATTTTTCACTCATATGATATATATTTTACAATTACATATTAAAAGGCCTTTGCTTGCATAGAAATGATCATCTTAAATTGTTGGGTGATTGGTTTTTATATTGTGCATGACTACATTTGAGATATATCACACCCTACAGATGTGAAAGCTGTTCATTGTAGTAATTTAAATGCTCTGTTCCAATTGCCCTTGGCACTGGGAGATGAAACTACTAAAATAAGAAAAAGCTCTGCACCAATATCAGTGTCATCAGATCAGTTTTACAGAGGTTTTGCTCTAGTCTGTTATGGATGTGGCCTGATAGTGTTTCATTCTTATTTTTAGGATTCTCCTTTCACAAATGCAGGATTGGGATCTAACCTAAACCTTCTGGGTGAGATAGAATGTGATGCCAGCATAATGGATGGAAAGTCATTGAATTTTGGAGCAGTTGGAGCCCTGAGTGGTATGTTAATTATATATTACAAGGCTAACTACTGATTTAAGTGCAAAGATCAATTTTGGGGTTTTTTGCTACTGTTTTGAAGGGGTTCACATTGTAAATTCTGCTGTGTTTAAATAAATTCTACTCTTTTAAAAAAGGGGAGGCATTCCTGCTCCCTGAAATGCTGGTTTGTGTAAATTTCTGTGTGTAACATGTCTTATTAGTTCACTGATAATCTTTTGATGTAGCACAGTTGTGTGATACCACACAGTGTTCACAGTGGGACTCAGTTTGCTCAGATGAATTTGAGGAGCAGTAATTTCATAAATTCAGTTGTTAAAAAATATTACAAGTATTTAAATTAAGCTTTTTATTTGTTTTTGTGCTCAGGCATTTATTTCCATATGGGATTTATTAAGCATGAAAATTAGTGTGTTTCTCTCTTTTGTCTAGTTTTAGCTTTCAGTATAAATCAAATATAAAGTCCCAAACAGGGATTGTTGAGGTTTTATTCTGAGTACATGAGCAGCCTTAGCTGTTACTATTGAATAACTTTTCTGACAAAATTTCAAGCTTTGTTCTTGATCCTAGAATAGTTCTAAACCGTGGTAATAGCTTCCTCATGTAGATATAAATCTAAAATAAATAGTAAAATTAAGTGTTTCAAGCCTTTTTTGTTACAAAATTTATCCTTCCAGCCATGGGGAAGAAGGAAATTGAGAGTGAGACACAGTTAAGCTTAAATCTAAAATCTTAAATTTCTCTTCTGGCTGGGTAGATCCAATGAAAATCCCACCTAGAGAAATTAATGCTTGTAAACATCTTTGACCCTTAGATGCAGTAAATTTTACATGAGATTTCTGTGGCAGGAGATCACTGCTCCTGTTTCAATATGGTTTTGTTCTTTCTTAAAAAAAGAAAGTGGGGCAGGTGTTGACTAGAAGGTTTTGTCACTACTGCCAGCATGTGAAGGGGAAACTGAAAAAGTTGTTACTACATTGAAACATAAGGTGTCTCTTCATGACTTGACAAAGCCTTGGAAATCAAAGGAAGCTGAGTTCCACTGCCAAAATGAACACTGTAGTGCTAGGAGGAAAAATATTTTAATGTTTTGGTCCCATTTTTTGCTAATTTCTCTTTTTTAGGAATCAAGAATCCAGTTTCGGTTGCAAATAGATTGTTGTGTGAAGGGCAGAAGGGGAAACTCTCTGCTGGCAGAATTCCACCTTGGTAATTGCTTTGTTCTGCTTGACTTTTCTTCACTCTTTGGTCTCTGCTGCTTGGATGCAATGTTTGAATTTTACCTCAGCCAGGAAGGCTGCTGCTGGTTTACATAGCAGTGACAGTGTGCCTTTAAAAATGATGAACTTTGTTCTCTGAGCTTGAAACTTGTTATGCACTCAGTGGAAGGAAGTATTAGATATAGAGGGCAACATCGTTTTGTGATAGTTTCTGTCTGTCTGATTATTTCCAGTTGTCATACTTCATTCTTATGTTTGAAACTGTAGACTCTTGAAAAATCCCAAAAAACATCAAGATTAAAGGGAAATTCTACTGCCTCTGCCTATGTCTACCTTTGACAAAAAGCAATTTAGGATTTTTTTTCTATACTTATTATTTTACTGCCTTTGTGGCTCTGTGGAAATGTGCAGTGTTTAGTAACTTCCTCTTATTTTAACGATAAATTTAATAATGTTTGCAACAAAAATGAAAAGATGCAGTCCCTCATTGAGATGGATATAAAACTTAGATGGAAGAGGTAAGTATTAAACACAGAATAACTTGAAATGTTACTGCCTCACTTTGGAAAGAATCCAAGAAATGTATCAGAGTTGATTGCTCTTAAAACCATTTTATTTTCATTAGCAGTTTAAATTGACAGGTAGAGAACTCAAGTAATTAATTCATATTAACTGACTGCTGTCATCAGTTATCACACCTTTGGCAGAACCTGCTGCCCTCTGCCAACTAGAGGTCACTATTTGCAGAAGTACTAAACCAGCATTTATGTATTTAAAAAAAAATCTAATTATTAGATTCAAAAATTTTATTTTCCTTACTGTAATGTTCTGTAAAATTAGCAAAGTAGTCTATGGCTGGGTGGTGCAGTATTCCAATTTAAACAGTGAGGATTTCAGTGTTCTGTCAGGTGTAAAAAAAGTTCATAGATCAAGAAAAGCCACCCTGAAATCAAACCATCAACGGACAGATTTTACATTTTAATTAAATTTTACATTTTCTTTAATGGATAAAGAACAGAGTAATTGTGGAGAGGTTTACTAAAGAATAGAAACTTTAATTTCAATAGCTGTTAGCTGCTCATTTCTTTAGCTGTCAGAAGAAAATGATGCTTTGCTGAGGTACATTAGAATGTGAAATGTGGTTTTTTGGTTGTTCCAGAGGTAGTACTGAAATCAGCTATAGGAGCAAGCTCTTGGGATTGTTTACTTGTATCATCAGATATGATCAGATACATCAATGTTCCAGAATTACTGTAAGGAAGAGCACTTGGGTATTTTGTTGTGACTTTATGACCTAGTTTATGATGCTATTATTTTAAAAATACTGAGTGGAAAAGGAACAATATCCTCTTGCCTTCCAGGGGCAAGACTAAATCTTTTGAGGACTATGCAAGACTAGCAGATGATTTTAAAGACAGGGTAGCTCAAATCTTTGTGGGAGATGAGCTGCCTTTGGAACCAACACATGCAGTTTCTTGTGCAAATGTTGTGCACTTGGATCACCTGATAAGAATTTACATTTCCTCTATTCCCCCTTCTGGATTTTGAATGCACATCTTATTAAGGCAAATTTTTTACCCTGGAAACAGCCTATACTAGTGGGATATGATGGGTTATGCTTTGGGCTTGCTGTGGTGGAGGATTCTATACACACAGTGTCAAGGTCAGAGGGATAAAGGTCATGTACATTGAAGGTGATGCTGTGGAGGATTTCATGCCTTGCCTTTCTGGCTGGGGTTGGCATGACACATTGTTTTGGGACTGAAATATATTCCTGCCCAAGCTGGGAATACTTAGAGTCACAAGTCAAGAGATTAGCATCTCTTAGATGCTAATATTATCTGATATTATAATATAATATGTATGTATATATATATAATATACATATAATATTATAATATTATCTAATATTATATTAGATATTTTGGCATTCCTAGGAAGTATCAGGGTTCTAGAAAGTGATTTTTTAATTGTGAAGATACTCGATTTTCGTCTTGGTTCTCATTGGCACACAGTGTATTGGGGAATCTTCCAGATGCTGCTTAGCCTAAAAACCTGCCTAAAGAAACCTGTGGTAGAGACACTTGCTATAGCACAAGCTAAGCTACCTCAGTGTTTTCTGCCAAGAATATTTGGCACATGACCAAACAGGAAAAGTTCAGGAGCTGTGAGGTTAGCAAAAGTGGCATTAGGGAGTTTTTTCAGTATGAAAGAACACATGAAGACAATTTGCTTGGCCTTTTTACCCCTGTGCAGCATACATTTTCATAGTGGCAGTTCAAAACCAACTCAAAGTGGTATATTTCTGATTTTCCATAGAGGAAATTCCATTGAGTGTGAATTAGATTATTCAGACATGGTAAGCTTACTGGGAAGGAGGGATCAAGTGTCTGAACTGATGTATGTAATGTGCTGTAAATTGCTCTGTGGAGTGTGTCCTACTGGATCAATCTCTTGTGTTATTTAAAACACAGAATTCCACTATCCAAATAAAATCTAAAAAGTTTAGGGAAACCCTGAATGCATGGTGCAGTTGTTGAAACCTCTAAGGTCCTGACATCTTTCTGTCACACTTTATTCAGCTTGGTGTTGTCAGGATTTTCTCTGATGCAGTAACAGAAAATACCTAACTTGTCAATATTGCATAATCTCATGGAAGATATTCCTGTTCCCTGTATAACTTTTCCAAAAGGAAGTTCTTTTGTAATTCCATGATTACAAACTGGATGAACCTTTGGAAGCAGTCTTTGATCCCAGAGTGATGGATTAGATGTTTTGTTGTAATAAGCTTGAGGATTTTCTGTTTCCTACTATGAAAAACCTTGACCTAAGGAAAAAGGCTTCTTGACATCTGTCTGTTCTTAAATGTATGTTGATAAGCTTTGCAGGACAGTGCAAATGCACCTGAATGTCTCCTTTATTAGAGCTCCTTAGTAGTATTGACATCAAATCCATGTCCATATCCCTTTCTCAGTAATAACTATATGGGAAAGAATTCCTTCTTAGGTTCCCCCCCTTTGGATATCCAGGGATTTGTAATTGCTTTGCAACTTTACAATATTGTGTGCAGGATACAAACATTGTCTAAGGGCAGTGCACAGTCATGAAAGTTCCCAGAGTGAAGGAAGACTTGCAGCACCCTTTATCTCTGCTCTCTGTTTCTTCAGAACAATTTCTTCTTTGCAACTCTGATTTCAGAGTGATTGCTACATTTTACAGTAAAATGTTACAAAGTGGGTTTATTGCAATGAGGATCACCTTGACCATGAACCAAAGCTTCTGACACTTCTGTTTAGCTTGGAGCAGCCTGTTTCCCCACAGTTCATATTAAATGGTCTTGTTTGGAGTGTTCAGCACCAGCATAATCATGTTCTTGGAGAAAATTCCTTAAAAAGGCCATTTTAGAGGCCTTTACTTACATTTTCTATTAACATGGCCTAGTGTGCCTGGAGCTGGGAAGCACATCTGAGCACCTCCTCCTTGCTGGGAGTGTGTTTTCATCCTCTGTGTTCTGAGCCTGTAAGAACTGCAGACTGCTCTGTCTGATATATTTGCAAGGAAGATCTTTATGTCCTGTTTGTGCAGACCCAATTTTCAGAGTAGCAGAGAATAAACTCATTCATCCTTTGTTTATGTACATTTGTTTTCCCCTCCCTTTGGAAAATTGTATCCTGAATTAGCCTGAAGGCTTTTGAGGCTTGGGGTGTTTTTTGACTGCTTTCTATAGTGCACTGCCTTTATTCCCTCTTCCCTCTCCCCCAGTAAATCAAGCTTGGTGGTAGTTTTGTTTTTGTGTACAGACAACAAAGCTGAGATCCTGCTGCTATTTGTCTTGTAAACAGTTTATTTTAACTTTTCTGTGATTAGTGTCCTTTAAAGATGCAAACTGAACAGTTTAAAAAAGGTGGATGATCTCTGTGGTGATATGGAGTCTGAATTAGTTTTCTGTTTTAATTAATTAATGACTCTTTGGGACTGAAACTGTGTGTGTTATAGGAGGGAAAGGAATCTAGGAATTAAGGACAGAAATGTGAACAAACTAAAAGTCACATCACATAAGTTAGGAGACACTCTAGGGTGCTTTTTTGCATTCTTCATAAATACTTAGTGACATTTTCTGGTTTTAAGTATTAAAAAGGCAGTTGTGAAACTCCTTGTAAACCACAAGTTTCTGACTGACCTGTGCTCCAGTTACCAGATATCAAACTCTCAATATTGAGTTTGATGCTCTTCCTACTTAACCTTTCTCTCTGTGTAAATTGAAAAGGAAGTGCTTATTTACCTCCCAAAAATGTATTGCTTGACAAAAACCAAACCCACCTTCTTTTAGACAATGCAGAATACTACTAAATTAGGTTTGGCTACAGTTTGCATATCTTTTTTAATGTTAATATTGAAAGTTTTTTATGTTATGTGTCAGTGCCAGGTTGTTTCTTGTGCACTAACTTAGCCAACAGTAGATGACTGAGTTCTGCCCAAGTACCCAATAACTTAACCTACAGTATCTTGCAACATGAACAATTCTTACCTGGAGCAGCACTGTAAGAAATATGCATTTAACAATTCAAATTCTCATTTAGATCAACCTTTTTTGAGATATTTGTAAAGAAAGCCTGAGGTGTCAAACCTCTTGGATTGGTTAAATCCTGTAGAAGATAGAAAATGCCACCACAAAATACTGTGTAACAAAAGCTGCAGGTGTCCAGAAAACTGCCAGCAGCATCCATGCCAACAAATTTGCTACATCAGTAGTGTTCTCAGAAACTGAGAACTGCTTGGCCCCAGGGACTACTTTGTAGTTGGAATAACTTCTTTAAACTCATCTTCATAACTCTGGTGTTTCTGTAAAACTTTCTCCATTTTGCTGAAAATTCCCAGTCTTTGCATCTTGTGTCCATTAGGCAGCTGTGTTATTCTTAACTTCATTGTCCAGTTTTAAAATAAGGTTGGAAGTAGTTGTCCTTTATTATGTTGCACAGCAGCTTTATGCAAGTATCTCATTTGCAGCAATTACATACCCTTTTTTTGGCAATAGCATTAATTTCTTTAAGGGGAAACAACATGAGGTTTGCTTTTTCTTCTATCCCTAGAAGTTCTGTGTGTGTGTGTATATTTCTTGCTCTTGTTTGTTGTCACAGCAGTGTGTACTGTCTCACTATGGTAAAGTGTTCAGTGCTGACTAGAAAACAACTTCTCAGATAGTTGGAGCTTTTTATAAATATATTTAAAGTTTAGTGGGCCAGTCTCATTTGCAAATGCTTGATAAAACTCCATGAAATAGACCTTAATCCTTTTAAATAAGGTTAGTTTTTAGCTTGTGTTGTGCTTCTCAAACTACTTCTTGGCATTCCTTTGGCACTGGCTGGCTTGACTGGAAGTGCCTTACCATTCTCACCTTTCTCATCCCACACTTTTGGTCTTTGGGATCTTGCTAAGTTGTTTTAGGGAGCAAGACTTGAGACAGCCCTGTCCTGTTTTAGCTGCAGTTGAAAGCTGATGCTGTTTTGTAATGAATTTCAAATTTGATAGCACTTGGTTTTGCCCAGTAATAAATTTAATGTCAGAGCTGCATAATCTTTTAATGAAACTACATAAGGTTGCCAAATGTAATCATAGCAGTGAAATATAGACAACTTATGATTTAAAAATGACCAAACCAAATGGAGTAAAAAAATAATTGCAAGCAAAGGGGGATTTGTTCTATGGTTTTGTTTAAACTCCCTCTTCTGTGTCTCCTAGCTTTTTAGTTGGTGAAGGAGCTTTCAGATGGGCAGTTGATCACGGGATACCAGCATGTCCTCCAGGTATCATGGCTACAAGTGAGTAAACTGGTGGTGTTGGCAGGGAGAACAGGGCAGAGTAACTTTAAATGCTGCCTCATCTTTTGAGGTGTACCTCACTTCATTGTTCTTAACATTCAGCTAGCTTGTGGTGTTATGGTCTATAAGGGTTGTTTAAGTTTACTAATTTTCTAATAAGTATCTAAATAGAAAAAAATTGTAAGCTATTACTTTAGCTGCATTTTAGCAACGTCTGATTTAAGTGATTCTGTGATTCTAGGACTAAATCCAGTGATGGACTTCTTTTTAACCAAAATGTAGGATCATTAAAAGCTCAGTCTTACAAGTCTCCAAGTGATCCATCCTGGATCCTAACAGCACTAACTAGCCATGTATCAAAATTCAGCAGGTGCCAGTTTGTCTCTGAGATTGTGCAGTTACACCCAGCCCTGGGTCTTTGTCCAGAGCTGCTCTTGTCTAAAGAGGCTGTCAAATTAATTTGCCTTTTTTTTTTCTTTTTTTAACCTAAGGCTTCACTTTACCTAATCTGATAGAATAACTCAATCTGGAAAACAGACTTGGATTATACTGTATACTAACCCTAGCTTCTTAGAAAAGCTTCTTGTCCTAAAATGAAATAAGTGATTATGTTATATTGACACATCATCTATGAACTAGGCTAAAAATGAGTGTGCTTACCCATGGCAAGGGGGATGTGGTTCCCTTCCTTCTCTTCTTCAGCCCACCTCTCTTTTGCAAAGTGCCATTTCCAGCAGTCTGTAGTTTGTTGTAGGTGAGAGCATGACCTGTGCTCCCTGTTGAGCGTATGCAGGAGAGAAATCAGAAATTATTACCCAAAGAAGAAGAACACAGAAGATTAGGAATGTTTATTTTACAGTAAACAGTACTATTACTTGAAATATCCTACTTGAAACCCAGGGCTCCCATTAGGCCTTTTACGGGGTCTAATTTTAAATGTAGATAAATACCTGGAAGCTGCAGCTCAGAATGGTTGATGCTGAGTGCTGAAGTGTAACCCCTGACACAGTGGCACTGTTTGATTTGATTGTGCCAATTTTCACACATATTCAGGACACATTTCATTTTGAACACAAAGTTTTGATCTCTAACTCCACATGAGTGAAACTTTTGCTCTATCTGCTGTCCAAAACAGCATTTGTGGAACAACTGTTGTGCTGAGTTGAGCAGAACACCTTTATTTCTGTGGCTCTAGGAAGACTAAAAGCATTTAAAGCTTTCAAGTTTTTTTGGAGGGAGGGGGTTTGCCTTTTTTTAAATTTTATTTTTAGGAAAGTAGTTGCTGTTTACATACAGGAGGTGCTTCACCAAGAAGCTGCCTTGACTAATTTCTGTTTGCATGCACAGATTTCAACTGTTTCTAGTACCAGTGTGTTTCTGTTGTGACAGAGATGATTGGATTGTGACATTAATTGCCAGATGAGACATTTGCTAGCTACAATGTACCCAAGTCAGAGCAAATCTACACATTGCAGTTTAAAAACAGAGATGGCCACTGCCAGTTTGGTTTGCCTAATCAATACTATGAATTGACATTGGAGAAACATCAGAAAAATAATCCCAGCCAATGTATTTTCACAGTCCTGATCCAAAAGACCACTAATTGCATTTTGTCTCTGCAGTACATTCAGCATACTTCTATTTAGCAAAACAATTTGCATTAAAACAGTTGAAACAACCAGGACTGGGAAGTTAATTTTGCAGTGTAGTTATTAATGGTAGTATATCTGAGTTTTTTCCTTGAAAAAGAAAAAGCAACAATATTAAAGAAAAACCTGAAAAATCAGTTCCAGAAAATGTTGCCCTGATTCCTGTCCCACTCCTTAATAAGGTAAATCTTGTACTTCATTGACCTCTGGTCATGAGATTAAAAAATGGCCATTAACAACATGTGACAGCATGAGATTGTTACAGGTGAAAAGAAATTGAAAACTCTCTCACAGGTAACATGTAAGAAGCCAAATGAAATTTATCCAATGTTACCATGGAAATAAAAGTTAGATATGCTTAAGAAACAAGCAAAGAGAATGTTGTTTCCAAGCAACCTCGAAGAGATGTCATCTGAAGTGAGCTGTTGTGTTAAATAATGTGCCAATCATCAAAAAAAGGGAGACTTTTTTAGTTGTGCTTGCTACCATTGCTGTGGTAAAGTTTGCATGGAGAACTGGGGGTAAATGAACTAGAAATCAGATATTTTCTGAACTGTTCTGTAAAACAAAGAACTGAACTAATTGCCAAACATCAGGAAAATATGTTTAGTAACTTACAAACAACCAAACCAAAATCCCCCCCAAAACCTCTAATCCAAATTGAGACATGTACTTGCAGTGAGTATTGGCAGGGAGAACTATGTGCATATTTTGGCTTCTCTGTGCTGCACATGGAGAATGTATTCCTGAAGTTGTCTTGTTCTGTCTCCCTTTCCTTGGAGCTGAGATGAGAAGAGTGATGTTGTAGCTGCTGTAAGTGAGGCTGGGGGATTGGGTGCTTGGTTTGCACGGGTGGGGCTTCCCTGGGATCAGCATCAAAGAAAGGGTCAAGCTCCAAAATTCTCTCAGAACTATCCAAGTATCTGAGCACCAGACTGGAAGCATGATTTAAACCATGTTACCTGTTGAATTCCATCAAGGTTTTGTCAAGGCTCACATGCTTTGTCTTCTTTGGG
Organism: Argya squamiceps; assembly: GCA_037834095.1. Taxonomy (NCBI): domain Eukaryota; kingdom Metazoa; phylum Chordata; class Aves; order Passeriformes; family Leiothrichidae; genus Argya; species Argya squamiceps. Next base: position 6,267,111 of record JBBMKD010000145.1, on the reverse strand, counting down.
TTGTCAAGTGTGTGTGGAAATGGGATTTCTACCATTTGTAGAAACCTTTCTGGTGATTTTCCAGTGTACAGAGTGGGTGGTTTTAAAAAACCCCCACACACCTGAAATGTGATCTGTCTGTATGGCCACAGTCTGCAAGGAAAGTGAATTTGTTAATCCCTGCCCATAGTGGCTTATCCCAGCACTTTGTTACCCTGTGTTAGAGGGACTGCTTTCAAAGTGCAATCCAAGTGTTAACCTGTAATTACAATTTAGAAGTGCTGAATTACTGTACAATGCAGCCTCTTAAAAATGTTAAAAGTACACTTTAAATATGCAATGTAAATTGGAGGTACATCCTCAACTGCCAATATCAGTGCCTGCACTGGTAATAACCAAAACCCTTCTATCTGAAATTATCAGTTCAGCCTAAAAGAGATGCAGATTATCTTTGACAAAGACCACGTGGTGTAAGACAGCATCTTGCATTTGTTTACAATGTTAAGTCTTCAGGGGGAAAGAGAGGGAAGGCAACTCATGCAGCAAACTTGTAACTCTGACAATGTGGAAGTGACTGTAAGCATTCAGTGAATAATATTATGTAAGAACAAAACTAGCAGCAGTGGATCCACATAATTTGTTAACTGCAGTTCAAGAGTAGCCACAAATGAGATGCTTAAGGAAGGATGTAAGAACAGAGCAAGTGTTTGTTTGCCTTCCCCTCTCCTTTACATTATTCCAGACTCTAAATTCCTGACTTGTTAATGACTCCTGCATACATGGAAAGTTAATAATTTCATTTCTGCCACAAATGAATTTTTTGTTTCTTTTGAACCCATATTAGTTTCCAGCACCTGCAAAAACCTTTACAACTAGGAGTTACCTCATTGTCATTATTTTGAGACTTGCTGAATAAAAGCTGCTACTTCATTGTCAGAATCCTACTCAGACTCCTCCTTCAGTCAAATTCTCTAATTAACTTGAATAACTTAGTGTCATCAGCAAAATCACATCTTGTTCAGCAGACTGGGGGCTGCTATGGGTTGGTTTGAAATTCTACTTGGAACAGACCATTTCTTATGCTTTGTTACTTTTTTTTTTTTTAAACTAACTGTGTGCATGCAAGGAAATTCCTGGTTGTCTTAGGGCTGCGTTAATGAGGGAGAGTCTTTTCTGGATGAGTGTAGTGCAGACTGTGCTGTTTCCAGTGACACTTTATGTCTCCCTGACCACCAGTATTGTCTGCCTGTCCTCCCAAATCTCACCTCACTCCCTGTTCTCTCATTACTTCATTATTACTGTATTAAGAAAAACATTTGCCATATTGCTGGAACAATGTATTTTGGGCAGTGGCTCAGACCATTTTTTCTTTGTTTTTGAGGGGAAGATGAAAGATTTGGAGAGAAACTCAAGGGTTCTGGGGATTTGGTTGGGAAGCTTGGTTAATGTGAATACCTGCTGTAAATGCTCCCTGGATTTGGAGACGGTGTTTGTAGGGTCACTTGCTGTTCTGAAATCAGAACAGCTGAGTGCAGCCAGGAGAAGGGCTGTAAGTTACCCAGGAAAAAGGTTGGGCCAAAGTGCCCAGAAGATACTTGGAGTGAAAATCTTCCAGGCTCAGGAAAGGCTGCTTGATGGAAAACAAGATTTTTTTGCAGGAAGTAGTAAGAAATGCTGTGTCCAGCAGCAGTTTACCCTGAATTTGTGTTATAAAGAACAGCTCTACAGAGCAGTGCTCTGAGAGATAAGTTATTTTTTAATAAGCTTTTGCCCAAGTGCCTTTTTCCCCCTATTCATGTTGCTGTTTCTGTCAAAGTATGGCAACATGGAAGCTATCTCTAGTAGTCTTTTAGTCCCAACACAAGCCTAAATGGTGTTAATTTGTCATTTAAAACAGCTTTGTTAAAAAGAAATTTATTTTCATCTGTCTGTTTTCATTTGTGTCATTTATTTTAGCAACTACTCAACAGAATTCTTCACAAGATCATTTGAATTCCTGTGGGTTAACTAATTTGTTAGTATATTCCTTTTTAATTCTCTTCTCCAATAGTTGCAGTCTCTTTTACTATGGAATAGAAAGATAAAATGCAGAAAGCTTCTCCCAGCTGACTCTAAGCACTGTCTGCCAGGGGGTGCTATATGATTGGTCAAAGCTCTCTCTACTTCAAAGATTTAAAAATATTCTTGGAATTTTCTTAATATTTTCAGTTTATAGTTTGATTTTAAACAAGGATTGCTGAACACCAGGCTGTGTAGTGTTTAGTTGCATAATAATTTGTAATGTGTGTGATAGAAAGTTTGTATTTGGTGTAACCAGGAAGGTTTGAATATTGTCCTGAACTTGGCTTGTCATTTAGTGGTGCTAAAAATTTGTATTTCCTGCCTCTCTTTGAAAATACAGTTGTTCACATAGCCATTTTCTAAGTTTTCAACTTTGCTGAAAATAAATAAGGGAGTAGATGTGGCTTCTAAAAGCATGGGGATTTTAAGGAAACATGGATTTTGTAGTAAAAATGTTTTGCATTAACTTTGGGCAAGAAATTAACAGTGTATTTTAATAAACAGCCTGTCATCTGCAGGCCTGTTTAAAGCACACAGGGTTAGAATTAACAAGCAGATATGTATCAATTGTGCCATTATTTAGGCAATGAAAAGGTGTCTTAGTGTTTTATTTAGGTCTGTATGTACAATTCAGTAATTTCAAGGACTCCATGTATAGGTCAAGTCTGCTTTTCATTTGCCTGTGCTCTCTGAATCATCTCTAGTGGGCTATGAAAGGTGACTAAGAAAAACTTCTGAAGGGCTCTGTAGAGTGGGGAATTCAGTTGTGTTTCATTTACTTAGTCACTGTGTCATTATCTGATAGAACTGTCAAGATTTTTGGTTAGGTTTTTACTTGTACACAGCATAATGGTTAAAGGAGTTAAGGGAATGATCAGAGTGGGGGGATGAGTAAATGATGGGGAAGTTTTATGGCAAACAAGTGGCACAGATGAATCTCTGAACTGACTCAGAGACCAATGATCTCTTCCAGTGACCTGCTTGCTGAAAATGACTTTCTCATCTCTTTGTTAGGTGGTGATAGCAATGAAAAAAGCCTGTAAAAAAACTGTATTTATTGTCTAGCAGTAGTAGTGTAGGAGGTGGACCTTGTGCTAATTAATTATATAATGGAGAGCTTGTGGCCCTTTCTCATCAGGGTATCCAGAAACATCAGAACCTTTTGAACATCTACATCAGTTTTAGCTTTGAACAGGATGAGCCTGTGAGGCTTTTCTTCTGCATTTACAGACAAAAATTATCAAGTGCATGTTCTCATACCACATCCAATAATGCCAAACCCTCCTGCAGGTGAGTGGTGTTGAGCAGGAGCTGCTTCCACCTGTTGTGTGCTCAGCCACTGAACCTTTCCCAGGCAAACCCCTCCACTTGTCTCACCTCTGCCTTGACCAAGTATTGATTTATTTATCCCAGCAGTGCCTCCCCTGGCTGGCAGAGTTACACCAAATTGCAGAGCACACGTTGGTACCTTGGGGGCTGAAGGGGAAATGTGCAGGATTAGGAAGGTGTTTCCAGGTCCTTGAAGATTATTTGTTCCAGTAGAGCCACCCCATGCTGCAAGGCAGGGATGTGTGATAAATACTGGCAGTGAGGTTGGATTGATCTATAATACTCTGGCTCTGATGTGCTACAATTGTCACTCAGTAAGTCTTTAGTCTGGATGAGGCCTGAGAATGGTGTTTAAACAAGAACAGTAATTTTGTAAAGCTGTGGGGCCTTTTTCTTTTTTTCCTTCCTCTCCCAGCAGCTCTGAGGCACTTTATTTATGCCAGTAGGTGCATAAATGAGAGAGCAGGACATATGGGCTGCTTGTCCTCTGTGGCTCCCAAAACTCAGTTCTCAGTTCTTCTAAGCATGATGTGGAGTGCACATGCTGTAACTGGGTAGGGTAGTAATTGCCAGGGGGTTTATCTGAAAGTACTTGTTTGAATTACATCTAAACTTCTACATTCTTGAGCAAAATCAAAGGACCTTTTTCTAAATACCTTTCCATAGATTTCAGCAATAGCACTGGGCTGTGATCCAGAACTTTTTCAAGCTAGAATTCCATCAGCTCCCTTAACTCTCTTCATAGCTTTTCTCCCCAGTGAGTAAACTGCTTCTCTTACTTCCCTTCCTCCTTGCCTGGGGGAACATCAGGCTGATGTAGCTAGATTGCATTTGTTTTAGGAGAACATGCCTGTCTCCATCTCTGTGTTGTGACCCTTTGCTTTTCTCAAGCTTGGGATACACTGTCTGAGTGGAGAAGGTGAGAGTGGTTTTTATGCTGTCATTAAGGACAAATGAAATTTTGTAGTGTCCTTACACCACAAAGTTGAGGTTTTGTTTTAGATTTAATGTGATCTGTGGACTCAAATTGTGTATAAGTGTTTTCTTTCTGTCTGTAGTGCTTATTTTCAAAATAATTTTTCTGTGAGTTGTGTTTCCATGGTGTGTGTGTGTTGTTAACCAGGCACATTTGAATCCTGGATTGTATTTTAGTTCATGAAGTGTTTTAATTCAATGTTTTAATATGTTCTTTGTCAAGGACCAAACTTAGGGGATGTTTTCAGAAAAGTCTAATTTCATCTTTCATGTGTGTAGTTTGAAGCTCACCTGTGTTCCTCAGTTTTTTTGTCACTAGTAGACCAAGATGAAGCAGTGAGAATACTGTTCATTTTAATGGCATTTATAGTGGTTTTGCATAGATAGAACATCACAAAGGCAGGAATAAACTGAGGGCAGGCAGCCTGTCACTTGCTTTAGTCTTTTTTCCCTTACTCTGGGGAGAAAAAAAGCAAATTTATGATTCAAGTAAGAGTCAAGGCATTTTTTTAAACTGAAGTTAGACATAAAACTATCAGAGGAAAGAATTGCCAGGTTTTGAGTAGGAATCTGGTCCTTTATTTCATGGTTGTTTGGTCACTTTGGAGGTATTAACTGCCTTATCCTGCTAAGAGGAAATTGATAATTGCTGCTAGTAATAATTTTCCTTAAATAATGAAAGGCTGTTACTCATCAGTCCTTGCTAAACAAAATCTTTACCTTTTAGATGAAAGGTAATCCTAATAACTATTCTAAAACTGAATGTAGCCTGAGCACAAGAATTTATCTGCTAGGGGATGTCTGACTAGACTGACATACTCACAGGTATGATATTTCATGGTAAACTGAAGAAAACTGAAGAGTATCAATTAATACCTTATTTATTTAAACCTGAGATTGATCAAATATTGAAGGCCCAGAGGAGTTGTGAAATCTCAATTGCTGAAAATACTCAGAATCTGACAAATCCTTTAAAATTGGATTTGAAGTTTTTTTTGGAGGTTGGACTCAAAATAACCTCCTAATATCCCTTCCAACCTACATCATTAAATATTGCTAGCAAGCTGCCTTCATCTGTCTGCCTGACATGGCCAAGAGATGTATGTATACTTCTTTACTAATAATGATGTTTTTTCTGCCCTGTATTTCACAACTTACTGATACCACATTGAGTTAACAATGCAGATAAGAAGTTACTGTTACCAGATCATTTAGAGTAAGTCTTCAGGTTTTTTCTTGTTTTGAAAAGACAAACAATCTTAAAGCACAGGGTAACCTCTGAAAATTAATTGCTTAGCCAGGAGCTGTGGTCTTAGGTGAATGAAACATCTCTCATGCTTGGAGAATTTTCATAAGGTTTTTGGAGAGAAATGCCATCTTTCTCACTACTTTTTGAGTTACATACTCAAATAACTAACTGTGTGTACATTAAGGTCCAGCTTTACATACTTAAAAACATGATTAAAGGAGGGTTCACTAGTTGAATTTGACACCTGCATGGAGAAGTGTCAAAGTAAAATGCTCACTGTCTGTGTTCTTTGTGAGAATTGTAAATGAAAGCTCTGGGTTCCATTGACTCTGCAATATTGAGTTTATTACTAGACTTCATGCATCTGTTCCAGTCTTCTGAATAACAGTGATGTAGCTATATTCAGAATTTCTTTTAAAATGGCATTTTTTGAAGTTTATAGGAAAACCTGTGTTTTTTCATTTCCATTGAATTTATGACTTACTTGTGTAAGTGAAAGATTCCAATTGCTCTGTTCTCCCAATAGCTTGATTTAGTGTGGTTAAACCAGTGACAAAAGACATTTTCTCCCCCACCTCTTTACATTTTGCAGAGGATGTTAAAACAGCCTGGGGATGATATTGAGTCAAAACTAATTTAAACTAACTATGTCAATATCTGCAATTTGTTCATGAACTGAAACTTCTAAAATGGGAACATGTCATTTTGGTCTCTTAAGCATAACAATTTTATTTTTTAGTCCACTTTAGAGAGCACTTCCTTTCTCAATGTGGGGCTTAGATGTGGAAAGTAAATGTTTGTCTTCTTGAGACCTAGGTGGTCTTTAGACTGTGTTGGATTATGGAGCATAAACTACTGCTAGACTTGTGTGTGGCTTTAAATATATGGCTAAACATACAGATATGTGATTAAGGTAATAAAATAGTAGCCTAATTTTATGGCTATCAGAACGAGCTCACATGGTATCTATTTACTTGTCAGCAGTCAAAAACAATTTTAACACAAGCCACTTACTCTGTTCTCTTCTGTGCAGTGCTGCTTCTTTGCCAAAGATATTTAGACCAGCTTCCATGTGTTCACACTGTGTTTCTACCAGATATTTTACTCATCACCATTGCTGAACAATAGTAGAATTTTTAACTTAGGAAAAGATGTGAACATCTTGTTCTGAAACTTGAATATTTTGTGGCTTTTTATTGATGCATTTTGCATCAGTAAAGAAGTGGGGGATGTGTCCTTCAAAATGTCAACTTATCAATATTTGCTTAAAATAAGTAAATTTGACTTAGTTACATGCTTTTGAACTATTTTTGTAGGGTTTAGTTTAGCAGCTTTTAAGAGGAACAAGAGGAAGCTGGAGTTGGCCGAAAAGGTGGAAACAGATCTCATTCAACTAAAGAAAAGAAGACAATCAAATGAAAAGGTTAGCTCTTGTTTCAAATTCTTGTGTCATCCTAAACTTACAGCTGACTGCTAATAAATTTAATGTCTTATATGATAAGACTGATGTGGCCTCAGAAGCCTGTTCTCCTTGTCCATCTTAATGTTTAGATGCTATAATGAAAACTTAGTGCAGTTAAAACTTTTCTGCCTTGCTGTTTGGAGACCATTCCATCACTTTCTATCTTGTTTGTGCTAAGAAAAATATTTTGCTCATTTTGAACTGGAAATATGATAAATGTAAATGCAAACAGATAATTATTTACCAAAACATTTTCTTTAGCTTGGGATCTCTGTCACTGTTTCCCACTTTTTAATGTTTCCTGAGCACACTGCATTGTGGAACTGGAATTGGTGAAATTTGAAATATCAGGTAGGTAAACATGTGCATCTGTGCATGCATCTGGCATTGACCTGGCCCCATATTACTTGTACAAAACTACCAGGATTCCCTCTGTTCCCCTCATTCTTAGTTTAAATTTAGAACTTTGGTTACCTATGAGAATGTCATTCACAGTATTTGTGTTTATTGTTGAATATCAGGTTATAGCTCATTAAATTAAATGCCTGTGCTTTATTTGGGGCCTGTGGGCCTTTGGATTGGCCATTTCTCTTTGCTTTGGTGAGCTTCTGACCATTGAGTAGTTCCATATGTTGATATAAATAAAGTATAAATCCCAGAGAATTGTTAGCAAAAGTGTATTCTCTGTAGTCTGCCAATGCAAACAGTGATAAATCAGGCAATTTATATCTGTATTCTTATCTAAGATGTCTTCTCTAGCAGGGAGTTAATTTTTCTTTTCTTGAGGAGCTACAACCTGTGGAGAAATTAAGGCTGGAGGAGCTGTGGAAGTTAGTTGTTCATTTTGGCACTTCCCCCATCCACAGGCCATCAGTTACCCCCTTGTGACCCTGGGAGTGTGGAAGTTTTCCCCTCTGCCTGAGGGAGGAGGGGTCCCTGTGCAGGATTGCTGTGCACCTTAATAAGGGGCGAGTCAATGCTTGAAACAAATGCCAATGCATGAGCTTACCAACCTCAATTTGAAATTTCAAGGCCTCCAGAGTCCTGTGCAGCTCTTGTGGGAGATTCCCAAAGGCCAGTAGGTAAAGGAGGTGCTCAGACTGAGCTCTTCTCCCTGCTGGGTAATCCATGCTGCTTTTGTCAGCTCTCTGGGCACATCCTGTCCATGGAGCAGGGATGAAAACCACCCCATGCTCTCCATATGGAATTCTTGTGCTGTCCACAGAGTGTAGGATAATTGCAGCCTTACAGGAAGAAGGTTTTCAAAGTAGTTTTTCAAAATGAAAAATCAAATTCTAGAAGAAAAAAAAAAGTAGAATACATCTCCCCAAAGTAGTAGAAAAGGGTCATTTAGCAAGGATGAGGTGTGTGATTTGTTGCCCTAAAACTCACACTGTCAAAGCTGTGCTCTCAAAAAAGGTTTTTAAATAACTGGTTTAAAACCATTTAAATACTTGAGTAATTAGAAGTTAATCTTCTTGTCAAAATTATTTTAATTGATAAATACTCATGTAACTCTTTTATCAGCTGAGCTTCTCTGGGGGATGCAGACCATTCAGCAGGACTTCAGAGGTGGTTTATTGTCTCACCCGCTTCAACTGTGTGCTGCAGCTGAGCTTGTGTGCCTCTGTTGTCAGTGCTGCAGGCTCTGGGGAGAGCAAGGTGGAAAGGGTGTTAGCAAAAGTGGAGTTGAATGGGATCAAAATTAATAGGCCAGTGTGAGGAGACAGTATTACAGACCAGAACAGAGTGGAATTACCTGGAAGTTTGAGCTACTGATAAATGCCACAGCTAAAAGGGAAAATACAGGCTTCAAAATTAGATTTCAATAAAAATGTAATTATACCAACCTTAAAAAGAATGAGGCTGTTTAAATTTTGTCAAAGTTTGTATGGAAAAACTTGGCAGTGTAACTTACTACAGTTGTTTTATTTCCTGATCAATGGAGTTTTCTCTTTGCTGTGTTTTTCATTGTTCACCCAATGTAGGATTTGCAGAGGGAAGATCCATTAATAACTTTACCAGATTTTGAAAGTGTAAAAATTTAGTATTTTTTAAGTTGTAAAATCTTACTGATTCATGTAGCTAAGAAATAATTCACACAGAAAAATTAACTGAACATTCTCATGGGGGGTGACTGTGATGTGTTCATTCTGCCAGATGCCATTCTCAAATTCTCCCCTCAAGCACCAGTAAATACCAGAAGTAAATATTTGCCTACTGTTAGTCTGTCTTTTACCAGAGGAAATTGCCATTGAAAATAGCTTAGCAGAGTTTGGCTCGAAGCCCTGATTTTCATTTCTCTGCTGCTATTACAAACTTTTACAGGTGATCTCAGCATATCTATAAAACTTGTCCTCTTCTTGATTTGAATGAGTGACACTAAGAACCCCCAGTACACCTGAGCTTTTTGGAACAGATTAATGTTTGTAAATTAGTATTTTATAATCTAATTATTTAACTCCATAAATAACATTATTTAGGGTGAGTTTTATTAAAAATGGCTTGGTTTTTCTCTAGTTTAACAGAGGTACTCACATATGTGTACACCTGTTGGAATGATACGTATGGAATCAATGGTTCCACATTCTTCACTTACTGTATTGACTGAATATATTTAGAAAATATTTTTGTCTATGTGCAGGGGATTGTAAGTGTAGCAGTCAGCTGTGGCAATCCTACTGTCTGTCTTATTTAGTCTTCAAGTTTGGAAATTCCCTTAATAAAGGAATAAATGTTCCATCTCACATTTGTGTGCAAGTGGTCTTTGGTCCCTTACAGTTTTCCAAAGTATGCTTCAAAATCCATTTAATATGGGAAAAGAAACCTAAATAATCTTCACCCATTCTAGTTAAAGCCAAAATAAACCAACAAAACTTATCTGTGGAAATACAGTGTGGAATAATTTCCTCAGCTTGCACATGAAGATCAAACAAAATGTTCTTTTTTACACATCAAACAACTGTTAAACTGGGAAGACTGGGACTGTTTATCAAGCTTTGTGTAATTAGATAGTTGGATAGTAGCATATAAATGTTAATTGCATCAGTCTGATTAATTCTGTATTTTGTCAGTCATACTCAGAGATGAGGTTTAGTGGTAATTACTTTCCATAGCATTTCAAAACTATCTCAAGTGGAGAGGGAGAAGGCCCTGTGTGGAGAATCTTTCAGTGGGCACTGGGTAGAGCTCTGCTAATCTGCTAATTGCTTCCTTAGGGGCTTGTAGGGATGGATAGCTACAACTTTTTTATGTGTAGGAGGGGTTTTTAAAAATGCTTGATAGAAGTCTGCATTTGTGCAGATGAGCATCTTCCTGTTTTGTGTGCATGTTCTTAGCAAATTTTGAGTATTTTGGACCATGGTTTAATAAATTAATTTCCTTTCCTGCTGCAAGGTGCAAAGTAAGTCATGTGAGGTCTGACTTAAAACACTGAATTTGTTGTTTCCATGCAAAATATTAACTACATAATAGATTATATTTAAGTTGCAGTACTACATTGTTAAAACCCCCAAACTGCTTTTGCAGTGGACAAATATAATTTACTAGCTGAAGGTCAGATCCAGAATTTGGTAACAGATATCACCAAGTTTCCTTTGGAGCCTGCAAAATTTTTAAATTTCAATACCTAAATAAATCAGTCTATAGTAAGATAAGGACAAGCAAGCTGAATCCTGTTTAGATTGTATAAAGTTTGGTCTTATTTTAGATTTTGTAAATTGTAGTTTTTATCATAGTTGTTTTTATTGTCCTAGCTTGACAGGATCCTCTGCTTTCCAGCATTCCTTTGATTTGAAGAGATGAGATGTGTGACACTGGAAGTCTTCTCAGGAGTGCAGTCCTGCAGTGACTCCTCAGGCACATGATGCTTTTCTGTAGGGAGATGTACAGGAAGTTCCCTTGTTAAATTGATGAGCTCTTTGTTTACTGGTCCAGAAATCATTTCCAATACAGTTCACATACGTTGAAGATACTGACAATGTTTTTTTCCTATTGGCTGTGGAATAGAAGTGGTCATCCATCATATTCAGTTTGCTGAGTAAAGATAAATACAGCATCAATATCAGTGATTTTTTTTTTCTTTTTTATCACAAACCAGCCCCCTTGGCACCAAACCTGTATTACTGAGAAGAAAAATACAGAATTTCTTTGCTTCAGTGCTGCAGATTTCCTTCAGGAGGTTGTGTGGGCCAACTCAACCTTTCCTTAGCAGTGCTGCCTTTAGAAAAGATTTCCAGCCTCAAAGTTGCCTCTTTTTAAACTACCTTTGACAGGCTTGATTTGTCCATTAATTGAGGTTTTTGTTGTGGGTATAATTTCCTTTGATAAAAGGGAGCAGGGGGTAGACAGGAGCACCTGTATGAAGTAGTTCTTCTCTAGAAGTAGTTCTTCTCTAGAAGTAGTTCTTCTCTAGAAGTAGTTCTTCTCTAGAAGTAGTTCTTCTCTAGAAGTAGTT
>JBBMKD010000145.1:6200308-6254422 GCA_037834095.1 Argya squamiceps | reverse complement strand
TTGTTTTTTTTTTTTTTTTTTTTTGTTTTTTTTTTTTTTTTTTTTTTTTTTGTTTTTTTTTTTTTTTTTTTTTTTTTGGTTTTTTTTTCTGGTTTTTTTTTTTCTGGTTTTTTTTTTCTGGTTTTTTTTTCTGTTTTTTTTTTTCTGGTTTTTTTCTGGTTTTTTTCTGTTTTTTTCTGAATTCTACTCCAGAAAATTCACATTTATATGAAAAACTTAGTAACCTTTGGCATTATTTCGTGGGTAAGTCTGTATAAGAGGCTTGTGCAGCAGCAGTGTGCATCTCTGCAGAATGTGATGGATGATGGATCAGTTTTGTTTATTTGTTTTCTTTTCTGTACACTGCATGCTGTGTGTGTGGTGGAGCATGAGGTCTGAGTGCTTTGCCCTGGGTTCTAAAGAGAGGGGAAAACTGCTCCTTCTCTAGGAGGGACTTAGTGTGGTGAATTAAGGAATGGGGGAAGGATATAAAGACAGACCCTGCTCCTGGGGGGAGGAAATTACCTCAGAAGTCATGGAAGTGAGGACACTTTCCTAGTTACCCTCTACTTACAGGGAGCAAAGGGTAAAATTGCTTCACACACTAAAGATTCCTGAAGTGACAACAAGTCTGGCAGAAGGAATTTGTCCTAGGGGATATTTTTTTCTTGAGGCTTCTATTTACTGTCTTGCTCAGCATATCAGTATTTTCTCTTTACATGGTAAACAGCTGCTTGGTTTTTTTGGTGGTACTTTGTTGGTTGTTGGTGTTTTTTTTTAATTTTTATTTCATTTTTTAAAAATCACACATCTTTAAGGATCAGAGCTTCTGAAAATGCTTTATTGGGCCTTTTAGGAAAGGCCTTTTGATGTGGCATCATTTCTTAGTTGAATCATTTCTTAGGCAAGTGGCAACCAGTAAGAAAAAATGACTTCTGGCACTTTTGTGAGTAAAAGCAGGTGATCCAAGCATTGCATGAGTTCTGAGATGTTTATTACCTTCTTATTTTTACCTGTTTATTTCTGGAGAAGTTTTATTAAGTTTTATTAAGTTCCTGTCTGAGGCAAAGCAGCATTTTGGGAAGATTTATGGCAGTGGGTACAAATACATGATAACAAATCCATTTTGTTACTAGGCCTCTCACTTGGACACTCCTGAGGAGTATGATCTGACTTTAATATACTATTTTTGCTATTTTTTTTTCTTTTGTTTGTGTGTCCTGCAGGAGAATGACTCAGGAACATTGGATACAGTTGGAGCAGTTGTTGTTGACCAAGAAGGAAATGTTGCTGCTGCTGTCTCCAGTGGAGGTTTAGCACTGAAGCATCCTGGAAGAGTTGGGCAGGTGATCATTGTGCATTTTTATTTTCTTTTAGCTGGGAATGATTGTTCAGTGTCACAAGCAGGTGTCAGGCAAGAGCTGTGACAGCAAAATTCTCTTCTCCCTCCTTTCCTGTTAAATACTGGAGGCATTTTCACTGCATTGATGTACAAGTGTTGTTTTTGGTGTCCTCCATCAGTGTAATAAAACAGTGATGGGTGGATGTTCTGTAGTTAGTTACCTTCTGACAGAGATATCAGTAAGTTAAATACCTCCTTAATACCACAAATGGTCTCTTACATGCTTCTAGTCTTAAAATAAGATTTCCCTCAATATTTAGGGAAGCTATCCTAATTAATTTTTAAATGCTCTTGTGAATTGGAGGAAGTGACAAAAAAAAATAGAAGAACATATCAGGTATTTATGATGTGTTATAGAAAATGATGATTATGTTTATAAATTATGTATAGTTCTATTTATTATTAATGTTAATAATATATTTATGATGTGTCACCTTATTGTTGTTAGGGAATTTAGAGGTGCATGAGAAATTTTGTACTCCACTGCTGTAGAGCTGTATTTTTGGTTGACATTTTCCACTGTCCAAAACCCAGTTCTCTTTTGAATTTTTTTAAGGGGTTTTTTTGCTTGTTTGTTTTTTGAATAGCAGAGTAAAAGAGACTTTATATGAACGGAGTTATCTTCACCCTTATTTTCTGTTAAGTTAAAATACTTTGTCTATGACAAACACACTCAGATCTCAAGAACAGTAAAAGGATGTAGCAAAATGGAGTGAAATTACAATATAGTTATGATATTCTTATTCATCTTTTGTATTAATACTTGGCTTTTTTGGGGGTTTCTTTTTTTGTTATTGTTGTTGGTTTGAGGTTGTTTTTGTATTTTCTTTCTTTCTTTTTTTTTTTTTTTAAGGAAAGGGAATAAACCAAAAATCTCATACACTTATAATTTATAATCAATGTGCTTCTTTCCTTAGGCAGCTCTTTATGGTTGTGGCTGCTGGGCTGAAAATACAGGAGCTCATAACCCTTATTCCACTGCTGTGAGTACTTCAGGTATTTACTACTTTATAAATATTTAATGAAGCTGCTAATTTTCTCTCTAATTAGTTTGCACATTTAAAACACCAACTATATTTGGTGTTTTATATAGAATATATTTCCAAACTATATTCTAAATTTATATCATTTATTTGCATGTACATGTATGTCTGTGTGTGTCAGTATTGTCTTTAAATCCATGAATTGATCTCTGGCTGGTTGCTTATATTGCCCTTTTTACTTAAATTGTAGCCATGGGGATTTTTATCCTGTTTGTATTGCACTGAAAGGAGTTGCTGTATTTGTTAAGTGTTGAGGAACCTGTCCTCCTGTGAAGCATTGCTCAGTTAAATTATCTTATTTTAAGTTCTGTTAAGTTTGGGCCCTGTTAAGTTTAAGTTTTATAAAGTTTAGATGATATTAAGTCTATATTCTATTAATTTAAGGGTTTATTACATGTAAGTTTTATTAAGTTCATATAATATAAAATTCTTGCCACCAAAATTTTTTCACTGTGAAGAAGTGCTTATTAGCCCAGTGTTGTATTGAATACAGAATATTATGCAGAATATATATAAATACAGAATAAAATGCAGAATACCTCTGGGAATGGAAGCCTTGTGTAAAGGACTGAGATAATCAGAGGGTCCTTTGGATACAAAAATGCTGCATGCAGTGTATTTTCCTCAAAAATATTTAGTTATTATTTTATATGAGTATTTAAGTGAGTTTTTTCTTCCATCTCTCTTTTCCTTCTGAAAGGAAAGGGAAGAGGCAAAACAAAAATACTGGGATAAGTGTATCAGAAAACAGTCACTCAGCAATTGTGAAAGTGGTGTAAGAATTAGGAGAGCTTCTGTTCTCTTTGGAAGGCTCAGGGGCCTGGACACACAAAAGTGTTGTGTTCATTTGATGCCTTGCAGAACACAAAAGTCTTCAGGGTGAGGTTATGTAGGAGTTGCTTTTACTTCTTTGTTTCTTTTCTCCCCCTTTTTATATGAACAGCCTCAATCAGAAAAAACTACTTGTAACACTTTTTCATAAGTGCTTCTATCAGGTTGCAAAATTGATGATCATGCCCACTGCTCAGTGGTCAGAGTTACCAGCATTCAGTACAGGGAGAGGGGAAGAAAATCTGCAGAGTTCAGACTCAGCTCATGTCATATCCCATGGGCAGTGCATAGTTGGAGTCCTGCTGCAGAAATAGTGAGAGGAGCAAGGTGACAGGCTTCAGAGTTAAAATCTGATAGAGGCTGAAGATAATATTCAGGAATATCCTGTGTTGCTTTTATTTCCCCTGTATTCACACCTGTCTTGCACTGTTTAAAATTGCTGTAGCTATTCACCATTAAGTTGAATGTCAGTAAAAGCAGATATCCTTTTTGGTACTTACCCAGGGGATGGTTCTGCTGAATATCAGAAGATGTTTTTACTCAAGGGACACCACTCTGGGCCTGATATTTCTGGGTCTGTCCATGACACTGCCCTGAGATTTTAGTCTGCTAGCAGCTGCTAACTTTTTACCAAGGAAAAAATTCTCAAGAAAGCTTTTTCTCAAAACAATCTTGGCAAACAACTCTCCTTTCTCAAAACAATCTTTCTCCAGGTGGTGTTTTGCTGTTTCTCTGGTTTGACCAATGGGATTAGAGGGGTGTTGTTCCTATTCACCAACCATGTTAAGTCTGTATGGGAATACCTTATAAAAAAGTAGTAAAAATTAAACAATAAAACTTTTTTTCTATGCTCTTTGCCTTCTGAAATATTTAGAGTCTCTCATCTTTCTTTCATGTCCTACAACGACACACCATATTGATTTTAGTTTAATAAATGCTTATTGATGTAACCAAATAAATTGAAATATTTGGGACCATATTAATTAGTGAGCACCAGTCCAATATTAGAGATTGTTTGTGGAAAAGCTCAAGTGGACAACTTGATTTAGTTCTTTAAAGCTATTCTTTGCAAAGTCAGCTGGGTTTGAAGTCTGTGTGAGTACTGACAAGCATCCTGGTGCACTCACAGGAGATGACCTGAAATAGAAGCCTCCTCTCTTTTTGCTGGTACCACTTTTGTGTAGTGCTAAATATTTCAATGTTATGCTATTTATAACTGTCCCAAACACACATAGATGGGTGTTGGTTTGGTTCAAATCTTCCAGCATCCATGACATTGCCCTGATCCCAGTCCCAGTTAATTGGAGTGGCCTGCTGGCAGGCTGTGAAGTGTGGCCATCTGTTCATACATGGATTTGAAATTCAGACTAGTGGTGTTTAATTAAACTCTTGTTTCTGGTTTTCCTTTAAAGTAAGTATGTGTATGTAGAGAGAGGGAGATAGAAATGTTTACAGGAAGTGAGAACTCTTGTGTAATCAATACCATTCTTTTTTCCATTTCAGAAGCTCATAATGTTTTATTTTATAATGAACTTTATGTTTAGTGCAGTTCTAAAATGTATTGATGCCTGACTCTTGTTTAAAATATGAACATCCAACAATGTGAACCATGAATTTAATTAAGGAGCAAAGGGATGGAAAATTAAGTTGTAGGAAAAGTTGGAAAATGAAACTTAGAGCTTGGCTGGATCACAACAGGAGATGAGAATGAGGGCATAAATACCTGCAAGTATTCAGGTGAAACTGCAATGGCCAAGGAAGAGAATAATGCATTAAGATACAGCATTGTTAAATATTTAGAAAATAAATGTAATGTCTAAACTCTAGAAGATGCCTTCATTTAGAAAGCTCCAAGATGGACAGGACTTCTTAATAGAAAATCACCCTGTCCCTTGATGTAACCAAAGCCAGACTAGACTGTACAGACCTCCCCTCTAGTAGGTTTCCAAACAGGTTTTGTGTGGACATTTTATTTTTTAAAAATCAGCAACAAATGCAACTTACATGTCATGTATAAATAAAGCTGTGTACATGCACATTTATTTTATGTTTCACTTTACATTCAGACATTTACACCTGTATGGAAATATATTTAAAAGATGTACATAAAAGAAGTCTACAATCAGTTTAAATTTCTGTGGTTTTCACGATATAACATTTTATTGTTTTAATTTCACATGTCTATTTATTTTCATTTGTCTTTGAGTCATAAATTTGGCACAAATCTAATAGTTTCTACAGGGAATTTTTTTTTCCGTTTTGTGGGGAGAAAGAAAAAAAGAATAGAATTAGACTGTGGTTGCTGTGGGTATTGAGTAATGTTTAATGTTTATTGTTGCATGACTTCAGAGAATAGCTGACTCATCAAATCACAATTGGAATTGAAAAAGAGTCTTGAATAAAAAGTTAAACTCTAATTCCCCTAAAGCTTTATCAGAAGTATCCTCAGAATTATTTGGTGTTAATGTGTGTTAAAACAAATCATTTTAGCTGAATAATTCTTTGGGAAAATAAAAAATTTCCCAAAGAAATAAAAAGTTTCTCTTTTGTGCTGGTTTTTACTTTTAAACTTGTTTTTAGTGGTCACTGAGAATGGAAATTTGAGCCTTAAGAGTTTGTTCTATCAGGCTCTATATTCACTCATGGAAAAGAATATTCTTTGGCATTGGTTTCATACAAGCAATTTTGAAAGGTCAGGTTTTGTAAACTTTTCACTCCATACTTAAGAGATCATTCATGTCTTTGGGTCTTGGAAGAGATTGAAGGGGTTGGGGAAAACCTGTGGTGTGGGGAAAGGAGGGTTTGGCACACTAATTCAAAGTAGGCAGAGCACAAACTCTTGCACATTGAAATCCACGTGGAATGGACACAGAGGGTTGAACCAGAGCTCCAGACAGTTTGGTTTGTCTCACATGGAGGGTGTTTGCAGTTCTCCAGGGAAAAATACAGGACTGGGAAAAGACCTCCACTGCATCATCCAGGCTTCTGGCAATTTGTGATATTGGCACTTTATATGCTGGAGATATATTGTTCTAATAGGTCAGGGTGACTTCTCTAGATTTCTCATTTCTTTTTGTTCTTAGAAGACCAGAAATTTAAATTTTGCTGGGAATAGTTCTGTTCTGTGGTTACCTTTGTAGAAACTTCTTTGGAAAGTGAAAAGCTTTAGTTTAAATGCCACAATGAATAACACAGTAGGCTTTATTCTTGAATTTTTTTATTAATTTTATTCTAAAATCCTCCAGTTGAAGCTTCAATGTCTTTCAGTACCTGCCTCATTAGGAAAAAAAAAAAGCAGGCTGGGGAAAGATGTCACCACACAAGTAAATTACTTAAAAGTAATTCCAAGTTCCTGTACCTTCCTTTCAATGGTTGTGTGTTTTTTGAAGACAACTTGGATCTTCTGTTGGCTCTGTGGCTGCTGGGAGACTTCCTGCTTTTGCCTGCTCAGGAAGGGTTTGGTATTAGTTCTTATGCCTTTTAGCAAGTTGCTTCATAAATATTTTTGGCTATTTTTACCATGTTTTTATGTTGAATGAGCCAAAGGTGGTGGTTCTGAACTTGTTTGGGCATGACTTCAACTTTTTGCACGGTAATTTCATACCTCTAACAGTCACTTGGCCTTGTTGTTTAACCACAAGGTCTTTGGTTTTCATTTTTTTGCTTTTTTTTTTTTTTTTGGCTTTTCAAAATTTACTTCAAGGTTTACAAAATACAGGGTACTGTAAAACTGACATTTTATGGTTATAGTTTAACAGGGCCTGGGACAACTGAAATCAAAAGATGGAGACTTTCTAAAAACACAGTGAGGGAGATGGTGAAACTTGGGGGGCCTGGAATCCAAGGTTTATTCTGTAACTCTCAGTCTAAAATTCACTTTCTGTGTAAATGAGTAAAGCCTTTCTGATTCTTTTCCTCATCAATTTTTTGAGACATTTTGATGTATAAACTCTGAATTATATTGAAATTTATATTTTGGTCAGGAAAAAATAGTTGTGAGACTTTTTTGGCAGCTGAAGGATAAACATTACACCAATTTAAGTATCTCAAAACCTGTATTAAAATTCAAGAAATTCAGAGAATGTTTCAGTTGCAGGCACAGCCAAGACACCTGGGTAACCTAAACTGTGACATCCAATAACTGTGCAAGGAATGATGGTAGAGACAGAGTGAAGGCTTCTTAAATGACATGAGTGTGACCAGTGGCCTTTATTTAGTATAAATGGAATTAACAGCTAAACTGGGTTGTGGATCAACGTAGCAAAAGCCAAATCTGTGGTGTTTAAAAGCTTCTCCATGCATGTGTGCACACAGACACAAACAAAACAGGCTCCCCTTAAAGCACCCCCAGCACCTCCCCCCAAAAAGAGGCCAGAACCACAGTTGTAAGGCTGCTTGGAACTCTGTAGTGGGTGGTTTTTGTTGGGATATGAATGTAAACACAGGAAGATGGGTATTATTTGGAGGGAAAACATTTGTGAGCAAAACCCAACCACAGGAGAAACAATAGTCAGTTTTTTGGCTGTACTTTAAGAAAACATTTCCTATTTTTTCCTGAGCATCAGAAGAACCAAAGACTTTGTGCATATTCTTCTCATTCAAAAAAATATCAAGTGTGACACTGAATCTCCTACCCAGTTGGAATATCCGTGGTGATGGTGAATATTCATTCACTAACTGTGCCAAAAGTAATACTGCTCTGGGGTGAGAGGCAGGCTGGATCTTTCCTGGGAGATAAATTGAAAAATAGTAATTCTCTTTGGATATACAGAACCTTAACAATAAACATAAAGATAAATATGAAATTACAGTAACAGCTATAATGCAGGATGCTTTGAAAATGCAACCCTAAGTGGAATCTTTGAATGGAAGTGTAAAGACTGAAAATGATGTCTTGCATTTCTTTCATCTTTACAACAGCAGGAAATACAAGGCACACAAAGGATGGGTGTGTTTTGTGTCTGGGACCAGCCATTGAAGCCAGCAAACCTTTAATATTGCATTTCTGAAGATGGAAAGTCTTGCATTGTTTAAAAAATGCAGAAATTTTGTGACACAAAGCTGCAAAATTTCCAGCTTTTACTAAAATGTATTTGAAAAGACTATTTGATATAAGAAAGGCACATAAGTTATCCTAGGGAGATTTAAAATACAAGCTAATTTATGATCCCAAAGAAGAAGGAGTAGAAGCTTGAAATACATTGAGCTCATTCAGAAAAATTAAGGATGTTAACGAACACAATTTGGTTTTAGGGCTGAGCCAGAGTTGTGTTTTGTTGAGAAGGTAGCAGGGGTATCAGATTTCTGGAAATACCAGATTTGTTTCTGAGGTGGAGTTGAGGATTCTGTCTGGGAAAGGTCTTTCATTGACATCTTGCTCTTCTCCCCTGCACAGAATCTTTTCTTGAATGGAATGAAAATCAGATAGAGAAAATAGCAATGTTTTAGGAATATATGTGCAATATATATATGTACAAAGTGGCTTGGAATAGATGCAGGTGATAGAAAGTGAATTGGAGGTGGATAATTTTAGTGATAATGCCTTGTGTACTTCACTGTGCATGGCGAGTGATGAACAAGGCCATCAAATAAGTCTTTTTTGTTCCAGGGAGAGGGGGAAATGGATTTGTAGAGAATTCTGAAAGCCTGACAGAAGGCTCACATAATGTGCACCTATATGCAAACCTTGAGATCAGAAATACTGAGTTAGAACTGCCATGGAATAGGATGGACACTGTTGAGAGAGAAGTGGAACTGGAAACAAGTTTCAAAGGATGGCCTTGCAAACAAGACCAGAAACTTTGGAGAAATAGAACTATGAAAGGTGCATTGTAGTAGGACCCAGGAGGGGTGATTTTAGATGTT
This sequence comes from Argya squamiceps, assembly GCA_037834095.1. NCBI lineage: Eukaryota > Metazoa > Chordata > Aves > Passeriformes > Leiothrichidae > Argya > Argya squamiceps. The sequence goes on along the minus strand of JBBMKD010000145.1, from coordinate 6,245,302 downwards.
TGGCTTTAAGGCATTAGCAGCATTGTGTGGCAAAAGCTGATGGGCCAAGAAACACTTATAATGTATTGGAATTAGGAAATAGTTTGGCTTCTGATTGTGATGGCGTGAATTAAACATCTATATTGTCCCACCCTTCACATGGGACTGAAAATAGAATAAAGGTTTTCAAACACATCTCAGTTGCCCCATTTCTGGGTCAGAAAAGGGTAAAATCCAACAAAAGCAGACTGAACTCCCTTTCTGTGTCTTCAATGCTTTTCTGGGATTGGGACTAAGTGGTTTTATACCTTTAGTTAGCAAACACATAAGCTGCTGTCTTACGTCCTTCCCTGTAAGCTTGATAAGTGATATAGTTTGGAGAGGTGTAGGGTTTTTACAGAGATCAGTAGCAGCAAAGCTTCTGAGGAAGGCCTAGGCAAAAAAGTTGGATTCTTTCTTTACACCTGAACTGAAATTAATCTTTCAAAATGTATGAAATGTAACAAAGAATGTTAAAAGTACATCCTATTTAAGGGACCTGTATTTCTTCTTCATTCTAACCTCTCTTGGAGGTACATCTGAAATTCTTTTTGTTCTCAGTAACTCAAACAAGAAGCTTTTAAAATAAATTATCTGCCCCTTACCACTATTAGGAACTTAAGGATTCATTCATTTGGCATTGTATGTCTCTAACCATTTTTTTATCTGTAAAATTGTAGAAAAGTTGAATGAGTTGTTCTTTAGAGTGATTTTAGTTTATTTTTCCTACATTAAAAACTTAGAGACATAAATGTTTTCCTGCCTTTCCTTGGAGAAGATACTTTAGACACAAGTATGTCTGCATGTTGAATTTGTCTTTTGTTATCTTTGAAACCTGCCCAAATTTACTGAAGTTTCAACCTTTTGGAAAATTTCCATTGCATTTTCTTAGTAGGTAAATCATCTAAGAGTATTCTGTCTGCAGCAGGAATGTGCTCCACTCAGCCCTCTAGGATCACTGCTTTAGGAATTGGACAGGACTTGGTCTGCAGGTGTTTTTTCTGGCAGTAGGTCAGCAATTTAAAAATTTCCCCTGCTAGTATGAAGACAAGATACAGCAGCTGATAAGAGTAAAAAGAAGCTAAAGTTATGTAGCTTTAATTTAACATTAGTGCATCATGCTAGACTGCAGCATTTTGTCTTTTGAGAATTATATATTAAAATTTTATTTCAATATGTAACTACCTATATCAGTGTCTTGCCAACTAAATATTTTTATAGTACTGTATTCTGTTTTTTAAAATCACTGCCTTGCAAGTTTTTAGTCAGCTCTTTCTAGAGATGCAGGAAATGACCAGCAGAGCTTACTGAAATACAGGTTTCACTGTGTTTCCATTAGGCATAACTAGAAATTATCCAGGAAATAAGGCAGAAATAGTAGTTCTTTGACTTGTTAGCTGACACTTTAAAGAGACTACTATTGAACTGAAAATAACATCAAAGCTTAACAGGACAGAAACAACAGGGCCAGGTTCAGGCTCTGCTGCATGGAATAGATGATAAAATACAGATAACCTGTAACTTCTGTCTTTAGCTTCTGAAACACCAAGAGTCACACTTTGGCAGTGGAGTAAACCAGATTAATTTTTCCATTCTTGACTGCGTGTGAGTAATGCAAGTTTCCATTCTGTGCTCCTTTCAAGCAAGTTCCAACACTTAGTGTGGAGGTACTGTGTGTTTCCTAGCTCAACAGGCTCCTGCCTCCTGTCAGAGCTCCACAAGCTCTGCTTGTGGCCCACAGAAAGAGATTTTCATTTCTCCTTCCATTCAACAGGAGCCTCTTTCATGTCTGAAAATTGAAAACTTGTGTTTTTCAGCGTGCTGTGTGGATATGTGTGTGTGTGTTGTGTGTGTGTGTGTGTGTGTGTGCCCTCTGGCACACCTGTTTCTAATTTCCTGACTTGAAAGCATCTGCCATCAAAAGGAGCAGAAAGGCAATTTCTCTGTGACTCGCTTTGCACAGGGCCCTCCTTCCCTTGGCCATCTTGGTTGCCTCGGGGGGACGTTATGAGATGCAGAGCACACATTGCATGGGATGCTCAGCTTATTTTGTGCTGGGTTCTTTCTCCTCTTGTTGTGGTTATTTCAAGCAGTAGAAATCTTCTGGAGAAGATGCTGAGGAAAGTGGTTTAATCCTTAGTTTCTTGCATGGAGCTCAAATGAAAGATCTGAGTCTGGGTTTGTATAACCTGTGAATTGAGTATTAGTTAATGATTGGTAACTAATTAGCAGAAAGATTAAAGTTTAAAATTTATTCCTCAGATTTCTTGCCTTTTTTCAAAATTGTTTGCAATGTAAGATAGTATATAAGAGCTAAAAATTGAAGATGTTAACAACCTTAAAAAATAAAAACAAAAACATCACAAAACCCCCTCTAGTAACTTGTTTGTTATGGAAGTTGTGCATAGGCTAACTAGCAAATTACTACTGCTGAAATAGTAACTCGAGGGGATTACTGATACATCCAGAACAGCTAAATTATATAGTAAAATAATAGAAGAAAAAAAGCCTATGAAAAAAAAAGAAGGTTGTAGATTCCTGATGAGTCTTGTGTAAATCTTGCAGTAATCATTGAGGAGTATTTAAAGGGGAGGTAAAATTGTAATATTCTGAGTAATTACTCATCTCAATATTCACAGAAAAGGGAAGTTATATTTCACCATTGGTCTGCACTGCATCAAAAACTGTATTGTGGCAAGATCCAAGATATGTCTCTCTGAAAATCAGTGTTGGTGTTTCTGTATGATCTTCAAGTGATTTTGTATATGATCTTCAAATAATTTTCAGACAGGAATAGAGGCTTGTGGTTGAAGACAGGTTTTCTGGGATCTCAGAGTTTTGTTTGGGTTTGGAATTTGTTTACAAAATAAAGATGTTGTGACTATTAAGCCTCATTCTTCTTTCCTTCCCTTGTCATAGGAATCTGTTGCCATATATCCCTGGAGCCTTTAGGAATCTGTTTCCCCTTAATGTAGGAGGCTAGAAACTTGCATCAAAATGTCTGTCTGCATGTTTCTGATTGTTTTTTGTAGGATCTTAGAGTGGTTTGGGTTAGGAGGGACCTTAAAGATCATCCTGTTCCAACATCCTGCCATGGCTAGGAGCAGGTTGCTTAACCAGCTTGGGTGTGAACACTTCCAGGAATGGCACATTGAGAACTTCCCTGGGCAACCAGTTCCAGTGTCTCATCACCTTCATGGTAAAGAATTTCTTCTTAACATCTAAGTCCTTATCACAACTCTTCTGGTGTGGCTGTCCAGCCAGTTCCTTACCACTGAGTGGTCTGTTTATCAAATCCACATCTCCCTAATGCACAGACAGGGATGTTGTGCAGGACAGTGTCAAACACTTTGCACAAGTCCAGGTGGATGGCACCCGTTGCTCTTCCCCTACCCTTCAATGCTCTAAGCTCATCCTAGAAGGTCACCAAATTTGTCAGGTGTGATTTATCACAGTAGTCTGTGTAAACTCTTTGTTTTCTGCAGAAGCATTTTTGTCTTTGCCAGTAGCAATCCTAGAGGAAGGCAGTTAATTGTACTTAGCCCTGCAAACATGGACAGCAGCAGTTCCAACAACAGTGTTTTTGTCAGCAGAGGAGTTACAAGTAGGCAACATGGTGTTTGCAAAATATTACTGTGTTAGGAAAATAATTTGTTTACTATATGAAACAGTTATTTCAGTGTGAAGCACTAATTTAACCCAGTAAATTTTTCCAGCTACTCATCTCATTCTTGAGTCACTCATGTGTGAAGTCTTAGGGGGAGGCATTTGTCTGTCATTGCAAAATATTCATCTTTGAAATGTAATGAGCTTCAGGTTACTGAGGAAGTCATCATCATGACTGGGAAAGGATAATAAAATGATTTAAACTCTGTTTACAGGAAAGTTACTAAAATGAATGTATTTGAGACTTTAATGTATAATTGTAAGGTTCTTCGTGGGAGTCCCTGTTGCTTTGGTTGTAGTACTATTCAGTGAAAGAAATGCCAAATGTAACACTTGCAGTTAAATGTAGTGTAATGTGAGGTAGTTAAGCAAATGAACCAGATTTACATTTTCATCAACTTGTGTGCATGATTTGGAAATGTGTTTAAGTAGCTTTCACTGGAGTTGCTGTCTTGAGTCATGTTAATAGAACTTTTTTGGAGGTTGGCTAATGCTGGTGGTTAGACTAAAGTGACTGGAACTGTAAATTTGAACCTACAACTTTATATTGTAAGTTATAAATCAGTTTTGATTGCTGTAGTGATGGATACATTCATTTTGTGCCTTGTCCTGGTGTTATCTGCAGTGTGTCCCCAGTTAGAGGCTATACAGACATACAGATCTGCTAAACCTGCAAGAAGTTTGCTTCTGACTTGAGATAATAGAAAGTGTAATTTTTCTCTCAGCCTGTATCTGGTCAAAGTATGTGAAACACTGCTTAGTTATTCTTTTTTTCTTCTTCAAAAATAGATGTTCCTACATCAAAAACTACAGTAACAAATTTTTCATTTCCAAATGGGGGAATTGTTTGCCTTAGTTATCTGTCCCTGCAGACTGCCAGCAATTGATGTGTTGAAAGATTTTTGCATACACTGCCAGCAGCACTCTGTAAGTTTGCTGCCTTATAGGTTGACATAAATATGACAAAAAGAAATAACTTTGTCTGTGGGGATGTAGAGATGTGTGATGTGTTAGTAGAATTGCAAAGCTGCTTTCCTTGTGGTTGAGCCTGGATCACATCTGTGGGCTGCAGCTGTTCTTAACCCATATTAAGTTTTCTCTCTCTGAGATTTTTTTGGAGCAGACTTGATGTTATGGGAACTCTTCAATAAAGTCATTCTCTTGAGGAGGGAAATAACATTATACGTCATGCTAAGAAATGGCCATTGTTTTTTTGATGCCAATTTAGGAAATACTTGAAAATTGTGAAGGAGTAACATCTGGTTTTATTACTTGATGCACTGGAGATGCATAGGCTCGCTCTGATTTCTGTGTCTCATTTATTTGATTCCTATTCTAAGTCCTCTGCTTCTTATTCATATAGTTATATTTAAAGTTATTACATGTTATATTTTAAAGGCACTAACAGGTTTTTTCAAGAACAAACCAGTTTTCTCAGTTTTTGCTGGAGCATATGCCTGTTCAGTTTTGTTCTTTACAGTAAAACTTCATAGTGATTAAAGTTTCTTAGTTTAAAAAAAGTAATGTCCATGTTGTGATCTGTGTGTAAAATGCATCTTGTGGGGTTTTCTCATATTCTTCATCCATCCCTTTGGAATAAATAGTAGAAAACTCACAGTTCTACTGTGGACAGAAGCTTCTGAGTGTGGGTGTAGTGAGGGAAATGAATGGACAGACCCTCCTGTGAGCAGCTCCTCTATTGCATGAGCCTCTTGAAGGTTATCTCCTAACCAGGACACTTCTCTCATTCACTTGAGAGCTTGACTGTCTCAATGAAAACACTTTTCCCCTTGTGCTCTCAAGAACAACTTCCCTTGGCTCTGTAATTGTTGTAGTATTTTGGCTCTTTCATTTCCCTCTAAATTTGTAACTGGTTTTTACTCAATCTGGTTGCTATACAAAGAATTTTTTGTCTTTCTGTTGTGCCAGTTGTGTGTAGATTCAATGCCAAAGTGTCCCACTTCAAACAGCTCAGTTTAGCTGAATTGTATTAATCAGGAGACACTGCCCATTAGCAGGGACACATAACTGAGGACCAAGGTATTTTTTGGTGATTGAACATAGCAGGATTTTGGGACACGTGCACAATTTTTCAGCAATCTGGTCTCTGGGCTGATTCTCTGACATCTAATGCATCCATAGTGCTCCAGAGGGTGGGGTTTTTTGTTTGATGGGTTTTTTTTTAAATCTTGAAAATGAGAGGGGTATTTTTTTTTTCCTTCTCTATTAGCAATCTTTGAAGAACAGTGGAAACTCACTGTGCATTTAAGGAGAAGGGTATAATTGTGTGACAAGTGTCCAGAGAGGGAGATTCTTTGAGTAGGTTGCCATGTTAATTAGGGTTTAAAATGGTGGGAAGAACTGGAAAGCAGTCAGTGAGTAGCTGCAACACACAGTGCCAGACCTGCCAACGTGTTTGTGCCACGTTGTACCCAAACCAGTCAGTGCTCTAAACTCAGCATATGCACAGCCATGAGAGACCCAGCAGGCTGCACTGGAGCCACTTTGGGTTGGGTTTAATGATTAAACTTTTTCTTTATGCCACATCTAGGCTGGCTTCAGCCAGTGTCTCTGTTCTGGGCTTGTCAGTGCTTCCAGTAAAGTGTGAGCTGCCCATGGAGACTGAGCTGCCTTTGTCTGAAGCCAGCCTAGGTCTGATGTCTTACCAGCTCCAGCTCCCTGCCACTTGGAAGCAACTAGATTGTTTCCAGCCATAAATTTGTTTCTGGAGGCTGTGTAGGTGTATTTATGTAATTCTGTACCTGAGCTAATGAGTCCAACTGGATCATAGCAGGTTTTTTTTAATGGTTCCAGTGCTTGCATCATTTTGTTGTATTTAATGAGAAATGTGCTAGAAATTTTTGTATATAATTGTGGATGGACTATATCTGACTTCTCTCTGTATATTCTGGTGTCTAATGCAGTTTTAGGCCCTGATAAGTTACAAATCTGATCAAAATGTAGAAACTTATATTTCGATAATTTGAGATCATTGTTACTTTGCAACTCTACATTAGTTATGTTTTTTTCTTTCCTAAGTGGATAACACAGCTCAACTGGGTCTTCATTAAACCTCTTCTAGCTGCTTTGTCTGCTTCCCTGCCACTGAGGAAAAATGTCAGTGGAGCAGGTATCAGCAGTGAGTTTTCCTGTCCAGCAAACTGCACTTGGTGCAGTAAATGTGCATGTTGCCATTTGGCTGCAGCTGAATGTCCCAAAGCACAGCACAGGAAGGGAAAAGGATGCAGGAGAAAAAATAGCAGCTGTGAGTGTTCCTACAGAACAAGAGCAGCAGTAATGACCTGATTGTCTTCACCAAAAATAGGGATAGGTACAGAAAGCACTGAGGCAATAAGTGGTTGTTTGCAGAAGCTTTTTAGTTTCTTGAGGACAAAACCTTTGAAAATTACAGGAATTTATATTCTGAGCCCAGTGACCAGCCACTTTGGCCAAAAAAGCATGGGTGAATTCATCATGTAGTCCTTTGTTGCAAAAAGGCTGAATCAGATGGACTAAGCAGAAGACTCTGTCATGCAAAAGGAGTTACTGTGTCACTGAAGTTGTTTGTGGTTTGAAGTGTTGCATGCAGGGATCATTCCCAGGAGAATGATTAGTAAGAGGATTCTATCTGGATAGAGATGCCAAGTCAGAGACAGTGCTGCTGTTTCTTTTTTCTGTACTTAACTTTGGTTTATGACTTTGTGCTGTCAAAATTTCAGGAAAGTTGTGAGAAAACCCCTGACTTCATTGAATTTTTGAATGACTCTGTGTCAACCTTTTTAAAAAATAAAAATACGTGGCAGAAACTTGTCATATGCATCACTATGAAAAAAATCATTATTTTGCATCATCACAGCCAAATTAATGTGATGATGTGAATTAATGACAGGATTTCTTCAGAGTGATATCTCTATTTTGATTATTCCCAATCTTTATATTTCTTTAGGTTGTGGAGAGCACCTTGTCAGGACCATACTGGCCAGAGAATGTTCATGTGCTCTGCAAACAGAGGATGCCCACCAAGCTCTCCTAGAGACTATGCAAAACAAGTTTATTGGTGAGTATATGGCCCTAATTACCTAAATGTCACTCAACATGGTTGAAAAAACAGGTAACTCTATTAAATAAAGATACTTACTCTTGTGTTTTCTGTTGAAGCCTTGTGTTGCAGTTGGCTTCAAGATTTAGTGTTGTGTTACATCTGAAAAATGTTAAACTACAGAAGAATATATTAGGAAATTTAAAGGAAAACCCTTGGAAATACCTCAATTGTTATGTGAGTCATAGAATACCCGGGGAGGTTTGAAGAAAGAATTTCCTGTCTGAATCATGGGCTGTGGTGTACAATTGCATATTTTAGAATTGATGGGTTAGGAGCATTAGTAAAAATTATTCCTCGTGTTAACCCTTTTAAAAATAGTAGACCTCAAAACCATTTCATGTTCTAATTAAATGCTTTGGACAGACAGACTCTGGTTTGCTATTTACATCATAAAATTAATTTCATGAAAAAGTGAAATGGACTTTGTTAATAAACCATTTTTTTCTTTGATTTAAGGGAATTGTGCAATATGTCTTCAATTTCTTGTAAATATATTCTTTTCTTTCCTCAAGTCATAAGCAAAATATGAATGTGGATTTTTAAAATGACCATAAAATCTTGCTCTTTTGAAAATTCCAGTGAAACTTGTGGCACGTACGTTGACTTGCAGTGTTTTCATACCCCTTAGAATTTTTCACACTTCAGAATTCACAGACAATTTTCATCTTCAGTGTTACTTATGGACAGCAGAATACTTGTACACTGTGTTGCCAGAACTCATTTTGTGCCACTTTAATTAGAACTGAAAGAGGGACCTTTTGGGGTCCCAGGGACTGATGTCCTTGGTCTTGGCAAGTGACTTCTTGATTCTTTTTATAGTGTTGAATCCGTCTTAGATTCTGCTTCTGACATTTGACTGTTTGAGGGGAAGACTGCATTGGAAAATTGCACTTGATAATCTGCTGCTGCACTGCAGTCATTTCTAGATGTTGTAAGAGTGCAGAACACTCTCTGTTCCCCAAAAAAATTCTAATCCAAGCAGCCAAAATGTAGCTTTTAATATTTAATCACTCATTCCGGTGCATAGCGGCACAGAATTCGGAATTTGTGTACCCAAAAGAGGAGTTTAGGAAGGATGCTTGTGGTAGCTTTGCTGATCTGCAACCAGCTTTGCAAATGTTGTATGGAAGTGGCCTAACTTTAGGAAAGTCAGATCTTTAGTCCATGCTCTCAAAATTGGTTGTGCTGTTTGTGGTAAGAGTACTAAAAGCAAGCCCAAATTGTATGTAGCCTTCTGCAATTTCATATTAGTGCAGGTACACACACAAGATGGAAAGCTGCTGATGAAGTAATTCATAGAGACAGGCTGATAAAAGCCCCAAATTTAATTTTGTTTTTGTTAAAGGTGCCTTCTTTAAGTTGCTTTGAGTTTTCTGGGTTTTCTTTGTTCTGTTTGGTAGTGGTTTTTTGCATTAAACAGCAAAAAACTCAATTCTCGTTTTGCTCTTTAATGCAAACATATTTGCCACCACTTTGCATAACAGATGTTTCCATTTAAATGTTAACTGGCTCCTATGTGATATATACATTGTATTCTTCAGTGGAAATGTGAAAATGTTTCTGTTGGAGATAAGAGCCTATTAAATGTTGCTGAAGTTTTTCTTGCACCTGAGCTATCAATTGCAGAGAAAGAGGAGCTGCACAGACAGAGGTACCAGGATATCAGTGTGATGTGTTACTGCCTTGGGAAAACACTAAACCCAGCTAAACAGCAGAAAGTGAAAAGAGTGAGAGACAGGATCAAGTTAATGCTCCTCATGAAAAGAAAATTTGAAAAAACATTTATATAAATGCTTTGTAATTGCTTTTATAAAGTTTTAATTCAGGACAGGTCTGGCTTGTATTTTCAGGAACTTGCCACTGCAAGCTTCTGCTGCCTGACAGCAGGAATGTGTAATATTTGCTCAGTTTTACTCTGGGCAGTGCTGAGGTGGGGAAAATAGACACAGCCAGTTTTGTTTTTTGTGTAGGTGAAGTGCTTGGATTAGCAAACATAAAATCTAGTTTGTGCTCAGCTGTCCTGTGAATGAAGACTGATCAAAATGCAGATACATCTTGCTGGTAACATGTGACATGGTATTGAGTTTGTAGCTGGTAGAGGTGGAATGCAAAGTTACATGCTGTGGCAAATACAGTGCAACAGTCAAAAATGTGCATTACACTTAAAACAGTGGGTTTGTACTAAATAGGTGGTTTTTGGTCTGATTTTCATAGGTGATGTGCTAGTTGATAGCACAGGATGTGCAGGATTTCTTACTGTGAACCAAGAGGATAAAATGGGCTGATGGAGTCCTTGCTGAGTGCATGGATGCTTCCCTTGCCTCCCTCAGAGCCCTGCTTTGTGGTCTTGTCAGACTGTCACCAGAATTATAGTGGACCAAGGCATTGGAAAAAAACCCAGCCTTTAACAAAGCTGAGCTGGAATATTTTATCACAAATCCAAATGTGTATTGCTTGTATCAGAGGAGTGAACAGCTGATTTTGGCAGTTGCCATCAGATTGGTGCTTCCTGTTTACAGGACTCTCCGGGTCTCTGCAGGGCCCTGGGAATCCTTCCAGCTAGGGAATGCCTGGCTCAGACAGTGAGTGCTGTTTAAACAGCAGGTGATGAGCAAACTCATGTCAGATGTGCTTCTCTCAATCCTTTCTCAGAGCCAGCTTACTGTGGGGAATGCACAACTGATGGTTGAATCAGAGGTGAGAGAAATCAAATTTGGACTTTTTTGTAAATGGAATGGGCTCCGTATCTTTAGTCAAAGAGCACAAAAGGCTTGGTTCACAGTTAAAGAATGGTGTTCTGTAAACACAAATACCTTCCAAACAGAAGAACAGAGGATTTTGTTACTCATCATTCCTTTCAAATGCAGCCAAGTTTGTGGAATGTAGACTTAGAGTAAATATTTGTGTCATCTCATTGGCGGGAAATCTGGGCTTTTAACAATGGCAGCTTTACCAGTGGTACTTTAGAACTTCTTATGAAGTATTAGAAAATAATGAGCTGAAAGTCACAGTTGGAATCTGATATTTGTTCTTTCCTTAGCAGAAATACATTTCTCTATTCGTGTATTTTTAAACTGTGCTTCAGTTGAGTGAAGTCTGCAGAAAGGTAATAGCAGAAGGATAAGGCTGACACTTTCTCTTCTAGAAATTTAGTGTCAAAATCCTCTCTTCTGAGCAGGACTTTGGACAGGTAGGAGCCATAGAATATTAATTAATAATTATATTATTATTAGTTATGCTTGCTGGGGAGGAAAAAGCCTTGTACTTTAACAGTAACAAGACTGTGGCCTTGCACAGTATTATAGTTACTTTAATACATTATAGTTTCATTTGGTGCTGCATCATTCTAAGCTTTGTAGTATCCTTTGTGGTTTTCTAGCAGAGGAAACAAACTATGGAAGCATTATTATGCTTCTCCATGACACAGAGGAAAAGATTTCAGGAGAGAATGAAGTGATCCTGAAGTTTCCTAAGCACAATGTGGTGGTGTTCCACAAGGATTTTCATAGGTCCTCCCTATGCTTTTCCTTCTCAAAAGCATTGGGATTTTATTGGTCTGTGTTATTCTCAGTTATTTAATTTCTTAAAATCTTCCCTGTGAAGTTTTAAAGTGCAGGTGTTTTCCCTTGCAGCTTCTTTAAAAATTCAACATAGATGTTGTAACTTAAATATCATGAAATATAAAGACCTCTGACTTGAGACAGCTTGTGCTTAAACATTCACCAAATAATGGTGCATTATTTAAATTAAAAGCAGGCTTCATTTAGTGCTTATTACATTCCTCTAATGTTCATTTCAGTTGTTACCTTGGACTTTAGGGGGATACAGAGGCAGAGTGACAGACAGTCCAGTGGCTGAGGTGTTCTATAGACTTTTGACCTGAAAAAAGCCAGAGTTTCACTCACACAGTGCACAAGAAGGTTTGTTTAACTCTGTTAAAACTGGGGGATGCTGGAGCACTTAATTGGTTACACCACAGTGTTCAGACTCAAGTTTTAAGCCTTTGAAAGCTGATGTAAACAATGGAGCTGGTAATGGTTTCTCTGCTATGGAAGAGTATGAATGTAAAACATCTGATGAGCAGCTGGTTCATTCTTCAGCTGGGTAAGTGTAAATAAAACACTTCATTTCCAGCTTAGTGTTAAATCTGTGCTAGAATGGTTCTATGGGGGAAAAAAAGGCCCAGGATCAGAAGTGAACAGCTCAAATCAATCCCATGATCTGGAGGAAACAATCTTCATCACACAAGAACTTTAATTCACAAGAAACTGAAGAAAAAGTGTTCTTCACTTGTAACTGTGACTCCTCCAGAGCAAGGCTGAATGTTGAGGCCATTATTTGCTGTAACACTTGTGAAATCTCTCAGTTCTGTCCCTGATCAGCAGCTGAACCTGGCTCGTGGTGTGGAGTTGCTGTGAAGACCTGCTTGCTTGTTTTTCTGAGATCATTGCTGCAGATTAAAAACACACAAAATACACAAATAAAAATGTGATAATGCTTTCTGTATGTCACACAGCAATAACAGAGTGGTTGAGCTTTGAAAGAGAGAAATTTGTTTTGTAAAATGTAGTTTTGTGACTGGGGAAGGTGAGGATTTGACCAAAACTAATGAAATATGGGGTTTGTTTGGTTTTGTCCTACCCTTTCTCTCTGGTGTGGCCAGTCAGTGCTATTAATGCTGCAGTTGGAGTTTTACTTTGGATTTTTCATGCTACATTCCTCAGTGGTATGCCAGTGTAACTGGGAAAGGAGCACTGAGCTTCATGAGACTTAAAATTATATTTTAAACTCCAGGTTTTTGTAATTTTGTCATTAGCAAGCTATTAGATCAAAGATTTATCCAGCAATTCTACTTTATTGCGGTGGAAAACAGTATTTTTAGCTAGTAGGTATATTTTGGTTCTATTTTAACTAAATTTTGAATTTGTACAGGAAAATCTATCTTTCCAAAGAGTAAAGAGAGAGCAAAAATGGTGCAGGAGGTAGGAGCCAGATCACTTTTTCCTTCTAATGAGAAACCATTCCGCCTTTAATATACATGGCAGTATTTTAGTTCCACTTTTTCTCCTTCTCTTGAAATACTAATTAAATGTATATATAAAAAAGCCATTACCTATATTGTTATTTTTTACAAAAGTCTGTTCTGTTATTTCTTTTTCTCAATGGATTGGCTGTAACAAAATGAGTTTTAGAAACTAAATTAATGAAGTATGTTCCTAACCTTTGAATTCACAGTATTTTGAGAACACTCAAATTAATTCCTGTGTATGGTACATGGATTTTCTTTAGAAATAAAGTATAATACTGCTTTTGTACCATTATTTTTACAGATTTAATGATGGATGCACAGCATTCATCTATCTGAAATTTTGCTTACCATAGACCTACTCATTTGCACTGTCTGGTTTGTTAAAATACACTCTTTAGCATATTTGTAATCATCATCAGTAGGTCTGCATATCTAGAAAGATCCTTGTTTTAAAAAGGTATTATATTGAATCCCTTTTTTAACATTTTTGAAAAATAAGTAACTTTTAAATAATATGCTGTTCAGCATGTATTTAATTTGGCTTAGGGTCTGACTTCTAAGAGCAGAGAAAGAGCCTGAATTTACTGTGACATAGAATCCTGTAATGTTATTATTGTAGGCAACTGGTTTTTACTGACTCTTTTTAGAGGTCGATTCCCCACAGCTTAGGCAGTGAATTGGAGACATGCACTGTATTGTTGCTGATTCTGCACTGGAGATGATTCAGCTGAACTTGCTGCTGAAGGCATTTGGGATGGGTGAGGGTGTAGCCACAGAATTTGCCTCTGATGTCTCTGGGAATGGCAGCCTTCAGCAGAAACAGGGAAGCAGGGTGGCCCTTGGGTGGGAAGATCCTGAATCTTTGTGGGGCAGTGCAAGTGACTGTGTCTTCATTTGCTGTTGTGTTTGGAGATGAAAACAAGGGCTGTGTTCTTTTTTCAGCCTTCTCCCACCATTGCAGAACAATGCTCATTCTGCAGGTGATGATGAAATGTTGTAGAAGATCAAAAGGGCAAGCAAGGCCATGTTTTTGTCTGTGGGAGAGATAATGTCTCCCATCATCCTTGCTTTGTCTGCATAACACAAACTTTTAAGAGATTTGGTTCAATACTTCATTCAAATTACCTGCTACAAGTCACTTTAAGTTATTTTATTAAATTATTTATCTCTGTCTCAGGCCAGTAGTACAGTTACAAAGTTAGTGCAATGTGACCTGGCTTCATGTGACACAACCAACATTTCTTCTTAGTCCAAGGGCCCAACCTGTGTCCTTTTTAAAAAAGTCAGTGTCTTGCCCATCTATTTTTTTTAATGGATATTGAAATTAAGACTTTTATCACACTTTTATCAGGTGCAGTGCTATTAAATAAATCCTCTTCTGTAGTTTTCCAGCTGCAGTAGGGTGGCAGTGTACTTCAGCAAAAGCTCAATTAATACAGTTGGTTTTCCAACTTTTGAATGGTCTTCAAAGCCTTTGAGTTTTGTGGAGTGGTAATAAAGCTTCCATGGTGCATAATTGTTGAAGGAAGTAATTTGTTCAGGAAACAATTGTGTCCATACTTTGGGCAGTATAATGGACCCCATGTTTAATGTCAATAAATAAATGCTGTTTATGCTGACAGAACTGGGGCTGGCAGTTGTTCATGTAGAGGCTGAGCATCTTCTTAGATGAAGTTGTCAGCTGAAGACTTTGTCTTATGTACTTTAAGCTCAAGTTTTAAATTACTTATTTAAACCCTCTTTCAAAAAAAGTTTCACAAAGTTGCTTTGAGTGACTGTTTTTTAAGATGAATATTTAGTTTTTTGCAAAGAAATCCCTGTAAAAATGGAAGAATTTTGATGAAAAGGCAGTGTTATGTGTTTTTCTGCAGTCTCTACGTGGGAAGAAGCCTTGTAAGCCTTGTAAGATTTCAAAAGAACCATATACAAGTTACTCAGATTACTGAAAATTTGATCAGTCACGATGGCATAGTTGACAAAAATACTGGGAAAATGAAGAAATATGTAATTAGCTTATTTACAGGCTTCCCTTTCATCTATTTTTTCCAAAGTGTGGGAGACATAAAATCCCAAAAAAAAAGGGATTAAACTAATGGAAGCATTTCTAGAACAAGACTGCAGTGGCACCAACTTTATAAACTATAATCAGTAGTTACTGTCTGGGATTATGTGCATTCATACAGTCCCAGTGTTTTACTGTGGCCTTGAATATACTGTCTGCTGTGAGTACTGGTTGTGTTCTGGTGAAATAGAACATTTTTAACCATTCTAATTAAAGAGAAAATTCATATTTTTCACTAGAACCATGGAAGAATCTTTCACAGCCTTTGAAAGGGAAGGAGAAACTGCTTATTAAAAAACAAACCAGAGCTTTTTCTGTCTCTCTGCAATGACTTCTCACCACAGCATGGCTCAGATCTTAAATCATTTGTGCAGTTTAGTGTAAGATTAGGTCTGCAGACCAAGTTCAGGTAGAGGCATTGTCTTTGAAGTGTCTGATTTTGACTTGGGTGGTAAAACTCTTCACAGCTTTCCAAGCCTTGTGTTTCTATTTTAACCAAACACATTTTCCTGGTTTGTTATCTATTACCTTATCATGGGCTGGATTCTTGTTTCACAGGGGTTTGGTCACAGTCAGTGAGCAATACAGGAGCTGTAACTGTAACTAATAATAGGTATTTTACAAAGCAAGTGGCACTTTAAAGATAATATCTGTTTGCATTAGATCAAATGAGATGTTACTGCTTATTAAGCATACTGCATTTGTTATTTTCCTGCAATGTGGGTTTCTATTGCAGTGACCACTGTATCACTTCTGAAGGCTCCACTAATGTTTAGAGAAAACACAATAAAGCTTTTAGTTTTCTTTATGGTAAAGCTCAAAGTTGGATTTTATTGGGCTGTTTTGTTGTTGTTGTTTGCATTAAAGGAGTAATTTTAATCATACAAATAGCTGTGGGAAGTTAAAGGAGTCTGGTGGATAGATCTGCTCTAAAATTCTTGTGGCTGGCAAATTACAGTGACTGTTCACTAATTTATTTAAAGGAAAGAATTGAAAATAATTACATTAAATGGCTGTTCCAATTGTATGTTCAATTTTAAATGACAGTATAATGCAGTTGTGTAACTAGGATGTCTATGGGCCTAAGTGCAAGAACTTGATTGATTTTGTGGCTCAAGACATTTTAAATTATATGAAAATTATACCATTGTTTCCACATTTAAAGCTATAGGAATCTTGTTTCAAACTGCAAACCAGAGAAAGAATATTTAAGCTTGCTTCAGCTATCTTTAAAGCTTTTCCAGCTTCTGATAGAAGACTTTTATATCCCATGTCTTAAATTAACATCAGAAGAACCACTGTAAAGAGGATGTGCTTGGGCTGTTCTGCTAGTATTCATCAAACAGCAAGGCAGACACTACAGCAGCTTGATGATGTCTCTGTACAAAGGGCTTTAAATTGGCAAAAATGAATAAACTGTAAAAATGATCTAAATTTGCTTGATTTTTTTAGATATGTCTTTATAGTAATTACAGAACAGAAAGGAGTAAATATTGAATCACATTTTTTTCAACCTGACACTCCATTTTTCATTACTATATTTTCCTTGATCCAGGAACAAATAGGTTTGCACTCAGAAATGTAATTTTTAATATTTTTGTTTTATTCAGTCTAGCTCTTCATTTTTTTGATTACTGGTGAATCAGTAAATTAACATTCTAGAAAATGATGCTTTTGAAACACTAGGAAAAAGGAGAGCTGATGCTTTTGTAAAAGCACTGTTTGATCTCTCAGTCTTTTCAACCCTTAGTGACGAGCTTAAAGGGGAAAGGCAGAAAGTCAAATCTAAAAAGAAAAAAGCCCAAGAGATTATTCCTGTTGCAAATAATTCTCCCCACTGATTTTGCCCAGGTTCACCTTTTCTGGCCAATGAAGATGGTGTGCTTGGAGGTGTGATAGTTCTCCGCTC
Source organism: Argya squamiceps (assembly GCA_037834095.1). Classification (NCBI taxonomy): domain Eukaryota; kingdom Metazoa; phylum Chordata; class Aves; order Passeriformes; family Leiothrichidae; genus Argya; species Argya squamiceps. The sequence goes on along the minus strand of JBBMKD010000145.1, from coordinate 6,228,516 downwards.
CTGCAGGTGTTCAGCAGAGCCTGAGTCCTCACAGGAAAAGCCAACTTTACTAGGTAAGAATTCTTCCTCATTTTTAATTCTAATTTAATTTTAATTTTAACCCAGTCAGCTGGGTGCTAACTCCAAGTGAAGGGTGAAATAAAATCTCTGTGCAAAAAGGAATTGATGTTGAAATAATAAAAATCTAGAAAGCGAAATAGGGAACAAACAAGGCAAATGTTAATAAAACTCCAGAAAAGAGCATTCTGACTCACTATTTCTAAGCAGAATTGTCATTCATAGGGTTGTGTGGGGTGCATCTACATCTGTGGCATAGATGTAGTTGCTTGTGGTGAGGCAGGATGTGTTCCTCATAGCAAAAATTGCATTTGTAGCTGGGGGTAATGCATGTAGCTGTTCACTGCTTCTCAGTAGCTTATTTGCAAAAAATGATTTCTAAAAGGTTCTTTATTCCTCCTTTTTGCAGAAGAAAATGTGCAGATTTGGAGGATACACGTAAAATTTATAAGGAAAATTGTTCATGGTTGTTTATTCCTGGTAATAGCCAGGAAAATCAGTTTAGATAAGTTGCAGTCACTATTTGCCTTTGTACCAAACAGGAGTTTCTGCTGTTCATCCTGAAATCACCTGGACTTTGCCTTCACCAGTAGCTGGCTGGTTCCCAAAGGGCTTTACATCCCCTCATCCCTGTTTCTGTCCTGGAAACACAATCCCTGTTTGCTGCTTTATGGCAGAAAAGTGTATTATGGGAAACTGTCCCACGGTTTGTGTGGGAGAAACAGATGGGGACTGAAGGCTGTAGACTCTGAGCAGAACAGGGTGGAAATACAGCCCTGAGACAAAAAAGCCTCTTTAAGGGAAGGAATTTGGGGTTGGGGGAATATGAATTACTTCAGGATGACACTTGTGCCATCTCCTGTCTTGTGGTGCTCCTCAGATGTGGAGCTATGTGCTTATTTATGGGGTCACACTGACCTGTCTAATGTGGATTGGGGTTATGTTACCAGAATTAAAGTGTTTTTCCTTTGTATAATACTCTGCTTTATTATTATTTACCCAATTGTGACATTATCTAGTGCAACAGCATCCTGCAGCATAAATTCTGTCCTTAAAAAAAGAGTTAAGAAAATGAAAATACAAGTCTGATTAAGTAAGAACAAACTTAACAAAGATCAACTTAACCTTCAATTCCTGAGATTTGGAAGTGAGAGAATTTTTTCTATTCATTTAATGCTTGCCATTCATGTAAGAGAACATATTTTATTAATGAACATTTGGCATTTTTTCCTCAAAAATTAATTTATAAAATCCCCATATATCATACATCACAAGTAAAGACTATTTGTCCATTGATTTTGGGTTTTCTTTCCACTAAATAACTGAGATTAACTGTAACACAGTATTTTTTTCTGTACCTTTGAAATTTCCTGCCTTATAATGAATGCAGAGATAATACATAATTAAACATATGTAGTATTTCTGTTGCTTGGACTGAAAATAAGTTGGTTAATACTGAAAAACTTTGTGTATAAAATAAGGCACACTCTTGTCTTTGTTACAGGGATTGTCTGTTTGTTTCTTTTTAATATTGAAACAAATGGCAAGGAAGTGACTTTACTAAATAGTTGAAAATATACTTATCTGAAGATGTTTCACATGTAATTTAGAATTTTCATTATAGTTCACTACTTGTGATGCCTAACAATAACTGAGGTTTGTGCTAGTACAGGCTACTTTTGGTAGTTATTAAAGGCAAAAATATAATATTTTGGGGGTATTTGGTCTGAACTGTTTCCCAACTTCTCAAAATTGAAAGATGGGATTAAATTTGTCTTTAAAAAAACCCCACATTGCTTGTGCTGGATGTGTTTCACTCTCTGAAAGGTTTTGATTCACCTCTGGTGGTATCAGTCATGAGTCTGTTACAGGGGAGTAGAGCACACACCTCAGTGGAGTTCATTTTTCTTTTATGATGATATCTGCATATCTGTCAGAATCTTCAAGTCTTGCTGGGATCATCTCACCTTTGATCTCCCTGCTCTGGTTTCATTGCAATGCAAAGGAGAAGTGGTTCAAAGGCTGAGTGTGCTCAGCAGGCTGTGACCTTCAGCAGCCACGTTAAAGGAACGTGAGGAGTAGGAATGAATAAAAGTTTTAAACCCATCTAGTGATGCTTTTTTTGCAGCATGTGAAAGTCACTCTCAAAAGAAAGATGTGGAAATGTCTGTTCATGGCATCTTGTGTAATTCATGTAAGACACCTCCCATAATCCAGAGGAAGAATTTGGGCTTCAGTGCATTTTTTTAAAACCTTTTAAAGAATTCTGTGAAATTCCTTGAATTCTGATCAGCTGATTTTTTTTCTTTCCCTCCTTCCAAATTATGGACTTTATGAACACAAAGAAAAATGACCATGACAGAGAGCAGGAAGAAAACTGTGGCAATTTATAAATAACTCCACTGACATACAAATAATGCTGAACATACACATAATGTGCTTTGTCTGAATTTTGTGTTGCAGCTGAGGAGGAGTGTTTGTTTACATAAAGATACCTGCATATGTATCAGGCAACTAATGATAACTGGAACAGGCTGTTAAACAAATAATAAATCAGGACACTTCCAGACTTCAGGGCAGCCCCTTACTGGATTAACAGGCATTAACAATACATGTGAGCAGTGATGAGTTTTCTTAATTGTTCTCACTGCAAACATGACAGTTGGTCTTTAACACTGATATCCTAAATTTTAGACAGTTTTAGTGTCTTTAACACTGATATCCTAAATTAGCTGTGAGTGCAGTACCAGAGAGCTGATGTTGTGTACCTGGTGCTGGAAGTCCAGGTAATCAGACCTGGAGTGCTTTGATAGAGGTTTTTACTTCATCTCTCTTTCCTCTCTTACCTTTGGTGCTCCTTACACTCTCCACAGAGAAAGGGGTGTTTTCATCTGCTGTTGGAATTCAGCATAATTTTGAATGCAGGACTTCCTCTAATTTTGCCAGAAATCCTTCTTTCTTACTGTGCATGTTACTCTGATTCCATCAGACACCTCTCCTCCTTTTTGTGCAGGATAATTTTGCTTTTACCAGATGTCTTTCCTGCCTGCTCTATATCTCCAATTCCCATATTGCAGACTTGACAATTTCTGCATGTTTGCCTGTCTCCTGCTTGGGCAGCTGAGCCACAAATCCCCCTTTACCTGTTGAAAATAGGCATCTGGCTTTGTGCTGTTGCAGGGTGCTTTTGTCTGAGTTCAAGGTAGGCAAATGCAAGTTCTCTCAGCTTTTACTGGTGGGTGGAACAGGCCACTGCTTTAGAGGTTGGTCCAGTCTTTAACTGCAGTTGATGTATTTCTCATCTTGGAGGCTCCATATCATCAAAGTAACATTCTCATTCTGGGTAATAGTTCTGCAGTGTGTGACTGTGAATACTCAGGAAAACCTTGTTTGTTTGATAGCTGTTTCTATTGAGATTTAATTGCTCTGGTAAGTAGTTTTTGTTCTTTGTTTTTTATCCTTGCTGTATTTGTTCTTCAAGACACCAGTCTTGTTAAATGACATCTGGTATTTTAAACCAAGGCCTTTCTGTAACTTCCTGCATTTTCCTTTACAGTGGAATTTCTGTGGAGCCATACAACAGAGAGCATGTGTGTTGGGTACATGTCTGCACAGGATGGCAAAGCTAAGGTAAGCCATGAGGAACAGGCTGTAATGCAGTAGAATGAGTGCAGAAGCTAAGGAGAATTTGAATTAATGATAATGAAATATATAAGAAATGTCTTTCTTTAAAAGAACAGAAGAACTAATGGTTGCATAAGCAGTTAAATGTATCCATTGATTAGGCATTTCTAATTTCTTTTTTTAATTGCAGCAGTTAACTACCCTATACTGACCTATATTCCATGTCAGGATGAGGTACCACAAGCCCATGTCCACTCCCTCTGCTGACAGCAATTGTATTTGAATAACTTTATTCATCTTGATTCAGTTATGCTGGTACCATATTTTTCTGTGGGCACGTCTTCCTCCAGATAAAACAACTGCACCCATCAAGGAAGATATAAAACAAACTTCAAACAAGTTCCTAGAATAGCCTCTGTGATAAATAAGTCCAATATTACCATCCATATTTTCAGTTTCTTGGGGCTTTATGATTGATTTTTAATGAGTGAAATATTACGTTAAAATTGAATTTAACAATGAAAACTGGAAAATTCTGTCACATCATGATCAAGGAGTAGGGATTAACCAAGCCCATGACAGTCATGATTCCTGTAGGCATTAATGCAAAGGGGAATGTGACCAAGGTAATAGAAGAATATACAAAAGAAGAAAATGAACATCAGATATTTTACATAGCAAAACTGGGGTAACCCTCTGTTTCAAGCACTGGAATGGATAATTCATCTTCAAGGCATAAAATGTGCAGGAAATAAAAGACCAGAGTGCCCCAGAAAGAGAAGAAAGATAACAAACCACTGATGAAGGAAGTGCTAGTGGAGGTGTAAGTGAAGTATTTGCTTCACTTTTGAATAACTTAGGGACAATTCTTTCCAGATAGCTATACATGGAATAGAGTGTGGTTTTACTTCTTTTCTTAATGTTTAATTTGGATTTAGTTGAAAAAAAGTCCAAACTGAAGTTAAAAGCTCAGATTGAACTGAGTGAAACTAAAGCAAGTTCAGTCACAGATGTTCTAGTATTTGCTAGTTAGCTTTAAAATTGTTTTCTTGTGTTTGCAGTGAAAGAATAACTGAGAATAAAGGATGGTAAATGTTTCCAGTGTGCACACCTGCCTCTGACTTACACTGTGAAGCTCAAAATGTTATTGTTTCTTCCTGGCAGTGTCCAATTAATAAATAAATACTAAATATGAAATCTGTCTGGTAATGAGTATTAACATGACAGTGCCATGCCCAGAGTTGCTTTCCTGCTCACAGTTGCAACATTTGACATCTGGTGTGCATTGTTTTCATACTGCTGGTAAATTCTCCAGCTGGTAATCCTGATTGTGCTGACAGACACAGCTGCTCTTCTTGGTTCACTTTTAAATTATGTTTTTGACCTTCACTGAAGAGTTAATCCCCCTCCCTTTCTTCCTTCTTTGAGTCTGTGGCCACAAATGCTTTCCAGAGAAAACCCACAAATGCTTTTGCTGCTGACTTCTATTGATCAAAAAAAGTCTTCTGTCATAAAAGCTGGAATTTTGTTCTGCTACAACTAGGACTAAGTTATAGATGGAAAACTGGGCTTGAAATAGAACACAATGTATTGCAAGTGAAAAAAAAACTCTGTTCTTTAATAGAGTGACTGTTTTGCTACAGTTAATTTTGACTGCTTGCCATGAAAGAATAATGGGATAAGAGTTCATAAAAGTATAAAATATCACTTGTTTATGAGGACCATAGCAAAATGATTAGGCAGCAGCTTGTAAGGAAACATTTGCTTTCCTGTTTTTCTAGGGTGGTAAAGACCTTCAGGTTTTATTTCTTTCATCAGTCTAGGACTTGAGTTTTGTCCTTAAACTGAGGGCTTGTCACAGTGGCTGATTTTGAACTGGTTCAAATAAATCAACAATTTAATGAATATGAAGCAAAAGCAAGACTTATAAAGTGAGGAGGTTGTAAAGTATCTGCTGTTATGAACTAGACTAATATTAGAATCATATAAGGGGGTACATACTAAGGAGAAAAGGAGCCAGTTGCCTGGAAAAGTCACCATTTCCTGTTGGATTAAAGTGTTTGGTTGAATGTTGTTTTAAAAATCCTACATAGTAAGTTCACACCTTATTGCTGACACAGTCACCTCTGGTTGTGTGTCCTGTCAGCTCTTTCTTGATGCTGGAATTATTTCAGCTCCTCTACCACTCATAGCTCTGGAAATGTCATCTCCAGCACCTGCAGAGTGGATGTCCCAGTGGCTTCTCTCAGATTCTTATGTCACAAACAGCTGTCAAGGCATATCTTAGCTGGCCCAACTGTGCTTTTCTTTTTTTCTTATCATCCTCAACATGAGCAGTTTCATAATCACTTGGTGTCACAAACTGGATGTGGAAGGATACAAGCTTTTCATCTGAACATTTTGGCTCTCTCCTGTACTTCTTGAACTAACCTGCACCACCAGGTGCTGCACCTGACCCCTGACCCAGGCTGGTGCTTGGGAGCCTCAGCTATCAGGAGCTGAAGGGGCAGATCACTCTGGTTTAGGAGCTGCTGGAGCCAGACCTCCTCCCTGCAGCAATACTGGGACAGATTGTTTCAAGATCAGCCCTGTTCTTTGGAAGATAAATGGGTTTCCCAAGATCTCTTGAAGCCAGGTCTTGTATCTCCACCTCTGTGCTGGTAGAATTGTCACAGTAGCTGATGCTCAACTCTGTGAGTGAGACTGTTGGAATATTCTGGGCTGCAGCCTTGAGAATACATGGAAGCAGATAGAAAATATTAGTTTGTGGATTCCCTCTGTACTCACACAGCTCCTTTTGGAGCAGTGACTGCTGCATCCACAAAGGTTATGACTTCTGAATTGAAGGACTGGGGGATTAAGTAACTGCATGAACTGAGAAGATTTTTTTTTGTTGTTATTGTGTTGTTGACTCATTAATTACTTCATATGAATTTAAGATCTTTGATAAGCAATTATTTCTTTTTTCCAGTCCAAATTTTCTTCTCTTTCTGAGATATTAGTTGGTCTTCAGAACAACCTTCCAGATGCTTGGGGTTTTTTATGGATCCATAATAGATCTAACAACTGGTCATGGCATCAGCTAAGAAGGTCACCCTGTTGCTGGGGCTCTGACTTCTTTAATGTTACTCTGGCAGGGTTCAGTTCTCTTTTCCTGTTTTCCTGAACTGATTGGGTTAAGTTCTGATAACTTAAGCACTTCTGTTGTCACCACTGGAGAAGTGGCTCTTCTCTAAGGTGTTGCTTCTTGCAGCTCTGTCCATACAGTCATGGACAATGTGCAGTACTTTAGGTCTTAACAGTTTATGGAGCATTTGGTAGAGCAATTTCAGTGTCAGTTTGCACAAAGGGCTTGCAGACCTTCTGCCATGTAATTTGGGCTGGGAAGAAATAATTCCTTCAATTCACTCATAATGTGATTTTAGATTAGAATGGGAAGGATGGGATTTTAGAGGAATGGGAAGGAAGGGTGTTAATGGTTGCACAAGTTAATTGACTCTTCTTAGTTACAAAGAATTCTTATCTTCTTGTTCCATGTCTGCTTGCTCAGTGGAGGATGCTTCAAAGGAAAATAAGTTCTTCAGTGTCAAATGAGAGTGCAGTGTAGGCCTGCAATGTGAGTTCACAAAGCAATGGCATCTCTGAAGGTTCTGGCTATGGGTAGGCAGCCTTTCTTTGGTTTAATGTTGTGTATCTGTGCATAATCAGACAGGAGCCCTTTTATCTCAGGCAGGGTCTGCAGAGTGTTTGTTTGCTCAACTCCTGCAGTATTCTGTAGTAAGAAAATGTAAGTGGCTGGGATACTTATTTTTCCTGGATCTGACAAATGTCTTGTCATGGTGATTGAGAGTAGTTGGTGGTGGCTGAGGTTTCTGCTTGAAGATAGGTAATTCCTCACTTTGTTTTCGATAGTATTTGAAGTCAGAGTGCTTTTTTTCCAGTCTCAATACCAGCAAAATGCAGTTTTGGTAATTTATTTTGTGTAAGTATTTGAAATAATTTATCAGTTTGCTGTGTTTCTTAGTATTTATAAATCTGCCATATGATCTTTATAAATGTTGCAAACTTTGGCAATTATTGTAAATGTTGCAATATTTTTGAGTAGTAGTTCAGACTCATAGGTTTTAGTTTTTCTAACAGCTGGATGACTTAGACAGCAAATTTAAAAAGCCCAGTTGCAATATTGAATATAATCCAATTCAGTTGCCAGTTTAAATCTCCTTTTGGCAGCTATTCAGTTCTTATAACATGAACTGCTAAGCTTTATGTTATGGCAGGTTTTAATAATGCAAAGCTACATAAGCCATTCTTTCCATTCTCAAATGAAGCAAATTCACATTGCTTTGCAAGACTTGGTGCAGCACAGAGTGGAGAGTGTTGCATATTGCTGAGTTTGAAAACATCCATCAGCAACAACTGCTGTCCACACCAAATGTTGTGGTTGCAATGTGCAAACAGAAACTTTTATCTTTGACAGTTAATTTCATTTGCCAGGATGAGCAAACATGGTGGACAGGGAGACCATCTCCAGTTCACTTTTGCTGTGGAGATGTAAGCTGTCATCATCAGATTTATTTGCCTTTACTGACACTGTAAAATTGAGCAGAAGTCCTTCCCTCTGTGTTTGAAGTGATACATGTGACAAACACTGATTGTAGCAATTGTTGTTGGTTTTCTGAGGATGAGCTTCTGTATTTGACTTTGTGAGTGAAAGATCTGTGAAAGCCCTTTGTGAGGAGAAGGGCAGTTTTCCAGTGCTCATTGGGTGAAGAAACACATCTTGGAAGAATCCTAATTCTAATTTGAAAATTAGTGGAAAAATTTACTGAGCTTGTTTAGTGAGCAGAAATATGAAGTCAAATAATTCAGTCATTCATTTCAGACTACAGAGACAGTCTTTTAACTTCAAGAGACAGGAAAAGTATATGTCACTCTTCTTATTTTCTTTAATCCTCACTCTTGTCTGGAGACTGGGGAATCAGTCAGAAATTTTTATTTGAAAACTACTCTGTGCATACAGTGGATAATCCAGTTCTCTCATAAAAATAAGGTTTTTCTATTTGTTGGAAATAACCTTCTGTGTTAAGATACCACTTGAAATGTTTGGCTCATAGACCTTCATGGAAATGAAATGGCTCTGAGATGACAAGATAAGTTCACTTTTTGGGTTGGGTTCTTACAAAAAGCCAGTAGTTCTGGAGCTCTCCTTGGATTTGGCTGATAGAGTGGAATAGGGAAGTGGAGCAGGTATGCAAATATAAATGCAATAACCTGGCTTAGCACCTGCAATTCACAGTGACATGGATCACATCTGAAGATTCATGACAGGGTTTTAGAATGCCTCCACAAAGCCCTGGGATGCTGAGCTGATTGGATGATTGGTTGGTGTGTGTCTTTAGGCTGTCTTGATGCAGGTATGAGTGATTTAGTTAGATACATAAATGGTTTATAGTAATATACTTAACCCACAGAATGAATCTGAGCTTGGAAAGCTGTTAACTTCTAAGTGTGTAAAATCATTATTTTCAGGGCAGTGAGACCAGAAGTACCCCATCACTATGTCTTTCTGTTGTTTCCCAACAAGGACAGTACTCTGGAGCCTCTCTCTCTATTTTTCCCCATTTTTTTTCTTTATTAAAGTTTCATCCAACAAGATGCACGTGGCATTTTCCCCTAGTAGAAGTTGCCAGTATTTAGTGGGGCACCTTCTCCTGCCATGCTACAGGTGTACATACAAACCAGGAGGAGAGATTACCAGGAGACAGAGCAGCAGAGTTGCTGCCAAAATGGGCTCTTACTGCTTAGAAAATAAATTCAGAATGTGTGGTCAGATGGTTCTGATGGTGGAAGTGTGTACCCAGCTAGAAGGGTCCAAATTTCTAAAGAGTATGTGGGTTTGGTGATACTCTTCCTTTCAGGGAGCAAAGCTGTAGAAAGCAATTTCCTTAAGGATATGGTGTCCTTGGTCTTTCATTATATTTCATCTTTATAGTGTAATGAATGGAAAAAGTTTGTTTTATAAATTATTCTGTCTAAAGCACATCCTGAGTGTGTAATAAGAGTGCTAAACACATGAAGTACTCCCTAGATTTGCTTAAGAACTGAATGTGCTGCCATCTGGTAGTTGTACTCTGTGCTCTTGGCAGCATTTGATTGATTTCAGCTTTCTTGTGCAGCACTTCTTGCCTGTTGGCTTAAATTTTATATATTCATTTTACATTGTATTTATGCTTTTAATGAAAGAAAAATTCTCTTAAGTTGTTGTGACAAACTGATACTTTTATGTGAATAGGAGGAGACTAGCTCTTTAAAAGAAAACTTTTTTCATATTGGTCTCAAGTTTGTTATGGAATCCTTGTCTATGAGACATGAAATAATGTAAGTCAAAAAGATGAAAGCATATGTTGTTCCTGTACTGCTTGTATTCCATGTATTCCAGAGCAGAAAGACCTATTGGTTTTGTAAGTAGTTGGGAAGTTTGCAGTGTACATCAAAAAGCACTGAGGGAGAATAACATTCCAGTGCCTGCAGCACTGAGCTGGGGGATCAGTACTTCCATAATGTTGGTTTGGCTGGGAGGGAAAGAGGGAAACACTGTGTGTTTGCAGGGCAAGAACATGGAGCAAGAATCAGCATCTGAAGGTTGGTTAGCTCCTTTGGGCTCTGTGGAGGGGTAGGAAGCAAAAGATCAAATGTTTCTTTCAGCATTTACCATTTTTCCTGTGGAACTGTGGGCAAGAGGTTCCTCCTTCAAGCTGCAACAAAAATCCGTGGTGACTGACTGGTGTCCCAGGTGTTGGTACCTCATCTCCCACTGGACCCTCACCAACCTTGCTTTGCTCTGGGAAAGCAAAGCAAGTCAGAATATTGTTGTAAAATGCCCATATGTGAAGCTGAAATATGTATGGATACCAACATCTTTCTTAATCTGCCATTCTTTGACAAATGCTTTCCTCAAAGAGTCTTCCGTGGAGTTGAGTGGAGGATTAATTCAGGAGAATTATTTATTTTCCTTTTTATTTCTGGTCCCAGGCACAATTTCTTCCAGGTGTGGGTTCATTCAACTTGTAAAGCTGACAGACTAATTGAATTCAATTAAAACCTTTCCTTGTCGTTCTTTTTTGTTTGCTTTTTTATTTTTAAGTTTCTAGAATCCAAACCTAATTGACTATACAATCTGGACTTAATGTAAAATATGATGTTGGGTTATAAAAATGTTACTAACTTTACAAATAAGTTTTGTGGTTCATTTTAAAATATTCAGTGTTCTTTGATGTTTCTTTTTATTGACTGGAGTTTGTTCTTATGGTTAAGAACAAGGGAGATATAATTGTAAGAATTCACTTGGGAGTTTTCTGAAGTTGTCTTGACATGGCAGTGTTATCCTTTCAAATTATTTATTAAGTAACATCTTAAGCATTATCATCTTAGATTTGTCTCATTTTTTGTTCTACATAAGGCAGCCATTGGTGAAAGTAATAAAAAGCAGTCAGTGTAAAGCAGGTCTGTATTTATCACAGAAAGTATGCAAATAAACAGGATGCAAATAAAGGCTTTAAGAAATGCTTTGTTATATGTGGTTTCCATGTTTCTGTGGAAGTGAAATCTTCAGATGCTGGTGTGTAGTGGTTTGGGGTCTTGTGCATGGGAAATGAGTTCCTCCTGACAAAGGAAATGAGGTTTTCTATAGGAAATCTGTTCTGGGCAGCTATTTGAGCATAGCTACTTGCTAATGTATTAATAGATAGTGAGTACCTGCTTATCCCCTCTTGTACATTTTCCTTCCCTTGCTCAAAATCTTATTAGGAGTAATTTACTGGTTTGCTGTGATTGCAGTACAAAATATTTTTAAAAAATCTTATTCTTAAAAATTAAGATTAATTTTTAATTTAAAAAACTAAAAAATCTTTAATTTTAAAACATGAAATGGCTACACTTGCTAAACCATCAGTAGCATTCTTCCTCTGAGGAAACAAATTTCCCATGCTGCTATTCAAACAGTGCTGCTTTTATACTGTCATCCTTTTCATTTAGAAATTTTTACAGACCTGGAAAAATACCATGGATCTGTCAGTCATAGAGTAAAAAACTCCTTTCTTCCACTTCATTTTCTTCCTTTTAATTTGTTTCTCTTACATTTATGAAATGACATCTACAAAAAATGTCAGTTACATTTTGGGGGAAAACTGTAAGGATTTGAAGAGAATATTTTCTTCTTGGAGTGGTAAATTGCAATTGTAACTGAAATTGTCCTGAAAGTAGAACATGTTCATATATCAAGCAGGAAAGCCAGAGATCAAAGTTTTAGCCATAAAATGAAAACATTGAAATGTTTTTGATTAAATCTTATTCTGTGATTTAACTGAAAACAAGACCACCTAAGTGCAGGCACCAGGGACACCCTTATCAAGAAAGGAATTAAAAGAAGCTGCCCGAGACACAAAATGTTTCTTCAATGTAATGAACTGAGTTTAAGAGTTTCAAATCACTTTCTGCCCAATTGATGCAAATTTTTCATACTGAACTTTTATATTTGTACTTTTTGTGACAACCTGTTGCTTCATGGCAAGTTACACATTTTGCAACACCTAAATCTTTTAAATGGGATAATGTATGTACAAACAAATGTGTGGTGGGCTGCACTGACAGGAAGCTGTAATTTCTAAACACCAGCAATGTTCTGTTGTGAGCTTTACACCATAGTAGGAATCATTTCTAGTTCCTAATTTAATGTAACAGGAGCAGTTTTCAGTCTAAAAACATGTGCAAAGGGGGATAAAAAGTCATTACTCTTAACAGTAAGTCAAAGTGTCTTTTCATAAGCAGTTGCTTTTGCTTATCAGTAATAAAACATACCCCAGTACATAAAGGGCTGTTAACAGATTTTTAGAGTCACTGAGTTACAATTCAGTTACAAACTGGAGTTTTGTGTACACAGACAAAAGTACCCACTTCCTGGCTGAAATATTCCAGTGCCTTCTCAAAGGTTTTTAAAACTTTCTATGGAAAAGATGCCTATTGGCAAAACCACAGTTGTTCTTTGGGTTGATTTATTTGGTAGTTGGCAACAGGAAGTCTTTGGAGTTTTTTTAGGTGGATGAGTAGGTATTATATGTAGAGAAAATTGTTCCTTGCATCCTGATCATGCTCCGAAGTGTTAGTTTGTCAAATGTTTAATTCTGTGTGAGGTTTCTCAAAGGTGTATTTCTGTATACAGTAGTAAAGACTTCTGAATCTCCCTTACAAATGGACCTATAAACCATGAAATGCCAAAATTATTTTCTTTTGTCTTCACTCTGGATATTTCTTTGTACTTTCAGTGCATTGATTCATCCAATTTACCTTTTCTATGCATGTCTCATGGTCTTTCTCTTCATGTGTTAAACATTAATGCAAACAAAATAGAAAAAGAATCTCAGTTGCTTTTCAAGTTGCTTTGTAGTTTGTCCTCAGACTTCAATGAGGGAACAGCTTAATTGTTCAATACTTACAAGCTTACTTTGTCCTGCATAACTTTGCCTCTTTCTCAGTCCATAATATTCTTTTGACTTTTCCACAGACTCACATTTCAAGACTTCCTCCTGGAGCTGTGGCAGGACAGTCCGTGGCAATAGAAGGAGGAGTTTGCAGGCTGGAGAGTCCAGAAAGCAGCTGATTCTTCACTTCATTGCAAAGAATGTGAATGACTTTTTGTACAATAAGGGGTTTTTTTTGTGTGTTTTAACAGATGTTGGAAATTCTGCTTTTGTTTTATACTCCATATTGCAACCATGTGCACCATAACTTGAGACAAGTGCTGCTGTAGTTTATGTTCTCACTCTGTGAATGGAGTTGGGGCTTGTGTGCATGTTCATTTTGTCCCACAGATAAAATAGGAACTCTCCTTGGTTGTGCAAAGATCATGTAGGATTAATGATTGCATTTTCATTTTTTTCTGTTGAAAAAGAACCAAAAGTTAAGAAAGAATAATTTAAAGATATGGTCACAATTGTCATTCATATTCTAAATTTAAAAGTGACAGCCCTTTGAAGTGGTGTTATAATTATGCAAAAAATGATTATGGTTTCTAAGTTTCTCAGTGGTTTAAGGAAATCCCGAGGTGGTTTAAACATGAGTTGTTTTTTTCCTCTCCAATAAGGAGGATTTTTTTTTCTTGTTCAAAGAATGGTTTCAGTGAAACAAACTAGAGCAAAATTAAGGCTCAAATTTTTTTTTAAATAGTCTTATAGGTCATATCTGTGTTCCCAACCCAAGATGTTAATAGCTCCAAGCTGTATGTATTGCAGAAAGCTCTATGAAGATAATGTATCGTTACGCAGTCTTTATGTATAATGGAATATTACAGTGTAAATAAGAAAACAAAGTTTATGGAAAGATTCGATATTATTCTTCACTTCTGCTTTAAATCTATTTTTAAGAGAGGTACAGAAATGAACATATTACTGGATGCAAAGTGCAATGTGTATGAAGTGGCTGGTGGGAGGTTTGATACTGAGCTTTGGGGTTGGTAAAGCAACTTCCTGGAGTCCGGCCACAGCATGGGTATTTGTATAACTGTGTGTAATATGTATGTACTGTGCATAAATTTACTGTAACTCTTTTGATACCTTCAGCAAACCTGCAGTGTAAAACATTATAATCCTTGTCTGCCTCGTGAAGGAGCACTGGCAGCTGAACTGTCATTTGTCACTGGTTTGGGTCTGTCAGCCAGGCTGCCCAAGTCCTGCAAGCGAGTTCTGACATACAACCTTCCACTCAGTCCTTTTTCCTTCACAGCACTGGCAGCAATAGAAGACTTTTGTAATTGATTCATTGTCCTGATAAGTATGCCAAAGAGAAACTAAAATAGTTCATCTTTTTTTCCCTGGTGGGTATTTGATAATACTGTTTTCAGAAATAGTGGATGAATAGATATTCAGACTGTATTCGCTTAATCAGGCATTGTACTTGCCTGTTTTGTAATGTTGTGCCTGCCTATAACAGACATACTTGACTGATGAAATTGTTATATTGATTGTAGTACCAATCTTTCATGGGAAAAATAAATTTTTTTTAATAGCCTGAGTTCATTTTCACTATTACACTACAGCATACATTGAGATACTGTCATCTGTGTGTGGTTTTTTTAATTGTGACTTCATTGTAGCTCTATAGTTGAAGATATTTCCATACAGTTCTGTAAATAATATAAAATAGCAGCTTTCCAGATTGCACAACAACAACAACATGGAATGTACCTGTCTTGGAATAGTTTGTGCTCAAATACAACACTTGAGGTTGGATCCTCAGTGATGCACTCATGGTCTGAGGAAATGAAGGAATGTCCTGCAGCACTCCAGAAATGATGCAGCAGAATCTGTGTTCTCACAGCCCTTAGAACTGCTCTGACAGGGTTAATGAGTAACTGACTGTGTGGACCCTTCACTCTGTAGGGAGTGAAAAATTGAAGATGATGTATATGGCTTTCTACATACCCAGATTTGAAAAAATGGCCTTTTTATTAGAAAAGCTAAAGGAACAGTGTTAGCCTGCTTTTATTCAAAAGTGCTTTTCTGTACTGACAATATAGAAATTTTGGCATAAATTCACTCTTTCATGCCATAAACCTGGCAGAACACCTTGTAAAATGTAAATTGATAAATTGTCTCTTCCCCTTACTTGCCTAATCTCTCTTTTTGGAAGTTTAGATTCCAGCATAGGATTTTTGTGGTTTGTTTTTACTTTTGTGTCTATACAATACCCCAATAGTTTTTTTTTCTTCTTCTTTTTGGTGCAGACTTTTGTACCTAAGGTAGATATGAGAACTGTCTTAGCACGTATGAATTTTGGTATCTGTTGTGAATCTATTGTTGTTCTGTTGTAATCTATCTGTTCAATCTGTTGTTGACTGACAGGAGCAGAATTTCCTATCAAACTCCCACTTAAACCAATGAAACATCTTACACTACTTTAATTATGGGTCTAATTGTGCTACCAGTTTTATTTTGAGGTTAAAAGAGGCCTATGAAATATAAATGGTGAGGAGGGACCCTGCAGTGACGTGGTCTGTGAGCCCTGTGTGTGATGAGTAACCATTGCCACTGGCATAAAGCTGATACAGCCCAAGAGGAAATGACACAGTTGACAGCAATAGCTGCTGAAATTATAAAGGAAGGATGAGCAAGTGAAATACATAGAAATAAAATTTGGGTACTGTTGATTTTATACTCAAACACACAATTACGTGTCCTAGAGGATTTTGCAGCAGACAGGTTGGTGCCAGAGTAGTCCTACTCAGTCTTCTGCCATAATAAATTTTCTTCCTTAAAGTTGCTAATAGGCTAAACCAAACCTGACACATAACCCATTGTTTGTCTTACTTTGCTCCTGTGCCTCTGCAGCATGAGCCTACAATGAGTGATTTTAAAGGGCTCCAACTGAACAAGTTATGGAAGTCAGGCTTGTTACACTAAAAAGTCTGAAGAGGTGATGTGAATTTCAGTTGTGGGGGTTGTTGGTTGGTTGGTTTGGGTTTTTTTAATAAAAACTCTACATTTTTTATATTCTGTACATATGAAGACTCTGCTTTTCTGCTTGTAAATTAACCTCTGAGAGCCAAATGAGATTCTTGACTGAGGTGGAGGAGTAGAGGACCTCATTTAGGGGAACTGCAGCCATTCACCTGTAAAGGACAATGCAGAAGATGCTGTGAAAAGAAGGAAGCTTAAAAGAAAACAAAGCTGGTAATAAATCTAAGGTTACTAGCAAAGTTGGGGTAACTGCTACTGTTACTTAAAATGTGAATTAAAAGCAGAATATAGAAAAAGTAGCCAAAAGGAATTGGTGGTTATGACATTGCAGGTACAATATTTCACAGTGGCACGTGGTAATTGTGCAGCTGGATGGTCTTTGTTACCCAGTTTTGAGCAGAATGATGCAGAATTAGATGGGGAGCTCTCAAGTGTGTATTTACATGCTTGTTAAAATGAAGGCTTGCAATTTAATGATTTCTTTTTCTTCCAGTTGTTATGTGAGTTGTTTAAGTCAATGAGACATATCAAGAGTACTGTCAGTCAGTGTTAGCAGGATTTATCTGTTGAAAGACACTGAAGTGCATGGCCAGTTTTTATAGTGTGTGTGTAAATAACTGAACAACTCAGTTCATCTCATTCTCAGGTTTTGTCACTCAGCAGAACTGGGATCAGTGTCATTCTGGGTGGCTGACATCCCATCCTCTTAGTAGAGAGTCACTTTTTCATAGTAAGATATGACTTAGGCTGATTTTCAGGTCAGCTTGGTTGATAGGAGAAGGTTTAGGAGAGAACTGAAGAGTTGAAGGGAAAGTTTATGCTGTAGCTGGGCAGGGAAATAAAGGCTCTTGTTAGCAGAGTATACAGAATCAATTTACCAACAGAAATCAATGAAAAGTGGTAGGGGGAAAACAAAAATGTTTTGAAGGAAAAAAAGAATGAGAGACAGTAACCCAAGAAACCTGGGTTTTCAAAGAATTGATATCCTTCACATGGTATTAGGGCTCATCTTCCAAGGGATATTTGAAGAGACCAAGTATGAACTGCTCCATTGCACTTGGTTTTCACATGAAAGACTTGTTTTGGTTTGCAGCAAAGTGAAGACAAACACAGAATTTCTGTGGCTTTTAGCCTCCGTGGATGTCAGCAGAGGTTTTGCAGATTCCTTGCAGGAGGGTTGGGAAAGGGCCACTGCCTCATACCAGAGGCCAGATCTGCCAAGAAATGCTGAGAAACCCTTAACTTGCAGGAAATTGTGTTGAGATTTTATATGGAAGCTTGTGGCCAAGGACTCCTGTAGTGGGTCTAAGGACAGAATTTCTGATTATTAAAACTTACCTCTTTTCTTTTTGCTCATTTTTACAGGAAGGCTTGTGGGAGGTTTTGCTGCTGTAAGAGCCTCATGCTTGATTATTCACTCCACTGGGAGATAATACAGAGATAAGGAGGACTTGTGCACTGACTTTTATTGTTTTAGATTCTACAGTGACAGAGATTAGACTGTACACATTCCACATAGCCTAGACCCATTAGCATCGCTTGATAGTGATTTAAACACAACAAATGTGTCTTGATAGTGATTTAAACACAGCAAATGTGTCTTGTTACCCACTCCTGTCTGCCTAATGGGGCAAATAAAGTGTGTTAGCTTGAGCAGCAGGCACAGTGGGACCTGCTTTCCCTTGGCCTTGTGCTTAAACCACTGTACCCTGCCTTACCTCTGAGGTCTCAGTGATTATATTGCTGCAAATACCCACTAAGGCAGAGAGAGAGACCAGCTAAGCTCCTCTGTCTGAAACAAAAAGCCTTTCAAAGTGAAATGCCATTTTCAGAGAGCATCACACCAAGGCAAGTGTCTGAGGTGAGATCCTGTCCCCAGTGAGGTCACTTGGAGCTCAGCCATCAGCTTCAGTGGAGCCAGGATGTCATCCTTGGAGGTGTTCATCTTAGAGGACTCAAACTTTATGAGTCCCTTAATGCCAGTACTGGAGGCTTCAGAAATGGGGTGGTGAGAGATGTTTTGATGACTCATACTTATTTTTTGGATTATCTGGGAATATCTGTTGGGTGTGTAGGGCTCCTGCAAGCCAAGTGGAAGAACCAACTACAGACTCCTGTGGGCTAATAATCTGCTGTAGCAGAGCAGGGCTCTCAGCATTGTTTTTCTAAAAGATTATCATTTTGATGATAAACAATCTAAAAGTTTTCCTAAAGATGACAATTTCTGCAGCCCTGGTTTCACTTCAGGTGTGTGTGTGTGAATGATACCAACAACAAACCACCAGAGCACAACCTTAGGCCAGGATTCCCGTGGTACAACTCACCTGTGGCAAACCACTGTGTCCCAGGTAAGTGCCAATAAGCCACAACACCAGCCTGGATTGTAACATCTGCTGAATGTACTGTACCTCTGATAGAAATCCTATTGAACATAGTTTGTAGAATTTTTTTCCTTAAAAGGTGAGTTGTGACTGGTAGCACCCACACAATGCAATTCTGTGCTGGAGATCTCCCAGTCCTGCTCCCTGTCAGCCTGAGATTTGGTTTAAATTCAGGATCAAATTGTCTATACTTGAAAATACTGCTGCTTTTTGCAGCTAAGGGTAAACCCTTTTGTCTCTGGTACTGTACTGTGGACAGGTGTCAAGGCCCTGGCTGTAGAGGAGCAGGATGAGTAGCAAAGAGTGAGAAAAAAAAAATGTGAAAAAACAAAAACCTTCTTGCAGGAGAGGGTGCAGGATTTATGGATGAGGGAGTAACACTGAGCCTGCGAAAGAGGATATGGGGGAAAGGTGGTGTTTTAATTTGCCTTTGTCTATCACTATCCAAACATTAGCCATGCATTATATTAATTTTCCCCTAGCTGAGTTTGTTTTACCCGTGAAGGTACCAGTATCAATTACCTCTGCAGCTGTGGTTCTCTTCAGGACTATATCCAAAGAGTAAAATTTTTGCAGGAAATATTCTGGTGGGTTAATTTTTTTTTTTTTTTGGTCAGGGGCTGATGTTTTTGGGCCCTGCAGCTCCATGACTGTAAAGGAAACAATGGAATGCATTGCTGGAAGAGGGATGGGGAAGATAGAAGGACTTGCTTTTGGCTGATGTTAAATTGGGTATTAAACTGCTCCCATCATCCTACTCACTGTGATTCTTCTTCATGTTGGATGTTGCTCTTACTGCTTCCAGTCCATCCCTGGAAGTAACTGCTACAATGCACCATGGATCTTGCTGGGAAAATATCACCATGTTTATAAAATTGAATTTGTGGCTGATTTTATGGGAGCCAATCCTACTGAAGTACAATTCTTGATGAAGAAACAGTTTCTAAAGTTTGGAGGCAGTGAGCTCCTCTGGGGAGGTAAGAGCAGGCTGAAGCTTGAGGTAATTAATGGTCAGTCTTGTGCCATGACGGCCTTTGAAGCTAATTGTGGGTCTGTGGAGGGGAGGGATATTGTTTCAAACCCCATTTTATTGTATCACCTAGTGTCCATGAAAGAAAATTTATCCAACCAAAAGACAATGCCATGGCACAGCAGAGAATGCTGTATGATAGATGATTTGCAAACTGTTGCAATTAGATGACTGCAATTCCATTAATTCCTCAAGGAAAAAGATTAATGGATAGAAAAATCATCATTTTGTGTATCTTCTTTGCACATCAAAAGAATAGTTATTCCCAGATGAGTTTCAAGAATCTTGACCAGCATTAGGGAGGTACCTGAATTAGGAAAGAACTCAAAAATAAGGAAACACTCAACTAAAAATGATAAACAGAAACTCAGCAAAAAGTTCACTGTTCATACACAAGGGGCAGAAGACAACTGAATTATCCTGTTCTCCAGAGTGTGTTGGACACAGTTTTAAGTTCAGGTATGAGCTAATGCTGTTTTCTTCTTTTGGTTCTTTGAAATTTTACTTGGTTTTAGTTTTGAAATTAAGATGCCTTTGCTTTTGCCTTGCTAAACAATTTCCACTTGAAATGGTGGACTTTAAAGTCACACAAATTAATTTAAAACAAAGATGCTTCTACTTCTGTGGGGATGCCAAGCCCAGGCCAGGTAGTCAATAGGAACTAACCGTGCAGAGAATGGCATCCAAATGCATTCAGGTGTCTGAAGAAATGGGTTGGCTTTCAGCACTCCCCTGTGCTTTGTCTTCAAACTAGTTCAAATTCCAATCCTTCACTCATTTCACTGCAATAGAACGAGCCCATTTTAGGTGGTCTCACAAATGGCACACACTGAGTGCTAAAAGCCTTCCTTTTACCCCTCCTGGAGAGGGAGTGAAGAAAACAAGACCTGTTGATTTTGTTTTCCTCCCAAACTGGGTTGTACCACTCAGCTTGCCCAAGCCCTGCTCCGGGGATATGTCACAATGTCTTTGGGATGTTTCCTGAATGCCACAGTTTGGGGTTTGCTCTTGGGGCACTGAGGGCACGTGTCCATCCCTCTGATGCTGTTGTCCCTTCTGCATCACTGCCAAGAATCAGCAGAATAATTTACCTGGGAAAACGCTTGAGGTCTCCACCTTAAAAATGTCAGAGGCTCCAAAAACTACACTTTACTGGGTTTTTTTAGCAATAATGGTGGCCAGGCTGGCTAGTCATCATGATTAACAATTCATTTGGAAATCCTAGGTGCAGGTTCTTTCAGTGTGCTCCTGGATTGTATGTGCATGTGTTATATTTATTCATGTCCACTTTATGTCCTGTTCTCTCCACTCTTTGCATCTTTATTTTCTCTTTCTCCAAGCACCACCACTTGTTTCACTTCAATACTATTAACAGAGGGTCAATAATTAAATGTCCCCTGGGAAATGAATGTGTGTGGCTAGAAAGAACAAGGGAATACATCAAGTTCCTGAACTGAAAGAAGACTGATGAGTCCCTCTAGGATCCATGCCCAGAAAAGCCTTTGTACAGGACTTTTTTCCCAGTTAGGGTTAAAATGTGGGTTGCTGTGAGCTCTGTTGGCACAGATGTGGAAGAAACCAGGCATTATTTGATCCAGTGATTACAGAACAGTTTCATTCACAAATGAGAACCTTTTAAACTGATGTAAAAGTTTTGAATTTTTAATTCTGTTTATTTTCACCAGTTTTTTAACCTATCTAATTTCTCATATTTTTTTACTTCTCAGATTTTTCACAACTGATAAAAATCACCTGCACAGTAATGTAGTGCCAATCCTACACTGAATTATCACCTGAAGAAGGCACTGCATCCCGGCTGGCAACTGGGGAGCTGGTGAAAAGAGCAAAGGAGCCATCCCTGCTTTTTGTACTTTCTGGTGAGTTTATTTTTTCTGCCCTAAAAATTCTCCATCAAAGATGTTGCTTCATGCAGTCCTTTTGCAAAGACTAATATGATGTTCATGTAATTTTGCCATGAAAAAAATCCCCTATTCATGACATAAAAGTAGATGCAGTGACTTTTTTGAACAGAGGTTGTTAAGAGAAAGACCACATAAACTTTTGCTTCTTCTTTGCTGAAACATTTCATGTGGCTGGAAAGAAGAGATAAGCCCTGTTCCCTTTCTGGTAGCTAATTCTCCTTACCTGAAAATACCAAAAGGAAAAAATTCTTTCAAATGAGAGCTGACATCTCCTTCTCATCTTAAATATTCTAATTATTTTTATCTCCCATGCAGATACACTGCAAGAGCTTGTTCTTGTTAATCATGTGCTGGTGAGGTTACCAAGTACATTTTGTTTCAGTCCATCTTGTCAGCAAAAAAAAAATGCACTAACTTGACAGTGGACTTTTGAATTTATAAGTTTAGATAAACAAGATAAGTTTATTTGTTGGTGAGGCAATGCAGCTCTCAAATTCACTGTCTGTGCATACAAAAGGGTCACCTGCTGTTGATTCTTTTCTCTTTCTGTCCTCCTGATCCTGCTGCTCCTGCATCCCTGCTTTCCTGGTGAGCTCTGGAGTGTTCTCAGTGTGCCTGTGGCCTTGGCTTAGGGAGAGAGGCCTTAGCTGAGAACTTTGATCCAACTCCAAGGAGATGATGGGTGGAAGCTCTGTGCCATGCCCTTGTGTCCAGGCTTTGAAGTCTGGGATTAGGCTGGGGGAAGGAAGGAGTCCTGCACGATATATCCTTTTGAAGTGAAGCTCTGGTGAGTGATGATGTGAGTTCAGCCCAGGACTTTGAGGCTCCAGCCTGTGCTGAAGGGCTGTGATGAGCCCTTCCTCCCTCCTGGGACAGAACATCCTCACATGAAGGGGAGGAGAAACCCTGGGATTCCCCCGTTCTGGGCTGTAGCTTTGTTGACAGACTTATTTTTCACTCGAGCATAGTAAATAAAAGTTTGTCTCCTGCTTGGAGATGATTCATCTGTCGTTATGCTCAATAATTCGAATTCCATGCTGGGCTGCTGCTTCCCCTGCGCTCTGCCAAAGCCGGCGGTCTCTGCTCTGCACAGCTCCATCTGTTGGCATCGCTTTGCCATATCGGAAAAAGGCTAAAAACAAAATAATCCTTCTCCTCCCTCCCCCGCTTCAGCAAGAACAGCCTTTTTGCTTGGAACGTAAAGGAGATGATAGACTGGGGGCATGGGGAACTATTTGCTGGGATCCCCAAAAGTCGGGCAAGTTCCTGCATCCCTGGGCTCCCCTGCATCTTCAGCATCCTTCAAAACCGGGAGTGCCCAGAGCCTGCTGCAGACCTGGGCAGTGATGAGGACCCGATGCCCCCACACCATTTCCTTTGGTTTTCCAGCCCAAACTTGCCACAGGCGAGGGCTGACAGGGGCAGTGCCTGGCGGTGGCTGTGGCTGGCGATGTGGAAGGGCTGTGGGAGCTCTGAGTCCTGCCCATGCACACAGACAGCTGGAAAGGAGCTGCAGGAGCAGCTGGATCATAAGAGGAAAGAGGCAGGAGCCATCCCTACACATCGTTGGACATGGAGCTATGGAAAGGGCGGCTCCACTCCTCTGGGAAGCCTCCAGGAGCTGTTGAGCCCTGGCAGCTCCCTGCTCACCCCGGGCTGTGCTCCAAACCCGGGGGCCAAGGACCGAGGGTGGCGTGGGGATTGCTGGGGAGGAAGGAGCCCTGAGGAGGGCTCGGAGATTGCTCTGGATGAACACCAGGGATGCAGATCACTCGGGGTGAGGCATTGCAGGGCGGGGCAGCCGTACGGATGAAGGTTTGTGCTGAAAAGCCGGCACAGGTTGGACTCCCCATCCCTGGAAACATTCCCGGTGAGGCTGGATGGGGCCCTGAGCAGCCTGGTGTGGGTGAAGATGTCCCTGCTCATGGCAGGGGGGTTGAATCAGACACCTGTAGAGGTCCCTTCAACCCTTCCCGGTTCTCCAGCCGGGAGCGCGGCAGGTGCGGGGCTGCTGCTATGTCAGAGCCGGCCACAGGAGGGTACCACAGACGGGGACACGCTGTCTGCACCGCAGCTGCCACACTCATCGAGGAAAATCACCCTCATCGTGCTGCTCCCTTCCCTCTCCTGCCCCGCCGCCGCAGGTTTGGGAGCCAAGGTGCGAGCAGGGCTGGTGCCCGAGCTCAGCCCGATGTGTCTCCTCCGGTGAATCCCTCACAGGGATTTCTCCCCCGGCTGCTGGGGATGTGCCGGGTGGAGCCATCGCCGCTCCCGAGGTGTGAGGGAGGAGCCGGGCACCGTGGGGAGCGGAGCTGCTTCCCCACCCTGCCCGGGAGAGAACGGAGAGTAAAGCGCTCCGTGCAAAACCCGCCTTGCTCGGGGAGGTTGAAATTCAGCACATCCTCCGTTCTGTTCTCAGAGGCCAGTGCTGATTGCCAGCACATTCACTCATCTCCCTGCTGGCTCCGGACACGCCGGGCTCGGCTCTGCGGCTGGGCTGGAGCAGCTGCACGGATTGCACCAGGCAGGAATGAGACTGGCATCAACCAGGGCGCCTGGAATTGTCCAAAAGTTGGAGCATTTTTAAAAATGAAGGTTACAAACACACTCACGAGCAAATAGTTTTCCCTTGTATGGTTTATATGAGTCTCTGCTTAAAAAAAATAAAAATTATCTGCAATTCCTGGCAGTGTTGTCTTCTTCCAGCTGCTTATGGAGTAGGTATGAACTTGCTTGACATCAAATACTGAATGTTTTCAATATTGATACCTCATATGTGGCTGATCCTAAAGCAAGAATGGGGCTTTATTGATGTTATTCTTTGCATTATATATATATGTGTGTGTGTTTTATCTATATATGCTCTATATATTTTATCTAAATATTCATTTATCATTTAATCATACTTATTATTTGATTTTATAAGGATCTTCTTCTTTAAAATGCATCAGATGTTCATAATATCAGAAATCAGCATTCTTTATGATGAGAGTTAATATTCAGATTTTTCTGATAGTCTTTTCCCCCCTCCACAAAAGGAGAAAGCAATCTGCCAGCTAAATAAACGCAAACATTTTGTTTCTCATGCTATCAAAATCATCATGCAATATGATCCAGCCTCATTTGTGAAGGAGCAGTTCTAGTTACACAGATGAAAAATTATACTTAAAAGGCAAAAATCAAACAGAACTGTGTAGCTTGTTTGTTTATCTTCAGCTGTGATTGTCCTTTGGAGACTGAAGCCTGGCCTGAATCTGACATAACACAAGATAGATTGCTTCCATGGGCTGCAGTGGGAGTTTGGATTGGATGATGTGAGGTTACAAAACTAAAAATACCTCTCAGAAGGACATGAGTACAACTTAATTCTTGATGGAAAAAGCGGGATACGAACACTGTGGGGAGTGCTTCAGTTCCCCAGATTTCTCTGCCTTGAGAAGGTGTTCTGCAGGTTTGTGTTGAATATGGCCACTCCCAGAGGAGGGTGTGCAAGCTGATTTGGGGTTTCCCCACCAAGGAGAATAGCTCTGGGTGCTCCATTATCACAGAATCATGGAATAGTTTGGGTTGGAATGGACCTTTAAAGCTAGTCCAACGCCTCTGCAGTGAGTAGGGACATCTTCCACTGCATCAGGTTGCTCAAAATCCCATCCAACCTCACCTTAAATGTTTCGAGGGATGGAGCATCCGCAGCTTCTCTGGGCACTTTATGCCTGTGTTTCACCATCCTCATGGTAAAAAATTTGTAAAATTTTCTTCCTAATCCCTACTCTAAGTCAATCCTCCTTCAGCTTAAAATATAACTTTGTCCCATTGCAACAGGACCTGCTACAAAGTTTATCCCCACCTTTTTTAGAAGCCTCTTTTAAGTACTGGAAGGGCCTTGAAGGCTTCCCTGGAGCCTTCTCTTCTCTAGGCTGCACAAGCCCACGTCTCTCAGCTTGTTTTCACAGCACAGGTGCCCAGCCCTCTGGTTATCTTCATCTGGACCTCCTCCAACAAGTCCATGTCCTTCCTGTGCTGAGGATCCCAGATTTAGATGCAGCACCCCAGGTAGGGTCTCACCAGAGAAGAGTAGAGGGGCAGAATCACCTCCCCTGACCTGCTGCCCATGCTGCTGCCCTCTGGCATGATCTGTTTCCCTGACTGGAGTGCAGGAACTGCCATCCCAGGAAGAGCAGCATGAAATCCCCACGCTGTTCCAGGCACTGGGATGTGGCAGATACAAGGTAGGAACCCACCTGCAGGCTCAGCTGGCCATGGAGCTGAGAGCTCAGAGAAGACCAGTGCCCCTTCCTTGGCAGCTGGGAGCTCCATCCACCGAGATCCAGTAATGTTAGACAGAGAAAGCCAACCAGAGGTTACCTGGCTGCCCCAAGAAAAACCTCCTGGATTTCTCATGTGCCTTATCACAGAACTGGGACAGAGAAAGCCACAAACAGCCCCAAATTCTGCTTCTTTGCAGCAGCCTTCAGATGTCTTCACAGTTTGAAGCAAAGCTGCTACCAGGGCTTGGGAAATGTGAGCGAGCCTGACTTCAGTTATGGAAAACCTACAAGGCTGAAAGTATGAGAAGCTTGCTGGTAAATCATTTATAAGAAAATATCTTGCTCAGCATGGGGTTTGCAGTGAGGGGGTCATATTTAATGGCCTGCTTTGAATGTTAATATAAATCATTACTTCCTCACCAGCTAAATCATGGCTGCCTCATGCTCTGTGTGCTCTCCCCTGGAAATGTCACTGACTTGTGAACATGCTGGAGTTTGGAGCCATGTGGCACCCAGGGATGGGGAGAAGGACAGGAAACATGAGGGGCTGTTGGGCGTCCCTTGGCTTTGCAGCTCCCAGGTTTCCCACAGCACTGTCTGCCTCTGCAAAATGCAGGAACTTCAGGAACTTTTTGACAGCCTGCTAATCTCCAGTAACCTAAATGAACCCCTGTACCTGAAGCAGAAGCACGGACAGTGTTCAGGAGGATACAGAAGGCAAGTGTTTGGCTTTGGTTGAGTGATGCCTGTGAGTTATGCAGGGAAACTTCTTTCAAACTGCACAATAGACCTCAGGCTCAGCTGGGTCAGTCACCAGAGCTTCCCAATGGAGCCACCTCAGGCAGGATCTCCTCAGGCCAGGCACAGTCTGCATCAGTTAGAGGTGCAGGGGGCGCAGCCTGGGAGTGCATGGCCAAAGGAATGTGTGTGCATGGGAAAGGGGGGGAAATTCCCTGACCTCCCTCCCCTTGGAAAACAAACACTGCGCCTCTGGAAGGCAACAGCCACTGCAAACACGAGGGAATGTGAGTTCCACATCTATTTCTTGGCACTGGATACACTTGGTGCTGGAAGGGGCCTATAGGCTGCTTTCACCTGTTTGTTTTACACAGAGCAGTGAGGGAGAGAAACCTCAGAATGTCAACAGACAATTGGTAGCTTAATGCTTTTTTTCTACCTTTAGATTGTAACTTAAAAAACCAAAAATGCATGCACGGCATACTCTTTGTCCTTGTTGCCTGTGTAGGAATGTCAGTTCTGTAGGTCATTCAGAGAGATTTTGTGGTAACAATATGCAAGTGAAAGCAGTTTTTGCTTTTGATGGATGTATTTAGCACAATGGTACTTTTACATTTTAAAAAATGAGAAGAAAACTTTAATCTCTTCAGTCCACAGTAAGTTCAAAAAGAGAAGTCAAAGCATGTTTAAGGTGTTTACTTTTCTTAACAGAACTATCTTAGCCGAGGAGAGGAAGTAGGAGTTGAGTAAGGAAGGCTTCAAAGTAAATGGGCAATTTTGGATTCACAATGAAGATGGAGTAAGAAGGTGTGGAATACTGTGT
Source organism: Argya squamiceps (assembly GCA_037834095.1). Lineage (NCBI taxonomy): Eukaryota > Metazoa > Chordata > Aves > Passeriformes > Leiothrichidae > Argya > Argya squamiceps. The sequence goes on along the minus strand of JBBMKD010000145.1, from coordinate 6,201,164 downwards.
GAATGGGAAAACAAAACAGAAGCACAACTGCCATAAACAGAGCTGTAAGATTGCCCAGAGAGGCTATAGGCTGGGCTGTCATAATCCCCACTCAGAAACCAAAACTGATGTTTGCCAAGTCTGTGTACATCGTGTTTTCCTCAGTCTCTTCTCTTTTCCTCCTTTATGCATGAGTAAGACTTTAATTTTAGCAGAAATTCTGCTAGGCTTTTGTGGGCAGGTTGGATAAAGGAACTGAAGGATGCTACTTTTATTTCTTCATATGAATGCAGGGAAGTTTGCCTGAGCCTAGCTGGCAAGGTCACCACCAGAGAGGTGTCACAAGTCTAGTTCACATTTGATTTCCCAGGGAAGTTTGTGAGGAGAGAATATTCAAGAATGTTTGAAGTCACCATGCATGGGCAGGCACAGAGCTCAAAGCATTCACAGAGTGGTCTGAATGTCAATTTTACACTGGTACAATTCACCCAGGTCTGTCTGGCCATGCACAGGAGGTTGCATGGAGGGTTCCCAGGCCCAGCTCCTGCTCTGATGTGGCTCCATGCAAGCAACACTTGTCAAGAAGTATAAAACTCTGCTCATACATTCTGCAGCTATGTCTTGGGTTGCAATATGTAACCAAAAGTGTGTTACTTTATTTGCCATCTGTTGAAACCAGCTGGGGAGGTGTTTTTCTTCATCTTTTGTATAACCCATTCTTCATAACTACAGGGGGAAGGTGCAGGTGCCTTCTGTTAATGGGCAGCTGTTTAAACCAGGTGGGGCAGTGTTCTTTATCTCTTCCAGGACTCATCCTCCCTCCAGGGGATCTCTGCTGTCCATGGGCCATCCAGGCTCACTGCAGGGCTGAGACAAT